>OX374621.1:2500000-3750000 GCA_947347705.1 Nymphula nitidulata | reverse complement strand
GTTCGCCGCACCCTTTAGATTTGCGATTTAGATCTAGATATACCCACTGATCGTTTTGTTGCTAAACTAACTTGCATGAGAAAGGTGAAAATCTAATGTTTTATTTTGTCAGTCTGATCTAAACATTGCACGATCATGTCTAAAGACAACTATGAATCGATGGCTAATCTTATAATCATCATCAGCCTATATACTTCCCACTGCTGGGCACAGGTCTTCCTACATGGGAGAAACACATGAGGTGCTTGGGTTATGACACCACCACGCTGGCCCAATGCGGGTTGGTGGGTTAAAGCGGTTGCAGGAACAACCGGGACGAACGGTTTAACGTGCCTTCCAAAGCACGGAGGAGCTCGAGATTAAAAATTTTGGTTGACCCATCCCGGGACCGACCATGGCGAAAGTTGCTTTGTTTTCGTAAACGAAACCAGAGCGCTCATACCACTACGCCACCGAGCTCAGAATCTTATAATCAAGCTTAATGAAAATATCGGTCTTCTTAAGCTTCTATTACAACTGGATAAGGTTCTACTAAAGTAATAATTAAGTGCTCTTACTTGCCTGCACTTATATCATTGTCATACCAAACCTTTCTATTACGTACATTACATAGGTACTCCAATTTCTACAATACCATTCTAACGTTGTTAGTGTGAAGATTCTATATCCGGGCATAAAACCATTTCAGTTTGTGTTAGTATGAATTTCATACATTTTGTATGGTGTAATGTAGGTAATCCTTTTTCAATGGAGGCAGTGGCGAGCCGGAAATCCATATCCGCGTAAGTTCAGAGCACTCACTAAATTAGTATCCGTTCCTGATTTGAACGTAGGACATTGTACGTGTTATATTTAAATTTCTTACAAGTAGTGTACAGTAAGTAGTAGTAGTAAAAGTAGCTACCTAGATAAGAGAAGTAAAAGAATATTAGTGATTTTAAATATCTAGGGATTTCTACAAAACAGTACCGATAGAACACAAATGATTGCGCAATCATTCGGATTCCGCATTTTAAACGTTGTATAATAATTTGCTATTGTATATGGTCTCTAATTCGAAGTGTCGAACCCATGCATAGGCGGTTAATAGGTCGCTGATTGCTCGTGCTGCCACGATTCGATTCGGATTTGGAACGCGGAAAACGCGGTAATTACTGCAAATCTGTTTTGACATTGCTTGCGAGGAGTGTAACGAATAACCAACCTTGAACTTCCTTTGTTGGGTTCACCAAAAATAAACGGTATAATAAGTCGAAAGAGATAAAAATATAAGTTGGTTTCTAATTTGTGAAGTTTTGTCAATCATGGTAACAAATTGTAACTGTAGTTTCATTTTGTAAACAGCAATTTGTTATAGCCGAACAAACAATGCACGGTAATGATACAAACTCACCGTTGCAATAATCCTAAGTATCAGATTCTAGGAAATGTGTACATCTACTAGTATTGTTTTTATTGTTCGCAGAAGTAGGTTCATTAGTAGATTCTAATTTAAAAAGAGGTCTTAACGTATTCGCTTTAAGAACACGGTTGAGAATGCGAACCACTTCCGCCATATGGCTGGCGCCCGCGCCTCCTTTACGACGCGCCTGCGTGCTGGCGCGGTCACAATTTGTTGGTTTTACGTTTTACACCAAACGTTGCGACTCGCGATCGCTCCGCAAGTCGGACCACACGGCTAGTTCTGTGAACATCCACCATTGTATCCTGTACCGTGTCACCTGTTTACACATTACATACACAAAAAACACCTTTGTGTGGTCCCTTATATCGAAACCTGATTCGAAATAGAAGCATGATTTTTTTTTATGTAATAAAACGAGTCATATTTTCCTATAATGATAGGCAAATAATGTATCTTTCAATAAAATTGAATTGTCTTTTAGTAATTTACTAAAGGGGTTTTTTTTGCTTACAGGTAAGAGATGACATCAAACCTCACACAATAGCTGTCGCTGAGTATCGAGACGAAGGTACCGTGTCAATAAATTGACAACTTTAGAGCCTTTATTTGTTTTAAGATATACTTAATACCTGCATTAAATTTTTTTACTTACACGGATATATTTATAAAAGATAAGCATTCTTATGTTTTAATGCTTCGAGACGTTATGCTAATAAACGTAATATAACAATAATCACACTAGCTTTAAAATAAATGTATGGCGTGTATAATTTGTTTTAATGATCTTTCACACCAGTGAACGTGAACGTATAATATAATAATGTCAGAACAGGCAGGCACTGGACAATAAATAATATTGGTTCTTGACCCGGAATAGAGTTATTAAATGTTGAATTAATCTCAAATTACAGTGTTTATAAGTTTTACCGCCTTTGTGGTATTGTTTGAGACCACAGAACTCAGATCTAGAGGTCCGGGGTTCGATTTCCGTGGGGGCAGAAATTTTCTACTCCGTATGGTTGGTGGTAGGGCTTTTCTAAGTCGGCCTGGCTAGCTACCACCATCTTACCTAAGTCTGCCGCAATAGCAATAATGTTAACGGCATTGTTGTGTTCCGGCAGTTAGAGGTAAGATAGCCAGTTCCTCTGTGGTTGAGGATTCCGGGTGTAGCTCGCTTCCATCGTCGGCCTTATCTTCACTTGCCATCAGGTGAGATGAAGGTCAAGAGCTACCCCGTTGAGATAAAAAAAAAATGAACCTAAATGCACTTTCCACTGAAACTTGACCTTGCCATTTGATTGGATAGTCATGCCCATCAGTGCACCGCCCAAACAATAGTGGCAGATAGGGGTCATCCTTGACCCGTGGCACCTGTCTCGGATCTTCCTTGTCGGCAGTGAAACAATGGGCCCTAATGCGGACGCCAACAATGGCGACTAATGCGCCGCGGGCAGCAACAGCTCTTAACTATGTATTGTTGCGTATCTCAATGTGTGATATGATCGATTTACATGAACGCCTAATGAAGCTGACTTGCCGTGCGATGTAAATGTTTTGAAAAGTTAATAGTAATATGAGTATATGCCGTTGCTTTCCAAAACATCCATAGAAATGGAAATCTGACTGAACACAGCTATTAATAACCATATTGGTCTCATTTTTTGTCATAATGCGTCTAATATGTAAATCAGTACATCAAGCAACTTAAATATCTATTAAATTAATGCAGTCTGAATCATAGAAATAAGAAACCGTCAAGTTAATAGCGTTCGTTATAAATTGCGAACTAATTTGTATTAATTTTATAATGACTCTAAAGCTCAAATTAATTATAATTGTGAGTTAAATTACAACAACAATCAAAAGATAATCATTTTCTGGTCTACCTCCGCATTTTAAGCTTTGACTATAATTTGAATATTTCCTGCTATAACTTCGTTTTATCAGTTTGATTACTTACGGAAGATTTTTTGCCAATTTGCAAGAAAGTTACGGTTTCCTGGCCGAACTGGTCGGGGAGATATGTTACAAACTGTCAGCTGGGAAGTGTAATTGGTGGGTAATCAGGGAGAAAGTCCGCGATCCGCCGTTTGCCCTCTATCATTCCTCGTGACGCCTCGTCCCGGTTTTGCGTCAAGTATTGTCTGGTAAACTGAGCTTGATTACACTTAGTGTAACATAAATATCGATTTAATATTTTTCAGTATTTATGGAGCACCCTCAAGCTATGGAAACTAAATATTATATTTAGAACTATTACTATGGTTGAGGTTATGTCAAACTGGGCCACCCATAGAGACCGACGCGTTACGACAAATGACTTTGTGATAGGGAATTCATAGATTTCCATAATTATATTTATTTTTAATTTGACTCTCCATATCATTACAGATGATAAAGTTAAATGAAAGGAGAGGACCACAAAATGTATGATCAAATAATTTTAATTTTGATTAGCAATCCATAGGTAGGATTAGTTAGGAGGAAAGGGTGAAAAGGTATAATAATTTAAAATTTTTAGAGTATTAAAAATATTTATATCCCCACGTTTATGTTTAAAACGAACATGAAAAATGCCATACTATTTAAAGTTGTTTTTCGCTTTTTGTGATAGCATTATTACTAGTTTTCTCTTTTAAAAATAAAGCTGCAGCTAAAATTATAGTAAAAACACAGTAAAAACTTCAAAAATGCAATTATAGGTGCATTTGACATATGTTACGACTTGAAAAACGAGGGGAAAAGCAAATCTGCGTTTAGTGTCTGCTGAATTTTTTTTTGACAAACGGGCAGCTCGAAAAACCCTGTTGATATAAAATCGAGTAGCTTATTTAATTAGCTTTGTAAAGAGGTAAATATCAAATTGCTGTTCAAAATTATTGATGGTCCAAAAAAGACCATCTCCTTTTACATAGTCGTTTATCCATGTTGATGTGTGTACTCCCACTGTCGCTTGATTGTGAAGCATCATAATGTAGGTAGCGAATAACAGCCACCATAATTCCCGCCAGACAGAGTGGCCCAACTTTTCGAAGAATATCTTATGATTTCGATCACGTGTACCGTTACAGAACCATTTCTCTCCGCACTGTCCCGTATACAAATCCGGTTGTGTTATTACCACAATGTTCGGCACCGTAATTTGACCATACGTCAAGGATTAATCTGATGCAAATTGCCTCCTGTACTTCTTATTGGCCCGTAGACCATGCAAATTTATGATACAACTCGACCCGAAAAATCCGATAACTTTAAGTACGTCGACAATGATGTACTGCCGTGGCAATGAACAGTTATGCAACGTCACCAATCCGTTTGGAAATTATAAATATTGCCTTTAAAGTTAGTGTGTACAAAGTGGTGACTGTCTTCCTTACCGACGTACAGTCGACGGCCTATCAAGCGTAACAGTTTGGCCTTCAGACCGCTCTTACTACGCTCGTAATAGAGGGGGCTTTCGTAGTGCAACTGTTACTCTTGATGTGCTGTCGTTTGTACATAAGTGTTTGTTAACCGTATTGCTATATAAATGTCGGGCACTTGTGCATACATACGAAACTGTACGCATTCAGTTTTTTAATTCAAAATAATTTTTTGTGTATAAGATAGCTTTCTCCCGCCATGAATAATCGTATTGCTTCTATTTAAATAAAAACCGCGATTGTATTCGTTAAATTGTATTATGTATCTACATTTTCTGTCGAATCCGTGGTCTCGTGCAAATCGCTATGGGCTTACCTCATTGTTTTGTTAGTCAACATGGCGTACGCTATCGCTACTGCGTACCACGGAAACATTAATTAATTTTATCCCTCTCCGTGGTCATACGCTAATTTATTCACTTTCTACTTGGGTACCTAAGTGCCTACCACGAAAAGACCCATTACATTAGCAAGCTACTATCTTGTTTCTTCACAAACTTTTACGGTTTAATCAATAAATTGAAACGTTGGGTGCAACGAAAGGCACTAAGACAATGAACGGTTATCAGGGGGGCTGTTGCGTCAGTTGTGTATTAGCTTCCCTTTATGCTTTCTAATCAATTGTGCACATTTTTAATTGTACTAAAATTGTCGTCAGCCATAAAAATGAGAACAGATTCTGTAATAGGCAACGGAATGCGCTTGCCTATATCTTTGCAATCAAAAGAAAGACTAGTATAAACCAATTTTAAATAACAACACTTATATTGAAATATTAGTGTAAAAGCAGAGCTATATCTTTAATTGAACGGCGCAGTCGATTGTTTTGTTACTATTTTCGCTTCAGCGCGCCAGTTCGATCGATATCTTGAATCGTTAAAAAGAAATTTACAATGTCGTTAATCTCCATCTGTGTCGTGCAAATATTTTCATTCGCATGAACTAGTTCTGTAAAATATATTGACCGGGTCGCGTGAATTTAGTTAATTTTAGTCCTCATTTTAATCAGCAACAGGTAGCGTCCATAATTTTTACCACAATAACTTGGAACTATTTGCCTGTAAAGGTCGATATTTTTAAACTAATTATATTTAGACTTAAACTTGCATAATTGATCTTTGACACGCTTTAAAGCATAATTTTTCGAGGAACAGATTTTGTACCGGATAATGATCAAGACACATTTATTAAAGTAAGCTCTCTATTGTCTACCAAACTGATCTTTTGAATTTTGATGTTAGTTTTGGCCACTTTACACTTAATATTTTCATACTACAAGTAAAATCTTTGCAGCACTTGTTTACAGTTTATATCGGTAGGTATAGAATGTTTTGCGTTCCTTGGTCATCGTATCGAAGCCCTTGTCCTATAGTAACGCCCACGCGTGCGCCGGCGCAAGTTTTGTTTGAGAAGCCCTCGGACAATCGACGCGAGCTACAAGAGCATACCATGCTAAAGGTTGAGATGCGGATTAAGATAGTCTGCCTGTTGTAACACAAGCAATAAATGGGTTTACACGTCTCGTATGGGCGTAAGCCTGAAAAGAAATACAAGAATGAAATAATGAAAATAGTTTCATGTGGTCTTTTTGGTTAATCATGTTGGTCTACTACGAAGTCATCCTTGGTAATTTGTAATTATTGTATGGAAATAGTCCATACTCCCATCTCCATTATAGCTAACGGAGCTGCTATCTGCAACACAGGTCAGTGGTAATTCGGGACTAGAAAATGTTATGTGGTTTTTCTACCCCAGATAATTTTTATTTTTAGATATTCAGGGTTTTTATAATCAAATAAGTTATTACTTAAATACTTTTGTAACTTTATGCTTAACGCTCATACAGAATAATTCCAGATCCGTTAATTAGTCCGTTAGGAATAAATCCTAGAACATCTGCATAAAATTTTAACAATACTTTTTTTTGCTGTTACGTAGGTACTGTATGTAAGTACGTGTTTGACATACCTAGTCCCCTTTTCGTCATGTATCGCTGTGCACATCTCATTAAGGTCAGTCGCATCGATAAACAAAGTTCACGGCATGATCGATGCGCCAGCGCCGCTCCATGTAACGGGCCCCTTCCGGCGCTAATGCCGACACGAAATGCACAAACGCACTCCGACTCAATTGAAACAAGACGACTAGAATAATGCCACGTTAGGACTGGTAGTGTACTAGAAATTAATACACAAATGAAATTGATTTTCAGAGCAATGGAGATGCTAAAAGTTTGTATGGAGGAGATGGTAAATGTTTGTATCTAAAGATTTCCATAAAACTTGACTGATTACTGCGGCAAGAAAATATTTATATTGGCTCAAAAAAATACCCATAGCCGTTTTGAAGAAAACAAAATGTTAATGTCAAAAGCCCAAATTAGTTTTTACGACTTTACGTTGAACATTGTCGTTTTATTTCTCTATAGCCAGGGTCAAACAATTCTGAAAATCTTCAAAAACACTCAAGCGCAGTCAAAACATACACGGTCAAAACACGGAATGTCAATTTGAAAAGTTGTAATATTATATTTTTACATAAGTTAACTTTAAATGACTTTTAACTCTAACGTTTTGTCCCTTGCCAGTCGGTAGGGTTTCCTCGACAATAGAAAATCTATTGTTATTGTATACATCGTAAAAATAATAGCCTACATTTTTCAAAATTAGGTGTCAAAATCTACGGATAAATAAAATGTAAACACAATATAGGTTCATTACTATGACTTCATTTAATGACGCACTACGATAAGTCTTTTGCAGAAGACTTACTAAGACATGAAAACCGCAAAGTTTTTGTTATAAATTTGCTCAAAAGGTCGAACATACAAAGAAGATGGTTCAGTTCTAGGTACATTTTGTGTTCTGAAAATTTGGTATTTTTAATATTGCAAAATGGGCTATATTATTATGATAGATTGGCACTATTATCTTCTAAACTTCAGTTCTGATTAATCATGCGCTTGCGTTTCCCACGGCCTACACGTACGTGACAGATTTTATTGTTGTAGAAATCGACAGTTACATTCGCAACATATATACTACGCCTGTATACACTTCTGAGTTCTGGCCCGAAAAAAATCACTCTACTTACATAAGCAGCAGCTAATGTAAATAGAGTGATTTTTTTCGGGCCGGCCAGGCGAAGACCAAACTTGCAGTACGCCATCATGTCTTCGTTGTCCAAAATAGAATTTGAAAACTATTGAGGGTAAACTCCTTACGTGATTCTCTTATGTAGCCTCCTGTGCCCAGCGGAGGGACGTAATACTATTCAATATGATAAAGTTTGTATGCGTTTGAAATTGGAGCAGGTATTATTAAATATACATAGTTGTAAACACATATTGATTTTAGTAAATGATCATAGATTAAAAATTTTAATTATTGCATGCAATTTTTGCTAGTAGGTACAGCAAAATTAATTATGCAGAAATGGTTTTGTATTTTTTTACTACGCTGTCTGATATGCCAGTATTAACTTTTTTTTTATACTTGCTTGACTATACAGCGGAATGCCGAATGTCTTAAAACCGTCATCAAAGAGGCAGTTTAATTCTTAAATAATAACCGTGAAATGAAACGTCGTAGTACGAAGCGTAAGTTTTTGCACTAAGTATAGCACAGGCTGATGAATCTTAAACACTAGTATGGATTTCAATAACGGAAGTCGCGTAAAGAATTTGGTTTATAACCGATTCATAATTAATTAAATGTGCAAGTGTTTAAAGTATGTTTTTATTCTGACAATTGGAGCAGCAGCGGTAGTCACTATTCTGGCTCTGGTCAACGATAAGAAAGACGTAGGGAACCTTTGAATACAAGCCTCAGCTTGGTTAACACATCTAACATCACACGGGAGTGAGACTCTTTTGAATTAGTAGTCAAAAGAGTATCGTAACATTTTCTTTGTACACGAAGGACCAAGTTAGTCCAAGTACCATTCTGAACTTCTTCAGCCATAGGTAGGTAGGGATTTCACTACATTAACTACATACCTACCAGTTTTTTTGTGTAAGATTCGCTACGGCGATGATTTAAGATTTTCCGTCCATCTGCTACCGGTAGATTTGGAACTAATAAACCGGTTTTTTTTTTAAAAATGGCTTTCATTCAAAATGAAATACTTGGTAAAATCGCCACTGACGAGACTTGAACAAAGAATGAAAATTCATGAAAGGTCCGTTTCCATAAATTTATATGATGTGTTGATAAAATCCTCTACTCTCTAATCCTCTCTCCTACTTTAAAGTACTTTACTTATTTTAAAACCAGCACAACTATGAAACTATAATAATACTGTGTAGTTAACAAAAAGACTGTCTAATAGAAGAAATTCTTCTTCACTGAAGCCAGAAAATTTATCTTTGGTTATTATAGCCTTTAAGAATATAGCCAACCCTATAAACGTGTTAAGTGTCTTTGTGTAGACAGCTCAACACTTGAGGAATTCGCTGCTTATGTCCTTTGTGGTGCTGTCACGCCTCGCCAGCAAAACACCAGTGGAGAGATCTTCACATTCACACCACAAAGATTAATATTTAACTATTCTCACGTTTCTGAATATCCTCACAATATCTCTCACTACTTAATGACTTAAACGTTTATTCGTGCAGTATTGATCTTACTCTTACGGCCGAGTGCTCAGGCGGTTCTTAATAAATATTGAATTATTGCCAGAGTCAAAAGTTTGTATCGGCAAATGTCAAATTGAGCATTCAGCACTCCTTAAAATTAAATTAGAGCTTAATTTTAAGCGTCTTGTAAGTATTCGCCCGTTTGTCTATTCAAGCTGCAGTTTTCCTGATCAGTTATTATCATGGTGATATAATAATAATCCTTTCCCCATATAATTTGCATGAGCATAAAAGCACACTCGAGTCATACTGGTTTTAAATTTAATTTTATCATGTACACAAATACACGCAACTTGAAATAAATAATTATGGTTCTGGTTTCTAGAAGTTGTCGTGTTAATTAAATTAAACGTCTACTTAATTGCACGATTATTAATGAAGAAGGAAGACAGCCTCTTACGCACAATGTGGCCAGTGGAAAAAACTAAAAATTAAAGTCAATTATTTTAATTAAATTACAAAATTGTAGTCATTATGATTAAAACACAATACCTTTCTAAGATATATTTAATAATTAGGTAAAGGTATAGTTCGTTATAAAATCTTCCAATTTACCATGCACATACAATAAGCAGGTTGTCCGCCGCCGCCGCGCACTATGCATTCCCGTCTCCAATGGTCATTTCCCATGCCTTTACTAATTGCCATTCCGCTCAAATTATGTTTTTTCGTAAACGCTGCCGCGGCCTGCTGCTGTGGGAATCGTCGGAAATGTCGGAATCAATTGTCCGAGAGCGGTACCTGTTCGAAGTTTTTACACAGAACAACTAAATTGCAGATTCCGCACCTCTGATACAGCAACTTTTTAAACCGTCACTATATTTTTACCCTTTTGTAAATGATCTATTTTATCATTAGTATTTTGGGCTTCGACAATATCAATCGTTTATCAATTTTATTAACGGACTGTCTCGTGTATTGATCGAAAGCATAATGCAAACTTACAATCAATTTCAATAAGTATTTATACAGTTCTGTTGTGGTTCGCAGTCATAAGCTGTGACATAAACACTTGAAACGATCTCCAGATAGTCTTCATGATTGGCAAAATGGCCAGTTCAGACGTCAAGTTAACCATCGTGGGAGCGGCCCGCGGCCACGGTGATTCTGCTAACGGACCGTCAACCGTCAATACCAGAAAATTCACAAAGTAATAATTTAATATTTTTTTATATTGAGAGAAAAAAATCGCGGTACCAAGAGAATGAGACTTCCGATATTATAAGACTGATTTACAAAATATTTACAAATAAATATTTTAGTGCATACCTAGCTTAAATATCGAGTGTTGTCACTCATTCTAGTACATAGCTATGTACGTATTTTAATGTGCAAATTAACCATGCAGACACGGGAAATTGTGAAGTAGAGAGATGTAATGTTGTTAGTAATACATGGTTACATCTGCGACATACGTCAACCTATGAGATTCTTCATATTGAATTGATCTGACAGTGGAATCCAATTTCGGATGTTTCTGTGACAGTCGTTCGTGCCTCGATTACTGAAACGTGAATCCGCCTAACGAGCTAAGTTTTATGACGGCAGTAATAATTCCTTGACGGCTATATTCCTCTAAATTTTATCTGCTCTGTGGAGCGAATCTCTAAGAGAATTATGAACGTCCAAAACGAAATGCGCGAGCGCACGCTAAGCGTTAATTTAAGAATTTCACCCGGCAATTATACCACGATGATAAAATATTCGTTAATTTCCGCCGAACCATTCGGCGTTCAGCAATGTCCATCAGTCATGTAGTCCATTATCAGTCAGTTAAAAGTGGGTATTGAGCTGAATCCGCTAATTATTTTAAAGAGCGGTTTGGAAGTTCATTGATTTCCAGACCTAAATTTCGCAAATATTCTTATATCTTTATTTTTGTATAGATACAAAAAAAAGTTCCTCAAGATCGGAAAAGCCGTTTTTAACCGGCTTCTACGCCAGTAGGCAATAGATTTGGAACCCCACCGTGAGTATAAATCTTTCCCATCCGATCTTTTATGGTCCAAAAGCGATCTGAGTTTTATAATTGAATTTCGATTATTTATTGAGGGTCCAGTTTAAAATAAAAACATCTGTTAAAGAATTGATCCACGATGGCAGTCTATAATTTATGCACAAAATAGGTATTGCCCGTAAAACAAATCCACATTATGTGCTTTCTTAGTATCGTATAGTCATTCGTTATTTTAAAAATTGCATGTCACATTGTTTTCACGGGCAATATCTGTCGTTGGTTTCGATTCGAACAAATCAAGTATATTTGTATAAACAAGATTGCACTCAAAACATACACCAGGTTCTGTTGTTGTTTTGTCGCAATGATGCCGAATGTGTCGTAATCTCCGCGATGACAGCCTGATCATTAGGACTAATAGAGCAATTGATTACTCGAGATTGCAAGTAAAGACGCTAATTGAATTAAACATTCAATGCGATATCACTAATGACTTGTCCGGCATGTTTTTTACTGCCACAATCACAATGGATATGTCTATTAATTGCTATGCATGCAATCCTATCACTTATTCATATACAACATAGAATAGTGTTCCACTGATACAAAGTGATATTATAACATCCACGTATGCTACGGAAACGCTAATTTTATCAAGATGTAAACTTGTTTACACGCTTTATAAATAAAGAAAAAAAATATTTTTGTATCACTTATCAAGATCATTTTTTCCGACTTTTGTCTACAAACCTGTTGAAGCTATCTCGATTTTAATTCAGATATCTGAAGCCAGTCAACAGTTCGTACCGCTGCCGAATTCCTTCTCGATCACGTAACCACCGTGTCAACATGTACCCACATGTAGCTGTACATACTTATTTGCGAAGTGACGTAACGAAACAATGCACATCTCTTTGTTTCTCCCCATTTGTCCTTGCCAGTGTCCGCTTGCGTGACAAGCCTGTAAGTCTATTATACCTGATAGGTATTTTTTAAAAAAACCCACGTGTCTGCGAAGTAAGGCTTTATTGTGAATCGTGTTCCTAAATACACAGATTCCTAAGCAATACCGTCATGTTCATATGTGTCTTAAAAACTTCTTAACGATTAACAATAACAATTATGATTATGGTTCATTATAACCACTAGGCTCGAGTTCAATGGCTGACGTTATGAAGAGGCTGCATAATTATAAACTTGCTTCCTAATGTAGTAATCAGAAAGAATGCCACTAACGTTATCATCTTATGTGTGTGGTAAATTGAAACATCTCATCTATAGTTCATTAAGTGACCAAAAAAATATCAGATATAGTTTCAAGGTACCTACGTGACATAGTTTGAGGAAAGTATTGTTTCTTGTCACTATTTGTTACTGTATCAATAACTCCTTTATTCATGTCGAACTCCTATGCATGTAGTTTGTTCATGATGTTTATTACTTTGATTTTTTTTTTTTTTTTTTTTTTTTTTAACAACACTCACACCTATTATCTAGCCCAAAGTAAGCATCATTAAGAGCTTGTGTTATGGATACTAGATAACGGAGAAAATAATGATAATAATATGTATATAAATATTAGAAATATACTAAATAAACATATAAACATCCATGACTCGTAAACAAATATTCGTACTCATCATACAAACATTTGTTCCTACCGGGATTCGAACCCGGGACCTCTTGACCGAGTAGCCTGGGGTACAGACCACTCGGCCAGGCGGTCGTCAATTAATACTTTGATTAAGTTTTTTTTATCAATACCTACATGTATTTATTTATATCTAATATTAAGACATATATTTTGGAAACGAACAACAATAAATTATTGCTCACGTGGGCGTCGGGATATTAAATAACAGGTTTCTATAAATTTACATCAGCTCAGTGGTACTGTGACACTGACCCGTTTTTGGTAACAAGGAAAGTTTTAAACACAAAGAAACGAGGCGAGCGAGTAATGGGAAACTCCGCCGTAAAAACAACGCAAAACCGAACAAACGCTTGGTCGACGATGATACATTACAATCATCATGAAACGACTGTTTCAAAAGCACGAAACTGGATTTTGTTCCAAATATAACTCGGGACCAAAAAATGTTAATGCAAAAGCATTGTATTCACTGGATACGTTTCCCTTTCGTCTTGGTTTGATGGCGGGCGGAGACGGAGCCGTCCCCGGGTGACAAATGTCGACTTAAGTGTCTTTCTACGTGACAGCAGATTAAGATGCACAAGCTGAAAGCAATACATGACTGAAAATGCAGTTGACAGGAGTCAGCGAGAGTGATTATGATCATTCAAAAGGTATATTTAAGTGTCAGATTCCTCTTAATTAGTCACGCAAGGCCACTTTGATTTAGCAGCGCTGTAGTAATTACAGAGTGTGTTCTAGCGTTCTTGTCCCCCACTCGCTTATCGTTCACAAATATCGGTGTAACGCCAAGGTTATCTGCGTTTTCGTATCTACTGAATACCTACTACTGATTGCGACTGACTTTATAATATTAGTTATCTTATAAATAATTCCAGAGAATTTATTTGCATTAATTTCAGAAATCTCTTTGAATGTTTCTCTTTAACATTATGTATTCATGATTTTGGCACTCCCGTCCATTTTGGGTATATATTATTATTATTATTCCATCATGGTAACAACTTCGGAGTTTTTGTATGTTTTTACACATAACTAATAATTTCCTATTTTAGAACTAACAAGATTATTTTCGGAAAATGTGTCCTATAAGCTTCGGAATTCGTTAAAGAGTACCAGAGAGCTACCAGGCAACTTTTAGCGTTTAATGTTACAAAGAATATCATACGTAGGTATACATATTATACCAGTACTACTTACATTCAATGTTTCTACAAAAATATGGCAATCTGAAAAGCAACAACACGGGGCAAAAATAAAGTTGGCCGTGGGTGGAAGTGCTATAAAACTTGACTTGAATGTGATTCCTTGACTTGCATTCAATTTTCATATGATCCCTCATAGTGTGTCGCCTAAATGTAAAGGTAGCTATGTATCATTATTTTATGACCCTAGCGTACGTAACAGGTCCTCTTTGTGACACAGGAGAGAGGGCCGCACCGCAACCGTATTGTCTTATTTATTGTTTCCCGTTGCTTGTAATTTGAAATTCTGGTTTGTTTTTTTATCTGTCTGACGGCCGCAATTAACACAATAGCCGGAGACGTTTTCGGTCACCTTTTTGTGTCTACCGGAATGATTTGTTACTTTTTATTTACAACGTCACAACCCTTCAGGTTGATACATAATTTTTAAACTAAATTTGAACTAAAGAAGTAATTTGAGCATGTTTTTAAAGTAATGTAGGTATTCGTGTACTAAATTGAAATCCATAAAGCAGGGAAGCACACCTGATCAGGTATAACATAGATTACCAACATGGCTGAGCTTTCTAGCTGGAGCCCTGACAATATTTATAGGAGCATTACGTTTCCCATACTCTCACTCTCCTATATTTCAAGCACGTGTCTTTGAATAAATTACGGAGGTGGACCTCTAACGTATAGACAAACTAGCATCACTACAGAAAAAAAAATTTAAACAAAAATTAAAACAGACTTCAAAAAACTGAAAAGGATGAAATAATTAAATTTAAGTAGGTATTCATCCCCTAGAAACAAATTTTTTTAGGCGGTGCTTTACTTTCTATTGTTTTTGGAAACCACTTAGCACCAACTCCAAAAATATGTTTCTAGGGGATGAATACCTACTTAAATTTAATTATTTCATCCTTTTCAGTTTTGTGAAGTCCGTTTTAATTTTTGTTTAAAAATATTTTTTCACAATTTTTAGTGATAATTTTCTACGGTCGAAGCTAGATGGGTGACCGTCAACTTATATTGTTTCCTACTATCGTATCGTTTCACTAAAAATTCATTGGAAAAGCAAAAATTCGCAATTTCGCTTATGTAGACGATTTCATAATTTCAGTTTTATTTAATTTAAAACCAAAGTACCCAACTGTTTTAAAAAAAAAATTTATGGGACCAAATGGCAGCTATTCCGCATCGAGCAAAAAAAGAATCACGTAAATCAGATCAGTAATCTCGGCGTAATCGGTGTACATACATAGAAAAAAAAAAAATTACCGGCCGAATTGAACCTCCTCGTTTTTGAAGTCGGTTAATAAAGTTAAGCGGCACTGGATCCGCTTGTTTTTCGACCACGTTTATAATAGTATACCTACTAGTTATTAAATAGGCACCTCCACAAAAGTATAGTAATCAACATAATTGAGGTCACAAAACAAGTAAATTTTGACTACCTTTAGTAAAAAACTTGGCGTGTTTTATTTATTAATCGACTATATCGAAATATGTGTCACTAGTTCGAAGTAATTCCATTTGGTGAATAATCGTTGGTCTCAGCGGGGGTCCGAGCCGTACCCATTACTTTGAGATCGATGGTTTTTATTAAAACTATGGCGCCCATTCACGTATGGTAGTGTACCTATCTATTATTTAGACGTGGGTTCATTGGGACCTTTTTTAGAATGATTTGTAACAGGTAGGTTCAATGGTGAAATTCCGTAGATGTAGCTATTTATTTATGTTGCTATAAATACAAATAATAAAGCTGTTAGGTATAACAACGTATGTAAATATAGTGCAATTAGTGATCATGTTGTCATTAGCTTAAATGGAAATTATTTGTAGAATTTCCTACCTATGTTTATAATGCTATGACCATATTCAGTGTTTTCCTGTTGATGGCGAAATATATCAGACTTGCATTAGGAACAGAAGCGATTGTTTATGTAAATTAAACCAATAATGTGATGTGTATCCAATATATTATTTATTCGTAAATTTCCTACCGTGTTTGTGTAAGGATAGATATTAATAATTAACATGTTAAATTATTTGTAACATAATTGTTATTACTTGTTATCAAATACGCGACAAGTAGGCATGTGAAGTATGTAGGTAGACGGTATCTTATTTATCACATAGGTACCTACTCATGGATGTTTATTAAGCTACATATTACGGTATAATATTATTATTTGACTTGAGAGAGTACAAATTATTACGAACATGATATAAATGACTCTTCAACAAAGCTGTTGCAAAATAAACCATTTTTTTAAAGTGAATAAACGTGAATATTTACAAAAACTTACAGCCGTTTTCTTGTCAATTTCAATGACAGACTCACATCACAGTGCGTCCCAATTTGGCTTATCTCGAGATCACATGCGTAGAACGCCAATGAACTTGGATGCTTTGCGCCCGCGCCGACAGCCGCCACGAATTGCGCTTATTGTGACGGATCTTAATGCCTCCATTAAATTATCTTCCACAACAATTTTAAGTCATCAAGATTAAGACAAGGGCTTTTCCTTGTCATGAGACAAACTACTCCGCAAGGTTGGAACGAAATAATTATTTGCAAGTGATAAATTGATGTTAACTTTTCACAATTAATGTCACGTAAATATGCTGTAAAAGAATAATTATGTCAGTGGCAAGTTGATATATGAGGCAATGATGAAAAATAATATGACTTCCAAATACAGGAGGTATTAAACAGGGATTAATTCAGTAGAGATATAGTTGTCCATTTGTAAAGTTTTAATCTACCACTACAAAAGCCTGAGAAGTTTAATGGATAACTTTTCAATACAAAGCCTTCACGTTGCTTTATAGGTGATACATATAATTACCTATATGAGTAGTATTTGCTTGCTTATATCGGAGGTACCTACACGAAGTAAGTAGGGAGATACTCATCATACCAGCCTATGATGTCCACTGCTGAACAAAGGCCTCCCCCATCGATCTCCAAATAAAACGGTTCTGCGCAGCCTGCATACAGCGGCTCCCCGCGACCCTGACCAGGTAGTCTGGGTAGATACTCACAATGTTAAAAATATTTTCTAAAGCAAATACTGGGCCTAATTCTGGGAACACACTTTAATTCTAAATTTAAGAACAGTATATCTCTTTCTCGCAATAAGTAATAGAAAAAAGTTAGCAAGAATCTGTTTAGAGCTGTCACTTAAATTTAGATAGATTTCATAGAAACCATAGACAATTTTAGACGGCATGTACGGAGGTGCCTCCTAAACACTGCATTTTATCACGTTCAATAAGGTCGAAAATTGAACGCACATTTCTAAATGTCAAATTATATGACAGCTATTCTTATCATATTCCTTTTGATAGAAAGAAATGCACTGAACTTAAATTTAGACTTAGCTGTGTTTACCAGAATTAGGGCCACTCTCTGTAAATTCAGCTTGGGAAAAATTTAATATTTTTAGTGAAAATTTCACAAATCCGGTGCTATCTTGTCATCGCTTTAGAGTATAGTGTACACTATATATTATTGCATATACACCAGTCGTCCTGACTTATAATAGTATGTATGATGCAAATCAAAACAGACGAGACGACTACTAGTAAGCGGTAGAAAGTTGACAAGCTTGGCGTCCAAGAAGTATTCCCTTGAAATTTATCGACTTCCCGGATACTGGAATAGAAATCTGCTTCAGATTTAAAAAAGAAGACAAATCAGACTTTATTTTGCTACTTTTATACAATTTATACTCATCGGCACGTTGCAATAAGAGCTAAATGACACAAGAATCATGTCGCTCTGTAATTTACGCAGAGAAGCATGCATCGAACTGTACATGGCTTTCCGCTTCACGCATGGTGGTCCACGAAAATGTGAGGCTTAGATTAGCGCAGTGCTGTAACCGATAATATTGGGTAAACGACCTCTGAAATAAATATTACGGTATTGCGAGAAGTCTTCTGCATCTGTGGTCATGACATAATGATTATAATAACGTTAAGAGCATTTACACCGCACGGCTTCTCATACAAACCTTCAAGTCTAAGTCGACATTATTGGAAACGAACAAAATATTCTAACAAAACTTTGCCATGCATTAGTAAGTCAAAGATTTTTCGAAGAGTGTAGCACAGATGCCGATGTTTCTTTGTTTTATTATTTTTATTATTATTTATTTGTGTCAATTGTTTTCGTCTAGATAGTTCACCCTGTTATCCCTATAAGGGAAGGCAAAGGATCCAAGCCCATACAGCCATTTAAGATACTTTTTTATTTTAATTTATTAAGCTTAAACGTACCTACATTCAAAATATCAACGTTATTGATATTTATATTTCCTGTTAATAAATAACAACGCGTCATCGCCGAAGCCCTGTCATAATAACAGTGCTTCTGCGGCATTTTGCAAATGTTGTGGAAGCATACCTAAGTGCTGAGACAAGGTCCTATTGGCTTGGCACACTTTTATATGTATTATTTTTAAGTAGATTTATTATATGTTCTTGATTTAGCGTGATGTATTTTGCAAGTCAATAAATGTTTTCCTTTCTTTCTTCTAGTACAAAGTAATTATTGGCGATTTTTGGTTAGTATGAAAAGAAAAACGAATTGTTCCTACCCAAATTAGTTACCGTTTTTGCCTCACTAGCCTCACTTGCTTACTCATGTCAAGTCTTAGTAGAATCTGTTTTTTGGTTTCCTGTTTCATACAAATAATTATAAATATTAGAAACCTAATTTCACGAAGATTCGCCGTGAAGAATACCATATTATATATAAACTCTCATGCTACACAGCTCAGGTATCATAAACCGTCTTGATAGTGGCGGCGTACACGAAGATACCGTATACCGTAAAATTTCGCCGAAACACTGAAGCGGCGAGGTTCGTCGAACCCTCTGAACCCGAGTTCACGACCGTTAAACATTTTAACTGCAAAAAATACACGCCAGATGCAAACTGCTTTGATCTGCTGAACCACGAAAACCACGCGGGTGTTCCCGTAACCGACAGATCCGCGAACAAACAAACTCGCAATAAATTGACTGACGCGAATTCGAACCGATGTTGTTTGACGTTCAAATTCCCGTTGAGCAATTTATGGGCAATTTGGATATAAGCAACGATCGAAAATATTCAAGAACTTTGATTTGTGTCTAAATTGGAAACGGAGATGGTGGGAAAGTCGTTTTTTACATCAAATATTCTTTCGATTTAAATTGTATTTAATAATTTCGTTTACTTTCCATGTTTTCTCAAAACCAAAATAAATCAATAATTAAAAACTTTTATCAAGTTCTCACCGATAACGGTATCTTTGTGATATCTATCTCTTCAAACGCTGATGGTCATGCAGATTCATAATAAATGTTAATAACACTGACACATGAGGAGTAACAATGATATACTGCGCGTGCGCCGTTTCAGCTGTTTGTGTTTTTAAATATGTATTTTCAATCTTGTTTTAAGTTATTGACGACTGTTTCTTTCCGACCAAACATTCAGGCAGTGTTTTCCGATTAATTAAAGATTTTAATGCTACAGAAATAAACATCTGTTTAATTTACCCACCAATATACGTGGGAGTCGTTATTCGGCATGCGTGCATTTCCGGTGATTCCCGTTCAGTTCACACTCTCTTGTTTACTGTTCCTCGATGTATTGACAATTGACACATGCTTCCTGCAACCAACGGTGCAATGGTAATAACGCAATTTAGATTAATTAAACTGTTGTCTAATATAAGTGGTTATTTATTTATATATATATTGGGCTATCAACATTTGGATACTGGAGATCGATCATCCTTCCCTACTGAATTTACTATCAACGATTTTAAAAAGATTTTAGAAAGAAATTATAAGCTTAGCAATATCCTGCGAGTTTTACGAGAGTGTATTTTACAATTTCCACAGACACACACGCATTTTTTTTTCATAGGAATAGGACTAAATCATCTTAAATGAGACGCTCGGTGGCGTAGTGGTTTGATCGCTCTGGTTTCGATTACGAAAACAAAGCCACTTTCGCCGTGGTCGATCCTAGGATGGGTCAATCAAAACCATATTGGTTCCTCATGGTGGTGTTTTGAGGAGTTTCCTCATGTAGTTAGGCCTGAGCCCAACAGTGAGACTTATGAAGGCTGGTGATGATGATAATGATTTTAAATATCCTGTTGCTATACGATAAGTAAGAAACTTTTTTGGAGGAGTTCTATCCTCGAGGAAGACTGTCATTTATTAAAGTTTAAATAGTACTGGGTCCAAATGGGAGCCTTGAGGTACGTCTGACATTATGTTACTTACAAGGACCTAGAGCTGAACTGCTGGAAACGACATGAAACTTTCTTCCATGACCCAACTTAATCATCCAAGTAAAGTGCCAACTACCCTTTAGTTTTGCAATCAAATTATCATGAACACTATCATAGGCCTTGCTAAAGTCAGTATATATTTCGTCCCTTCGAGAGTCCACACTCAAGAGCATCGGTCATGGTTTCAGTAAGTAGCATTATTTTAGTGGATGTAGATCGAACAAAACAATGTTGATAATCAGTGAGATGACGTTCAAAATGGATTCTGCAATAAGGAACAAAGGAGGGAGTCAACATTTTTCGTTAACGTTGAAATAATTTAATAGAATAGAATAGAATATTTATTTATTTTCTCTCTCTTTAATGTAGGTAGGTTGTGGATGATGTAATATAAAATCATTTAATAAAGATTTATTATATTCTTTTATTACAAGCTTTGATAATAAATTTGATTTATAATTAATTATTATTTTCATCATCATCATCATCACCAGCCTATATACGTCCCACTGCTGGGCACAGGCCTTCCTACATGGGAGAAACACATGAGGAGTTTGTGCCATAAGACCACCACGCTGGCCCAATGCGGGTTGGTGGTTTAAAGCGGTTGCAGGAACAACCGGGACCAACGGCTTAACGTGCCTTCCGAAGCACGGAGGAGCTCGAGATAACAAACTTTAATTGACCCATCCTAGGATCGACCATGGCGAAAGTTGCTTTGTTTTTCGTATCGAAACCAGAGCGCTCAAACCAATACGCCACCGAGCTCTTCATTATTTTCATAGAAAGCTTTAAATATACCGTTTATCACCTAAGTTTAATAGTTTATTTCTCTCCTGATAGATGAGGTCCGCTCGATCTTATATTTTGAACCATAATGAATGGAATCGTCGCGCCGGCGCCTGCGCCTCTCATACAATATTAATGCCGCTGAACGGTGACTATCGACAGCGATTACTCGACGACCGACTAATTAAATGCTTATTGCAATTGGAAAAAATGTTAGTAATTCTCTTTAAGTGGTGTTTGTGGTGCTATAGAGCCCGCCATCATGGCTTTCAAGATTAGAATTAATACACTTTTTTCATTTTAAAATATCATTAAGCTTCTCTCTCTAGACTAGACCACATCAAAGATACTATGTTACATGCGTTTTGTAGTTTACTTCTTAATAAATTTGTAAAATCTGAAGTTGCCTCCAGACATTTACAGAAACAGACACCGTCATTACGTCCTCACGTCTAATCCACCGCCTGCTGATTGCTTTATAACGACTCAACTTCTAACTAATGAATTTAAATCACAACCATTTATCCAACAAATAGTCTGACATTAACATTGAGTTAAGCAAAGGATAGGAAGAAATTTAGTAACTCGATTCTCTGTCGTGCATTCAAAATTGGAAAGTATACCGGCACATATTTTTCTTCCTATAACCTATTTGAATGGAACCCATCCTTCAAAAAGGCTGAAAAAACATCTTATGTGCCGGCAAGGTGAGGGAACTTGGGCAGTATTTTCGTGCTGCGCTGTCCTTGTTCGTAATGCTTTTTATCGTATTACTTACAGCCCGGTGGTGTGAAGTCCTTTGTGCTTAATAATAAGGAAAGATTCGGTTGGAAATATTTGATGCATACTAATTATTACTAATTATTAGGGGTGTAAGGGGTCCCGAACAACACCTCACGGGATCCAAGCCAACCTCACCTGCACGTGGTGCACCCTGCCGACAGACAGACGAGGCTCTGGCGCTCCCCACCAACCCGCACTGGGCCAGCGTGGTGGGAGATGGCCCAAACCCCCCCATGAATTTCTACAACCCAAGGCCCCAAGTGCCCGGCGGTACCGGAAGCCGTGCCGGCGTTGACGGGCGTTGGCGAGGCGCCGGGACCAGGGGTGCTAAGAATCCCCGGGTGGCGACGGCATTCCGTCATACGACCTTGGCCCTGGCGACGTATAACACACGCACACTGCGAACCGAGGAGAAGCTACTAGAACTGGAGGAAGAATTGAGTAGGATTCGCTGGAGTATAGTGGGACTATCTGAAGTCCGACGAGAGGGCGAGGACACGATGGTCCTTAAATCCGGCAACCTGCTCTATTTCCGGGAGGGCGAAGATCTGTCCCAAGGTGGTGTCGGGTTTCTAGTCCACAAGTCTCTCGTGAATAACGTTGTACAAATCGGGAGTGTGTCGAATAGGGTGGCGTACCTTATACTCAGAATCACCAAACGGTATTCGTTGAAGGTCATACAGGTTTACGCTCCGACCTCGACTCACCCCGACGAGGAAGTGGAAGTAATGTATGAGGATATCTCTCGGGCAATACATACTTCCAATACTCACTACACTGTTGTCATGGGAGACTTCAACGCAAGGCTGGGCAAACGTGGCGATGATGAGTTGAAAGTGGGGCAATTTGGAGCTGGAATCCGGAACTACCGTGGTCAAATGCTAGCCGATTATATGGAGAGGGAGGGACTCTTTATGATGAACTCCTTCTTCAGGAAACGGCTGCATCGAAAATGGACCTGGAAAAGTCCGGATGGCATAACAAAAAATGAGATCGACTTCATCATGTCGACTAAGACTCGGATATTCAATGATGTCTCAGTGATTAATTCGTTTAACACGGGAAGCGATCACCGACTGGTAAGAGGCACATTGAATCTGAATGTAAAATCCGAACGATATCGACTGATGAAGTCTACGCTCCGCCCTAATGCTATCCAGATCCAAAACCCCGAACGCTTTCAACTCGAACTGCAAAATCGCTTTGATTGCCTGGAGGACTGCACAGATGTGGACACATACAACGACAGGTTCGTGGAAGCTGTCCTTACGGCGGGTTCAAGGTTTTTTAAACCCAGCCGTAACAAAAGAAGTAAGAAAATCTCTGAGCCAACATTAAAGCTCATGGAGGAAAGACGTGGACTGCAGTCTTCTGAAGACGGTCGTCGGCAGCTCAACAAACAGATCTCCAAGTCCCTAACCCGAGACGTGCGCCGATTTAATACTGAACGTATTAAAGAGGCAATCGAGCGGAACAGGGGCTCAAAAGTGTTCACCAGGGATCTGACGCTCGGACAGAGTTTGCTGACGAAGCTGAAGACAGAGTACAATACAATTATTATTGTAATGACGTGCTCAGACAAGTGTTTAAAATTAATGAAAGATGTTTAGCTTTATTAGGTCTTTGTATATTAATTGTTGACCTTTGTGTATTGTAATACCTATATTGTGAAGGTGCATTGTCGGACAGCCTTTAAATACAGTAAATATTCTTATTATTAGGTACTTATTGGTACTTTAATATACCTTTTTTATACTCTGTGCGACACTGCGCTGCTAAATACTATTACTGTGTAATTAAACATTGTAACTTAATGATTGAAAAGAGTGACTACACGAGTTTGTTGCCGGAATCTTCTCGGTAGTTCAACTTTTGGAACCGGTGTAAATTCAGACAGACTGACAGACAGACGGACCGACAGACAGACCGATAGACAGACTGACATAACATTCTTAGCTTACGTAGATGCAGATAAGACAGAGAGACAAACATTATGAAATTGTTAGTTAGTTAATATTATTTTTATGTGATAGACTTAAGGGTTTTTTTGTTGACGATTCAAAAGTGCTTCTTGGGGGCCTAATTGAATAAAGATATTTTCATTTTCATTTTCATTTTCATTTTCAGAGGACGGCAGATTGATTACATCCCGACCTGAGCTATTGGGCGAGATTCAAAACTTCTATGGACAGCTCTACGCGACATCACGCACACCTGTCACTCAGGCCACCGATCCGAGAGCCAAATTAACCCGACATTACACCGAAGATATCCCGGACGTCAGCCTGTACGAGATTAGTGTAGCTCTCAAACAGCTTAAGAACAACAAGGCGCCGGGCGACGATGGAGTTACAGCGGAGCTTTTGAAAGCAGGTGGACGACCAGTCCTGAGAGCGCTTCAGAGGCTATTTAACTCCATCATCCTCGAGGGTGGAACGCCAAAGGCATGGCATGGGGGCGTGGTGACACTTTTCTTCAAAAAGGGTGACAGGACCCAATTGAAGAATTATAGACCCATCACACTCCTGAGTCATGTTTACAAGTTGTTTTCGAGAGTTATAACGAATCGTCTCGCACGCAGGTTCGACGACTTCCAGCCTCCCGAACAAGCCGGATTCCGAAAAGGCTTTAGTACCATAGACCACATACATACGCTGCGGCAGGTTATACAGAAGACCGAAGAGTACAACCTGCCATTATGCTTAGCGTTCGTGGACTATAAGAAAGCCTTCGATTCTGTCGAGACCTGGGCCGTGCTTCAGTCACTCCAGAGATGCCAAATAGACTATCGGTACATCCAAGTGCTGCAGTCACTGTACGAAAACGCCACTATGTCAGTCCGCCTTCAGGACCAAAACTCGGAACCAATACGTCTTCAGCGAGGTGTGAGACAGGGCGATGTTATATCGCCGAAACTGTTCACTGCCGCGTTGGAGGATGTGTTTAAGCTTTTGGACTGGAGAGGACTTGGCATCAACATAAACGGCGAGTACATGACTCACCTTCGTTTTGCGGATGATATCGTAGTCATGGCTAAAAACCTGGAAGACTTGGGCACAATGCTCGACGACCTCTGTAGAGTCTCCCAACAAGTGGGTCTTAAAATGAACATGGATAAGACGAAAATAATGTCGAATTCCCATGTCGTACCCACTCCTGTAAAGGTTGGAAGCTCTATACTGGAAGTTGTTGACGAATATGTTTACCTGGGACAAATAGTCCAACTTGGTAAGTCCAACTTCCAGAAAGAGGTCAATCGACGGATCCAACTCGGCTGGGCAGCGTTCGGGAAGCTTCGCAGCATATTCTCGGCCCAACTACCGCAGTGTCTCAAGACGAAAGTCTTCAATTCGTGTGTGTTGCCAGTGATGACTTACGGAACTGAGACGTGGCCGCTTACAATGGGCCTAGTAAGAAGGCTCAATGTCACCCAAAGGGCAATGGAGAGGGCTATGCTCGGGGTTTCTCTGCGTGATCGAATCAGAAATGATGAGATCCGCAGGAGAACTAAGGTCACCGACATAGCCCGAAGAATTGCGAGCCTCAAGTGGCAGTGGGCAGGCCACATTGCAAGAAGGACTGACGGCCGTTGGGGCGGAAAGGTCCTCGAGTGGCGGCCGCGTACCGGAAGACGCAGCGTTGGTAGGCCTCCCACAAGGTGGACCGACGATCTGGTGAGGGTCGCGGGAAGCCGATGGATGCGGACAGCGCAGAACCGATCGGTATGGAGATCTTTGGGGGAGGCCTATGCCCAGCAGTGGGCGTCTCTCGGCTGAAATGATGAATGATGATGATGACTAATTATTACATAAATTCGTCCATTAGTCGTCCATAACTGTAGACCTATTAAAAATTCATTTTGTCTTTGAAGAAAAGAAAATCTTCTGCATAATTGTTTCCCTTAGGCGGGCAATAGGAAAGTAGGGCGGTTACAATTTTCTTGTTGGTTTTTGTCTAATGAGTTTCTGTCGTGTGTTAAGTTTCTCAAATGCTTGTTCGGAAGAAGGGCAAAGAAAATACAGATTAATGTGTAATCTGAGCTAGCGTTGACAGTTCTGTAAGGAGTCGTGGTCATTGATGCCACCCATTAAAGGTAATGTTCCGCCGCCCTCGGTGGCGACGACACTTTTTTCTGGTAATAAACCTAAACAAATTATGCCTTTCGTAGTGATTAGACATGGTCACCGACTACTTTCTACTGAGTAATCTGCGCAGAGGCGTCAACTGTTTGTTTAACCTATAACACATTTGTGATGGTGCCTAAGTGGCACATAATGTGCCCGTCTCTCTGTGAATGCGGCCGGTTAAATAAATAACTGAATCGTGTCGTTGCGTCTATACACATTATTGTCAGAGTCGTGTGCAGTTATTAGAGGCACGTTGCGTATGCGACATTTCGAAACGTGTCGCATTATGTATTTCCCACTCGCAATCTGTCTATCGGACAGCTCAGGCACGAGCCACGTTGTCGGTCGTTTATAACCTTTAATAATTGAATTACTGTTCTTGCTCTATAAATGAAATATACTGCCATTTAATATTTGTAGCAATTACTTGCTTTGTAGCAAGTAAATCCTTTTTTAAGTTTCACTTTAATTTTATTAAGATGTGTGCTAAAAAAATATACACATGTCTGTTATATAATTTATTTATAAACGTGATTATTAATAACGTTACGATTAATATTCATATTAGTTCGTAATGAGCAATTATTGATTCAATCCTCGACTGCTATGTTGTGAATGAGCACGTTTTGTTATGTTATAAAATAACTAATCACTTATTTATTCGCAACTAATGTCTGAGATAATAGAATGCGTCGCCTAGTGTCGGCAGTCGCATATCGCAGGTGTATTTCTGAGATAACTATCGATGGTATGTAACGTCAATCAAGCTATCATGTAACATGTTCATATTTATTAATGTGAATTCATGAAAAATCTACAAAATGAACGATTCTCCTTCGCTTGAGTTGATGAAGAACAACAACGTTGTTATTGTTGTTGATGTTGAACCATTTATTCAAATATTTATCATTATAAGATATGAATATATTTTAACTGTAGCAATAAAATCAACAGTTTCGGTTGTTAATAGCTTATAATGTACTCAAGCACCGTTAAGTTTCAATTTGCGAATATTCAACAAACACATTGTTATATTGCTAAAGATGGACAGAATAATGTATTGCTGTAAGGCAGTGTAAGGGCTACTTCGGGATCACGGCTCGCCACGATAGTTATTTGCGGGTCAGTAAATGTCTAGGGGTCAATTCGTTACCTTACCGTTAACAGCCCCTTTCTCACGCATTTCTCATAAACAATGTCCTGAAATTAACTAACTCAGTAAAAATGTTGTCTGTTAGTGCATTCGTCGTTTGCTGTAATTCTCTCAAACTGTATGTATTCATTAGAAATCGGACCGAAGAGACGTTTCAATTTACAGTGGGTTGACCGTTTTCCCTGGTTTCTTTCATTTTCTCACTTTCATTTCAAATAAACAAACCTACGTTTGCTTTCATACCAAGTGGGGCATGGGTCCAAAATGTTTATGATTTAAAGAAAGTTTCAACCAAGATTAAATTGAGAAAAGGGTTCACTGCTCTTGTCATTACGTGACATTGCTTTACATTTCTAAGTTGAAGGACGGTCAATTGTGCTTGCGACACTACGTCCGCGTTCAACCATCCATCGGCGTCGGTCTATGGAGATGATCAGTCATGCGTTGCGCGCGGTTTCGGCTACATCCTCTAAATACGACTAATGTTACGTCACTAAAATGGAAGTGACCCTCCATGGCTTTACAGTCATGTTTTCTTAGTATTCAGTTCAATACTTGAAAAGGAACACCTTTTTCTGGTCAAGAATCTTTTGTTCCTTAATACCAGTTATCTCGCCCGTTTGAAATAGCTCAAACAATATTTATTTAACTTTTTCAATTGAATGATTTTAATTGAAACAAATATATTTGCCTTTCCAGTAGCCTTGTCGAGTAACCCTTCTCGATTGTTCGCAAGGTTGTCTCCATCAGGGGATGACTCTGCGTTTTCTTCGGCGGCACAATCACGCACGACTGCGCGTTAAACGTTGCAGTTGTTATACTTCTTCCTGCTTTTCGACGATCAGTTCGATGACTTTTTGAAGGTTATCGATGATATGCTTGGGTGCAGAACGACAAATAAAGCCCGTGCATTCGCTTTTGGGTAATAAAAACATAATGCAATTACTCAGTTTGCGATCAACTTATCATTAGATAGGTTTCAATAAAAGTGTAAAGTAAGAGATATAGTTTACAATTGTTCCTTTTTTTTCAATTTGTAGCTTTTTAATATAATGCGATTGTAAATAAAGCTATTTTTGGTGCTCAATCAGTTTCATTTGTTGGTTAAGTCAATATAGTGTGCAGTATAATCAAAGCCTTTAATAAATTCGGCTTTGAGGTAACCAACACGCAATCAATATAAAAATTGGTATTATTATTCAAATTTAATTTTTGTGATATGCTTTTAAAAGTTTATACGCATCCAAATGTGTCATTGACATTCTTTGAGGATTTGAAAATTTTAACATTTCGTTAGGCACTATCCTTGAGTTTGACCCAGTTTTTTTTTGCGACTAGGTTACAATTTTATGTTAGTTAGAATATAAATAGGACACTAGTAGAGTATACGAATGTAATGGCGTACCTAACTCTCTAAAACTCTCTATGGCATTCTTGTGTGGCGATTGTTGGCACTGAAGGCTCCGTATTTGAATTTCCCATGACCCGTAGTTGCTCTACTTTGGTGGAATTATAAACTAGGTACTTGCCTGGCGAGCCCTATAATTAGGTATTCGGTTTCATGTTATCTTTACAGCTTTTTCTAGTGAGTCTCACTTCTCATTCAATTATTTCACCATCTAGAGTTTTATTAGGTTCTCAATAGTCTTCTTGGTGACTCTGACCTTTTACACTTTGAAATACGAGTTAACATGTTATCATTTAAAATGCAATCAAACGACTAATATTACGTTTAAAAATTTCACTCAGACATGTCTCAAACTAAAGCAATTAATTGCACACAAGGTTGTGCAGCGCGTTGTTTTTAGCTAGGTAAGTATATAAAAGTGGACACATTACACGAGCCGGTGTAGGTCAATAGTGGTAGTGGTGTATCGGCGTGGGCACCATGTTCAATGCGTGAATGACAGACATGAGACAGGTCCTCGTGCTGCATGAACATTTCTGCCTTTTGTATGAACAAGTATATTGGTTTCGCCGTACTGTGTTGCATATATCTGGAAAAATAAAAAATATGTTAACTTTTAAAATGTTTTGTATATTTCATTTTGCAATCGTAAATAACGTTTTAAATCTGTACTTATCTAACTCTGTCACCATTAAAATTCATGCGGGTGAATTTGTGTCAAGTGTACTTTTCACCATAAGAGGTGTTAAATGGAATGTGCGTGATGACATCTTAGGCCCAATATGGGTTTTATTGCTATCAATATATTTAATTGGCGCCGCTACCGAGTGACCGCGGGGCAATTTAATTTCCATATCGGTTAGAAAATAATAATGATTCCTAATATAGAAGCATGGCAGCCATTGTCGCGGCGTTAAACGTGACTGCTGTGACGTTCACCACGTCTCCTTCAATCTTACTTTATGGTTCCTTGATGCCAGAGTTATTTGCTATTTATTCGTAATCTGAAAAACTCATATTGCCAATGCTTATTTCCCAGTAGAGCAGAGTGGTTTAATTCCGTTTATCTCAAAATGGAAAAGGAATCGATCCCATGCTCAATGTTTGGCATTAGCCATGGCTCTCAGAAAGATATTGGCCCTAATTCTGTAGAACACACCCTAAATTTAAATTTTATTTCAATGCATCTCGTTCTCTGGATATGAATACATATGATTTGACATTTAGAATCCTGTGTTAAATTTTTGACCAAATTTTCGAAAATGCAAGACATAAAGCACCTTCGTATTCACCGAACAGCACATCAACCGTAACAGTTTGACCTTGAGACCGCCCTTACTGCGTTCGTAATAGAAGCTGCTGTCGTAGTGCACCTGTTATACTTGATATGCTGTCATCTGTACATAAATTGACATTTACGGTGTCTTCAGAATTAGGCCTATTTATCAACAATCCTATGTACACGGCCTCGATCAAAATTACCTAACCCGTATTCAGTATTACCCCGCCGCCTGTCTACGCTACTGAAGGGTAAAGATAATTAATATATGGAAGGGAAGGTATCCCTCATACGTCACAATGATTCGCTACCCACTCATGTAACGCCATACTATTAGTTAACAAATTCACATCACACCTTACTTCGCATGTCATTATAAATACTTACAACTGTCATAAAGCAGTTTTTCACACAAGTGGACTTTGTAGCAGTGTAATGGAAGTTTTTTGTCAGATTAGCGCGGCTGATAAGGTCATTCCTCGATTAGTTTTTACTTTAAAATTACCATTATTAATTGTAGAAAAATGTTAGTGTTCTTCGTAACTAACAAGTTTTTTTGTACTTACTGGAGTCTACTCCACTTTTCAAAAAGTTTCAAGTTTTGATGATGGAATTACGGAATTATGTTGATATTAAAGATTGCAGGCGGCGTCATAGTAATAAAACAAGAAGCCCAATAAAATTTAACTATGAAGTATCGCTCTCAATCAGTGCGCAATAGGGGCTAATTGGTTAGATGAGCGCTTGCGCAACTCAAATCGTTCGACCAACGGCAACGTGATTACTCGCCGGTACGCCATCCATTTACTTGAATGATCTTTATACCGGCCGGCCCCCTTATTCTCAACTGCCGGATTACGGATTCGATTCGAAAAGTCACATCCCGTCTCGATTTGACGCACCGCGATAAAAAGTGACAGGTAGGCATAGAGTTTCCGATATTCGAATATTTTCCGACGGTTGAGAATAAGGGCGGGTGTTACAGGATTCCGAAATAAATATGGGAATTTTGGGGTTGCGGGTCGATATCGTAGTATTTGCGCTATGTATGTGTGTGTTAAAACTGTAAAGTGTCGTACGATAGTACGCCTTTTTAGAGTTGTTACGAGTTGTCATGACCATGTTTTTAATAATTTTATCGGAAAATAAAAGTGGGCTGAATGAAAGGTGTCAATCCTTCAGAGGTACTCTTGACAAGGAACATAACCTCCCTGAATTTTATTTCGGACTTTTGTAACACACTGTATAAATACAGTTCAATACTCGGCTAAACCAAATTAATCAGTTAAATTTTTTTTTATGCATATTCCCTATTGTGTTTTTTAAGAAATCGAAGACATTTTATGGGATTATTGGATGTCGTAATGATACTTACAGCTTTACTTATATTAACCCTTGGTAAAAGTTGCGTATTGGAAGTACAACCAGGAATTTTTATTTAAACGAGTAGACAATTATCACCAGCATATATACATTCTACTGCTGGGCTCAGGCCTTCCTACACGGTAGAAACACATGAGGAGTTTGGGTCAAACACCACCACGCTGGCCCAATGCGGGTTGGTGGGTTAAAGCGGATGCAGGAACAACCGGGACCAACAGCTTAACGTGCCTTTCGAAGCACGGAGGAGCTCGAGGTACTTTGATTGACCCATCCCAGGATCGACCATGGCGAAAGTTGCTTTGTTTTTCGTATCGAAACCAGAGCGCTCAAACCAATAGGCCACAGAGCTGCTCAGAATGTAGACTATAGATAGATACAATAGGCTTTATTATACACCATAAATTACAGCATCAGCATTATGAACTGCTGCACTTTTTATCTCTTGCGGGGCACCTTAATTTCTTCGTTAAGACGTTACACCACAAAGTAAACTCTGTGATTTTACACTCCCCACTCATTTTAACAGCAAAATAAACTCATTCAAGCTTGATTATATTTCATTTGATCATGTTTCGCATTCTATCATTTCTGTCCAAGATAGTGTTATCAGTTTACCTCTACGTATATCTACGATTAGATTATGTCTTAGTAGGTACGTATTCTGCGATTAGGTTATGTCTTAGATGCTCTAGCAATTTGTAAAAATACTTAGAACCTAGGATAAAAATTATCTGCAATGTATTTTTATAATTGCATGTTTTTTTTATATAAAACATGCAAACCACGGTATGGCTCGGCTGGTGGTAAGCGGTTACTAATTACCGTAGCCTGTGGACGCTCGCAGCCATTTCGCCACTAATCACGTGTTGCCTTGACTTTTGGTACCTAGGCAACCTTTGCCTAAGTTTCACTACCTCAAATAAAGACAAACTTATTCGTTATCCCAATAATAAACCGCTGAAGAAGTCATAAAAGGATATTTTATTTAAGACCATAATACCCCAGTATTACTTAGCAATACTCAGCATTGTCAGGCTTGTTGACAATGTTTTTTTTTTTATAATGTTGAGCAGTCTACTGAAAACAGTAAAAAATAGTTCTAAGTTTCAACCAGGCAATCGAGTGCATTATTAAAGAATACGGCGCACAGTCGAGTTGAGGTCGCAGTCGCGGATAAATTGTCGCATAGTAGTTGTAGTAACTGCGGCAGTTGCGACGCGAGACGCGCCCACCGCAGAACCAATAAAATAACAATGAAATGTCCACCTAACATAAACTGAACTGACAACTATGGAAATAGAGTCGCTAATCTTACTACAGAAACAGCTGCTAAAGATTTCAAAACAAGCAGTTTTATTATAAGATGTTTAACTAAATATGAAATAACGATTCAAATGTCATCATTATTATGTAAGATTTCCTTATCGACTTATAAGTGGTTTGAAATTAATAACTTGATTGGGATTATAGGTTTGTTCAAACGATTACTTTCATGATATTGATGTTCAATCAGCTGCTTTACAAAATGTTTACCAAGTTTATAATAATATCATTATCATCATTATCAGATATGATGAACAAACGGATTGGTTCTACGTATGCAGCCTGTGTCCAACGGCTCCCCGCGACCCTGACCCAGGTCGTCTGTCCATCTATTTTTTTATATACCACTAAGGTGGCAATCAAGCATACGGCCCACCTTTTGGTAAGCGGTCACCGTAGCCTATGGACGCTTACGGGTACGCGACCACTTTGGTTCCAATTTGGGAGTCTGTAGTACTTTGCGCTTTCAGGTACGTGTTCGCCATGCTAGAACTTTAAGCCCCATCGGCCGTCCGTTCTGCGTGCTATGTTTCCAGCCAACTGCCACTTCAACTTGCTTATCCTATGAGCTACTAATGTTAGTGACTTGGGTTCTCTTACAGAGGTCCTAATTCCTGATTCTATCTCATTCTCGTTGGGAAACATTTAGCATAGTTCGTTGGGTGACTGTGAAATCGTACAGAAGGCCCTTAGTAAGCCACCAGGTTTCCCACCCGTAGTCCCGATACTGGTCGAAGACTTCACTTGAGGCACTGGGGAATTTCGGTCGAGAAGATCTAACGCAATTTCCCAAATGCTGCCCATCTCAGTTGGTTTCGTCGATTCACCTCTTCTCGAAGTTGAAGTTACGTAACTAGACCATTTGTCCGGGATAAACGGACTCGGCAACAACTTCTGTAACAGAACTGCCAACTGTAACTGGTATAGATAGGAATAATAAATAATGTGTTAGGTATCTATCAAAATATATTCTTTGTAAGCCAATAAATGACTAGCTAAATTAAATTTATACGATGATGCGCCACTGCGCCAGGCCTTTTTCGATGACAGGCGAAGTAAATGGCCTGCATGCCGTCATTACACCTTGTTATAGTCATAAAGCTCTTGTAAACACTGCGCGTTTCGTCACCAGATCGAATGATGAAACGTGGCCATGCCTCCCACAGACGTCTCTATAATACTTTTTCCATAGACAAAACATTTTGCACATGAACCTCTCATTCGATTGGAAATAGATACGATTTTGTTGATATTTGCATGACGTGACGTATCTCTGTGCTATCGCTTTCGCGTGACTACCATCACGTAAATTGCTATTAGATATGATCATGTTGGTATAATTATAGTACTTTAAGTTTTTTTTAGATGATTTTTGTCCAAGATGATGAGTGATTCTTTTATATCAAAGTTGGATGGAGTTACTGAGGACTTGCTTTGTGTGGTCATTTCATTAAGTGATAATCAGTAGTGTGGTGTTATCTTGGAGCTATCACTGTTCAGCGTGGGTGAACGTCTTCGGTGTAGTGACCGGTGCTGCCCACGTGCACAAGTCGTGTTGCCATGTGTTGCGACACATTCCACCGTCGAAACGAAGCGGCCGCATTTTACTGCGCATCCACGTCGACAAGAAACATACCGAGAGTCACCAATAAATATAGTACCCATCACTATTCATTATGAATAGACACTTGCACAATAAAGCTACAAGTGCGGACCAATCATTATGTCAGAAAACATCAATTACTATTTGATGTTCGTTTATAAATAACTCTTCATCTTTTATAATCACCATTAATCAGTTCCACGCCGTACGTGAGCCTACGCAATATTTTTCGTGACAGTGGTTCTAATAATAGATATTGTTTTTGTTTCAGGTGAGTCAAAGCAGATAACTATATTTGTTGCGATATGGCAAGTAAGTACTTACCTGTATTAATCATTTGACTTGTCTCTTAAAACCGAAATTCAATCGGGTTATTTCTAATCGCGCCGCGGCCGCGACCGCCTCGGCTAGCTCCAAGTGATAGTGGTCATAACAAATATCAATGGTATTGCTTTGAAAGCCATAGACGGTACGAAATGATAATATGACGTCATAAACAATACATTCAAATTTTCAAACCAATGCACTTGGCGGTCGACCCACGAGTCATGTCTAGTTTCTCCAATATTCACACATAATTTACTCTATGACTTCCGCTGAAAAGGCAACAAGAATTTCTATTAAAACATCACGTTGTATTTTTTACTGTACAATCCCTTTACAGGTGAATTGATTTAATAGTTGTGTATCGCGTTCACGTGTACGACTTACACGGCTTAAGCCCGATACGGAGTTCGACATCAATACATGCTCGCTCTACAATATTATTTATAGGATAAAACTGTAGGCTGCATAAAGGGCCCCATTATACAGTGCAATTCGTCGTAACGATCCGTCGTTTCAGACCGATCGAATCGACGAATCGACAGTGTATGTCCATTTACTTGATCGAAGACGATATCGGAGATGGCAACAAAAACCCATGCAATCAATCAATCGCATATCGTAATGACAAATCGGCAGCGTATGGCTCTTTGCGATCTACGAATTGATTTTTGTCTCTGTTTGCGTGTTTTGTGCACAGAGTACATTTTTTATATGGTTAGGTACAGAGACATCACTCGTATTGGTCATCTACGCAGGTAAACTACAGGTTATTCTTTTCAATAATAAAACTTTTATTTTTTCTTGAAAAGGAAATGTAAATAAAACAACAGTTGCATAAAAGAGTTTATTTATTTCTGTTATTTTCAAATCAAAACTATTTTTTTGCCAGGTTTCAAACCCGTATAGATGTAATTAGTAATTAATAATTTACCACCACATTACATACCACATACAGGTTATAATAAGAGGTTTGTTTTCCATTTTTACAATAGGGCACGTGCTGAATTATGTGGGTCTCTGTCCGTGATGACACAACTTAGTTTAAATCGAAGCGATCCGTCGTTGCGATCGATCGCAACGATCCATCATCGCAACGACGGATCGCACCGTATATGGGGCCCTTAAGGGCAGTGTAAGGATAAAATAAATCAAAATCACTTTGTTTTTAATTAAACAAGTCATAATAACTGGAGTATTATCGAGGTGTAATCTTGTCTGTCTTCTCTTGGGTTATTTTAATGCAAACATCGAATCAGAAATAAAACTAATTTACCGGATTTAAGTCGCGTATAAAGATGTTACATTATTTTATCACACCCGACCGGAAAGTAATGTCATAAAATTATCAAATGTTTTAAAAGTAGCAAACCATTTCTATGAACTAATATAACCCATGTTCTAATTTACTGTCGTATTGACGGCACCATCCTGTAGAACATTTATTCTGTGACCCTGGTGTAGAATGCTAATAATTTTTCTATTTTATTCGTTTATCTGATAGAAACAAATATTATGCTAATGGCCTGGCCACGGGATCGGGCGACGGCGACACGACTGGGGCGGAACAAATATTCGCCCGCTGCGAATTTCACGCTATCGCCAGTCGCGTTGCCGTCGCCGTGTCTCCCGTTCCCGTGGCCAAACCGTTACAGTGATAGGAAGCTAATTAGATAGTGTCGTAAATATCCCAACGAAGAGTTCAAAATTACAGAGAAAAAAAACGAAATTAACGTCATGTTAGCTACCTAGCTAGAGTTAGCTACCTTCGTGTGTCGCACTTCACTATTTTGCCTATTACTCGCGCTTTATTTATTTTCAAGTTCCGCTTAGATTTTTTAATGTATTCAAACATGTTTTTCCAAATTTTATTTCGTTTGAATTTTGTGAACGTTATTTGAGTAGTGTGTTTGATATAAAACTTACTTTATACATTTACAGAGTCAATGAAATAAATAAATCGAAACTATTTGGCTGATACTGCTTGTAAAATAGACACGGATTGTAGCTACTTAGTCATACTTTTTAACCGACTTCAAAAACGAGGATGTTCTCAATTCGGCCGGTATGTTTTTTTTTCTTTGTATGTACACCGATTACGCCGAGATTACTTATCCGATTTACGTGATTCTTTTTTTGTTCGATGCGGAATAGTTGCCATTTGGTCCCATAAATGTTTTTTTCAAAATCAGTTGGGTAGTTTGGTTTTAAATAAAAAAAAACTGCAATCAGTAAGTCGTCTACGTATGCGAAATTGCGGATTTTTGCTTTTCTATGACTTTTTAGTGAAACTATACGATAATGGGAAACAATATAAGTTGACGGTCACCCATCTAGCTTCGACCTTAGAAAGTTAACACTAAAAATTGTGAAAAAAAAAATAAACAAAAATTAAAACCGACTGCAAAAAAATATGTTTCTAGGGGATGAGTACCTACCTACTCAAATTTAATTATTTTATCCTTTTCAGTTTTTTGAAGTCGGTTTTAATTATTTTTTTTCTGTGATGTAATTAATGATTTATAATAGCTGTTAATAAGGTTTCAATGAAAAACCCACAAAAAGTGTCTGATTGACGCCTTATAAAATTAATATTAGAAACTGTGCGGTGGATTCGCTTTGTTCAATGTAAACTTAATTAACTAGCAACTAACATATTACTTTTCATGGTCGATATTGATGAGGCTCTACGTGTACCTATATTCATTCGGTCATTTCGCCGCGGCCGGCTTGTTCCTAGTCTTCTGGTCATAAAATATTTAATGCTTGTAATAACACTGCGACCTTCGAACGCTTACACATAAATGGACAAAACGGTCACAAAAGTCATGATTTATTTAGTTTTGTCTATAATAAAGAACAAAAGCGGTGGTAAAGAATCTTGTATCATTTGTATTTTGCACCAATGTTATCAATATGTCAGTGTCTTTTACAAGTTTTTGTTGTCTATGTTAAATGTTATTAGGACAGTGATAAACTACACATTTTACAAGTCTCCTGTATTGTATGACTATTGTCTGTTGGATTTACGCAGATAGTATCCCGATATTATGAATAACCTACCGAGCGATACATCTTTCAGATACAGATTGCGCGTTTTTGTGACATGAGGTTTTTGGATACAGTAATCAAAGGGTTAACTTTCCATATATGGACATATTGAACGTTAAAATTTGCAGATTTATTTTGAATTAAATAACGTATCTCCAAAAAGGATAAAGTTTTATTTAGATAACTTTAGCCTGATAATAACAGTTTACTTAATTTATTTTATCATTTCACAACCATGAGTTATATTAAATTGATTAAGTGGCATTATTAAATTAATGCTAGTGAAAGTTAATCTCATGCTAACAGTGCTCTAATCTGGTTTCCAACTGTCCTTCCTAAGTTCTCCCTGTTGAAAGGCAAAATTGCAAGGTTGTTCAGTTGTTACTGTAAATTTACTACATTTAAGAGCAAACAAAGCTTTACTCTAGTCTCTTGTAAATAGAGCTATTTTGCTATAAGCCCAGTTTGCTTTTGACTGTTCCAGGATTAAAATAATTTGTTTACATTGCCGTCGTATTGTGACGAACACGACGGACCTCGCCAGTCGTCAATGAGTCATAATCACAACCACACACATTTACATAAAACTAAATGTATATGTGTGTCCGTGTAGGCGTTCGTATGATTATATCTAAACTGGATATTGACATTTGCATCGTGATTGCTAAAAACTGGAGATGACCTCTTTTGGTAAACAGGCAATTTGTGGATTTGCAAGTTTGGCTGTTGTTTTGGTGACGTGATATGTTTGGTTTACTAATAAAAACCAAGTTCGAAACGATCAAATTTTTTATTCGAAACGAATCATAATTGAAATGAATTTATTTTCTGAAATTACTTGTTTTGTTTTTATAGATTTTTTACCAAAGGACATAGACAAGTAGCGTCTCAAAATATTTATTTAATGATTCATTTAGGTATCTAATTACTTCAAAATATTCTAAATTTTAACATAAAGCGATGCCTACAGACTACAGACGGAGCCTGATTTAGTTTTATAAGTATTGAGATAAAGTCTTAAACGCATGATAGAATAAATTCAAACATTTAATGGACCCATCTAGACGAGTTCTTAATGTGCCAACAGTTCAATAAATACATTATTTTAATGGGCACCGACACCAACGGGTAGTGTCAATAAATAACATTCGCAAGGATCAGTTGAAGCGTAAATGTTGCTTTGTCTCTCGTTACGCTTAGATTTTAAAGCTTTAGAAATTAACATGCGCATTAAGATTTATTTCAAGATGTGATTAAACTTACACACCTAGGAATAACCATCTAGTTTATACAGGAAGGTTGGAAAGTCAATGAAATCCACGACTGGAATATCACATTCTAATATTTCAAATATTTGTAGTAGTTCCTGAACCAGTTCATCACATTCCGCTACTCAGATTACCCGCCGTGGACGCAAGCCACGTGCCAGTGAATTTGTCAGCGGGATTTCTTTCGCTAGCGTCCATTAGCACCCATAAAAGCGAGCAGCCGCCGGAGAGGTATGTGTTTATTTTGGCTCAGTTCGACGAACCGTCATCGTGTATATCATATAATATAGGTAGATGTGCCACCCGTCATGCAACTCGAAAGATTAGATCGAAATAGTCTCGGCTATCAAATGGGAAACATATCCCGAGTTAATGAGCTATAAATTAATTCACTATTAATGAGTGTCCACGGCTCAAATTGAAACCGGTGAGCGTTGACCGCGGCGCGCCGCCCCGGCATCCCATTCATGCGAAGGCCGAGGGAAAAACAAACGAGACTCCCGCGCCGGCTGCTACTGTTTCCGTTATTCTAAAATTAAAGTCACCTACGGGCATCCAGACGCCCCGACTTGTCAGTTGGGAAAATGAAAGTGAACCCTCCTCCTGATGAAATTGAGAGCAAACTTGTCTCTCGGCTCAATAAAATGAAAAATGCTTCTTCGTCGTCATAACAATGGACGCGCTTTCATTCCGTATCACGGTAACGATGATTCACGGCGCGCCAGTGACTTCAACGCTCTTTTGTCAGACTTACTACAGACGCCACTATAGGATCTTGAAATTTTGCCAATGGTTGTTTCGCAACCACGATTATCGTAAAATTCAACGATGCCGCTGGCAGTGGCCTATATTGAGGCAGGTCACGGGCATGGATCGCCTACTAATAGCGTGCATTAGCAAGGGTCAACGGCCCGCACATTCTCAAACACACGGGCGTTATCATAAGTCACCTCTAAGATAAGAGGCAAATTTATTGCCGCTTTGATGTGAAGCGGTGCTTGCGGTGGGCGGAATACGAAATGTCGCGTACGACACGCCAGTATCGTACGTTTACAGTTAGGCGGCTGTGTTAGTACCGCGTCGCAGCGTCGGCTGGTTGGCAACTTAAGCACTGAAGACAAAGGGCTGCTAATGCAGGTTCCTTGTTGCAGCACACACGACAACACGGAAACTGAGCGCTCACGCTATGAGGCTAATATGAGCCGGCTTGTGCAGCGCCAGTGTTCGTTCGACATTCCACATTCCACACTCCAAGTGCACTGTAAATCATCGACTTTGTTTACACGCGCGTCAATGAATTCAGAATGTGACTAGCAATTCTGGCTTCTTAGCATACATTATCCTCCGGTCGGTCGCAAACGGCGCGGAGAGCACGGAGAGTTGCGCGGGCGCATCGTTATCATAATATCCATTTCCGCTGATATAGTCCAGTGAGCGAGCCTCCCTCCCGGTGCGTCAAATTCGTGATGATTTATTGCATCTCATTATATGTCACTGTTAGATATTTATAACACAATCGTGATCTCGCCGAGCGATCGCTTTTATAATCGTGGACCGGTTAATCTATCGACTTCGAATAGTTAATTAACAGTAATATAATCAATCATTGACTGTTTAACGTACTGAACGCAATTAAGAGAAATTTGACCTTGAGTTATTTTGCGTGGTGATTTTTAACTGCAGTGTGACATACAGTAGCGAGGTATTAATTTGCTATTTGAAGCCCGTTGGCTGCGATTACCGACAGCAAGTATAGCCGACCGCCCGCGGAGTAATTGCTTGTTGGCAACGTTAATTGCTAGATTGACTATCAGCCGCCGACAATGACAAACATTGCTTACCTATAGAAATGCATTATAATCATTACTACTCATAAATAGTCAAAGATAGTCCTATAAGGTTTAGTTTATGAAGACATTGATAAAACGTGAAAGGATTACAGTCGTAATTACTGAGTCGTAGCGAAAGTGCACGCACAGTAGTGCAGGCGCCGAGTTGGCTCTGTGATGACTAGACGAGGTGTGGCGACGTGTTGATGTGTGCTCACATACTAATTGCCCTTGTGGGCAACTTTTCAAACGTGACAGCCCAACCCAAGTAAAACGAGAAGCCTTTTCTCCCTAATGAGAAGTAAAATGTCACTAGGTTGAGACTGTTGCGGTCTGCTGCGGTCTTACTTCCACTAATATCCTTTTGTTTCGTACATACATCGAAAATTGTGTGATGTTTACATGAGACGTCTAAATCTTCACAGATTGCTGTTCATGTACGTGCTAAATAACTAACGACCTTGCGCTCCTATCATGCAATATCTGGTCATTGTTGTAGGCAAGCAATTAATGCACATATCACTACATCGACTTAGTAGGTAGTCTGTAATGTTTTGTATTTGGATTGCTTAGTCGGACGTATCGTGTCACAGGAGCCTGGGTCGGCGGGGTCAGAGGAGTGGCGGCGGAATGCTCCTGTATTAGGCGCGCGTATCTGATCACGACGCGCTAGGAGCCTAGGAGTAAAATAGAAAGCGAGTCCTCCGCATATGGTCGGCAATGCGCACCGAAAGAAGGCGAGCGCTCGTGAGGTCAACCGATACAAGATCGCGGTGTGCATTCCCCCGCTCTCCCGGCCGCCCCTGGAAAGGTTATCGAGAGAAAGTAGCGAGCACGACTCGCGCGCATCTCTTTGTAGTTCCACGCGGAAATATTCCGACGACCGCTGGCCCCTGATTTGGGTAAATAAATAACGTGGGAGCCCGGTTCACGCAAACGCTATGGCCATTGTATCGATGCGCAGTATTTTGTTTGCCACCCCGGTATTGTGCTTATGAGAGCGATCTTTATGTGGGCCGCCGACCTTGGAATTGACGCTTTCTTTCGTTTCGTTAGCGCGAGCGAGACATTGTTCAACGTGCGAAAGAACATTGTGCGGCGTTAATTGGCAGTAATCAAGCCCGCTTAACGCACCCATCGGGTGCTTCCGTCTTGATTTCTGGGTCGTTGTGACTCTCGAACGAAAGTTACGTCGGTGCGTTTGGATCGGTTATCGCTGCTATCGGAAGCGAGGATCTTAATAGGCAGTGACAATGGGCCGGTCTATTAGTCCCGCGACCGGTTCTCGTCTCAGGCTCCATGCAAATGCGAATAATGCCAAGAGAACAGCGCACCCGGAAGAAGTCGTACGCGTCCTTCGATACTTGCATGTCTTTGTACAATTGAGGACAAAATAGCGACGGTTAAAGCCGTGCAGCAAAAAGCGAAACATTTAGATGGGTGTCCAGATCGAGATAAATGACTCAGGAAACCTAACTTCGACACTCGATCATTCTTTTTGTTCAGTCACCCAGTGCGCTTGACAACGATGTAAATAAAACCAGTTATTTTTTCAAAGGCTGCAATTTACAAAGTATAAGCGCGGCAAATCAAAAGCGGCAGCGGTGCGTGGGCGTCGTATTAATAATGGCTCAATCGCTTCCGCGCCGCGGCCCGCGCATGTTTAGATGCACCCATTGTGTCGACGTTCATTACAAAGCAAAACGTAATTGCTTATTAAGAAGCTATCCGAGTAGTGATCACGTCGACATTTTATTCCACATTGTTTAAATTGATCTTATTTATTAACTTGCATTAAATAAGTATTGTTTTATATTGCATTAAATTGCTTTCGAATAGATTGTTGCTTAGATTAATGAACGCCTATAGAAAATGAGTACGGGCACCCAATTTGAGGCTAGTAAAACTAAGCCATTTCGGTTCAGTTTGCGCGACAAAACTATTATAGTCGCGATTAAATCATTTCATATTGACATCGAAAACAGGCCCTGTTGCTTGTTTTACATAAACAAGCGCGACGGTAAGCGCTCTAATCTAAGACACAGGAAAAATCAAGAGTAATCGTTATCTTACCAGCATTAAAGTTTCGCAGCAGCAGTTTTGGAATTCTTTACCGGGCATAAATGATGTTCCGTCCTTCTAATAGAATAGGGTTCTTCAAAAGAGGCGTTAAAGGCACTTTTAGGCCGGCAAGGTGGAGGCGGCTAGATCAGCATGTTCAACCTGTCTTGGTATATCGGCTCTCCTTGCCGCTTCACATCAGGTGGTGTTAAGTCATTTGCCGTGCTCAGTATAAAGAAAGGAAGACTCCTTCCCCCCCCCCCCCCCCCCTCGCTCCCCACATAACGCTTTCCCAACGACCTCTAGCGACCTAACCGCACCGCAGGCATACAAAACTGTAAGGGATTTTGGGTAAAAGTCAAATTGTATAAAAACGCGTTTGAATCACCGCATTTCCCACCTTAAAACATCATGGTTAGATACTTTTGAGCACCCTGAAAACTCAGATAATTCTGGTCACGACTGTACCTACACGTACATTTGGTATATTTTGCTGTTATCCTACACAAGAGCAATTAGGTGAGTAACCGTAGCCTGCAGAATAATATTTCATTGTTTCTGTATTGATGAACCGCGCAGTCACAGTCATTAGGGACACTTAACAACGTTTCCGTACTTGTAGCTCGTTAGCGTACCACAACATGATGTGGGTGCGAGGGCTTGACGGCTTGTTGACTTTTCTACTATTCGTAGATAAGAGCTCGATTGATCATTCAAACAAAAAGCACTGAGTGCAAGGTGAATAAAGAACATGAATGAAAATTTTCGCAATACAGTTCTTTGCTAATTAGAGTTGGAGCTTCTTTAGAATACACCAGCCTATAATCCGTAACCCAGGTAATAAATAGCAATGATTATTAGTGATTCTTTAAAAGCCATCCCAAACTGAATTCGACATTTCCATAACCTCAGTCATTATAGCGTCGGGTATGCGCAGGCCGGCTGCCAGTACAGGCAGGTGGGCGACTGGAGCACCGTTTGAACGCCACATTAGGGTTAGTAAAAATCTGTGTTTCATTGCTAACAATTTATCATTTATAAGCCTAAATATCGGTAGGTAATATAGCGAAGTACTCCAACCGGGATCTGGTGGAAACAAAGATTCACGTCGATAAATTGCGTAAAGAAGAGTTCAGTATCCCAAGTGTATAATAACATTTTACATAGAAAAAAAAACTTTTATTTGCCAGTGTTGGTGTGTAGTGTTACGAGCAGTGAACTACACTACTTAGTCGATTTATAATTAGCTATCGCTTGATTCACTTATAGTCTCCAATCCGAAATTCTTAATCGCGTCGTACACTATGTCAAAAAATCACATAGAAACTATTCTAATTGAAGTTCAACATTTTAAAGTTTCAAGCACTAAAGGAGATGTTTCATATCCGGCCAGGTATATGTACAGTATCTAAAAAAATCTGGAAAAATCTTCTGAATCCGGGAAAAATACTGATAATTCGTTTTCATGCATAGTTTGTTTGTACAAAAGTTGAAATTTTTCGCCGATTTCACCGTTCTTCTTCTTCCTTATTTAATGGAGAAGCCATTATTACGAATTTTGCCAATGTCAAGTAAAATTAATCTGCAAATAACTTGCGGCAACGTTGTACGGTGATTGGGTAAGACGAATTCGTTTTCCGAAGAAAACGTGGACGCCGGCCCGATAAAACAAAATGGAAGCTGTCAGATGGTTGTGGATGCGCACAACCTGTCGATTTCACAGTCAGCACCGTTATTCAATATGGAAATATGGCGGGCGACGTAGAAGTCAACTAAACGTCACCAAAGTGACATAGGCGCCATGATGAATATTTGTCTGTGTTGCGGTTTTTTCACACAACAAAGCAAATAAAAGGTAAATGGACAATTGAACAGTGTTTTGCATATTTTTACTTATTTTTCAGTATAGTGTACATAGACTTGGCACGGTCTTCACACATTTTTGAAATATCTCTTTTTGTAACTAGCACAACATACGACATAGCTTATATTATAGGAACCATGTAAGTAAAAATTTTAATATGGACGAAATCTACCTGTGTTATTTATTATAGGTGACAACCCTATCTATGGTTATGTCGGGGCGTTTATGTTAATGACACTAATTTGCATGTCAACCACTCGGTATTGTTATTTAAAATTTCTACAGATTTTGTAAATTATCTGGGTAAATAGGTTGATTTACTTAGCTTTATATGCCCGGCGCTGTTACCTTGACATCATTCATATATTTGCAGTTATTCATTAATTTCTACCTACTAACTGAATTACCGGTAGTTTACCAATTAAGTAAATAGGACAAACTAGAGCAATAATTGCTAATAAAAGGGTCATATTTGCAAGAATGGCTATTTCACTCTTGATCGTAAATGGCCAAAGCCCGCGACTTGGGGATTTATTGTCACAAAGCCAATTTCCAATGACCATTTGTCGGGTGTCCACTGCTATAAACAGTGTTTATCGTTGAGCAATTATTGCTACAGTAAAGCGTGCCAGGCATGTCTCCATTTGAGGCACGCCCAAGCGCAGAACTCTCGCTGCCTATGGCGCACGTAGAATGTAGAACTGATTGTTACCATGGTAATGGTACAACTAAAATAACACACCGTGATATATTGTTGCTAAATTGCTATCGACGAGTACACTAAAGAATATTATGATAAGTTATATAAAATTAATTGAGACAGAAAAGTCTAGACAAGTAAAAATACATTTTCAGAAGTCGGAGTCTACACACTTATAAATTAAATTAAATTAAATTCAAATGGTAAACGTGTTTTTGTTACCACCACATAGCAGTAAATACGAGGGTGACAAAAGTTTTTAGAATGGGTTACTCTGCGAATAATTGAATTTGCGGCAAATTGAAAATTGCCTGAGTCGTCAGTTGAAACGTCAGCATGAATTAAACGCGAGAAAATTTTCGTGCAACGACTTTTATATGACTTCCGATGTCATTTAAGTCAACAAGAAAGATATGATAGACTTCGATTAGTCTTTCATGACGAAGCCTCATCTCGTGCCACTGTTTACTACTGTCATAATGAGTTTAAACATGGTCGCACTAATTGAACAATGATCTGCGTGAGGGACGGCCTTCTATGTCGGCAACTAAAGATAACATCAGTATTGTACGGCGTATGATAGAGACTGACAAAAGAGTGATCTATCCGCAGATTCGGACAATAATGTTGTGTTCGACATATTTACGGGTGATGAAAGCTGGAATTACTGTTACGATCTCGAAACCAAACTCCAATCTGCTCAATAGGTGTTTCCTTCCGAGGAGTTGCCAACTAAAGTAAAGAGAGTGAAGTGTAGGAAAAAAGATGGTGGCCTCGTTCTTCGGAAGGACAGGTCATTACGCGACAATTGTCTTAGAGGATCGAAAAAGATTTTTCTGCAGAGTGGTACACTAACAATTGTTTGCGGCTTGCCTTGGCAAAAGATCGGGAGTAATGACCTCGCTGTAGGATCCTCCTTCACCACGACAACTCTTCGTCGCACACCGCCAGGAACGAACGATCGACGATTTGGCGACCGTCAGACGTAAAATTACTGGGTCACCCGCCGTATAGCCCCGACCTTGCACCTTGCGATTTTTATTTATTTCCGAAAATAAAAGAATACCTTCGAGGAAAACGTTTTATGGAGCAGGACCAGTAGCTGAGTTTCAAAAAGCCGTCGAAGAGACGCCTAAGTGGGCAAAGTGCTTTTCTCAGTGATGTATTGATGTGAATGGCCATTATTTTGATAAGATATACTTAGTAGAAATAATAACTTGCTAGTTTGCCAAGTTCTTGAATTTTCAAGAACTCTCAGTTCGATCCTCGTATTATTAAAAAATAAGTAACATATGTATCTCGATGTACTGGAGTTTTAGATATAAACCTTTTTGAATAAAATGAAATGACAAAGGCCTACGCTAATCTTGTCAAACGGCGCGGTATCCTCAACCTTTGCGATGTGGAAGTGACGGGAGATCATCGGATACAGATAACTAACCGATGTCTGATAGAAGGTCTTAGGGCTAACAGACATGCAATAAGTGCGGATTGTAAAATAACAAGACACAAATTATATACCTCATCTTCTTAGGACGCGTACAAAAATACGCAATACATTATAATGACACTAATAAAAAATATAGTGTCATGTTGAGATAATGCCAACCGCGTTCCTTTAATGAAACTGATTACAAAATATCGTGTAGATTGCGACATATGTATGCACAGTCTTGTTCTGTAGGCATGTGTTACATGTACTCGTATATTCTAACAATTGCGTTACAATGCCGAAGTGCCTCTTTATCAGTGGTATCACATATTTGAAGAGTTAGCAGTGTTTACTATATCTTGTTTTATCGCCGGGTGTGCAATACACTCTACAACCATTAAGAGAGCAAATAAAGTCGGTATTTAATTGACGAATTACTCAAAAGGTTTTTAGAAAATGCGTAAATAAGACTAATATGAAGGCCATTCTTAAGTCAGAGCACATAATAGCTACTAATAGTCTATAGAGGTCCCTGGCTCGAGTCTTAGTTGGCGCACATGTTTTTTTGATGATGATGATCACACAAACATTTGTTGGTTATGGTTGTATGTTTATATCTCTAATATTTATAAGGTATCTTATGCATATTATTATTTACTTTAGCAATTGATGCCTATTGATATTATTATTGTTATTATATTGCGGTTAAAATGTATTGCTAAAATGTCACTATTAAAAAAATAAATGTCTACATAAACCGCAATAAGTTATACTTATTTTCTGGAGTTATCGGTCGACTCGCTCCACTCCTGCGCAGCGGGCTGTGCGCACGCGCCGATGGGCAAGATAACGCCGATAACGCCTTGATGTATTGTTTGCGCCTCCTATGCATTACTCAGTTGCGTAAAGTAACATCGGGGAATCTGATATTAGGCAATGACTTGTAGCAGTTGTAACACTAGGAATTACCAAGATAAATATAACAGACAAATAAAACTATCCGATATCAGATTACCTGAGACAAAGTGTCCTCTAAAATTTTATTTGTCCGCGGTCGCATAGAGAAATTTTATATTTAAATTAAGTATAATAAATGTTTGAAAGATAGTTAAAAATATATATTGTATGTTAAAAAATGCTCTTGGGAAGTCTTTTTATTTTTCTTCATTAAGATCAACAACAAGAGAGTCTTAGACTCCAGCCTAGATAGTAGAAATCTTAACGTCAAATCTGCCACCATTACATTATTCTATGTTTGTTTGTTTGTTTCTATGATTTACGGCCAGTTTTAATATTCTATTAAATAATCAGTTTTAGTATTTTTTATAAATGTAGTAAAAATAACAAACCTGGATACTGGCGGCAGAAGGGCGTACAAAATCTGGTCGTGGCGGTACAAGCAAGCACATGGACCTTACAAAATATGCAGTCAAATATTTAAGTTACCATAGTTCGTTGACTGGGTCTTTGCTGTCAATACAATGCTTTCTGTTGATTTTTTACATCGACAACGCGCGAGATGTGATACCTTTTTGATGTTATAAGCGTCTACTAGTTCCTTTAAACGTCACCGTTACCGATAAGCAACCCTATAGATTTTATTAGGGCAGGAAAATAACTACTATTACTTTTAAAATGACTATGTCAGTAAAAATAATTTACTGACATAGTAATTTTTAAAACCAATGATTTTGTGGTGTTTATCTCAGTTAAACCTTCAAGCAATTAACTTGCCCAACTAGGGTGAAATAAATGGCGATGGCCGCATGATGCGAGTGTTTAAATTGATGATTAAAGCTTTTCTGAACACCCTTTCTAGATTGCATTGTCGGGCCAATTGTCAGACCTACTACAATAATAATTAATGCAGTTGAAGTAGCATCGTCCGCCGCTCGACCCTACGCTATGATTTCATTTGAATGTACGCTTTGCGTTTAGGGAGCAACCAACAAAGCGTTGTATAAATTGAGAGTGCGACGACTACAGTAGTAAAATTTAACGATTTCCTTTGCTTGTTGTTACCCTTTAAGATTTTATTCGCTGGTTGCAACGCCATGATCTGTAATTCTCGTACAATACGCCACATGTAAACAGTTTAGTCCGGGCGTCCATAGAGATCTTTTTATAGCAAATAATTAACCAGTAGCAAGGCCGCCACGTTTTGTGATTCTCCTTATTCATAGGAACGCGTTCCCTATCGGACGTTGTTAGACGACCGAAGCGCGTAATTGTGACCAAATCGGGCTCTCGACATCTCGGTTGTCGAGTGTCTTTCCGAACATGATTATTCTGTATCGTAGCGCCTCACCGTAATCGCTTCTAGTTCACGCCATTTTTGTACGAGACGGCCGGACGGAGCCGCTGCAAGGGCACCATATTTATAGTACGAGAACCTAAAACTTTTATGACATTCGCGTCGTAAGCGGCTGAGTCATGTTATGTCTCGCTACGCTTGCATTCCGAGCATTAAACGCTTTAACGCAGTCCATTGAGCATTATCTACATCGCAGAGGCGAGATTAAGAAATATAGTCGAATTGATGGATGGCGCGAGATGCGCGCTCTCCTTATGATCGATCGATAAAGCGATCTGATCGACGTGGAGATATCGAGCGATGACGGCTCGGGGCCGGGCTGAGGCGGCGGCGGCCGCACCGGGCACTGTTGTGCAACGTCTTATGAATAATTACCGGGCGCCGTTGCATGACGGACGCGCGCTTGATTCACTGCCAAGGACGCCTTTTCGCTTTTAGTCGGTCATCGATCCGTTGCGCAAGCAGCATTTCGCTCTCGAACCCGTTGCGCCAGCGCAGCAGTGCTGGCCCGCGTGAGAAGATGCATGCGACTAATGACGCGTTGCACAACAGTTGCACCCGCCCACAAATCGCTTTATTATGCAGAAAGTGAGTCGGAACAAATGGACGCATCAGCCGGCAGGCCGCACTCATTACCGATCCGGCCGGAAAGTGAACGCCGCGGATGATGCACAGGCTCATCACTCGGTGATTGTAATTTATAGCATCGTTCAACTGCTCGCAGCTGTTTATAAGGAAAAATGAGTGTTTTATCAGCCAAGCAAGCACCCGCGGCTCGCATATTCATAAGTGCTGACGGATACTCATAAATATAAACTAAAGTGGGAGCTTTATCACAGTGATAACAGTCATAACTTACGCATTTAGACTGATTGCTTCTACTGAAATCATGACATTCTAATAGCTTATAATCCAATCCCTATAGTACAGTTTTTTACTGAACATACTTTATAATTTAATACTTTTATTATGAAATGAATTCTTATTACACCGTCAATTTGGCTTACAACATCATCCATAAAGAAACAAGGTCATTGTTGATTTTTGTGACGGCTTTATTAATTCTTGTTATTGAGCAATCGACAGCATTAAACACATCGATAGGTACTATCGTTTTGTTTTGATTCCAAAAACGATTACTATTAACAAGACCTCTAACTAACGCGTGGACTGGGGTTTGAATAAGTTCTTAGCCTCAGAATAAACTGATTACGAAACGATGGTCATCATTTCATCCGAAAGACTGAGAGGAGCTCGGTGGCGTGGATGGTCCATGGGTCGATCATGGCGCTGTAAATCCATTACTACACGCATTCAACGACATACCTTTTTTTCGGAGAGAAATCCGCGTACAGAATTACCCGTTGCTGGCTAAGCGACGGGCGTGTGTGGGGATCGCGGGTCGCCCAGTGCCTGTAACGGCATTAGGAACACCCACTAAAACTCCCCGGTGACGCCACTGCCCTTCTTGGGGATCAACTGATGTGGGTGTAGACTGGGCTCTGCCGAAGTAATTTAACCAGCCTACCCCCGGATCCAACGACTACCAGCTACCGTCAGTGGAATAATTGGGGGAAAATTTGCCATAAGTAATCACTGCGTGGCAAGCGGGTTGGCCATCGAAGTGGCAGAAGTCTTAGATCGGTGCGTTATGCCAGTTTCGTGTCATGCTCTCTATGATACAAGAATTAAATTATTCTTAAAAACAAAATATATACGTTAAAGTTTTTCCTTTCTTTGCATGTGTGTGTGTAAGTCTAGATTTTGGATTGCACTTATAAAGAATGATTTACCTTCCCATAATTTTTAACTAAAATCAAAATGTATAATGAATTACGACATTTACGTTATAGGTATTGACATTTCGTCCCGTACACGTGAAAGCAATATAACTTTCAAAGCAATACTATTGACAATGGCTTTGATTATTCAATAAAAATTAAAATCCTGAATTAGGCCGGGTGAAAGGCGATCTTATCCAGCACAGCCTCTCTGTCTCCAAGCTGTAGAATGGTACCAACAATGGTTTATTGTGGGTTGGCATTCTGAAATCACATAATTTGTTTCATTGGGTAATGCGGCATATTAAGAATATCGCAAGACCTCAAACAAACCTATTGTAGCAAATACTGTTTCGTGGCAATACCACAATCAGCCCATTTAGTTTTTAAGTAATACATACTTAACTATACTTTGCTATGTCAATAACTGAAGTAGGTAAGATCCGTACGCTGCAGGCTGCAATCTATTATTTGCACGACTATTTTGTTATTGCTTCGACTATCACTTCCAAAGCTAAACTTGTTTTAATCGTTCTTTTATTACATCCTGGTTATAAATAAACCAATTGAGGGTTAGGTCATACTTAACAATTTTAAAGAGTAAAGTAAATCTTTTAGTTGTGCTTACGAAGGAAATGTTCTGGTCATAAAAAAAATCCTGACACATTAAGTCCTTCCGAATCTTTGAATTGACATCCAGTTTGTCGAGTCTCGACATTTTTTATGCGAAGCCTGAGACAGATGTTGTCTGGCGAATGGCAGGTGTGGACTTTTCGGCGAATCTCGTCGGCTTTGCGCCCGCGCATTAATACGCGCCAACTTTTATCAGCGATCGTTTGAAGCTTTTAAAAATTACTGACGAACGGGTACCGCCAGGTTATCGAGGGATTTATTTTATTATGCCGCTGCCGTTGGCTCAAGTCGTGAGATCTAATTACTGAGAAACACATAGTGCAATGCTTCAAATGATTTACTCTGAGTAATGTCTGAATGATAAAAAAACACAATTTCTCCATATTTTTTTAAATATCAGAAATCTATGCTTTGAATGCCTCTCAACATTTTAGCGCTATTGACATATAAGATATTCCCCGACAATAACTGGTACCTTAAGTTCTATACAGTTCGCTAGGTTCCCGGAAAATACAATACTACATAAGTAAACCCGGACAAGGTCCCCATGACCTAATTCTGATACTGGGCCAACTCAATGGCGTGCTGTATTGATTTACCATGTTTTACGAAAGCCTGTGCATTTAACCTTCAAATGCATGTTACTATATCTAGATTTTATTTATTTGTAATACAGTCTATATTAGCTTAGCAGAAGTATATATCAGTAACTATAAAATTGTTCCTTAGAGCTAAATTAGTATTATTATAATACGTGTTTAACAATTATATGCGTTCATTACCATAAAGCGTCGTTCTAGAATTGGAACCTAATTACCGAATTCTAATTCGAAAAATTCGGATCTCGAAAAAAAATCGGAAATCGGAATTCTTCGGATTTTTTTTGGAATTAGGTACCTAATTACCTATTGAATTTTTCAGCGTATTAGTATTCTTGGTGTTAATATTCCTGAAGAGGAAAGCCTGAACGGCTTCGAAAAGCTGGGTGTGCTAAAGAACCAAGCAGAACTTCACGCTGAGTGACCGTCTTCTGTCGTGTAGATTCAAATACATTCTTTAATAAAGCAGCATATCCTACATAGAGTTGAAGTGGCAGCGGGCATGGCAAATAGCACGCAGAAAAGACTTCCAGTGGGGCGTTAAAGTTCCAGAATGGCGACCACGTATGACGCCAAGTATGACGGCCATCCACTAGACGGATAGATGACCTGGTCGGGTCGCGAGGATTTAGGTCGTTAGATGCAGATTGCGCAGAACCGTTCCATTCGGAAATCGATGTGGGAGGCCTTTGTTCAACAGTGGACATCATAGGCTGGTATGATGATGTTGTTGATTGTGACATAGAGTTATCTCAGCAGCTCAGGCATTAAGGATCTCTATTGGCAGCGGTTACCACTTACAGTAAGGGCTTACCAGGAGCTTTTACAGCATTCTTAAATTCATCATACTCCAAAGTTTGGTTCATTGAAAAACCTATTGTATCATTATCAATAAGTATAAGGACAGTTTTTCGATATAACTAAACCGTGCGTAGCTCCTGACTTTTAATAGTTAGTAAATAATTCATCTAGTAAAAGTATAAACAGATATAAAGAATAGCTTTATTGTCACAAAGTATTGTCCCGAAATACAGTGACCTATTAATAGCGTGGCAGATGTATTTTAACAACAAACAAATTATCTTATGACGTTAGTCGCGTTATCTAAATAGGCAACTAGGCGAAGCTCTACAGGTTTATCAAGGATCAGAGGACTTTCCACTAGAGGAGGGTGTATGTTACGATATTACTCGTGTAGTACTACTGACTTTGACCTAATGGAATCACAGCTTCACAGCTGACTATGACGCCACAACACTCAATAGTACTATGAAAGCTAACTAAACTGTCTTATGATTTCATAGAAATTAAGTGACATTAAACGAACATTATTTCTCAAAACATTGTGGGTTTATTACGTGATTTTTGATTAATCTGGTCCGTAAGAAATATACTTGATATTATAGTCAGTTTAACTACTTACAGAAACAATGAATAATCCATTAAAATATCAAAATTAGAGTTCAAATAGTATTGGTTAAACTAGGTCGAGCAGATAGTGAATGCCAGTTAGCTGCTATAATTTGTCAAGTTATTGGAACATTCCATATATCTACTTATTTCCTTGTAATTTATATTTAAAACACAATACATGAAGTAGTTCATAGGATCTTTTATGGAAGCAAAACACTGTCATCTAAACATCAGTAAAAAAGTAAATTCTTATCAACTAGGAACTGACTTCCAGATTCAAGTGTTCTTCGGTCTTCTAAGGACATCAAATAATACTTATGCACTTTTTACTGCAGCAGGAATGTTTAGTGTTATTCGCTGCGCGTATCTGCCTGTTCTATCTGTTTGAATCGTGAGACCAGATTTAAAGATTAGTTCTCAAGAGGAGAAAACAACGTAGTTATAGTATGATACGTACAGTTAAAATAAATCCTGTCTCTATCTTTATTTATTAGTGTCCAGTTGAATATTTCTAACTAATCTTGGCATTGGTTAATATAGTTTTGTGTAGGTATGACTGTCCTGTAATTACTTTATATGAAACTGTAAAGTATAATTAAACAAAGTGCGTGTTCATTTTAGTGTTGAATGTTTGATGTATAACATATGGTGGTCCCGCATTCCGGACTAAAGTGTTCGGCGGACAGGCGGCGGCGGAGCGCCCACCGGCGCCGGCGCCGACGATGCCGACAGCCGCCTAATTGCGAGCTGCGAAAGCACAGATTTATGCGGTGCTTAGAATTAGCCGTAAAGCGGTTAACACCTTTCACATCCCCGCATTGTTTGTTCAATTATTCACACGGTGTATGGAAATAAGCTATTGTTCAGGTCGATATATCACCCTAGATTCCCGGAGAAACAAACACTAGCTCAGGATCATTATTAGTTTACTCAATGCTGTCTAACCGTTTGTACACCACGTGTCCAAATGATTTATACCGACATGTGTTGTGTTAATGGACTAAACTTGATTAAGTCTCAATCGGCGGAGTGGCACTGTTTCCCTCCTTGCGCGTGTCAAGTAAGTACTGCGTGCACGACTTGAATATTTTATGAGGGCAGGTACGTAATTATTGTGACTAATGTTTGTCTAACGGACTCCTCTGAAATGTTTATGGCAGCGTGATCTGTTCGTTCAACGCTGTTGATTTAATGAAATTGCCCAATTACGAATGCGGACCGAGGCCTGTTCCTGCATTCTACGAGGATTTCACGGGAAATCCTACTTTCTTGTAGCTTTTCTTTTGCTTCATTACAAATAACGTACGACTTTTTTTAAATTAACGTTTTTATTTTTACAGAGGGAAATTCGCGTCCGTACGCAAGATCCGTCACTTGGTGTCGGGCGAGGAGTATGCGGCCAAATTCATCCGCAAGCGACGGCGCGCGGCTGACACCACGCGCGAAATCCTGCATGAAGTGGCCGTGCTAGCGCTCTGTGCGGACTGCACCAGAGTCGTCAGACTACATGAGGTAAGCTCAAGCTTTACAGCACTTGACGCTGACGGCTTAGATTCATCATCTGTTGCCGGCGACCCGTGGCCGACACAAACGCGAGATAAATCACTATAAAGAGGTATTTCAATAGAGAAAAAACCGTGACGCCACGTCACGGTTTTTTCCACGGCACGAGACCGAAACTTGAACTTTGTGCAAATATCATTTGTGTTTGTTCCTTCTGTGCTTGGGTGCCTTCTGCAAGAAGGTGCAGTGATATTGAGACATTTATTCAATGCCATTAACCATTATGGCGACCGTCTGTTCTGTAACGTTTAGATGGGAAAATTTAGCGAAGTAGGGTTTGAAACATTGATGATTTTGAAAGCGCCCGACTCGGAAGCATTCCACTCCAGAAGATCGCAAGATCACAATATCAATTTTGTTGTTGTAGTGTTGTGTTCCTGGGCCGAATAGTAGTGACTAGAGTACATCGGGGAATATTTACATTGGGAGCAGACAGACTTGCCCTCCGGTGCTACTAAAAGCGGCTTGCCATTATTGTTGTATATTATTTCATCTGTTAAAAATAGAGTCAGCATGATGCTATTCTTCATTTAACCTTTCGCGTTCGTCGCTTACCAGTCCGCTAACGCTCACACATGGGAAATTTGATATGTGGAAGATAAGTCAGGCTCTCCTATATAGCGTTATACGTGTCTGATCTGAACTTTCCGTGCTTCTGAAGACAAATTAAGCCGTTGGTCTCGGTTGTTACTGCAAACACCTTAACCCACCAACCTGCGTTGGGCCCGCGTGGTGGTGTTACGACCCAAACTCCTCATGTGTTTCTCCCTTGCAGGAAGACTGTTTATGATTGATTGATGATGGCGTGTTTGAACTTTGCAGGTATACGTAACCCGTTCGGAGGTGGCCATAGTACTGGAGCTGTGCGCGGGCGGCGAATTACAACGTCTTCTGGACGAAGAGGAGCGTCTGACGGAGGGTGCGGCGCGGCGCGCGCTGCGGCACGTGCTCGAGGGTCTCGCGCACCTACACGCGCGCCGCGTGGCGCACCTCGACCTCAAGCCCCAGAACCTGCTGCTCAGCGCCGGCGGCGAGGAGCTCCTCATATGCGACTTTGGCATCAGCCGCGCCATACAGTCTGGCGCGCATGTGCGAGAGATATTGGGCACGCGGGACTATGTTGGTAAGTTTCACTTATTCATAGTTGTAGTGTACTATATGTACTACATAATAGACTAGATATTGCGATGAGTGACGACTTTTGTTCTTGTTGTTCAGTTATAATGTTGTAACTTGTATATACTAGACCAAAGTCGGGAAGGGAAACATAAAAGGAAGGTTCCGGAAAGGGAAACATAAAAAAAATACTTCATAGGTCCTCCTCGAATTAGGTATTCCGTGTTTTGTCTTATTCTTACCCATGTCAAATCTAACATGTAAAAATATGACAAAATGTAGATTAATTATACCGAAATTCATCAAAGTAGTAAATTATTTAGTAAGAAGGCCGTCAGTGTTTCACCTGTTTGACGGCTGTCAACAATCGGCTATTGTATAAATATTGCTAGGCAACAAAACTTTCATAAGTCTACTAGCCACAGATAAATATATAGTAATTCCAATGCCTAATAACAATTATAATTGAAATATTAGACTTGAAAAACAAAGGTCATTACTACTTAATTAGATAATGATACAGCAAGGTTTATACTACAACTATATTTCATTTCACTTAATATGTCATGTCAGTCACCGCAAATGTTTCATTAAATAACGAATAATAGTGCAATTGATACGAGATAAGCATTTACTATGCAATACGGAAACGGTGCATCTGTTTATCTTGATGTTGCCATGACAATACTCTTCGCTTACTATTCATAATGAAATGAGTGTCTAGCTCTATAAATGATGGATCCTAATTATATTGTCCCGTTATTTTAAATGATGATGATTCAAATAACAACCTTTATAACTTTTTTTACTTCTGGTTGGTAGCTGCAAAGGTTAGGCATAATAATATCCGGATCAAGGTTCCTCTTCAAATATTCAGGATGATAAAATCTTAGTCTTAAGTAAGCTAAACAATTGACATCAATTGCTAAATTAATTAATTAAATTAGATTTTCAAAGTAATAAAATTAATCGCTTAGGATAAAAGTGCTATAGCTTTGAAGTGTAAATAGGCTCGTCACCTATTATAAGTTTCACCGCCTATCATAAGTTCGGAAAATTTTTGACCGACTTTCATTTAACCTAAAACTTTTCGTCAATTTTCTGTCCGACCTTCTTTTACATCGTCGAAATCACGTTTGCCACTGTATCAGTTGACCTATTATCAATTGGATTTCTTCATTACATACGTAAAGTATTTCGTCCAAATGAAAAAGGAATCGATATCATTAAAGTCAGCGCTGTATGTTTAGAATCGTATAAATTAAAAGAAGAGCGATTACCAGCATTTGTGCGAGATCTAGTCGATGCAAGGTTCTATTTAAATCCGCTGTGTAAGCAGTACCCATTGCTAATTGAGATGAATGTTGTTCGCAGCGCCCGAGATCCTGTCATACGAGCCGCTGTCGCTGGCAGCGGACATCTGGTCGGTGGGCGTGTTGGCATACGTGCTACTGAGCGGGTACTCCCCCTTCGCGGGCGACACAAAGCAGGAGACGTACCTGAACATAGCCCAGTGCCAGCTGTCCTTCCCGCGGGACCTGTTCCGCGGGGTTTCGCAGAGGGCCATACACTTTATCAAGGAGACGCTTGTCGTTGATCCTAAGTGAGTACCATACTTTTTCGACAGTGTATATATCAACAAGAATATTTACGTTGGGGGCAACTTTGTAACCTGGTAAATTGGGGTGGTTTGATGTCGGCGAGCACAGGTGAAGTAACGTGAGCGGTTCCGGAGATATTATTGTATCATAAGACAAGTCCTAGTCGCGTTAGTAAAAAAATTACGGTCGCCTGGTTTTTGCAACACAAGAGTCCCGGGTCTCCTCAGCGATCTATTTGTATTACAACGAACTATATGAACCGCTTGGCATTCAGCGGGCCCAGTGGTTCTGATAATAATATGACTAAAATAGTAACTTATTTTTGGTAAAATAGGACTTGTTACTCAGTTCTGAATATCTGTGATTTGTTTATTTAAAATTTATTGTGGAGAAAATTGGAACACAAAACTCGTATCAAAAATACGTCTTTTATGCCGATTCGATGTTTAATTACGAGAATTTTGCTACACTTTACATTAGCGTGGCTATTATTTATATTATGCATAATATTACTTACATTATTTTTGAATAAAATATAATTTAATTTTATACATCAATATTATATTATAAACTAAATCATTGTTGACTGCTGATATTGAAGAATTCGATTTTACCATAATTCGTGTCTCCTTTCAGGGGTCGTCTTACAGTGGAAGAGTGCCTGGAGCACCCCTGGTTGAAAGACGAGACGGACTTACCGCGCACCATCGTCGGCGTTGGCTTCGACGCCGACGAGCTCGCCAGCGACGACGAAGACGACGACTCCGACGACAGCCATTCCGCCAGCGGTGCCAATGCTCCTGTTAACGGTGTCAATCCACCTGTCAATGGTGTCAACCCACCTGTCAACGGGGTCAACGGATCCGTCAACAGTGTCCACGGATCTGTCAACAGTGTCCACGGATCTGTCAACAGTGTCCACGGATCTGTCAACAGTCTAAACGGATCTGTCAATGGCTTGAACGGAGTCGTCAATGGAGTCAAAGGGCACAATGAATGTAATGGAACAAATGGCACATATGACGATAAAGGTACAGTGTTAACGCATTCCTTATTGTTATGATATTATTTTAATTAACTTTAATAGTAGTAAAAAACAATAAAAAAAAACAAGGTGCTTGGTTCTGAGAAGAACGGGCAAGAAATGAAGCAAGCTTTAATTCCTTTTACAGATCAATAAAAATCTAAAATGTTGTAAATCGACGACTCTCCGATTCTATCATGTAGTTTATAAAAGTTCCTGTTAGTTTAGGTTCTTAAACAAATTTCATGCCAGCATCCGAAATTTCGGTGATCAACAAAATTATGAAACACGAAGCACATATTTTTGTTCATCACCGAAATTTCGGATACGTTCTGACAGAATTAATAATTCAGTTCAGTCACTCAAAAGTCGATACCAATGCTATATTAGTATTTTGACATTCTTTATTTTCCTATCAATTATTTACAAACGATTCTTGTATAAACTTATTACTATAATTGGGATGTTGCCTAAGTTTGAAAATGGCGCTATTTTTCACAAATGTGGAAAATATACGCCACTATTACCCATAAATACAATTCAAACTTAAAAGATTGGAATATTGTTGAAGTTATACTGTTAAGAAAATTAAAAAAATGATCACATTTTTTTTTCAAAATTAATCAAATATGTTTATGATATTAGATTGCTGACACCAATTAAAACAACTATTATTATGATAATCATTGATAAAAACATACTTAATACATAGTTATTATCAATTTTGTCAGTATGCCCATACATTTCTCAGTAAAATGGGAACATGTGACATCACCTGTTCCGTACATTTTCTATGGAGCGTTTTTGGACGATGCGCCGCAACACATCAAACATACCACTATATCTATGAAACTATTGATCTTAGACATACTATTTCTTTTGCAATATTTCTTTGTGAGTTATCAACTTCTTATTTATGAAATAAAATAAAAGTTGTCAACTACCCTATTATCGCTAATAGACGTTTCTCGGCCATGTTGCAGACGGCAGCGAGCGTGTGGCGGAGTCGCGGGAGGAGGCGGAGGAGCGCGACAAGCCGCTGAAGCACGCCCACGCTCGGGACCTCTCCCCGCCCTGCCCCGACGCGCCCTCCACGCCCAAGGTACGCCACAACACACTACCAATACATAACATAAACATTATATATAACTGAAGCACGCCCACGCTCGGGACCTCTCCCCGCCCTGCCCCGACGCGCCCTCCACGCCCAAGGTACGCCACAACACACTACCAATACATAACATAAACATTATATATAACTGAAGCACGCCCACGCTCGGGACCTCTCCCCGCCCTGCCCCGACGCGCCCTCCACGCCCAAGGTACGCCACAACACACTACCAATACATAACATAAACATTATATATAACTGAAGCACGCCCACGCTCGGGACCTCTCCCCGCCCTGCCCCGACGCGCCCTCCACGCCCAAGGTACGCCACAACACACTACCAATACATAACATAAACATTATATATAACTGAAGCACGCCCACGCTCGGGACCTCTCCCCGCCCTGCCCCGACGCGCCCTCCACGCCCAAGGTACGCCACAACACACTACCAATACATAACATAAACATTATATATAACTGAAGCACGCCCACGCTCGGGACCTCTCCCCGCCCTGCCCCGACGCGCCCTCCACGCCCAAGGTACGCCACAACACACTACCAATACATAACAAACATTATAACTGTACTTTACAAGTACAGGACTGTGGAGAAAAATGGGAGCCAGATTCCGTCAAATTCTGCTACTTGGTCTTACTAGGTGATAGGCCCGTATGTACTAGTCAAGGATGACGAACCAATGGTACAAAATAAAAAGTAAATAAAGTGTTTTGAGTTGATAGTATTTATTACTATTATGTTCCCAATAGACAGTCAAATTTATTTGATGGCACGTCTATGACCTCATTAAACATTTCTTTGAAAAAATGGCACGTTGATACGTAAAGGTTCGCCGTCCCTCTAGGTGGTAGGCCCGTATGTAGGGTCGCCTGGGTAGGTACTACCGCCTTTCTTATTTCAGCCGGCAAATAGTTGGCTGTGTTTCGGATTGAAGGGCAAGGTAGCCAGTGTAATTACTGGGCATGGACGGCATTCCATCTTAGGCCTCAGGATGACAACGCACCTGCAATATCAAGTGTTTTTCCCTTGTTATTGCAGGTGTCTATAGGCAGCGATAACCGCTCACCACCCGATGGGCTGACATCTAGTTATACATATATAAAAAAATTACTTACTTGATTTGTTTATTCCGTCAATCGGAAATGTTGATGAGACCGAAATAAATAACTTTTCCAATGTCTTATAAAGTTAATTTGCGACAGGTATCCCGGAAATCCGCGTTGCACCCGCCATCAGTGCTGGCACTCTGCAAGAAGTTCCAGCCCGACTACGAGAAGCCCGCGACGCTTGCGCACGCGGCGGCGGCTGCGCTGGGGCACACGAGCCCAGCACTGGGACACACGAGCCCAGCCCTGGGGCATACGAGCCCAGCCTTGACCCACACGAGCCCAGCCTTGACCCACACGAGCCCAGCCCTGGCCCACACGAGTCCCGGCGAGTGCTCGTGCGAGTGTCCGTCGCGGCTTCGCGTGCGGCCTCCGCCGGACCGCGCCGTCCTCTGCTAGCGAACCCCGCCGGCCTCCTCTATAAGCCGAAACGAGACCTGCCAGCCGAAGCCAGCTTTCGTTTCGATTTAGGGAGCAGGAGCCCGCTGTACATAGCCTAGTTAAGTTAGCGTCACGTTGTATATTTCCGAGGGCGCCGCCCGTGTACATAGCCGGCCCGCTTAGTCGTACTATCGCCCGTAGTATAAGTGTTTAGATGATGTTTACAAGTTACGTAGGCGCCCGCGCGTCTGGGACCAAAATTGTGTATGCGCGCGCGATGGATCGGCGCGTTGTTGCGGTTGATATTGTACATTGTTGAGATTTTATCGCTGGGAGCCCCCCGGGCCGTTGTTGGACGAATCGTGAGCTCAAATCTTGCGACTTAATTTTAATTTCTTTAATGAAATCGTCGAGTGCCTTGCGCAATTTTCTATATAGTGCGACCTATATTCAGAATATTATTACGTTTAACTACGTAAATGTTGTGTCATTTTATGAGAGGGATTAATTATGAGGATAACCTATTCTCAACTTAACTCGAAGATTTATACCTTGTGAGAACTGTTGTGATTCGTGAAAATAAATTATTGTGATACAAATTACATCTTTCATTTACTATAACAACAATCCTATTGATAGCAAATTTAACTTCAAACAGAATGTTCCAGATATTGTTGATATTACGAGCATTTTAAATGGGAACAGAAGATAAAAAACATGTAAAATTTTCTATGTTTATTTGTTCTAAAAATGAAATGAATATCCAAATATGTGTAGTAACTGACATACTTTGTACAGAACAATGAATAGCTTTCATTGTGCTATACAAAATATATTTTACAGAATAAAAACTAAATTCATTTTCAAAACTCATTGTTTATTTCATTGGATACACAATAAACAAATTACAGAAAATGGCAGTGAACAAACAGTTACTTCATTAAATTAATTTCAAATGTTTGATAAAAATAATTATAAATACAACATTCACCAGTTGATATGTCGCAGCCATCTGGTTGAATTAGCCACTTAAATGAACGACTAGGTTGTTGTAAACGCCGGCATCCAATGAACCGGTTGACGAATAACTAGCAAAGACATTGAGCGCAACGTTTAACTAGATGACTGAACGTCGTGTCAGCCGTATGGTTAAATTAACCATTCAATTGAACGGCTAGGCAGATCGTCTAATTCTAAAAGGAATAATTTTTGTGTTACTGTTTGTGTGATTGGTAGTTTCAAGTTTTTTTTTTATAACTACTGAAAGCTGGAATCATTTGATAATAAATAAGTGGCCATAAAAACTTTGAACTACACACAGAAACTTCAGTGAAAGATGATTCCCATAAGCGTCCAATCAAACTGCCTTTTAATACGCCAAGTTCTTAAACGTTGAGTAATTCTAGTTCAATTAACTATTTCATTGCATGCCGGCGTTTAATCCACGGGCCTAGGCGTTATGTGGTTAATTACAACCAGATGGCTGCGGCAGATATTCGTCGGTGGGCGTGCAAGACCACGTAAGAGCAGTTTGCAATACCGCGTATGTGCTTTTTGTTTATTTCACAGGATGGAAGAAAAAAGATAATATCTTGGATATTTCTACACATTTCTTTGACAGAGCTTGTTTGGGATTTCTCTGGGTGTTGTTTAATCTGGTATAAGCGAATCAGCGCTAAGAGCTCGTTGCCGCCATATTACAATATCGCGATATTTGTAAATACACGGTATTGCAAACTGCTCTTACGCGGTCTTGCACGCCCAACGACGATATTACCTGTAGCTAGGTCTTATATGACACAACACCGCACCGTCCGTTCTATTTTTATGCCAAAATAATTTTATACCTTGTTTTGATAACAGTCGGATTCTTTTAAGCTTGATATGAGTAAGTAATTTTAGCAAATCAAAACAAATCTGTGCTATGCCATATTGACCAGTATGTGTGACCAAACGGACTTGTTCACAATAGATCCTATTCTATTTTATACTCAATAATAATCAAATTAAATGCAGTATGGCGGTGATTCTGATGTCATTCTGTAAAACTAAGTAGATTATCCGAGGTCATTACACTACAAAACCCATTTGAAGCAAAAATCTCTTACTGCTCGCTGCTGGTAAGACCCATATTTCTAGCAAACATACTAGAAAGAAACGGAGTAAGACAGCAATGGTTAATTTTTGCCCCAAATAGGAATATAAACCGTTTACTATATCTTCAGGATGTTTCTCTAAATTATTTAGAAACGTCAAATGAAGTCCGAAGTTATCTGTCATTTTTGAACGAAAGAGTTATACACTAACATGTTTAACACTTTTAAAATAATTGGATATTAAAAAAAGGTTATTCAAATCAGTTGCCCGTTTCATTAAGTTAGCTTTGTAAAGAGGTACGTCATATTGCTGCTCAAATTTCTTCGGAATATAAGCACAAAAAGAACATCTTTTGCTTATATGGCCTATGCCACTTTCTAATAATATGGGTAGAAAAAAGATAACTATGTAACTGAGACAGGTGCGTTCAGTTTCAGATTGATAAATTGAATTTTTGTAAAGCGTCTACTTATAATTGCCTTGTCATATCCATATTGTCAGAAAGGGATATAGATACTGTAAATTTAGATTTAGCAAGTGGTCTAGAACATTACTTGTGTCAGTCAAAACAGAACGCATATTTGGTCGTAATGACATTGAAACTTATGATACTTATTAGAAAAAAATCTATACTCTAAGAGGCGGAGAGGAGAGATCTCTTCTGTCTTAAATACTGGAAAGAAATTGATCAAATTTTACAGTACTAAATAAATCTGTAGGCGAAGGAAATCTCTGAAACACTGGGATAACAATTTTTCGAATTTCATCACGAATAGTAGACAAACCAGAAAAATATTTGACTAGACTATATATAAAAAGTCACAACTTTCAAATGATTCAAAATTAGCATAGCATACTCGAATCACAGCCCAATTTCATACTATCATATGAAGAATTTAATGCAAATTATACATCAATATTTTCAAAGGGGCACAATTGTGATTATTAAATAATATACCTACATAATATAATATCAGCAACTTTTTATGAAAGCAGGAAAACTCAATTTATTTTCCGTCTCGGTCATGAACGAGTGACGAATTAACAACACAAAGTTTTCAAATATCTTCCATGTTTTTATTTTGCTACTTTCTCAAGTCTTTTTATGCATTCTATGTAACGCAAAAGATATAACAGTATATTCAGACTATATATCTCAATAGTAACTAAACCTTTCTTCTATAATGAAAGGATAACATATCAATACATTACACACTATTTAATATAGTAATGAAAGTATACAACCCAATGGATACGATGAATACTAAACATTGACATAATATCATCAGAAAATTAAGGTAGGTGTTTAGGATTCCAAGGGAAAAATTTCATCAGTTTTTTATCGGTAAAACAAACAATGTAATGTCATTGCTTTATTGAAATAGACTTAATGTAATCGCAAAAATAATAATTATATGACTTTATTAATTTCGCTTTAAATGGCTAATTATGCAACAAACCGTGTGTTCAAAGGTTCATCAATTTCATCACGTATTTATAGTATTTTAAAAATAAACATGAGTTTCTCAAACGAGAATCTTGCGTTACACACATACTTTGGGCCATTATTACCCTTTGTTCTCATTAGTTCACAAACTATTGAAATTTTTTTCATTATTTCTACCGTGACGAACTAAAGATAATCAAATGTTTCACTAGTTTAACATTTATCTCCTGCATTTTTATTACTTATCTGATAACAAAATATCCGACTGTACTTGATCATGAAAAATAACCATAAATCTATACTACATTACAGCCATTATTTCCACCGCATAGTTTCAAGAAGTATTTCCAAAATGAACTTCGGATTTGTGTAAAACGCTTTTTTTAATTTCGAAAGTTGTAAAACATTTAAACGCAGTAGAAATAGTGAGACTTTTAATTCTTTCCAGGTCGACGGTCGAACAAATTAATAAATGAAAAAATCTCATTAGTTTGATCGTCGAACTAGTGAAAACAATCCATCTTTACCAGTTGATAGCAAGTGCAAAGATACCGGACACATTTATTTTGATTATTTTATTTTGAAACGATAATATCAAATAATGTACACTTTTATTCATGAGATAAAGGTTACATAAAAAGAAATGCTGTTGGATTTTATAAATACTGACAAGATAGCGACGATATGTATGTAATTATCAGTGATCGGAATTGGGTGAGTATATTTACCTCCAGTTTGTAGAACAGAGATAAAAATTGGTGACTTCCTTAAAAATTTTTTTTTTCTTACCGATAATTTACCGGAATTTTAACTAAGTAAATTCAAACATCAAATTAATGAAACAGAAATTTCTCTTGCGTAAATATTCTTCCTTATAAAATTTTTCACATGGCTCTTCATTTTTAAAAACTTCAAAAAAAAGGTTTTTAATTCGACTATTTTGATCGTTTTTTTTGTAATTTTGTTACGCATTATATATTAATAATAAGATGTTTAAATTCACGTAATTAAAGATCCGGTAAATTTACCGGTAAAAAAATATTGCTGGGAAGTCTCCATTTTTTATCTCTGTTCTACAAACTGTAGCTAAATATACTCACCCTATTCCGATCGCTGGTAATTATCCATACTTATCATTTCGGGTAAGAAAACTCCAAAGTGTGAACTTACCATTAATATAATATTCTGTCATTTTCAAAGTCATTTAAGAACCAGAATAGGTTAGTTTACAACTTTTTTATTTCATATACAGGGTGGTGACGACAATACGACAATAAATTATTAGTTATAGTTATATTAGTTCATAGATATGTTTTGCAATTTTTAAATACACCTTATTCATTTGATATTTTTTTGTAAAAAGTTATTACATTTAACATGAGCAAACTATAGTAGTAGTACAAATGTTTCTAATAAATTTTGTTATATTCATTTGGCCATTTTAAAAAAAATTCTAAGCCACTTAATTTTAATATCATACAAAAAATATGTATACAGGGTGGTGAAGACAATACGACCTTGAATTAAAACATGGGCTATATTAGTTAATTGAAATGGTTTGCCACTTTCAAAAACATCTTATTTATTTGATAATTTTACGACATTAGCATGAAACATTGAACATTGACTGCATTATTTCATATGAATATCATAAAATTATCAAATGAATAAGATGTAATTGAAAGTTGCAGAACATTTCTATGAACTAATATAGCCCATGTTTCAATTTATTGTCGTATTGACGGCACCACCCTGTATATTTTGCAAAGCATTTTTCAGTTATAATAATAACTCATGTTTTCGAAATGTATTTGAAAATGTAGGTTACATTTTCGCTTGTAGGAAACACCCCTATTCTCAATTTGAAACAGCTGTTTGTACTAAATCTATAGACATTCGTAATATTGATATGAACACGATTGTCAAACCTATCTACCGCTTAAACTATCTTATGTTTAGTTAATTTGCGGATACATTTCCTTTGCTAAAATACCTATTTTGGCCACGATTCATTGAAATCTAGGATAGGCCCTAGCTTCGTATGATACAGCACCGTTTTTGGTGTTTAAAGTTTAAACATTTTAAGGTAAGGTCTTTTATTTAGATCTCACCGTACGGGCAGCATAGAAAGTCGATTACTCTCGTCATACATACAGAAACGGCTCATTTAATGGCCTGCGCAGACGACGGACTTTTCTCCGCGGCGGAGAATATAGTACGCTCCGCGAATAAAAAGTCCGCCGCGGATTTACCGCGAACTCAACGCACACGGTAAGCGATCATCGTCCTGCATACGTACGTCACTCTCGAGCGAACAACGCAGACTAAAATCCGCCACGTATTCTTCGCCTAGTCACACGAGTTCTATTTTTTTCGGGGACTCCCCCGTACTTTTGTCCGGTCCGCTCTCTGCATGTCCTCGGTTAATCGGGGGACTTTTTGTACGCGGTACTTTTAATCCCTCGTTTGCGTTACTCGTTATACTACAGTCGTAAGCGATCTATTTTAGCGGACAAAAAAAGTCCGCGGACAAAAATCCCTCGTCTGCGCAGGCCATAACTGTGGGATAATTCCCTGCTATTTGTAGGTCTCTAATGGTCTACGTTACTTATTAATGTATTTAATTTAATTACATAGATCTCTGATTTTTTGTACACGTGAATGTGTTAATATACTTTTATTGCTGACCGTACACAATTGTCCCGATTCTCAAACAAACACTGAATCTAAATTTGAGTAAGTGGATCTCTTTCTCTCATCATTCACCTTTTTTTTTACTTTTTTTTGGGTTCATTCTCCCTACAATGGGAAGGCAACGGAAACTAATGTCCATACAGACATGACTTTAGTATTTCAGATTTCTTCATTTATTGCATTGAAATGCTGGTTTTACACATTTCAATGCATCTTGGGAGTATTTGAAGCGAAATATATGATGACAGTCTTCATATGTGCTACTTGATGAGGTGGATAACCACAAAAAAGTTCTCATCGTATTTCACACCATAATCACTTTTATTCTAATAACCTTTTAGTTGTACGTCAACACAAACACTTTGTATATAAAACTACACCACTTTTATAACAGAAAGTTCGCACCGACTCAACTTTTAATTATTAAAATAAAAATCTTGACCGACGCTATTAAAACCCCCCAAACACTCCCTTTTTTTTACTTGAATTCTCCCTATTAAGAGAAGGCAAAGGGTACGGGCCCATAAAATCACGTCGATCTACAGTTTTTGTATTGAAAAGCTGTTGCAACACATTTTAATACATCTTCGGGGAGCTTGGCGCCAAATATTACAGTCTTCATGTTCATGATGCTACTGCGATGAAGTGTATAACCACGATAAAAACCTCAACTTTTCTTTGCATCAATCAAACAATTTTTTTTTTTATTATTATTATTTGACTCGAATGTTTGACCGTCGTCTTTAAATTGCGGAAAACTCCTTTAATTACCTTTTAGACAGGTTTTAAAGTAACCATATTTTTTTTTATTTCTCCCACTAAATGGGAAGTCAACGTGTGAAGTCCATACATGTCTGACATATTGAAAGAGAGTGACATAGAGAGATACTGCACTCATCTGGTTTAGTGATTGCCATCCAGGATCGGGCCCACTATTTGTTACGTAAAAAATCTGTTTCAAGTACAGACGATATCAGTTGCACTACGAAAGCCGCCTCTATTACGAACAGTACAAAGGCGGTCTCAAGGTCAAACTCTTGAAGTGCGGTTGACTGTACAAACTAGTCCATTAAAATCACGAATATACTCAACCGTACATTTTAGAATAGTTTCGGATATTGCTTTCATGAGTTGATGTTACTTTAATGATTTTAGTTGCATTGCTATACGTTGTTATGCGTTGTTTACAGCGTGTTATAGGATTCCAAAATAAAATTTGGCATCATTAAGAGCTTGTGTTGTGGATATTAGATAACGGAGAAATAACGATAATATGTATAGAAATATCCTAAACAAATAAAATAATCATACAAACATCCATGACCCGTGAACAAATGCTCGCACTCATCATACAAACATTTGCTCATACCGGGATTCGATCCTGGGACCACTCGGCCAGCCGGTCGTCAAATACTGAAATTACTCAAAACATAAACGGTTAATGGTTATTGTAAAATACTATTTTTTTCACTTGTTATAATTAATTATCTTGCTGGTGTTTAGATGCATTTTGTAAGCCTGCATGTAATTGAAAAAAAAAACGATTATTTTTAGTATGTGTGCGTTGTTTATGTGATTCATTTTTAGCGACAAGAAAACGGTTACCGATTTGTTTACTGCAGGCGGGTAACCTTATATCAAATCCCTTATTTTAGAAGTTCAGTCATGGAACCCTAGTAAATATATTAGTGTAAATTATTTCTAGATAACCTTTTTATAAAAAAAGTTTCTTAAACTACACAAATAATTAATTTAATTTTTACCAATCACATACCACATTATTGCTTCGTGCAAACACAGTTATTTGACATGATCGATAATCGAAATTAAATAAAGGAAAGGCTTGAAAAAACACTGACATTACTGGGAACCTTAACCCTTTGTAATAGGAACCATTTTCCGATCCACGCGGGGGGCTACTATACCAAATCAAAGATTCATTGTACCGAAAACAGCACGTCAAGTGTAACAGTTGCACTACGAAATCTGCTTCTATTACGAACGCAATAAGGGCGGTCTCAAGGTCAAACTGTTACGCTTGATGTGTTGTCGACTGTAAACAAATCATATTATCTTTATCTTGAGGTCTAAGATTATAGATTAATAATTCGTAATATTTATATTCGTTATACATTCCTACCATCTAGGCAAAGGGGTTCAACCCATTCAGCCGTGTCTGTTGTGTGTCTGAAATGTATTTTAAATGTGTCTTTTGTTAATTTTTTAAATTTATTTTTTGTTTGTACTGTCAGAATTGTTTATTATTTTTTGTAATTGAGGTTTGTAGCTACCTAGCATTTGGGAGCGCGGCCCGTGCGGTCGTGCACAGGAAATGTTCTTCGTATGCTAGTTAGTTACAGGTTCCATAATCATAAATTGTCTAATATTAACCGTAGGCCCTGCCAGAATACCAGCGCCACAGTGACGTTTGTCCCTGTGGCATTATGCTGAGGCAGTGACCTAGTTGGCCTATTATTCGTATTTTTTTCTCTCTTTCTTTTTTTCATCATTATTATTATTATTTATACACATTATTTGTCTTTATTTGTTGGCAAATAAACGCTTTTTTTTTTCTTTCTCTATATGTCATTTTGTATAGGTTTGTCCTTTTCACTCGCTACCTTTCTTCCTCGTCACTCACACAAAATGACAGCGGTTTGTTTACATTAACTCTTAATGGACTTTAGCTCATAAAACACACTTGACACTTGGTTCATAAAAGTTCACCAATGTTATAACACAAAGTTTGCTTAGACCATTTTTAATTATTGTAATAAAAATCTGTAAAACGTAACCCAAAATTCTCAATTCAGGAATCAGACACTAATTTGGTCTGTTCTTACAGTATTCTAGTTAAGTGTGTTGAATATTTATTTATTATTCATTGTGTTGTTTAATTGCAATTGATTGATCGATTGTGTACAGACGACACCACATCAAGTGTAACAGATGCACTACAAAAGCTGCCTCTATTAAGTGATCGCACTTATTCCGTTAGTAAAAGAGGCCAAAATCTCACTCTGAGGCGTTGCAATCTAAAGAGACTGGCATAGATTATATTTTTCGAATTTCAGAGAATAGAATATAACAAAGATAATATCAGTCAGGGTTCAACCATATTTACTAACTGACGCAAAGAAATATACTACGTGCCATATTTTAGATAGTGGAAGACTGACAGGTGTCACAAATACACTGTTATTTTAAATAACCAACACGATTTCGCTCTGGAGATATCGACATTTTAAATAATACTTTGTTGGTTAAATTACTTTCTGAAGCGACGATACAACGTCGCGTTATGCGATAGCAACATTCAGGTCCGTATTTCACCAAAGTGACAATTATCTGTGACCTATGTCGAGTAACATTTGTCCAGCGACAGATGACATGTGACACTTTTGAATATGATTCTCCATAGAAATGCTTACAAAGATGACAAGCATTTTGTAACAATTACCTGTATTTAAATTTAAATAGAATTGTGTTATGAAACAAGAATTATTTTTCTTCTCGACATTTCTAGAATTGTCGATAAATCTTGACTTGAGATCAGTTACAAGTATTGTGATACAATTTTTATAACCCATGAAAACCATTCACTCTTTTGATCATATAATCATGATTAAAATTAAAAGAACACCAATGACAGCTCGCTAAGTTACAGCACCGACATCAACAAGTCTCACTTGAAATACAAGAATTTTAACTTCCTCCAAACGACTTATTCGCAACTGTCAGGGTTTCGATTCGGAAACTCATTAGCCGATAAAAAGTGACGGGTATAGTTTTCTTAATTTTATTTTCGCATTACATTAAATCTAGACTAGAAAAAAACATGTCGTTGTTATTATTCGAATGTTGCCCGATAGTTGCGAATACAGAGGCGTTTAAAAATATGTCTACCTACAAATATTGAGTAGCTAAGTTTTAATATCACCACGCTTCATGACATATATTGTCTCTCAATGTTCACTGTGGACTAAAGTCCCGTTATGTACAAAGTATGAACGGTCTCTTATCTTGTATATTAATGTCCGTTGAGCAATGGCGCCCGGAGCCCGGCCAATTGGTCGCTGTATTCGGTGTATAGGCGCTGCCAGCGGAGTTGCCGGACTAGCAGGGCTAACATCTCTTCTAGGATGTCGTGTTTCTTTAGACCCTGGAAAGAGTCAGACCTATATTTTTAGTGTTCGTCCAACTGTATAGTAAAAGCTGTAATTTGGCATGGGAGTACAATTAGAAGCTCACAAAGCAACTTTCATCATGGTCGATCTGGGATGGATCAATCAAAATTAGTGATCTAGAGCTCCTCCGTGCTTCGGAACTCATGGCCCGAACTCCTCATGTGTTTCTCCCATGTAGGAAGGCCTGTGCTTGGTGATGACGATTTTTTTTAACCTTAACGGGGTAACTTTTGGCCTCCATCTCACCTTATGTTAAGTGAAAATAAGGCCGACGATGGAAGCGAGCTACACCCGGATTCTTCAACCACAGAGCAACTGGCTATCTTACCTCTAACTGCTGGAATACAACAATGCCGTTAACATTATTGTTATGGCGGCAGACTTAGGTAAGATGGTGGGAGCTAGCCAGGCGGACTTTGAAAAGCCCTACCACCAACCAAACCGAGCAGAAAATTTCTGACCCTACAGGAATCGAACCCCGGACCTCTAGATCTGAGGTTTGTGGTGTCAACCAGTCGACTACAGAGGCGGTTAAATACTTATTACAATCACTTCAATATAGCTAAATATTTGAATGAAAATTAATTTCCTATAAGAACCTCCCCTACACCTTATGTGTAGAGGTGGTTTCTTTGTTGAACAAAACAGCTATTATTTTTTTTAATTATGTAGGTATACATACCAATATAGTGGCCTGCCATTTCTTAGGTGTTGAGGTGCAATGGCTGGGTCCCAGCATATCGTCCAGCAAAGTTCGCAGCTGCTCTTCGGTGCCTGAAATGCATTGAGAAAGTGCTAGAAGTAGGGGACGTAGTAGAAGTAGTAGGGGACAAGTAGCCTGTACAGCAAGGGGCACAGACCACTCGGCCAGCTGGTCGTCAAATAATGCCATAACAACCGGTTGAACAACTTTATTGTCTCATAACAAGTGTCGCTCTTTATTTAAATGATTATTATAATAGCTACTTTTACACGACATGAAACACTTTCCCAAAATTCGTCAACATCTGTCTTGTGTTGTGGCATGCTATCGCAGACCTAATTAACCCTAAACATGGATGCGTTTTAAATAATTAATCGTTTAAAGATATTTTCACCATTGCATATCTGAAGGCATATTTCGGGTAAAAAAGGTCTATTTTGCACCACTTTACGAAAACTACGAAAAACCACTCGGTGGTAAGCCCGTATGTAGGGTCGTCTGGGTACCACCGCCTTTCATATTTCAGCCGTGAAACAGTTCGCTGTTTTTCGGATTGAAGGGAAAGGTAGCCAGTGTAATTACTGGGCATGGACGGCATTTCATCTGAGGCCTCAGGATGACAATGCACCTGCAATATCAAGTGATTTTTACTTGTTGCAGGTGTCTATACGCGGCGGTAACCGCTTACCATCAGGTGGGCCGTCAGCTTGTTTGTCATCTAGTTGTGGTTTTTGGATGTCACCTTTTGGACCTTGCTGTATATTCAAAGTCTATACGCGATGGCTGTTGAATTATCTGCTGGTTTACTTGTCCTAACATAATGTACTGACCATGGCTGACGAGGTGGGAGAACAGCGCCGTGACCCAGTGTCGATAGTCCTTGGCCAGTCGCAGGTGAACGCACGACGCGACCTGAGCTTCTAGCCAACTTCGCGCTGCACCGGCGCTATAGCCACTATAGAGGAACAACATTTTATGTTACACGACTCGAGAGTATAAATAAGGTATTTCTTAATTTTTGGTTTTTACATTATTATAAATGTTTGAACAATAACTTAGTACTTAAAATATGGAACTAGAAACATTTCACGTCCTGAGGCGGGAATCGAACCCGCGACCAGCTCGCCCCCGCTCAGTTGGTTAGAGCAGTCGCCCGGATTGCGAAAGGTCGCGGGTTCGATTCCCGCCTCAGTCATAATTAGTTGTAATTTAGTTAGCTAAATTCAGCATGCTAACTGATTAAGATCGGCAGTCACGACTCTGATTGGTCTAAATGTCTTTACATTTGTCTAAATTCCGAGTCTAACTCACTAACTAAATTTTACCAAATGTAATAACCCCTTAAGTCGGCAGTTAGCTACGCAAACTCTTCTCTATCCACAGCGAGACAAAAAGATCGCTACGCACGTTTTTGTCTCATAGGGGCATAGCTCAAAAGGAAGGTTCCGATCGTGAGTGGGCCTGATTCTGAAGACACACTAAGTTTAAATTTAAGAACAGTATATCTCTTTCTCGCAATATGTAATAGAAAAAAGATAGCAAGAATTCGTTTAGAGCTGTCAACTAAATTTAGACACATTTCAAAGGAACCATAGACAATTTTAGACGGCACGTACGGATGTGCCTTCCAAACACTGCAATTTATCACGTTCGATAAGGGCAAAAATTGAACGCACGTTACGAAATGTCGAATTATATCACGGCCATCCTTTTCGTATTCATATTGAGAGAAAGAAATGCACTGAACTTCAATTTAGACTTAGCATGTGTTCTCCAGAATTAGGGCCATTGTTACCTGGGCGCAGCAGAAGGCGTCGGCGCGAGCGCAGGCGCTGGGCGGTTCCTAGCGCGGTCCCTGGGACGCGCCAGTAGCGGGTGCAGCGGGTGCAACGCGGTGGGAGGCGCCCGCGTCAGTGGCTGCCCGCCGCACGCGCGCCACACTGGGTCGCTCGCGTCCGCCCAGATCACCCTACACATTTCAACTAGTCAAGCCACAGATTCCAGACGCAGTAGGGTGTACCTATTTGACAATATCGCACACCCGCTAAAAAACTGTCACAAGACTCAAAATCGAGAATTGAGTAAATGAACTTTAAAGTTTTTGTGAATATGTGATTGTATTTTACAGTAATAATAATAATAATAGATATAAACTAAAAGTAGTATTATATAAGAACTCAATTTATGGCGTTTTTACAGTAGATAGTAATTAGAAAAATACATGTCTTACTGCAAAAAACCGAATTTGACCTTTTTCTGTTATGACAGTTTTTTAGCGGATGTGCGATATATTTCTCAAAGAAAATACTCTAAGCAGTCACGGGACCGATTTTGGTAAAACTAAACTGCAATATTCGAATTTTTATTGAAATAAAAAACGAATTAAACCAGCCAATCCATATGTGGAAATATGAATATGACAATTAATAATAATAATCATAACACGAATAAAAGTAATCATAATAGGAGTTGCTCGGAAAGTTCTTCGCGGCGCTTTACGAGCGTCACGTGATTTTGAAGGACTCCTTGTTTTAAAAAGGTCTAAATATGTGACTGTGATTTTTTAATTCAGATTTTAATTATAGTAATTGAAACTCACCATGAACACAATTTTTTGCAGTAAATATAAGTCTTTCCGTTGCTGAGTGAGATCATTGGATTTCCATCTTCTAATAGAGTACAATTTGTGACTGTCACTGAAATAAAAAGAAAACACACATTTTTAATGTTTTAATAATAACGTAATACTTGTATAAAAAGAGTATATGCATTTTAATTGAAGATACAATTTTACAAATAATAAGTTACAAAATTAAAAATGTTATCCTGTGAGATTGATTCCGGCCACTTTGGTCAGATTCTGATTTCTTTGACTATTTATTCGCAAACAAAGCCTTTATTTGAGGAGACACGTAATAAACCCAAAGGATTAGTACCCAAATTAAGGATCTACTTTAATACAAGTACAGTCAAAACTAGTTACAATAACTCTTATCAGGTTGCAGTTTCAAGTCATTAAGGAAACACAAATAATAATAATAATTGGCAACAATAATTGAATTAGGTGATCAAACTCAATACGAGTTGGATCAATAAAAAAATTTTAAACAAAAATTAAAACCGACTTCAAAAAACTGAAAAGGATGAAATAATTAAATTTAAGTAGGTATTCATCCCCTAAAACATATTTTTGGAGTCGGTGCTTTACTTTCTATTGTTTTTGGAAACCACTTAGCACCAACTCCAAAAATAGGTTTTAGGGGATGAATACCTACTTAAATTTAATTATTTCATCCTTTTCAGTTTTTTGAAGTCGGTTTTAATTTTTGTTTAAAATTTTTTTTTCACAATTTTTAGTGATAACTTTCTACGGTCGAAGCTAGATGGGTGACCGTCAACTTATATTGTTTCCCACTATCGTATCGTTTCACTAAAAAGTCATTGGAAAAGCAAAAATTCGCAATTTCGCTTATGTAGACGATTTCATAATTTCAGTTTTTTTTAATTTAAAACCAAAGTACCCAACTGTTTTTGAAAAAAATTTTATGGGACAGATGGCAGCTATTCCGCATCGAACAAAAAAAGAATCACGTAAATCGGATCAGTAATCTCGGCGTAATCGGTGTACATACATAGAGAAAAAAAAAAAGGCATATATACATACCGGCCGAATTGAGAACCTCCTCGTTTTTGAAGTCGGTTAAAAATAGAAGATTATTCTTGAACTATTTATACATAAAGATGTTCCAAAATGTATGGAGACCCGGCCAGCCCCCTTATTCACAACTGTCGGAAAAGAATCGAATTTCGGAATCTCTATACTTGTCACTTTTTATTAAGCGGCGTCAAAGTGAGACGGCATGTGACTTTTCGAATCGAATCCGTGATCCGACAGTTTCTGAATAAGGGGGCAGGTCTATGTCCAGTATGAAAATAGGTACAAATATTCAGAACAGTGTTCAATTGTCCATTTTCTTTTTATTTGCTTTGTTGCGTGGTACAAAACTAGAATTTTTATAGAAAAAACTGCAACACTGTCAAATATTCATCATGGCGGCTATGTCACTTTGGTGACGTTTAGTGGACTTCTATGTCCGCCGCCATATTGCCATACTAAATAAGTTAAATAACTGTAAAACGACGAAAACTTTCAAGTTTTGTACAAACAAACTAGGCATGAAAACGAATTATTAGTATTTTTCCCGGATTCAGGAGATTTTTCCTAATTTTTTGAGATAGTGTGTATAGTTAGCCGGATATGAAACATCTTTATAAAATATAATATGATACTCTGGCGTCGAATTAAAATAATATAGTAGCATTTGTATAGTCAGCACTCACCACCGTGTGATAGTAGGTTCCTAAAACATAATGGGCGTATAAGGCAGGAGGCAGTGGCGAGGTCCCATATGGCCAGCTCGGCCGCCGCTGTGACCACGGCCAGAGTATCGCCCGATAGGGTCATCTTGACCGCGGGAGACATTAATGCTATAGAAAAATAACATGTCTAAGGACAGATATGATATTATCAAAACGAGAAAAAAGGATTATTAAGGGCTCTGCAATAAGTTATCATTTAGTTTCGAAGGGTCACTACGCGAATATTCAGAATTTTTAGTAGATTTAATCATATTTTTTATATTTCTATTGTTCTTGATACAAATCAAAGTATTTTACAAAAGCCAAAACATAAATTGAAACAATTTCTACTATATCCGAAAAAAAATCTCATTCTATTTTTCTCGTCTTTTAAGCAAATAGACTAATAAAGCCGAAAAGCAAGTGTCTTATTATTAAAAATATTCTTAAAAATCATTCTATTTGAAAAGTAAGTTTATTATTATCAGCGCGTCTTCCACGTGTTAGGCTAGTGACGTGTGGCGCGGGTACCTAGGGGCGGCAGGGCGGCCCGGTAAGCGGCCGCCCTCAGAAACATATCTCAGCCTCTGCGGGTCCAAGTGGAAATTGGTAATAATAGGTTGGGGAAAAAGATTCTTCGCATTTGTTAAGAAAATTCAAAACATTTTTTATATAGTTTATTTACATTTAACTAAAGTATGTAGGTACCATTTTGTTCGATAACTTTTTGCCATCTTGTAGGCAGGGACATGATCCCATTGCTATAGAAATTTTGGGGCTTCTGATCAAAATACCGCGACAAGTAATTTTAGCAGTCCTCTCGTGATGTTAACCTGACACTGCCTAGAGAATTCTGAAGAGAGCGAAACAGGTGGAAATCTGAAGGTGCAAGGTCAGGACTATACGGCGGATGCATTACCACCTCCCAGCCAAACTCTCTTAATTTTTGCTGAGTGGCTAAAGATGTGTGAGGTCTAGCGTTATCAAATTGAAAAACTACACCCCTTCTGTTGATTAATTCCGGCCGCTTTCTCTCAACTTCTTGTTTTAATCTCATCAGTTGTTCGCAGTAGAGTTCAGAATCGATGGTCCTGCCTGGTGGAAGCAGCTCATAATGAATAATGCCCTTCCAATCCCATCACACACACAGCATCACCTTGTTGCGAGTTAACCCGGGTTTCGCCACAGTCTGTGAAGCTGACCGGCCTTTGACCACGACCTTTTTCGCACGTTCTTGTCGTACGTGATCCACTTTTCATCACCAGTTATTAGCTTCTTCAATAATGGTTCGGTTTCATTACGTCGTAATAAAGAATCACAAATGAGTACACGGTTCATTAGGTTTCTTTCAGTGAGCTCGTGGGGTACCCAAATATCGAGCTTTTTTGTGTACCCATTTTTTTTTAAATGCTCCAAAACTGTTTTGTGGTCAATTCCCAGTTCTTCAGCTACGTCGTAACTACTGATATGCCGATCTTGCTTCAGTTTTTCAAAAATGGCATCAGTTTTATCCGTAATAGGGCGACCAGAGCGACGTGCATCTTTGACATCAAAGTTTTCGGATTGAAAACGCTTAAACCAAATTTGTGCTACTTTCACAGACACTGCACTAGGTCCATAAACATCGCAAGTTTTTTTTGTGGCTTGCGTTGCATTTTTACTTTTTTTGTAGTAAAATTTTAAAACGTATCGAATTTCTTCATTAGATTTACTCATCTTGACAGTACGAAAAACAAATGAAAAACACACATTTTCTTAATTTGAATTTGGAATTATCTTTTTTAAAATCTAAACTTTTAATGATACCAAAACCAGCCAGATACAAATAGTACAGCCAAACAAGTTCATACATACTATAATGCGAAAAGACTTTTTCCCCAACCTAATACAATGAGGGCTCGTGCTTGAATCACGCTGGAAATTTGTAGAGCACTTCCGACAGCTGAGCCCCAAGCTAGTGAAGACCACGGCGGCACTCAGTCGGCTTTTGTCGAATATTGCAGGACCCAGTGATGGATGCCGCGGCCTCTACACTGGGGTGGTGCGCTCCATGGCATTGTATGGCGCACCCGTATGGGCGAATGCTCTGACAGCCAGAACCAGGACTCTACTGCGTAGGCCCCAAAGAATCATGGCTGTCAGAGTGATAAGGGCTTACCGAACGGTGTCGTTCGAGGCTTCGTGCCTCTTTGCCGGTACCCCGCCATGGGACCTCGAGGCAAAGGTCGTTGCGGAGGTATATCATCATGGAGCAATGCTCCGCGCTGAAGGTGCTCGTCAAATAATGCCTGAGCTGGTTCGCCGTTGGCGAGAAGTGGCACAACGGGCCATCATGATACAGTGGCGGGAGCGCCTTGATGAGCCCACGGCTGGGCTCCGTACTGTAGAGGCCATTAGGTCGGTCTTGAAGGACTGGGTCGGGCGGCAGCATGGTGTATTAACTTTTCGGGTTGTGGAGATCCTGACGGACCATGGGTGCTTCGGTAGATATCTGCACCATATCGCTCGAAGAGAAGCTAGCCCACGCTGCCTGTGAAGAGTGTAGAGGACACGGCCCAGCATACGCTGGAGCACTGCCCAGCCTGGGCGGAGCAGCGCCGTGCTGTTATCGCGGCAATCGGTGTAGACCTTTTTCTGCCAACTGTCGTCAAAGCGGTGGTTGGCAGTGAGACGTCGTGGGATGCGGTGGCCTCGTTCTGGGAGGATGTTATTTTACAGAAAGAGGCCCTGGAGCGGGCTCGGGAGGAAGATCCCCTCGTAGACCGACTCCGCCGGAGGCGACTTGGGCGTAGAATGCGGCGCTACGCCGCCTAGCTCCGGCTGGGAGGTGGATGACAGGGTGGGGCCCTGTCATCTTCACCAAAAACACCCCATGACAAGAGAATGCCCGGTACGGGCTTTCTCCGTCCTGTTGAGTCCAGTAGTGGGCAGTCTTAGTGGCTTCGACACATTGGCGCAGTAGTTTGTGAGAAGTTCCCTGCACTGTGTTGAAGCCCTGATAGCGAGGTTGGTACATGGGTGCACGTGTTAGTGTGGTGTGTGGCGCGGGTACCTAGGGGCGGCAGGGCGCGGTCGGCGGTGTGTATGTGTCGGTACATGGGTGCACGTGTTAGTGTGGTGTGTGGGGCGGGTACCTAGGGGCGGCAGGGCGCGGTGGGCGGTGTGTATGTGTCGGTACATGGGTGCACGTGTTAGTGTGGTGTGTGGCGCGGGTACCTAGGGGCGGCAGGGCGCGGTGGGCGGTGTGTATGTGTCGGTACATGGGTGCACGTGTTAGTGTGGTGTGTGGGGCGGGTACCTAGGGGCGGCAGGGCGCGGTCGGCGGTGTGTATGTGTCGGTACATGGGTGCACGTGTTAGTGTGGTGTGTGGCGCGGGTACCTAGGGGCGGCAGGGCGCGGTGGGCGGTGTGTATGTGTCGGTACATGGGTGCACGTGTTAGTGTGGTGTGTGGGGCGGGTACCTAGGGGCGGCAGGGCGCGGTCGGCGGTGTGTATGTGTCGGTACATGGGTGCACGTGTTAGTGTGGTGTGTGGCGCGGGTACCTAGGGGCGGCAGGGCGCGGTGGGCGGTGTGTATGTGTCGGTACATGGGTGCACGTGTTAGTGTGGTGTGTGGGGCGGGTACCTAGGGGCGGCAGGGCGCGGTCGGCGGTGTGTATGTGTCGGTACATGGGTGCACGTGTTAGTGTGGTGTGTGGCGCGGGTACCTAGGGGCGGCAGGGCGCGGTCGGCGGTGTGTATGTGTCGGTACATGGGTGCACGTGTTAGTGTGGTGTGTGGGGCGGGTACCTAGGGGCGGCAGGGCGCGGTGGGCGGTGTGTATGTGTCGGTACATGGGTGCACGTGTTAGTGTGGTGTGTGGCGCGGGTACCTAGGGGCGGCAGGGCGCGGTCGGCGGTGTGTATGTGTCGGTACATGGGTGCACGTGTTAGTGTGGTGTGTGGGGCGGGTACCTAGGGGCGGTAGGGCGCGGTGGGCGGTGTGTATGTGTCGGTACATGGGTGCACGTGTTAGTGTGGTGTGTGGCGCGGGTACCTAGGGGCGGCAGGGCGCGGTGGGCGGTGTGTATGTGTCGGTACATGGGTGCACGTGTTAGTGTGGTGTGTGGGGCGGGTACCTAGGGGCGGCAGGGCGCGGTCGGCGGTGTGTATGTGTCGGTACATGGGTGCACGTGTTAGTGTGGTGTGTGGGGCGGGTACCTAGGGGCGGCAGGGCGCGGTCGGCGGTGTCTCGTCGCAGGCGCCAGGCGTGCAGGGCACCGTCGACGCAGCCGGCGCACGCCCAGCGCGCGTCGCACGCCACGCAGCTCACCGCGCTCCCTGCGTAATAGAATACAATAAAGATGTTCTAAAAATTTCTGTAATAGAAAATAGGCAAAAAGACGCAGAAGTTTCTAATAGTCCATTTCCTTTCATACACAGCAAATAAGTTTGTTTAACCCATAAAAAACAGAGCATGTGTTTATGTTCTTAAAACAAAGAGTCAATCTCGAATTTTGTAAAACTTACGCATCCTCATGAATCAATATGACTCTTAAAACAATACTTTAATGTAATGAATAGTTACCGAGATAGGTTTCCCATACAGGATCATTTGAGACAGAGTTGTTCGGCAGCAGCTGGAGTCGAGACAACGTGCCGTAATGCGTACTGACCGCCTTATTCACTATCTGTAATAATATAAAAACAATTTGGATATGGCTAGTCGTCGAGATCTTTAAAATAACCAATCATTACACACTTACACACGTGGGCGTACACACATTTTTAATTTATTCGTTGTTTCAGTTTAGGCTTTATCAATTTTAAATATCTCGGGATAGAGAGAGTCATTCTTAACCAAAACATTAACATTTTGACCGCTACAGTCGTAAGGTATCCTGTGCTCAAATAACGGCAATCATCGACAATATTTATTTATTGAACACAATTAAAGATATTCAATGATTTTGCAATTTTTTTCTCAGGTTTAAAAGCTGGCGTACAGGGCATGGCGACGCATTTATCGTGTGGCGGCCAAAATTAAAACTTCAGGCGAATTTGCAGGTGCGTTGTCATCCTGAGGCCTACGAATGAAATGGATTTCATGCCCAGTAGGTAATTACATTTTCTTTCCTTAACTTTCCTTTCAACAAACTCAGCGAACTGCTTTATGGCCAAAATAGGAACTCATCCTTACCTAGACCAGCACCAATGTAAAGCCCAATTATTGCAAATTAAGATATTGAGCCTAATTCTGGAGACACTCTAAATCTAAAGTTAATTACAGTATATCTCTTTCTCGCAATATGTAATAAGATAACGATAGCAAGAATTTGTTTAGAGCTGTCAACTAAATTTAGATAGATTTCACTTAAGGAGGTGCTCCCTAAACACTGAATTTTATCAATAAGGTCAAAATTTAACGCTCGTTTCTAAATGTAAAATTATAGGAGTACGCGGGAGTACCTGCAGGCGGTAGTGGCCCGCGGGGCGTAGTGAGTACGCGGGAGTACCTGCAGGCGGTGGTGGCCCGCGGGGCGTAGTGAGTACGCGGGAGTACCTGCAGGCGGTGGTGGCCCGCGGGGCGTAGTGAGTACGCGGGAGTACCTGCAGGCGGTGGTGGCCCGCGGGGCGTAGTGAGTACGCGGGAGTACCTGCAGGCGGTAATGGCCCGCGGGGCGTAGTGAGTACGCGGGAGTACCTGCAGGCGGTAGTGGCCCGCGGGGCGCAGTGAGTACGCGGGAGTACCTGCAGGCGGTGGTGGCCCGCGGGGCGCAGTGAGTACGCGGGAGTACCTGCAGGCGGTGGTGGCCCGCGGGGCGCAGTGAGTACGCGGGAGTACCTGCAGGCGGTAGTGGCCCGCGGGGCGTAGTGAGTACGCGGGAGTACCTGCAGGCGGTAGTGGCCCGCGGGGCGTAGTGAGTACGCGGGAGTACCTGCAGGCGGTGGTGGCCCGCGGGGCGCAGTGAGTACGCGGGAGTACCTGCAGGCGGTAGTGGCCCGCGGGGCGTAGTGAGTACGCGGGAGTACCTGCAGGCGGTAGTGGCCCGCGGGGCGTAGTGAGTACGCGGGAGTACCTGCAGGCGGTAGTGGCCCGCGGGGCGCAGTGAGTACGCGGGAGTACCTGCAGGCGGTAGTGGCCCGCGGGGCGTAGTGAGTACACGGGAGTACCTGCAGGCAGTAGTGGCCCGCGCCACCACCGCCTGCAGGTACGCCCAGCGGCGGCGCGGGCAGGGCCGCGGGCGGCGGGGCGGGTGTACCTGCAGGCGGTGGTGGCCCGCGGCGCGCACGACGGGCCCGGCGGCGCCCAGCGGCGGCGCGGGCAGGGCCGCGGGCGGCGGGGCGGGTGTACCTGCAGGCGGTGGTGGCCCGCGGCGCGCACGACGGGCCCGGCGGCGCCCAGCGGCGGCGCGGGCAGGGCCGCGGGCGGCGGGGCGGGTGTACCTGCAGGCGGTGGTGGCCCGCGGCGCGCACGACGGGCCCGGCGGCGCCCAGCGGCGGCGCGGGCAGGGCCGCGGGCGGCGGGGCGGGTGTACCTGCAGGCGGTGGTGGCCCGCGGCGCGCACGACGGGCCCGGCGGCGCCCAGCGGCGGCGCGGGCAGGGCCGCGGGCGGCGGGGCGGGCGCGGCGCAGGCTCGCTTGGCCTGCACCTCGTCGACGCGCGGCCCGGGCAGCCCGCCGGCGGTGCGCTTGCGCAGCCGCTGGTCTAAGCCGCTGTATACAACATTTTTCTAATGACATCATCACCAACCCCTACATATATACCCCTGTTAAGGGATTGCTCTCGTAAACTATTTCAGATGACTGTGCTGGTCATCCTAAACACGGCTTCATAAAGATAGATTGTGTAGGTAGGTATTACAATGCATCAATTTTTTTCAGGTTTTAAAATTAATGCTACACAATTTGCAATACCTGACTTACAACTACATAAAGTTGCGTGTTACACACGGAAAAAAGAAAAGGAAGGAAATCCGATATAAATTTTGGCGTCACGTTCACACCCGTCAGCATACATCATATGAAAAATATCTAATTCAAATATTTTGGGTTATATTAGGCCAAAATAATCTCTTTTCTCTCTATTAGCAGTATAATTTTGCGCATTTTGTCTATAAATGTACTAAACGTTTCAAGCGTATCCCTATTTAGTATGATTTATCTTACGTTTACGAGAGCGTTCCCCTAACATCCTGTATACATCACACTGCTGAACATTACCCTCCTACATGGGCGAACACACATGAGGAGTGTGGGCAACAACACCACCACGCTGGCCCAATGCGGGTTGGTGGATTAAACCGGATGCAGTATCAAACCAACCAACTACGTAACATGCCGTCCGAAGCACGGAGGAGCTCAAGATTCCTAATTTTGATTGACCCATGATTCCCCGCGAATATTTAACATTTTTAACAAGGCTTTCATACTATTTTTCCTACTGCTTGTTTTCACATATGTTAAAAGTTCAGAATATACTATTTGAAATAGTGTTTTTCAAAGGCCAAAATATGAATGAAAACCATTTTATCGATAGAAAAAGAACCGAGAGAGTTCTACAAGCAATCTGACGTTTATGAAAGACATAAATTATACAATAAACCAATTTCAATTCATCTCGAAAGGGTATTTTATCGAACAAAAATTTTTTTTTAGTAAATAAATTACTTCCACTTTGTCGTTTACCGTCTACTCACAGAATGTTGGAATTCTGATATTACAACACCTTCACGAGTATTTTTACAACTACCGACAATGTCTAGACTTGAAAAAGCTGGTGTTCTACGTTCGCAAAACAGATCTGATACTCTCTTTCATTCTCACTTTGACGCTCTACAAAAAGAGACAATTATACTTTTCGTTATTCTAACGTTTCCCTGGATTGAATTCAAGTGATTTAGCTGTGCGTTAAGGGACAAATACGGCAATTCCGTACAACTAAAGGTTCATAATAGAGTACAGCACTCACTTATCCGAGGTGCGCGAGGTGTTGACGGCGTGGTTGCTAACGTTGGGGTGTATGATGATGTCATCGCGCACTTCCACGCGGATTCGCGATTTGCTCTGTGACGATGTACTGAAGCAGTTCTCACTGCCACCCGGCTGCGAGCCCAGCGATTCACTGGAAAATACGCATTATACATTATATAATAAGGTATCTGTAGGGAACATTACATGGGTCACACACGTTTTTTTTATTTTATATACAAAGCACGACAAATGACTCAACACCACCTGATGTGATAAGAAGCGGTGAAGCGGTAAGAAGAGTCCATATGCAAAGACAGCTAGTGCAGTTCAGACACTGCTCTCCGCCTCCACCTTGCCGGCTCGAAAGGTGCTTTTTCACGCCTCTTTTGTAGGAACCCATGTTATAGGAAGGAGGGAACACATGTGCTAGCAATGAATTCCAAGTTCTGGAAGTTCGACAAAGAAAAGAGCTACTAAATTTCTTTGTACGTGATGTTGAGGTGGAGACAGTGAATTGATGACTCCGCAGACCGGCACGCGTGCTCCTGTGCAGAAAGGGGGATGGTGGGATAAGGTCGAAAAGATCTTCAGAGCACTCTCCGTGATATAGCCGATAGAAGGCGCTAAGCAATGCAATGTCTCGACGCAATTGCAGAGGCTCAAGGTTGTTCGTGACCTCTACATCGCCAACGATACGGACAGCACGACGCTGCAATCTGTCCAGGGCATTAAGTAGGTACTTGGCGGAGCCATCCCACAAGTGCGAGCAATATTCCACGCAAGACCGGACCTAAGTTTTATAGAGCAGGCATAATTGGTCAGGCGTGAAAAATCGACGCACCTTGTTGAGGACACCGAGCTTCCGTGAGGCTGTTTTGATCACGGTTTCGATGTAGTTCGTGGAATTCAGATCGCAACATATCTCCATGCCGAGCAAGTTTAGGGAGCCCTGTGCCGTAAGAGTCGTGCCCGTGAAGGGTAAGGAACGGCGACATTTTAGCTGTAAACGCGCACACTTGTGTTTTCTTAGCATTGAACTCAACAAGATTGTTACATCCCCATTCAGATACGAGGTTCAACACCCTGCTGAGCTCAATGGTAAGATTCTCTCTCTCCCTCTCGGTTTCAGCCCCTGGGCGACCGTTATATCCCCCATGCACTGTACTGTCATCTGCATAGCAATGAATGTTTCCTAACGAAAGCATTTCATTGATATGAAGAAGAAAGAGTGTGGGTGATAGAACAGAGCCTTGTGGTACACCAGAATTCACTGATATGAACCGCGAAGTGCATCCATCTGCGAGGACAGATTCTTCGCTCATGCAGGAAGCCGGCAATCCAGTTACAGAGCTGAGCGGGCAGACCGTATGCCGGGAGCCTGGAGAGAAGAGCCCTGTGTCAGACCCGATCGAACGCTTTGGCAATATCAAGGCTAACTGCCACTGATTCATTAAGTACGCTAAAAAATTACCCGTTGACCGTTTCGGCCGAAACCCGTACTGTCATTTCTTAATGATCATTAATTAATGAGTGATCTTCTAGGTATCGGATCAGCTGGTGGTTTAAGATCCATTCCATGACCTTGCAAAGAACTGAGGTGACAGCTATTGGGCGGTAGTTAGCTGGGTCTGATCGGTCTCCCTTTTTAGGGACCGGTTGCACATTGGCCTCTCTCCAAGATTCCGGCACACACCCAGAAGAGAGAGAAAGACGGTATAGCCGCGTTAAGACGGGAGACAACTCCGCTGCGCAGTTCTTCAGTACTGTCGCTGGAATGCCATCAGGTCCACTAGCTTTCCGGACATCGATTGACTGAAGCTCCGCACGTACATCACATTGCCTAATACGAATATCGGGCATTGTGTGGCCACAGTGGGAGAGTGTTGGTGGCTGTGAGTTGCAGTCATCGATTCGGGAGTGAGCAGTAAAGAGTTTTACCAAGTGATCGGCTTTCTCTTGCGGCTTGTGAGCTCCACACCACGTTTATTCCATCTTCATCATATCAGCCTAGGGTGTATACTGAACAAAGGCTTCCCCTATCGGTTTGCAAATGGAACGGTTCTGCGCAGGCTGCATTCAACGGCTCCTCGCGACCCTGACCAGGTCGTCTGTCCGTCTAGTGGGAGGCCGTCCTTCTTTGCGCTTTCCGGTACGTGGTCGCCATGTTAGGACTTTAATGCTTCTTCGGCCGTCCGCTCTGCGTGCTATGTGCCCTGCCCACTGCCACTTCAACTTGCTAATCCTATGAGCTAGGTCAGTGGATTTTGCTTCTCTTACGGATGTCCTCATTTCTGATTCTATCTCTTAGGGAAACACCTAATATAGCTCGTTGGGTGACTGTGAACTTGCAGAGAGGGCCCCTAGTAAGTGATCACGTTTCACATCCATATGCCGTAACTGGAAACACATACTGGTCGAAGAATTTCGACTTGAGGCTCTGAGGAAGTTTGGAAGAGAAGATCTTACGCGATTTCCCGAACATTCAGCGGTCCGAATAGGTATACCTGGACCATTTGTCTGAGTTAAACATACTCGTCAACAACAACTTTATGAGGGAGAGTCTCACTTGGCATCAGCGCTGGTGAGCGGTATGAACACTGGAGTGATGCGCCGCTTGCTATCAGATGTCTACGAGGGAGGGTCTCACTTGGCATCAGCGCTGGTGAGCGGTATGAACACTGGCGTGATGCGCCGCTTGCTATCAGATGTCTATGAGGGAGGGTCTCACTTGGCATCAGCGCTGGTGAGCGGTATGAACACTGGAGTGATGCGCCGCTTGCTATCAGATGTCTATGAGGGAGGGTCTCACTTGGCATCAGCGCTGGTGAGCGGTATGAACACTGGAGTGATGCGCCGCTTGCTATCAGATGTCTACGAGGGAGGGTCTCACTTGGCATCAGCGCTGGTGAGCGGTATGAACACTGGAGTGATGCGCCGCTTGCTATCAGATGTCTACGAGGGAGGGTCTCACTTGGCATCAGCGCTGGTGAGCGGTATGAACACTGGCGTGATGCGCCGCTTGCTATCAGATGTCTATGAGGGAGGGTCTCACTTGGCATCAGCGCTGGTGAGCGGTATGAACACTGGAGTGATGCGCCGCTTGCTATCAGATGTCTACGAGGGAGGGTCTCACTTGGCATCAGCGCTGGTGAGCGGTATGAACACTGGAGTGATGCGCCGCTTGCTATCAGATGTCTACGAGGGAGGGTCTCACTTGGCATCAGCGCTGGTGAGCGGTATGAACACTGGCGTGATGCGCCGCTTGCTATCAGATGTCTATGAGGGAGGGTCTCACTTGGCATCAGCGCTGGTGAGCGGTATGAACACTGGAGTGATGCGCCGCTTGCTATCAGATGTCTATGAGGGAGGGTCTCACTTGGCATCAGCGCTGGTGAGCGGTATGAACACTGGAGTGATGCGCCGCTTGCTATCAGATGTCTACGAGGGAGGGTCTCACTTGGCATCAGCGCTGGTGAGCGGTATGAACACTGGCGTGATGCGCCGCTTGCTATCAGATGTCTATGAGGGAGGGTCTCACTTGGCATCAGCGCTGGTGAGCGGTATGAACACTGGCGTGATGCGCCGCTTGCTATCAGATGTCTATGAGGGAGGGTCTCACTTGGCATCAGCGCTGGTGAGCGGTATGAACACTGGCGTGATGCGCCGCTTGCTATCAGATGTCTATGAGGGAGGGTCTCACTTGGCATCAGCGCTGGTGAGCGGTATGAACACTGGAGTGATGCGCCGCTTGCTATCAGATGTCTATGAGGGAGGGTCTCACTTGGCATCAGCGCTGGTGAGCGGTATGAACACTGGAGTGATGCGCCGCTTGCTATCAGATGTCTATGAGGGAGGGTCTCACTTGGCATCAGCGCTGGTGAGCGGTATGAACACTGGAGTGATGCGCCGCTTGCTATCAGATGTCTATGAGGGAGGGTCTCACTTGGCATCAGCGCTGGTGAGCGGTATGAACACTGGAGTGATGCGCCGCTTGCTATCAGATGTCTATGAGGGAGGGTCTCACTTGGCATCAGCGCTGGTGAGCGGTATGAACACTGGCGTGATGCGCCGCTTGCCATCAGAGGTGCGGGTCTCTATCTGCCGGTCTACTGGCCTTAAGGCTGGCCCACTGCTCACTGGAGACGGGGTCAGCACTGGCTTACTCTGTAACCAAAAAATATATATTAGGACCTTCAAACTGAATAACTTTCTCTGAGGTACATTACCAAGCGCAGTTTTGAGTTTGTCGAAGGGTTTAGAACACAAATAGGGGCAAAGATAAGATGAAGGTTTGACAAACTCAAAGCTATGAGCGTGTCTTCTTATTAGTAGCCAGCTATTAGTTTTTTCTTTTGATGTATTTAAGGTTGGTAAATATGACCTTCATCGTTCCATAGCCCGCGATTCGCGGAATCCCGCAATTTAAGCTGTGTGTTTATGATTGTAGTGAAAAGACGATTTTTTATCGTAATAAATAATCGCAAAATATTACATTTTGTTTGAGAAAGCCGCACGCATGCGGTTGGAAAATGACGCTGGATCTCGGTATACCTAGATTGGATACCGTAGTTAGAGCTATGAATGGATCAATCAACTCACAACAGACTTATCACTCTTGGGTGTGGTCTCCTCCTTCGGCACTTCCTTCTTGGCTTCCTGCTTCTCTCGCGCGAGCAGGATCTCTGGGCACTCAACTAGAAGGTTCGACGACAGATCCCCGCCTGATTCGTTGGCCAGGCATTTGCCGTAGATCTTCTCGTAGAAAGCATTCTGGAAATAATTTTGAAATTATGGATCACTAGTGGTCGCCTACGTGTATATCAGTTATCGCGCCTAAAAGGAAACCTATATCCACTCTCCATGCCTTACATATGAGTCGACTCAGCGGTTTAGAAGTGAAAATATAACAAACGGACAGACTGAGTTTTTTTTTAACCTTAACGAGGCACCTCTTGGCCTTCATCTCACCTGATGGTAAGTGAAGATAAGGCCGACGATGGAAGCGAGTTACACCCGGATTCCTCAACCACAGAGGAACTGGCTATCTCACCTGCAGCTGCCGGGACACAATAATGCTGTTAACATTATTGTTATGGCGGCAGACTTAGGTAAGATGGTGGTAGCTAGCCAGGCGGACTTAGAAAAGTCACCAACCAAACCTAGCAGAAAATTTCTGCCCCACGGGAATCTAACCCCGGACCTCTAGACCTGAGGCAGGTGGTCTCAACCACTAGACCACAGAGGCGGTTGCAAGGAAGAGGAGTTACTATCGTATTTATAATATTATGGGTGGCTTGTACTAAGGTATGGAGGTATTTGGCATCAAGGCAAGTGTGCGTCAATCCGTACGCGTCATTAGACTAGGACTCGTTGTCGGGCTACGCGTTTTCAGCACTCTTTCATATCGAAAACGGTATAACGACCTTGGGACGGTCAGAGCAAAAGAGCTCTCGCCGCGCGTAGTGATCGGCGCTTTTTCGCTTGCACGCGAGCGCGTCCTAAGCTTTTAAGTTAATTAAACAAGAAGACATGTAGCACGTGATTGAGATTCGACCTTATCTGCGCATTATTGCTGTTATGGTTTCTGTGTTAGTTTAAACAGAATGATGAGATTAACATACTTTATTTCAGATATTTACATACATTTTGAGTACAAGATATTTTAACCCGCCAAGCATCAGATTCCAGACAATTGATTTTTCAGTCATATACCTCCAGAGGTATAACGCCGCTTGACAGATTAATGATAATAGTACTAAACAACAGAAAAGTAAACTGTAACATACCTTTTCTTCTATCGTTAATGGTGTGCCAATCTCCTTGTTGGTGAACTGTATACACGCGACGGTGCCGTCCGAGCTGCATGCTAGCAGGTTTAGACCTGTTGATTAATTGGGATGTTGCCTAAGTTTGAATTAGGAGATATTTGTCACAAATTCGGAAAATATACGCTCCTGTTACCCATATAAACAATTGAAACTTAAAAGATATGGAATATTGTTGACTTCAACACTACTGTTTTAAAAATTAAAAAAAGGCGAAATTTTTTTTTTTCAAAATTTATCAAAAATGTTAAGGACATTAGATTGCTGACATCAATTTAAACAACTATTATTATGACAACTATCAATAAAAACCTACATAATACATAGTTATTATCAATTTTGTCAGTATGCCCATACATTTCTTAGTAATTGGGAACATGTGACGTCACCTGTTACGTAGATTTTCTATGGAGCGTTTTTGGGCGATGCGCCGCAACACATCAAACATACCACTATATCTGTGAAACTATTGATCTTAGACATACTATTTCTTTTGAAATATTTCTTTATGAGTTATAAACTTCTTATTTATGAAATAAAAAAAGGTGTCAACTACCCTATTGGGAAACGATCATGAGTCACATTTGTTTATTTATTTATTTATTCAACGATGTTTCTACAGCATACAAATATTATATAGCACAATTATGATTAAACAGTACATAATTTGTTTATTTTTCATTCATAACTCAATCGCAATATGCAAGTCAGTGGCGTAGCTTGCTTTAGATGGGCCTTGTATCAAAAATTTTTGGAGGCTCTATGATAAATAACAAAGTGTCGGGTTTCATGTGGTCTAAATGAAGACCATCGATGGAGGGGATTATGGTATTATGAAAAAATATTTAAAGGATAAGTTCGAAAGAAAAACCTCCTAAAATAAGAATATAAATATCATCCAAATAAAAATCAGTTTATATTTTCCCCCACAAATTATTAGTCCGAATTAAACACTGCATTTTTAATCTAGCGGACTTATTCAATATTCACATTCACAAAAAAAAATTAGGCCTATCAAATTTAAAAAGAATGCAACTTTTCGGGTACCTATTATCGACAGAAAAACTATTTTCTTGAAAACTAGATTTTCGCAAAACATACATGGGGGTCCTTTGGGTAGCCCACGGGCCCCTCCATCGATGGTTTTCTTTTGGATCACATTTTTTTTTCTGGAAAGCACGGCCTAATATTTTACCATTTTTCTCATACATTGATACGGCGGTAGCTACGCCCCTGATGCAAGTACTCACCATCGGAGCTCCAAGACAGATCCAGGACGCTATCGCTGAACAAGTCGTGCACCACGACTAGCGGTCGCTTGAGGCTGGTGAGCCAAATGGACAGCGCTCGGTCGCGGGAACCCACCGCGGCACAACAACACTTCTTGCCTTCCTTCACGAATATGTTGTTGTTGAAGCGCTGATGATTTGAGAAAGACATAATGACGACCGACTGTCCGAGTGGCCTGTGCCCCTTGCTATACAGGCTACTCGGTCAGAGGTCCCGGGTTCGAGTCCCGGTAAGAGCAAATGTTTGTATGACGAGTACGAGCATTTGTCCACGAGTCATGGATGTTTATGTTTATTTAGTATATTTCTAATATTCATATACATATTATTATCAATATTTATCCGTTGTCTAGTATCCATAACACAAGCTCTTAATGATGCTTACTTTGGGCTAGATAATAGGTGTGAGTGTATGAATATTATTATTATTATTGGTCTATTAGGTTTCCTATAGGTCTTTCAATATTACATTGCTTTTATTCCTACGCCGTGTTTTCCAAATAATATTAAAATGAATGTCTACCTAAATAACAGTTTGTATTCAAAGTGCAGTAAACTAGCACGATTTTACGAATGGAATTATTATAAGAGCTTGTAGAATATGTCACCATTTCAAAGTTTAGATTTGTTGTAATTATTTTCTGATATTAAAAAAATATTTTTAACCGCATTTATTTAGCAATAAATGTCTTAAGTTATCCATAAAGTTTAAAAAAAATTGGTCGGGCCTATTTAAAATTAAGTACAAATATTTCTTATTTAAGCTCTAAAACAGTTTGTTGTTTCGGATTGAAGGGAAAGGTAGCCAGTGTAATTACTGGGCATAGACGGCATTTCATCTTAGGCCTCAGGATGACAACACCTGCAATATCAAGTGATTTTTTCCTTGTTATTGCAGGCCTGTGACCAGTTGATTCCTATGTGCGATATCTTTGCTGGTAATATTGTGTGACAAACCTGGTCTCCATTTCTTTGCCTATACCTCGTATACCGTGGCAGTGGAAGGAACGATTAGAGTAACTCTAGCTTAATATCATAAATAAAACTTGGTTTATAAAAAAACTAAACCCATGGCCAGCCATGGCCAGCTAAGGTAGCCAGTGTAATTACTGGACATGGACGGCATTTCATCTTAGGCCTCAGGATGATCCTGGGGGTTGGTTGGTGAAATTACTTCGGCAGAGGCTACCCCCGCGAAAGGCAGTGGAGTTACCAGGGAATTTTAGTGGGTATTGCCAGTGCTTTATACGCTTTGGGCGACTCCCACACACGCCTGTCACTTAGAAAGTGGCGGGTAGGTCTGAAGCCCGAAGCTCCCTGAGAAGAAAAGGCCTCAGGATGACAGCCTGTAATATTTCCTTGTTATGCAGGCGGCGGCAGCCGCTTACCACCAGCCATCAACTTGTTTGTCATTTAGTTACATAAAAAAATAGGTCGGTTTTTCAATAACACACAATAATTAAGTACACGGTGTAATGTAAGTATACAGTGGATATATTTCATTGTAGCCCTATAAAAGATCTCGAAGGGTCGAAGTGCATCGTGGCAAAGTCACGGCCCCATGATAAGATAAGATAAGCCGTATAACACTCACAGCACAGGTGACAGCCTTCCTATGGCCCACGAAGTCCTTGTCGCACCTCCAGCCGTCCCGTTCCACCACCTGCGCCGTGGGCCCGCCTCCGTTCATCGCGTGCGCCGACAGTATGTACTGACCGTCCGGGGACCAGGATAGGCGGAGCACGTGGGTGGTACCTACAAGTAAACAATGCGCCTCAGCTTATAGCGTCTTACGCTGTTGTAATAGATTGGCTCTAATTCTGGAGAACACATGCTAAGTCTAAATTTAAGTTCAGTTCAGTTCATACGAAAAGGATGGCTGTCATATAATTTGATATTTAGAAAAGTCCGTTCAATTTTCGATCTTATTCAACGTGATAAAATGCAGTGTTTAGGAGGCACCTCCGTACATACTGTCTAAAATTATCTATGGTTTCTTTGCAATCTATCTAAATTTAAGTGACAGCTCTAAATATATTCTTGCTATCTTTTTCCTATTTCATATTGCGATAAAGAGATATATATATACTGTACTTAAATTTAGAATTAGAGTGTGTCTTCAGAATCAGGCCCACTGTAACCACACCGATTTTTTTCATACGACAAGGGTGGTCACGTGCGCATGGTCGGCCTGATGGTAAGCGGTTAATGTAGGTGCTATATACGCTAGGACGCAGAAGGGTCGCCGTAGTGCTATGGTGACAGTAGGGGACTGTCACCTGGTTTACACTGCCAGAGATTGGTCGACACACCCAATGCAACATTGTGTCAGCCTGATGTTGTTGATCAGGGGCTCCTGTCACAGTTCCCAAAAGATGGGACTACTTCTTTGAGTCACTTTTTTTTGACAGTAGCAACCTGGAAGTTAAGCTCCACGAGCACCCAGAATGCGGCTGTTCATTGTGACCCCGTAGGTACATGGCAGGGATTTAGTCTTGACCTATTTCTTCGGTCCCCACCAAGAAGAAAGGCAGTGCGTCAGGCACTTCCCCTGCCTCAAAAAAAAGGCGCTATATACGCTCGTAGAACCTTGGGTACTACTCACGCGCTGCCTAACTTGTGAATTCAATAGTAAGCATTATGTCGACAGCGTAGTAGTTGAATACCCTAAAAAAACAAAATACCAAGAAATAGCAAAATTGGAAGGGGAAAATCAGAAAATACCGGTTTTCCAGTGCAACTTCTCGAATTGTAGTTCTGGAATGCACAAAACTTGTGCAAACACAATTTGATAGATAATACATATATCAGATGAAATTATATACATACCTCCACACTCTTCAAATGGCTCAGTTATTGTAGTTTCTTGTGTCCAGTCGGCCGTCTTCCAAACTCTTAAGGATTTATCATCTGATTGTGTGGCTAAGTACTTTCCAACCTAGAATTATTAAGAGAATATGATATTTTTACCATAATTTCAGTTGCGCAGTTTACAGCACATCAAGCGTAAAAGTTTGACCTTGAAATTGCACTTACTTTATTTGTAATAGAGGCGGTTTTCGTAGTGAAACTTTTCACTCAATATACTGTTATTTATACATGTCATACAACTTATACCATTTAAAAAATTAGAATAAAGCTGTAATTTTAGGTTAAGCAGACAAATTAGGTTATACAGTCAACTACAAAAAACTTTATACACTTCTCATGTAAGTAATTGTTTGTACTTTACGTCATATATTATGAAGGTTTACGACAGATTACAAAATGTCACTAATATATTCATAGGTACTGTACCTCTGGGTTACCCAGAAATTCTTGGTATTATGTTGGTAATGTACTTGTAGGTCAGCCTTATTTCCCACTGCTGGTCAGAGACACTACATGTAGGAAACACATAAAGAGTTTTTTGACATAACACCATCACACTGAACCAATCCGGGCTTATGAAAGCGGTTGTAGTAACCAGGACTAACGGTTTCTTGTGGCCTTCAAAATTATGATTCAAATTCGAAACAAAGTGGTCGCGTACTGTACGGTTTCAGAGAAACTTTCTCCCACGTACGCTCAGGTTGTCGAATGAGCCTTGCAGAGTTTTTCTTGAATGAGTACAGCATGGGTTTCTTCAAAAAAGGCGTGAAAAGGTTTTTACAGGGTCGGCAACGCGCAAGTGATACCACCCCTGGTGTTGCAAGCGTTGAATGCTACGGTAACCGCTTATCATCAGGTGGGCCGTATTTTTGATTGCCATCTTAGTGGTATATAACAAAATGATTCGCCAAATCAGAATCAGCCATGGCGAAAGTTTATTTTCTTTAATTGAGGTCTATAAAGTAAAAACAATGTATGAAATTACCGGGTCCCATGCAACACCTTTCACAAGTCCTGTGTGGCCGTTCAGAACACACACCATTTCGGGAAACTTTTCTGCATTCCAGATGATTATGGTATTATCAACACTGCAACTTGCTAGCCACTTGTCTAACGGTGACCATGCCAGATCTAGCACATCACCTAGAAAATAAAATAACAATATTGAAAATTGTCCTCGCACTAGGACGCTATGCACACATTCAGAAGTTATAACATTGGAAACACACAAATGGTTATTGTGACTAAGAGACGATTCTTAGAGGTGTTTATTTGACACAAGTAATTTTGCAAGTATACAACGCGATAAACAGCAGCCACAATGCGTAATACGATCACGAACTTTGATATGGGGACTGCTTTCCTTAAAATGTTAAATGGACACTGAGAACGCAATGGTTGAAAGTCACTCATATTGTTTAAATGTCAAGAAATTACAATTAGAGCCTATTCATAGGATGATGTTCAAGCAAGCAGATAAAGTATGTTTTTTTATAAAATATTAATTTTGTCAATATGCCCATACAATTTTCAGTAATATAGCAACATGTGAGGTCATCTGTTCTGCAGATTTTTATATGGAGCGTTTTTAGACAATGTGCTGCAATATATCAAGTATCTGTCAAACTATTGATTGTAAAAATACTATTTCTTTTGCAATATTTTTTATGAGTTCAAAGTTTCTTATTTATGAACTAAACAAAGTTGTCAACTACTATATTAAGTAAACATCAACTATATTAAAAAAACAATAACCCTTGCCTATATTAAGTAAACAACAACACTTGCTATTGTTGTTATCATAAAAACCATGACATAAAATGATAAAAATAGTGTTAAATGAAAAAATACTGGTAACGTAAAGAAAAGGGACGAGCAGAAAATGGAGTGACAATAATTATCAAGAAGTTAAACAAACCAAAGCAATAAGGTTGTTTTGCAACATTCTAATTGGGCGCCTGCGTTTCTATGAAAACAAATCTAACCTTGTAACCTTTGTACCCAAGTTTCTTTGAAGTAATAAGAGCAGAAACCAACTTGCAGTGTTGTTTCAGCATTGATTATAAAAAATAATTGCAAAATAGTCATAAATAGGCTGAAACACATCTAACCCATGCCTAATTATAAAAAAATATTTGACAAGACAATGCACATTAACCAGAATGGTTGCTATTTTTTGTTTATGTTCCGGCATTTAAAATTTTACTTTTGTCTTATTTTATTTTTAAAAATATACTCTTTCTTCTCATATAGCCTTTGTCTTAGGGGGTGGCTAGTAGAGTACCAGGATCCATAGAAAATCAGAACATCTCCTTTGGGGAGAAATAAAAATCAACTTCAGATTACAAAGTTACAATACAAATAGTAACATGTTACTTCACTACTCACTACTAACATGTTATCTCACTATTAAATTGATCTGTTTATGTATAAGTAGAGTTCTTTAATTTCAAATGTGTTAACTGACTTCACTTGTTGATGACAAACCATCAGGATTTGAGATAGGGAAGAAACTCAGAAATAGCTGTTCCTCCGTTTACATATTAATAATTGTAGATAAACAACACCTGCATGGCCTCTTAGAGTTGACAGGCACCTCCATGTCTCTGCTTTATGTTTTCCTGAGCCAGATGTAGAAACACTTAGCCCCCACACCATCACAAGGCGATCATCACCACCAGATGCCAAGTAACGACCGCCATTGCTCCATCGGACACAGTTGACACATGCTGTAATTTAAAAAATAAATTCAAAGGTTGAATTAATCTGTTCAGCATAGTTTATCTAACCTAACCAAATGATGTATATTTAAGCACTTAAACTATATAAATAGTCATTAGAACCAATCATTTATAGGATTTTTGCTAACAATGTCATTATTTTATAAGTTAGCTTTTTGATGATTTTTTTACTTTCTTATTAGAAACAAGAAAATTTTAAACAATAGTTGTATAAAAAAAAAAAAAAACAATAATGAGTTTTTTTGTGACTAATACTGTTTGCCGCAGATGGCTTTTACAACGTAAATAGTGTTTTAAGGAGGTGAGAACATTGGTAAGACCTAGAGCCTTGGGACAGAATCGCCTGTGGATAATTTCTGACTTCCCAAGGAGGTGTCTTGATGTTGCTTATTCTCCAGAGTGTTGAGTGATTAAAAAGCAACAGACCTGTCTCTAATGGCACAGACCTCGGCTCAGATGGGTTGAGTTTTGGAGGGATAGGAGAAAAGCACCCAGGCTCATGTCTATACATAGTAAATTGCAACAAGTGTAGCCCCGGGCAGGACCTTTGTCGTAAAGTGTGGTTAGTGAGTGACATTAACACTCTTGGTTAGTTGTGATAATTTCATTTTTTCATGATGATAATTATAGTAGACATTATTGTTAAGTAAAAACTATATTTTATATCATTAGTAGCTGCACCCATATTTAAGATGTATTTGGGCTGTTTTTTTGAACATAAAGAATTATTATACTTAGGTATAAATTTACGCCCATATTCATAAACGCTCAATAAACCTATTTTAGATAAAACACTGCTATAATATGTTTTATCTTTTCTCTTTCTCACGAGTGAGAGACACAAAACACTTTATAAGCCTCTTATAACTTCACTTGTTTTTATGAATACGGGGGATATAGAGATCAACAGCAGGTAAAAACCATTAATCCTGTTATTAACAAAATTACCTAAGTGGTTGTCCATTTGACAAAGCATTTTAGGTATATTTGGGTCCACTTCCACAGACTCGTACAGTACAGAGTTAAGGTTCCATACAACCACGCGACCAGAGTCGCCGCCCTGTCCACCAGTAGCGAAACGTTTTCCCGCTGGATGAATATCCACGGAAAATATGGGTTTGTCTGAAAATATAAACAAAGTTGACACCTATTTAGAACTATCACTATCGATTACTTAAGTAATGCTAAAAAATAATCTAAATTTATCATAATTTTACCATCATGATTGACCCAACAGGGTTTTAGAAGCTTCATTTATTATCGGTAAAACGGTAATAAAAGAATTGATAGAAAAATTTATGAAGCGATAATTGAAGTTGAAGCGAGGAAAGGTATTCAATTCAATCAATCTGACAGAACATTGTTTATTTCACCCGTAGTTTCTTTTTGTTTTTTTTTGTTAATTTTCCCTATAAAGGGAAGGCAAAGGAAACTAATGCCTATGCAGCCATGTCTTTAGTATTTCTTTATTTCTTCTTTTATTGCATTAAAATGTTGGCGTAACACATTTCAATGCTTCTTGGGAGTATTTGACACGTAATATATGATGACAGTCACTATATGTGCTACTTGATTAGATGGATAACCACAAAAAGTTCTCATCGTATTTCACACCATAATCACTTTTATTCTAATAATCTTTTAGTTGCACGTCAACACAAACACCTGAATAATAATAAAACTACACCCCTTTTATAACTAGATGTTCGCTCCGACACAATTTTCAATTATTGTAATAAAAAGGAGATGTTCGATATTGGTACTCGAAAGCCCCCCACGATAAATTATATATTATGTGAAAGCTTATGCTCAGAGGATCTTGAATATACCATTTTTTCATTTTGATACCCCGGCATTTTTGAGTAATTTTGAAAAGTGTATGCAAGAATTCTAAGCTTCTTATCAAAGTTTCTCTGACAAAATATAGTAAAAAATAAATTAAAATCATTATTTTTAGTCAGAAACAAGTGCAGAAACCAATTTGCCATGTTCTTCTAGCATTTACAATAAAATATAATTGCAAAATAGTCGTAGGCTGAACCAAATCAACCCCATGCCTAGTTTTTTAAAAATATTTAGCAAGACAATAGACAACATTGACGTTTTAGACTATGTCTGTGACATGTCACATTTTTTAAAATGGAATTTTACATCTCTGGATAACAGTTTTTTGACCAGAATAAAATGCTATTTTTTATTTATATGCAGGCATTATTAATTATAGATTTTGTGTCATAATATTCTTAAAAATATACTCTTTCTTCTCATATGACTTTTGTCTTGGGGGGTAGCTGAGTACCAGCCCCCATACATTTTCAGAACATGTCCTTTCCACTGACGCCACAAAAACCCGCCAAATACTCTTTTTTTATTATTTCTCCCGACAACGGGAAGGCAAAGGGAACTAGCCCATACAGCTATGTCTTAAGTATTTCTTTATTTCTTCTTTTATTTTATTTATTTATTCTTTCTTTCTGGCCGGATTAAGCCAGCGCGAGGCCTGTAGCAAATCCTATCAAGGGGCCTTAGACTGTTTTAGATTATTACTTATCGAGTTTTTGACTACGTAAGAACACTGTTCTATTTAGTATATCTTAAGCGGCGACCGATAATAACATAGACGAGTAACTAGCCCATCCAAAATGACACCCCCAAAGAGACTCCAAAGTGGGCGGGGCTTAAATCGGACTCCGCGCCATGATTTAGTTTGTCATTGACTGCGTCACGGTGATGTACTCTTAAAAAAATAATAAAATCTCAGTAAATATGTCCAAAAGTGAAGTAAAATGGTGTGTCAGTCGCGTAGGTGAACATAATAAGAGCACTAGAATTAAATTTAACATGTAAGTCTCTCCTAAACCTTTATAATCGAGTCAAATATAAACAAAAATATTGGCCGCCATGTTAGGCCAATATTTGTGGACAATTTGAACAAATACACGAGTGGATGATGTTATGCAGTCATTTGTGTGTGACAGTATTTATTTATTTTCAACTCAACTTTTAACTCTGCAAACTTTTATGACGAATTATTGTTATTGTGTTTGTTTAATAGTTAATTTACCTACTAATAATCAATTATGGCTTTATACATCGTTGCCTTATATACTTTTTGTAAGAATGATAAACAAACCTCCAATTTATGGATATTTTGCCACAGTTCCTTACAATATGATGCCATATTCTACATCTTTCTCAATAAATTTAAGTATTATTATTTAACATGTGTATGTTTAATTATTACTTTAATAATTTACATTTACAATATGATGTGGAAATAGTATAGGTATCTATTTTAAACTGTTAAGGATAAGTCGTAGTAAGTAAAGTTGTAGACTGCAAGATAGTTTCGTGAGGTTATTGAAATAAAACAACATCATAATTTGAATAGAGAAGATAGTTGGACCACACCAGCTTGGGATCTTATCATCCAAATTACAAAGTCTCAAGCCCGTATTTACTCTTCCTTCGGACACTGTAAGCTCCATGGCGTGAATCGGAACACTCAAAATCTAACTATAAAAAATATGACGGTAGTTAATATTAAACTTATCAAAGACAACTGACATCTTTACTTCAGTCTTCCCGATACCTTGATCGCTATAAAGTAATCGAAACATTGGTTATAAAAAATCATAATGTGACATCTAATTAAACGCAAGTTAAATCCAGTAAAGTGGTTTTATTTCAAGAAATAATTTATTTCATTAAATTTATTTCAAGAAATAAAACCACTTGATGACAATTTTTTTTCTTATGTCCTTAATACAAATAAATAATGTCATGACAGATATTTAGATTTTTTTTATTTAAATGAATGAAGCGAACCCATTTCATTTCTGATCTTTAAAAATAGATTATTAAGACATTACGTTATATTGACTGTTTAAATCAGTATTATTCGTCTCAACTCTAAAATTGAATAAGTGGACCGATTTACAACATTGCTATATTTATTAAAAATGACGATATATAATTATGAAAGTCGTCATAAAATTTTGCATGGTTACATTGTGCATATATGACCCGTCCGGCGCGTGTAAATCAGAAGACCGAGAGGGCGCTATACAATTTCGATATTAGCCGATTTTATCCGACGTTCTCTTTTAGCCGCCGAGGGTACCCATTTTGCGACGAGTTTTGTATGAAGTTATGCTTCTAGGCTCTCTACGTAGACATACTCTTTCTAATCTGTGCTCTACGTTCGCCGATCTTAAGAGATAACTGCATACTTAAAAAAATCGATTGCACCGCTATATTATGTACAAAAACAATACTCGACACAATTACGAAACCCCTTTTCTCAAGAATGGTTCATATCGAAATTATTATTATTATCATCCAAACGTAAATATCGATCATTCCTTATAGATTGGTAATCAATATAGCCCTTTTCAAATTAGTCTGGTTATTACGACTAGCACGGAGAAAATATTAAAGAATTCCCCATTTTGTTTAGCAGTATTGCCAACTTGCGTATAGTGCAGTACGAAACATGATTTTTGGTATGACCAGCAGATAGAAAAATAAAATTATCATTGATGATGCAATACTGATCATTTTAATTGTGGGTTGTGAGTAAACCTAATACAATTAATAATACTTTTTTATGGTCAGAAAACGTTGGTACGCGGGGCCTCCAAATGCGCGGGGGCCGCAGCATTTGCTACTCTTGCTTCGTGGCTAATCCGGCACTGATTATGGTGTAAAATACGATGAGAACTTTTTTGTGGTTATCCAACTCATCAAGTAGCACATTAAGTGACTGTCATCATATATTTCTAACAAAATAACAAAAAAAGGAGTGTTTGGCGGGTTTTAATGGCGTCAGTCAAGATTTTTATTTTAATGATTAAAAATTGTATCGGAGCGAATATTGTGTTATAAAAGTGGTGTAGTTTTATTATTCAAGTGTTTGTGTTGACGTGTAACTAAAAGATTATTAGAATAAAAGTGATTAAGGTGTGAAATACGATGAGAACTTTTTTGTGGTTATCCACCTCATCAAGTATCACATAAAGTGACTGTTATCATATATTTCGTGTCAAATATTCCCAAGAAGCATTAAAATGTGTTACGTCAGCATTTTAATGCAATGAAAGAAGAAATAAAGAACTACTAAAGACATGGCTGTATGGGCATTAGTTTCCTTTGCTTTCCCTGTATAGGGAGAATGAATTAAGCATGAAATTAAGACAAAAAAGTTGCGGTGTTTGGCGGGTTTTTCTGGCGTCAGTGAAAATTTTTATTACAATAATTATAAATTGTGTTGGAGTGAACATTAAGTTATAAAAGCGGCGTAGTTTTATTATTCAAGTGTTTGTGTTGACGTGCAACTAAAAGATTATTAAAATAAAAGTGATTATGGTGTGAAATACGATGAGAACTTTTTTGTGGTTATCCACCTCATCAAGTAGCACATAAAGCGACTGTCATCATATATTACGTGTCAAATACTCCCAAGAAGCATTGAAATGTGTTACGCCAACATTTTAATGCAATAAAAGAAGAAATAAAGAAATACTAAAGACATGGCTGCATGGGTATTAGTTCCCTTTGCCTTTCATTCATAGGGAGAATAAACTTTTTTTTGTTGATTCTTCCTTTGAAGGCTGTCATTGTCAGATATTAGTAATCTGTGGATAATAATAACCTCTTTTGGCTTATGGAACGTGAATTACATGGTTTCATCTAAGTTGTGATAATATTTAAATAATAAATAAAACGGCATGAGAGGAGCCAGCACTCTAATACCAGCTCGTTTCTTGACCCTCATTGGTCATCTGTGTGTGCTTGTTACCTTGCTATGGGAGAGCCAGCAGAGTGTACGTCACTGTTTACCAAACCAATACCACGAGAATTATATCCAGATTTATCACAGCCGGTGAGTAAAACGACCTGATTTCTTTTGATAGTTTCAGTAAAAGAAGCATCATCTTTAAATTTATAGTATTAGTCTAGGTCTTCGAAGATTTTTTCTATCATAAATATAGATTGCAAGACGCTTTATATGTATAAACTTTTTTATTTAAAATTAGTACCTTCCACCATGTATCTATGTCGTTTCATAAGCATTAAGTTAACACTATGTTTTGAATAAATTATCTCGGTGTGGTTTATATTATTGCCTAAGTCTGTAAATAAAAATTTGATTGTCCATATTTGAGGAATTTCTTCTATCTTTGATTTCCTTTGGTAATTACCAGTTATTAGAGAAGGTATCTTTTTAGACCACTTTGGTGGCAATCAAATTTACGGCCTATCTGATGGTAAGCTGTTACTGTAGTGGGTACCTGTGTAGGTATAAATCAATTAATTTATAATTGACCAATTTTCATCCAATTAAATTAATCATGATTTAAAAAGTAATCTTATCATCATTATCGTTGTTAATCATGAATCACTAATCATCAATTGTTTTACTTGATTATAAACTAATACATAAATCAATGTTAATTGTATTTAAAAGAAATAATGGAAAATAATGTTTGAGATTTCTTAATACATTTTTAGTAAATAAATTATAATTATTTAATTATAACTTTTATTAAAAATAAAGAAATCCAATTAAACAGGTACTTACACTGATTTCCTGTAAAGAAAAAATATGTTCAATTAATTAACCTGTAATCTTGAAATTTCTGATTTCTATGTTAAAGTTTCATTTCGTTTCTACACTTTTTATATAATTAATCAAATTAATGATTACAATTATATTCAGTTTAAATATGATTATGGTTAATTAATCTTGATAAAAATTTTGATTATGATAAATTTTTATTTTATTATGTCTTAGTCATTAATTTTTAATTGCTAATCAGATTAACTTTGGGCCAACACTGTTTCCTACTTACATTATCATATCATGGATACATCATTTTTCTTTTAAATTTAAAGGAAGGCTGTTGAACAATAAATATCAAGGTTTTTTGAATCTAATCAAAAAGTTACATACTTTTCTATACTAATATTTTTTTTCTTTTATTTTTTATTTATTTGCTTTAAAATAATGCCAGAACCTTTTATAAATACTCATAGATAAACCATATAATGTTATTAGCAGTAAAGGTAAAAATGGAATAAAAAACTGTACAGGAAGAGCTAACTGTACAGGAAGTAGAGGAAAGAGGTAGTCAAGGTTAATTAAAAAATAAATAAATGTAATGTATTCAAGTAAATAAATGTTTAAATTTTTTAATAATTAATACATATCAGAATTAGGGAAGAATGTCCATGTCAATATATTTCAGATCATTGACCCTAACTCAACTAGTAATTACTCAGAACTAATAAGAAGTGAATCCATGTTATTGCATTATGAATGATATACCATGCAAAACAATAGTGTCATGATAATTATAATAAGTGTTTGTAAACTTTACTCACTGGTTATGAACTGTATTAGTAAATTTGACAGTTCTAAAGCAATGAATGTAGGTATTAAATTAATGTGAGGACAGTACAGATACTAGGTGTACCAGTTGCACTACAAAAACCATCTCTTTTTAACCCCCGATGAAAAAAGAGGGGTGCTATAAGTTGATGTGTATGTCTATACACATCAACTTATAGCATATGTATGTCTATATAAAATTAAAATAAAGTAAAAAATTAAAGTAAAATTTGTATTTGATACAACTGTATACATACATATAAAGTTGTATCAAATGCAAATTTTATACATTTATTTTTCTTGTATAGAGGTTGTATTTTTCAAGTCGGTATAGATGCCCAATTCCAAAACTATGAGGAATAGCGATTTTGATATAAACTAAAACTGCATCATTGGATTATTCAAAAATCAATATTCCTAGTCAGGAATCGAACCTGGTGATTTTGAAAAAAAAAACAACCTGTAAAACCATTTTTATTCAAGTGTTGCTAATAAGGATCAAATTCTGGGAATTAATGACATGCGGCAAACTTAAGGAAAGAGCGCATTTTTAACAAAATATACAGGAATGGTAATATGGAGATAGGACTTTAATCAGAATAGGAGCAAGGGTTCATTTTTTAGGAAGCGGGATAACATAGGCCTTCCAGATGGAAGGAAATACAGAAGAGGTGATGGATTTATTAAGGAGCTTAGCAGCAAGGATATCGAGGAGAGGGATGATCTAGTACTCTTCAACGTTGACGTCCGTTCCATAGCTATGCACACGGGAAATGTAGAGTTGCGTTATTGGTGTTGCAGGATGCAGGAAGTGTTTTGGTACAGTCTGTGCGGTTTCGACGAATGGACTTCCTCTTCTTCTCCACTTTATGGCAACCCTCTTCGTCACACTGAGTCTGTAGTGGGTCCGATGTATACACTACATTCTTACGAACGATTTCCTGCTGCTTTGTCTCCTCCATATTTCGCTTCTTGGGGTGAGCACCCGGAAGCTTGGTTGCGGCAGCGGCATAAGCGCGTCGAGGAGTTGACGCAGTCGTACGTGACGTTTCTACCGGAGCAGAGAGGTAAGCGGCGGGGCTCGGGGCGTCTTGCTCAGTGACGGCGGTGGTCGGTGACGCATACAGTTTAGACGAATCAAAACTGCAAACGGATGCGTTATAACGCATATTTACATTAGAAGCCTCGGGTGACCTACTTACCAAAGTAACGTTGCGTAAAGTCGCTAACTCACTCAAGACGCAATTCAGTCATTTTTCACCGAAACTTCCGATCCGGATACCACCTCGTCGAAACTAGCTTTTAAAGATGTTATGTCCTTCAGCAGCCTGGTGATCAAACGTGGAGGTAACTTATGCAGCTCCTTCGTCACGAATATGGGCATGTCGGCCGGTTCGGTCATCTTCAACAAGGTGACGATGTCCTGGAGACTCTTTTTGCTACTATCCCTCCGGCGGGACGGCATATGATCGGCATTGCCAAGCGTTTGGAAGACGAGCGCCTTGCCAGTACAAATCTCCGCCACCTTAGAATTAGACTTGCAGATTTGCAGTATGCTGACCTCGTCCATGGTGTCGATGGAATGCTGTATAAACGCCAACAGCTCGCTTACTATGAGTTGTTCAGAACCCATGGCGAACGATTCCCTGCAGCGGCAATAGCCGCGCAATCATGAATTTAAAAATTCTGCACTTTGTAGCGACGCACGTCTGGTTGCGAGCGCGTACCGCAACCGAATAATCCATCGATGCAGATTTTGATTTTATCAAAATTGCGCCCGAGACTTCTTTGAGTACTTTTTTTTGATATAAGTACCTCATAGTTTCAGATTTGGCCATCTACACCCACTTTAAAAATTCACTCTTCCCTTTCAAATATAAAATAATGATTGAAATCAGTTAGGATATTGAATAACATATAAGAAAAACTAATTCTTTTGCCTATGATAAGTTTTTATTTTACTATTTTGGGAAATTTTGTTTTAAGTGGCCATTATTGGTAATCAAACTTTATAAAGTTAAGATACATTAGATACAATAGATGAATAAAATTATTAGATACAATAGCTACAATAGAAGAATTAGATACTCTGTTCTCTGATCAGTCTTCTATATTTCTACATATCTAATAATCAGGTGGAAATGTAGAAGACTGATTACTAATAGTATAATGTATTTAACAAATTCAGCAGTTTGAGCTGATGTTTATTGTGCAATTAATATCTGATTGTGTGCCTTACACTTGTGCATGGTGTTTATTAATCACAGGGTTGACACATCATAGAAGTCTACTTAAATTAAATAAATTTGTGAGGACTCTATTACACTTTTGTTTATTATTATTTTTAGAGTTGTAAAGTTTTATAATATAATAGCTAAATATAAATGATTGATTCGATAAAACAATTTGTCCAAAAAAATGTCCCATTAAATGGCAACTATTACGCATCGAACAAAAAAAGAATTACGTAAATCGGATCACAAATCTCGGCGTAATCGATGTACATACATAGAAGAAAAAAAAACATAAAGATGAGAACCTCATCGTTTTTAAATTCGGTTAGCAAAGATGTTATGAATTAGTGATTACTCATTATGTACGGCGATTGTCAAGCGACTTCAGTATTTCGGTTCGCACGAGATTTCACTTTCACCTTTTATCTTCGTTTAATCGCTTCTTTATTAAAAGTATTTGTCTCTTGACACCCCTAGTGAAAGGTCGCAAGTTTAATTCGAGGATTCGAAGTAATATTACTTTATCTACTCATAAGAAAGTGCAAAATCAATTTGGTATGGGTTTATCGGCGTCCAGCGCGGTAGGTACGTTTCTTTAATTAAGTATCAAGTGATTTTATTTTGTGTATAAATTACCGCGTGCCGCTCTGTCACAAGTTCAAGGTAAACTAAGTCGTCGTATATTAGTAATATATTGCATACATTTCACACATTACGTGTTAGACAGTCGTCGTGGACGAATTGATGTACAATGGCCCGAGACGATCGCGAAACTGAGGTGTGTGTTGTGTGTGTGTGTGTGTGTGTGTGTGTGTGTATGTGTGTGTTTAAACTTTTCAGAAATGTTTGGAAGATGATAAGTAAATCGTTTATTTCTTGTGTTTTTTAATTAAAGGTAATGTAACGTTAACATGAGCGACATTTATGTAGCCAGTCTGTAACAAATAAATTAGTCCATAGTAATAAAGTTAGACGTTTTGAATATAAAATCACTTTTAACCAGCAAAGCAGCAGCAGGTACAAGTTTATTTAACTAAATAGTTTATGAAACAAAAATAATTCTGGTTGTTTCACCTTAATATTGGATGGAAGAGTACCTCTTGGAACAGGGGTACTATCGGAGTTGCCAATTTGAACAGTTGATGTTGATTATCCACATGTTTTGTTATAGCACTTGTAGCTAACTCTTTGTGATAAGAATAGACACACGTAGTCGTCATAAGATTGTTTTTTTCAATGTTGGGCAGCTTTATTATTTTTTGTATATTCTATTTTATATTCTATTACTCGAAATAAACAGTGCGTGAAGGGCCACGAGCAGTGTAGAGCTACGTAGTTACCCGTCACCATAAGCGAACGAAGGAGGCTTAATAATTGATATCAGTGGTGAATATACACATTTGGGCCTAATTCTGGGAACACACTTTAATTCTAAATTCAAGTACAGTATATCTCTTTCTCGCAATAAGTAATAGGAAAAAGATCGCAAGAATCTGTTTAGAGTTGTCACTTAAATTTAGATAGATTTCAAATAAACCATAGACAATTTTAGACGGCATGTACGGAGGTGCCTCCTAAACACTGCATTTTAGCACGTTCAATAAGGTCGAAACCTTTCTAAATGTCAATTTATATGACAGCCATCCTTTTCTTTTTCATTTTGAGAGAAAGAAATAGACTGAACTTAAATTTAAACTTAGCATGTGATCGCCAGAATTAGGGCCATTATGTAGTTTAGTTCACGGTTAACGGGTAGGTCATAATAACTTTAATATTTTGAACGACCTATCCAACGCCACCCCACAGCATGGGATGAAAAAACTGGACTCATACCAATTTACAGCTTGGTTCTGTACAAGCAATTTGCAAATCTTCCAAGATTTAGCAATATACTTAATTGTGCTTAGATACTTAATTAGCTCCAAGTAGGAATCTTTCCTATTTTGTGCGAGCCCAAACAACGATATTGATTATGCTCACAATTTTCCGTCGAGATTGTCTCGTAATTTACAACAAGGAAATAAGGATACGTATCGCCTGATGGGAGAAGCGATTACCGTAGCATAATATAAAAAATGTTAATGATATTAGATTGCTGCAATCAAAACAACTATTCTTTTGACCACTAAGAATAGAAACATACATATATTATAACAGTTATTATTGATTTTGTCGGTATGTCCATATATTTCTTAGTAATATAGGAACACGTGACGTCACTTTTTCCGTAGATTTTCTATGGAGCGTTTTTGGACGATACGACGCAACACATTAAACATACCACTATATCTGTGAAACTATTGATCTTAGACACACATTATTTCTTTAGCAATATTTCTCTATGAGTTATATACTTCCTATTTGTGAAATAAAAAAAGTTATCAACTACCCTATTCTTCTTCGGTGAACTCTAGCGACTGACACAGCAAAAAGAAGTGTCGTTTCTTCTGTGGAGTGGCGGTACTTCCGCAGTCGGGCCTTGTAAATTGAAGTGGAAAATACCACTTAGGGCCTGCGTTTCTTAGAAACATATCACGAATGTTCGTCTTCTTTGGCTGACTTGCCTCTGGCCTGCCCATCGTAATGATTAGCGAGGAGACCGCCTAACTCCAAAGCCATATCAAAAGTATTGATTTGCAAGCCATATTGTTTTCATTGGCGGTACGAAATGGCAATATGACGTCATATACCATACCAAATTATCAAACCAATGCATTTAGGCGGCGTCCCGCTGGTGAGGGTAGATCATAATTATCTAACTGCCAATCAGGCGTTAGCACGTGTTTAAGATAGGTAGTGCTGCTTTTCCTTTCTTTGTGATGGACAGGGTTGCCTAGAAATAGGTACCTCTACCTAACCATTTAATATTGTTTATTCTTCAATTTCATAAGTTTCTACCTCGGAAATAACTTGAAGTAATTAATAAACAGTTAATAATACCCTAGTTTGCTATTTATTAGAAACCTTTCACTGTATTTGCATTAACACAGCTACTTACTAACTCTTAGATAATTATTTGCGTAAAACCAGTCTATAAATCAACTCATGCGACGCTTACTCGTCGTAAAATAGCAAAGTCAATGTTACTACTGTACTGATTGTGTCTAGTTTTATTGTATGTTTGTTAGTCATTTATGATATTAATATACTATTATTAATGCATTAAACAATAGGTTGAGTTTCGTGATTAGGACCTACGCCGTGTGGTTAGTTATGCACTTATGAAGTTTGTAATAAATTCTTTGCAATGTTGCTTTATGTGGTACAAGGTTAACTTGTTTTGCTTACCAAAGTATGAGTTGATTCAAACACACAATCAGTTTACGTTTTACAGTTTTATGTTCCCCAAGAGATAGTAAACATTGTTAACAGAAATAGACTGTAGGCCCCCACAATTTTATCATACCATTTCGTATAGCAAATGACCAAAGTTTTATGTTTGTGGAGCCTTGTGGAAAAAACTTTCTCTACAAGGGTCCAGGAACATAAAGTTCTGCAGTACAGTTCCATTATCCTGATGCTCCTATAGAATGATGCTAAGGCAGTGATAGGTAAATTTTATTAGTATGTGTACTTAGTTGATATGTTCATGTACTGTACAGTCTGCATCAGAATTATCTGAGCTTTTAAAGTGCTCAAAAATAACTATGATATTTTATAAAAGCTACCGTATTACTTAATCATTGGAATCGCCTTTTACTTGTTGAAAATGTAAGTGATGCTACGAGCAACATACGACTCTATCATTGTAGTGTTAGAATTGGTTTTCTGAAACAGTGCAGATACTTTTGATCACGGTGACTGTACCTACACCTGTTTTATGACAGCTTAATGAACGTTAAGATTGGTGACGTGGTTTGCGTGTACTATATTGACGGTTAATATTGAACTTAGCTTTACTGCTTAGATAATTGCACAGATAAAAGAGGATATTTCCCATGGATTTTATACAAACAAAGCTTAGTAAGGTTTTGGAAAGAAAATGTGGTTCTTGAATTCCAACTTTAAAGTTTCCACTTGCGGGGCTTCACCCTCCATCTGCCTTTGTTTTTGAGAGCGTCCTCTTTATACCCTGTATATTTAATAATTAGTTGGCAACCCTAAATCTAATCCTACTGACTCTGTATGCATGTTCGCAGGTTGGTAGCGGGCTTTGCGGTGTCCATAGCTTTCATACTGATCGAGCTAACGACCTTCATCCTCGGACTAACAATGTTTTCGCCCACTGTCTCATTGATTTGTATCCTTTTCTGTTAATAAATGTAACATGCTTTGCATTGTACTGTATGACCTAACATAAAATTAAGTGCTTTTAAGCTTAGTAAGCTACTTAACTGTTTAAACTTAACAATTTGATAATTTCATGACATACAAATGTCATAAAATTGTCATGGTGCTTACGAGCTGACCCAAAACTTTACTATCTCCTTTGAAATATCAGTTTGAATGTAAGTCACTGATTTTTTAACCCCCGACGAAAAAACGGGTGTTATAAGTTTGACGTGTCTGTTTGTGTATCTGTGTGTCTGTCTGTGGCATCGTAGCGCCTTAACGAATGGACCGATTTTGATACGTTTTTTTTGTTTGAAAGCTGATGTGACTACGATGGTTCTTAGCTATAATTTATGAAGATCAGTTCAGGCGTTTGATGACTATCAGCTCATTTTCTACATGATTATAGGGCTTTACTAACTTTTACACATCCGATTGATTTGAAATTTGGTGTACTGCCACTTCGGTGACTTTACTATGACATATTATCCTTGAGCTGATCCTATACCATCAAAAAGTCTGTGAAATGCTTAAGGGGCTACCTCGTGCACACTAGCGACACCAATTGATTGTTATTAATTATGGTGAATTTAGAACATAATAAACAAAAACGCTTTAGAGAATTGCTAAAGAACGGTATTTGTAATTTTTAAAGATATATCTTGTATAAAGTGTCGACCTATAAGTAACAATTTTTTTTATTATTGTTAAAAGTGGCCACTTTCGGCAATAATGAAAAAATAGGTTACATGTAGAGGAATATCTTATGCCGAGCACATCTCAAAAAATTACAAATAGCATTCTTTAGTCATTCACTAAAGCGTTTTTGTTTATTATGTTCTATATTCACCACAATTAATATAAATCAAGTGGTGTCGCTAGTGTCGACGAGGTATCGCCTTAATTCTTCAGAAAATTACAGCATATAGATGATTAATGACGCCGGGGGTTACTTAACATTTTTAATTTTGTATCTTGACAAGTGGAGCAGCAAGACATGAGTGTTTACAATCCATAAAAAATATTATTTTTCCTTGCTTTCTAATATAATTTTACTTTCCATGTACGCAATACATATTTGCGTGTGTTCTACAGAATTAGGGCCAGTAACACTCTAAACAATATTCCTTGACTGTTGGTATCAGCGATCGGCGCGCACGGCTCTGCAGCGATCGCCCTCACTTACTTCGTGCTGGACGGCTGGCTGTGCGATTGGTTCTGGCCGATATTCGGGCTCTGCTCTCTCTTGCCCATGCTCACCGACCTAACCACTGCCTTACTTACCATGTGCTCCAATAAGTTGTGATAGCGCAGCTTATAAGCCAATTCTTTATATTTAGATGTTAAGTTGCACAACTATGATCTTTAAGAAGAATTTACTTACACCTAATTTTATGTAAGTTCTAGTCACGTTTGGTGACGACATTTGATGATTACATTCTTTAGAGAACTATCTTCATACGTGACTGTACTTTCTTTCTGATTCAATTAAAAAAGGACAGATTTCAATTATAATCACACAAATATTGTTCTTGTTTGCTATTTATTTACAAGAAAAACACGATATTAATGCATTTATAATTATATTCTCAAATTATATTATAATGTACAGTTTTTGTCCTAAATACTATTTCAAATGAAAGGTTGAAATGCAGCTAATTTAGAATTTAAAAAACAAATAACGATTCTTACTTTCATTGTATTATGCCAATTTATTTGGCTGAATAATTTAACTGTTTATAAATAAATAACTATACAATATTTTAATCTATTTAGTTTCAGATAGATTATACTTTACTACTTTCAGGTAACAGAGAATGAGCACCTGACCACACCAGGGCATCATTACAAACCAGGATGGTCCTTCTATCTGATACTAGCCGGCGTAGCTACCACGCTTGGCTCGTCCTTGCCTGTCGGCTTCAATATTGGCGTTGTAAATACTCCCGCTGAGGTAAATAGTTGCCATTTTTTATGTACCAATATTTAATTCATTCAAATTAAACGCTACATTTGCAAGACAAATTTTTCTATTGTGTATTTATTTTCAGCTAATAAAAAGTTTCTGCAATGAGAGCGTGATAGCTCATTACGACGTGGTCCTCGACGAACAATGGCTGAACTTGCTGTGGTCCGCCGTCGTGTCCATCTTCATAGTAGGAGGATGCACTGGCTCCATACTAGGAGCCGTCCTGGCGGATCATCTTGGGAGGTAAGCTATTATTAGCCTGATAGTCGCAAATTCGTTGGTTGGTTAGACGTAATTGTTTTTTAATTGTCATATTGAATCCCTGTTCTCCTGGGATCTTTCGTGGCTTTAAAATATGTTCAATTGTTCTCGAAATAAATGCATTGACGATTTTGAAGTAGCTATCGGACCACCTGAGATATCTCTTAAAACTTGATTGATCAAAGCGGTTATTTTTAAGTCTCTCTTTTTTATAATTTGTTTGGCGCCAAAATTAAGATAAAATGAGATGAATTTTTAATTTTCAACACGCACACGTTGCACCAATTTTTCCGAATTTCCGACTGATAAAAACAAAACATCAGATAAATTAGATAAGCTTAAAAAAATTTTTTTTGACAAAAATCACATGAATTTTTTGTCCGTCTCTACGGACAAAAAATCTTAACACCGTCGCTTAGTAATGGCATGCTTCGGTACAGCGCCATCTATCGCGCACAAATGGAATTAATGTTTTTACTACACCAAACATTAAAAAAATTATAATTGTACTGTTTTCTCGCAAATCTGTTAAAAAAACATTGTATGACACGTGCGGATATTGGTATTTACAAACTCGTGACTATGGTAAGCCCTCGGCTTATTATGTTGTATTATTTCTGCAATTTCTCATTTCACTTAGGTACTTGCTATGTAATTAACTTGCTTGCGTTTTGGTTTTACTGTAAGCTAGTAAGAAACTTTAAATAAATAAATAAAAATAATTGTTGTCTACTAACTGAAGTGGTGCTTATGAGTTGTCCCAAACCTTCACTATTTTCTCTGCACGGTTCCAAGTTCATACAAATGTTCAAACATTTGTCTGACTTGGATATGAAATAAATAAGGGTGTTTCAGAAAGAAGGCGACGATTGTGATCAGCGTGCTATGGATTGCAGGCGCCATGCTCTTCCTTTTCTGTCGCGCCGCAAACTCCGTGGAGATGCTGATACTTGGACGGCTATTAGTCGGTTTGTCAGGAGGTAATTTTATTGAGGATCATTTCTTTAGCACAACAAGTATGACAGTTTCACTACGAAAGTCACCTCTATTACGAACGTAATAAGGGCGATCTCATGGTCAAACTGTTACGCTTGATATTCTGTCGACGGCATACATATACAAACTTTCAAGTCGGAAATATTGGAAAAGAACAAACCGATTCCAACATAACTTCAATGCAAATCAGGCTAGGATGAAAAGTTATCAGAAGATTTTTTTAAGTCTAATAATAAAGAAATTACCGGCTATTTTTAGTCTGTATGAAAAGCTGAAAAATTACAGAATAAAACTAATATAAATAGAGCTATTTTTTTTTAACGATCAGACAGTAGGTAAGTCTTTAGAAATTTCACTTATGTCGTAAACAAATAAAAACGGCCGCGATGCGCCGATCCGGATAGCTGAGCGGGGCGCGGAGGGTAACACACTTGGCTGTGATCGGATGACGCAAAAGTCGTACTGTCGGCGAGTTTTTGGTAGCTACCTACCCCTACAGTCAATCATCCCTGGTTGAATCGTATAAAAAATTAAACATTTAGGGCACGATTATACGACTACGCTTGCAAACTGCGTACGCGCAGCCTTACATAGTCTATTCTGCTAGTAGGGTTGCAAAAGTCAAGAGCAGGGTACAAGGATTGCACGCAGGAGGCACGCTCGCTAAGAGAATGTAAAATAAGCTTTATTTTCATAGGCATACAACCCAAAATTGTAAAATCCAAGGCTATGCGGCACGAAGGTGCTTACGTCGGTTCAAATTCGATCTATTTACGTATTCATCTTCAAGTTTCTCCCCAGGGTTGACTACAAGTATTGTGCCAATGTACCTTACGGAGCTGGCGCCTCATAGCCTGACGGGTGCCATGGGAGTCGCGTGCCCCATGGGCGTCAACGTCGGAGTCCTCGTGGGACAGGTCATGGGACTTAAATTTTTATTGGGTAAGGAATATTTAATCTTGTGTAGCTAGAATGTTTACGTGAATAGTCAATGGGCCTGATTCTAAAGACACACTTTAATTCTAAATTTAAGTACAGTATGGCCCTAATTCATGTGAACACATGCTAAGTCTAAATTTAAGTTCAGTGCATTTCTTTCTATCAAAAGGAATACGAAAAGGACAGCTGTCATAATTTGACATTTAGAAATGTGCGTTCAATTTTCGACCTTATTGAACGTGATAAAACGCAGTGCTTAGGAGGCACCTCCGTAAATGCCGTCTAAATTGGTCTATGGTTTCTATGAAATCTATCTAAATTTAAGTGACAGCTCTAAACAGATTCTTGCTATCTTTTTCTATTACTTATTGCGAGAAAGAGATATACTGTTCTTAAATATAGAATTAATGTGTGTTCCCAGAATTAGGCCCACTGATTTATCAAAATCGGTTTACTTTGCGCTTATAATATTCACTCCTCATGGTATTCGACTTCGCAGCGAAGGGGGGGAAGGAGGATTACCATCCAAAAAAGATTATGACATTTCGGATTTCGATACCGTATACCTTACTTGTTAAAAGACTAGCTCATAAGTATGGGTGTGTGAAAGCAAAATAGATTGAACCTATTTTTATTGATACTAACATGATGAAATTGAATCTATTTTTTGTAAAGTCATCATCATCATCATCATCACCAGCCTATATACGTCCCACTGCTGGGCACAGGCCTTCCTACATGGGAGAAACACATGAGGAGTTTGGGCCATAACACCACCACGCTGGCCCAATGCGGGTTGGTGGGTTAAAGCGGTTGTAGTAACAACCGGGACCAACGGCTTAACGTGCCTTCCGAAGCACGGAGGAGCTCGAGATTATAAATTTTGGTTGACCCATCCCAGGGTCGACCATGGCGAAAGTTGCTTTGTTTTCGTATTCGAAACCAGAGCGCTCAAACAAATACGCCACCGAGCTCCTCCTTTTGTCAAAAGTATTGTGGATAAATTATTTTCATTTCATTTAATTCAGGCTTTCATAAGCAATTTGCTATAACAACTTTTTCTATTGGGAAACTATGAATACCATAATTTCGAGTCATGTAAATTTTGAATAACCCACAATAATCTTTCTTAATTTGGTTTCGCCGCGTAAAACTCTCGGTACCTATGACAATCAAACACCAATTCTCTGTTCAGTCTGTGTCAGTGTTCCTTTGTTCTAGGCGGTGTCAACGACTGGCCCTACCTGCTGTCCGTCTATGCGTTGCTAGTCATTATTTGTCTACCTCTACTGTTTATGCTACCTGAGAGCCCTAAGTACTTATTTGTAGTTAAGAGGGATGAAGAGACAGCCTTAAGAGGTGAGTGGAATCATTCGTCGTAATTAATTTTATGTCATCGTCACCAGCCTATCTACATCCCACTGCTGGGCATAGGTATTTCTATATGGGAGAAATATATGTGGAATTTGGGTCATAACACCACCACGCGGGCCCAATGCGGCTAAATTATCAGTACCTATCAAAAATTTTAATTTCATTTAGAATTGACTATGTAAGCACTTACATAGATATAAAATATCTAAACTATAAAAATTTCATCACGTCCTGGGGCGGGGGCTGGACTAAGTACATTATGATATGAGTTATGTTGTAAAAAGTGTCTCAATTTTACTTTGGCGTTAATAAATCATTATGTTTTTAAAAATATGTTTTTTGTGGATGACACAGTATAAAAAAAACAGTAGCACAAAGCATTTAAGAGAAGTAGGGCATAGTCTTATTTATAATCAAATATTGACCGCCCGACTGGGGTTCGCTTTTATTGTTGTGGTCTTGCGGTGAGTAAGGTGACCAGAGCTCATTTATAGTGCGTTATGTTGGGTGCAGGACGAATTTTCTTCCATCAAATAACATTTTCTCTTGATTTTTTTGGGATAGGCAGCGCATGAGTAGTGCTTTATTTAGGTGCTAGGAGAGTCTATTATCCGCTTATATACGTTTCACTGATGGGCACAGGCCTTCCTATATGGATAAAACACATGAGGAGCGTTTATAGGCTATGGTAACCGCTTCTCATAAGGCAGACCGTACGATTATTTGCCACCCTTATACAAAAGAAGTGGCAAATGCCTTCAATGTCTAAGTAGTGCCACAACATGGCATGTGTGGAGTTATCACAACTAGGGATTGCAATTTGGTACAGCGGATCCGGTGAATCCGGCGTGTTTTAGGACTTACCGGATCGGATGAGTCTGCGTCGGATCTGGTAAAGTACAAAAACTTCGAAAGAAAATATTTCCATGCAAATGGCGCGCAGTCACGAACTATGCGACTGCGATGTCAAACCAATCGGCATTTACCACGCTTGCTCGGCCACTTGTGTTCGGTTCGGACTTTGGGAGATTTTTGTTATTATTTGACGACCGTCTGGCCGAGTGGTCCGTGCCCCTTGCTATACAGCCTATTACGAAAATAAAGCAACTTTCGCCATGGTTGATTTCGGATATGGGTTAACAAGTATTTTGCGATCTCAAGCTCCTCCGCGCATCGCAAAGCACGTTAAGCCATTGGCCCCGGTTGTTACTGCAACCGGTTGTTGCTCTGGATCATAGGTTGCCTCAACCACTAGACCACAGAGGCAGTAAAACGAATCCGGCCGGATCCGGTTGAAAATGATACCGGATTGCAATCCGTAGTCACAACACAGACTTTATCTATCTTTACTCTGTAGTGTCGGTCTTATAGCTTATCAATTTTTTTTAGATATAATTATATAAATTATATAAGTGGCTTATTGAAAGCGATTCTACGCACTATATGAATTATTTGACTGTGAATTGTACTCAAAGCACGATTGTCATTAATGGACTAATTTGATCGTTATTTATTTTAGTAAATTTATTATTAAATTACCAATATTATTTTGTTTATGATTAAAATCAACTTACAAATCTGAACTTAATGTTTGACTTGATAATGAATATTTGAACATGTACACAAATGTAAAACTATCTGGACATAAACTTGATATTAATTACTTATGCTGGAAACAGCTAAATGTGCGTTCTAACTGGTTTTATAGCGACATCTCTGTACACAAGCGAAATAAAATTTCATTTAATTTCCTAGAATTAAGCCGACTCCACGGCGTGTCCACCAGTGTTCTGAACAAGGAGATGGAGATCCTCCGCGAGGAGTCTGCCGCCGCGGTGGCCGCGGCCAGCCAGGGCGCCCAGCACTGGAGCATGATGAGGGTGCTTCGGGATCCGCGGCTGAGGCTGCCGTTGCTGCTTGTCTGCTCCATGCAGGCCGGCCAGCAGACTAGCGGGATCAATGCGGTCAGTCTTACAAACAGACCATTTTTTTTATCGACAAATGACTCAACACCACCTGATGTGAAGCGGTAAGAAGAGTCCATTTTATTTTATTTTATTTATTTATTATTGCAACAAACAGGCATGCATTGACAGAAATGGTTTTGAGATACATTTTTTTAAGTATAAAGACCAAAACAGTGCCTAAAAGTTAACAGACAAATTGAAATATTACAGAGTTAAGTTAACATGATTGTACGCAAAACAAAATAATGTGAGGAGTACATGCTGTGGAAAATCCATATGCGAAGACAGCTAGTGCAGTTTAGACTGATCTAGCCACCTTCACCTTGCCGGCCCATCGTCATCATCATCACCAGCCTATATACGTCCCACTGCTGGGCACAGGCCTTCCTACATGGCAGAAACACATGAGGAGTTTGGACCATAACACCACCACGCGGGCCCAATGCGGGTTGGTGGGTTAAAGCGGTTGCAGTAACAACCGGGACCAACGGCTTAACGTGCCTTCCGAAGCACGGAGGAGCTCGAGATAACAAACTTTGATTGACCCATCCTAGGATCGACCATGGCGACAGTTGCTTTGTTTTTCGTATCGAAACCAGAGCACTCAAACCAATACGCCACCGAGCTCCGCCTTGCCGGCTCAAAAGGTGCTTTTTCACCTTTTGAAGGAACCCATGTTATAGGAAGGAGGGAACACATGTGCTGGCAAAGAATTCCAAGTTCTGGAAGTACGACAAAGAAACGAGGCACTAAATTTCTTTGTGCGTGATGTTGAGGTGGAGACAGTAAATGGATGACTCCGAAGACCGGCACGCGTGCTCCTGAGCAGGAAGAGAGAAGGTGTCGAGAATAAGGTCAAAAAGCTCTTCAGAGCACTCTCCGTGATATAGCCGATAGAAGGCGCTAAGCGACGCAATGTCTCGACGCCATCGCAGAGGCTCAAGGTTGCTCGAGGTTGGTCGAGACTCATCATCATCATTTACTAGGTGGTAGGACCGCCCGTATGTAGGGTCGTATGGGTAGGTACCACCGCGTTTCTTATTTCAGCCGTGAAACAGTTCGCTTTTTCAGATTGAAGGGAAATGGATGGGCGGCATTTCATCTTAGGCCTCGGGATGACGACACACCTGCAATATCAAGTGATTTTCGCATGTTATTGCAGATGTCTATAGGCGGCGGTAACCGCTTTCCATCAGGTGGGCCGTCAGCTTGTTTGTCATCTAGTATTATAAAAAAATAAATAAAAAAAATCATCATCATTATCACCAGCCTATGTCTATCGACAGGCCTTCCTACATTGGAAAAACAGGTAGACAGCTTGGACCTTGGACTAGCCTGACTTGCTTATGCATGTCTTATTAAAAACTGTTTGTTGAAACTTTGTATGAAAAGCCGTGCAGCGTAAACGCTCTTATGTTATTTGACAACTCTGATTTTTTTTCATATAGCTAATGTGAGAAAGGGATATAATTGTACGTAAAAGAGATAGTAATAGTTTCTATGGGATTTGGGCCAGCCCTCGAGCACCATTTTAGTACTGTTATTTTGTAACAGTCCATCTTATCATTTCGATAAAACTTGACTGATAGAAACGGCAAAAAAAGTATTTTAATTTCCTGAAAAACATCACATAGGTCGCCATTTTGAAGAAAGCAAAATGTCAATGTCGTAATAAAATTAGTTTTTACGACTTTACGTTGAATATTGTTGTTATATTTCGTCATAGCGGGGGTCAAACAATTTCGAAAACCGGCAAAAACACATGCCGTCCAAAATTGTCTATGGTTCCTGTGAAATCTGTCTAAATTTAATTGATAGCTCTAAAGGAATTCCTGCTATCTTTTTTCTATTACATACTGTCAGAAAGAAATATTGTACTTTAATTTAGACTTAGAGTGTGTCTTCAGAATTAGGCCCATTATGTCATTGAAATCAACTTTTTAACAGCCTATGCCATAGGCTGTTAAAAAGTTGATTTTAATGTCATAATAGAGCCAACATATGTTGTCATTTTTTAAAATACTTATATTATTTCGTTTTATTGCAATAAAATAAAAGAGTTTTGTGTTATTTAATGGAAACCATTTAGCAAATTATTACAATCTGAAGTGGTCCAAAACTTAACCAGATGGTCAAGTTTAGATTTAGAGTGTGTGCTTTTGAATTTTTTCCTCATTTTTTAGTCCGTTTTTTTATTGTGGCCTTTTGCTGATTTCCAGGTGTTCTACTACTCTCAAACGATCTTCGAGCAGGCGGGCTTGTCGCCCCAGAACTCCCAATACGCGACCATAGGGTGCGGGTTCATTAACGTGTGCACGGCAGCGTTGATGCTGCAACTATTGCCCATGTTTGGCAGAAGACCGTTGTTCCTGGGTTCGGTGCTCGCCGCGGCTATCATACTGGCCGGGTTGGCTGCGACGCTTAGGTTTATTGTAAGTAAATATTGGGTACTATTTTCCTAGGGATTAAGGTTGTAAAAGTTGATTAGGTGATAAACCCGTATGTAGGTTTGAATAAGTAGGTACCACCGCCTTTATTATTTTGTAAAACAGTTCGCTGTGTTTCGCATTCAATGGAGAGGAATCCAAAGGAGGTTACTGGGCTTGGAAGGACTTTCATCTTAGGCCTTAGAATGACAACCCATTAGCAATGCCAAGTGATTCTTTCCTTGTTAGGCGACTGTTGGCACTTACAATCAGGTAGGACGTCAGCTTGTTTGTAACTAATTTGTATACAGGTTGATGATGATATTAAATTAAAACATGTGCTATCTTATTTCATAGAAATGTCATGAAATTATCAAATGAATAAGATGCATTGGAAAATTGCAAAACATTTCTATGAACTAATAAAGGCCATGTTTTAATTTATGGTCGTACTGTCGTCACCAGTCTGTATGAAAAAAAAGAATTATAAAAGTGAACAAAGTTGTGTATGTCGAAGTCCGATTGTTAAATCCACATCATTATTTGTAAAGGCTTTTCGATTTTTTAAATTACTAGAATCCATTAACTAGCCAGTTAAGGTTATGCAAAGTTAACAAAAAGAAAAAAGATGACACCATTGTTCTTTTTATTTCATTCTAGCTCTTTCACATGCCTTTACTTTTATTCTTTATACTTTGTCTTTCTTTTCCGTAGACTGTGGGACACCATTTTAATAAAAATAATGTTTATTTTCCATTTCTTTTATTTATTTTTCTTTTTTGTTGTTTATAGTCTGTGGTGTGGTGGATGCCGTACGTGTGTATGGCGGCGGTGCTCTCGTACGTGCTCGTGTACGGGTTCGGCCTCGGGCCTATACCTTACTTCATAGCCTCGGGTCAGTAATCATTTAATTGATATCTTATTAAGTCCATATTTGTCTATACAGGGCATTTAATAATAATAATATTGGCAGTAATATAGTTTATATCACACTTATTATCATATCTATCTTTGAAGCAAACGGTCAGGTACTATATCGATCGACGCACACCTTTATATGCGTGCTTTTTAGATCTTTCGAAGGCCTTTGACCTGGCTTGTTATGATAAATTGTGGCAAAAACTAAATGATATCTCTATGCCGTGGGAACTAACGCACATCTTGCAATTTTGTTCGATGGTCTAATGTGTTATCAGAGCCGTATTGGTTGGAGTGCGGGGTGAGGCAAGGGGGTTGACCTCCCCGCGACTTTTCAACCTTTATGTGAACGCCCTTATATAGGAGCTCAGTAGCACACGTGTCGGTTGCCATATTGATGGAGTCTGTATCAATAACATTAGCTATGCAGATGACATGGTGCTGTTGAGTGCATCTGTATGTGGACTGAGAAAGTTAGTAGGCACATGTGAAGCTTACGCAGTTAATCATGGCCTACTATACAACGCTAATAAGAGCGAATGTATGGTCTTTCGAGCCAGCGGCAGGCCCCCGTCACTCTCGAAATGCAACGTTAAAAGTAGCGGCCGCTAAGTGGAAATCTGGCGATCCGACCGGCAGTGGGCCGCCGCAAGCGAGATTGAACGCACGCCCGTTGAACGTTTCCCGCGCAAAACGCAACGATACTCACGGCTCACGGATATTATTTAAGATATCCATTGAAATCAAATAATGTTAGGAACAATTTTGTTCACAATTAAATACATGTGGTGAATAATGCATTTATTTTAAAAAGGAACAATATCATGTTTATAAAAACACCTTTGCAGATAAGTGCATTATTTTAGAATAAATTTGGTTACCAAAAAATAGTTATAGTGAGCCAATTTTGAAAGATAGACATATGCTGTCGCGGACTTTTTTTTAGAACTTTTAAAGTAGAACAAGTATTACTTTAATGATTTTTGCGTAACTTTAACCATTTGCGCAGCGCACGCAACTAAAGCTCTGAAAAGGAATATTTTTCCCCCGTTTCTGCAATATTTTTCATTGATGCTCATCTGCTATTAGTCGTAGCGTGATGTTATAAAGCCTATATAATACCTGGATAAATGGACTATCCAACACAAAAATAATTTTTCAATATGAATCAGTAGTTCCTGAGATTAGCGTGTTCAACCAAACAAACACGACGATAATCGTTTTCGTTTCGATTTAACCTTCCACTAGGGGCACAGATTAATAATAATCTGAAGGTGCTACTGTTATGGAGCTCGATTTACAAATACGATTCTAGTTGCACGTTGCACTAAAACACCTTAAGAAGTAGCTCTAAATGTCGACTACCGTTTTGTGGCAAATGTGGCAAGAAACATAACTGTAGCGTCTTTAATTCTCTACTAAACGATGAACCTAATATAGACGATACCAGACTATACATTCATTTTAAATAGTACAATAAAAATTCTTCGTTTTACGGAGGGCTGAAAGTCCTGCCGGAGGCTTTTATAGGCGTGGAAGAATTAGAAACAACATTTTTGAAAAGTTTTGATAAAGTCTTTACGAACCAGCCGGGAACCACTTCAATGAATATACTACAAGAAATTGATTTTATTCCACATTGCCCCTGTTTTCCAAAGGATTACTTGTAAAAGTTATTTACACGATTTAGAATATTAACAAATGAATACAAAGATGGGAAAAAAAACATTGATCATTTTATAAAATTAAATCACATTTAATTGACCGGCTTTTTTGCATTCACTACATTGCATTAGATGTATAAATAAAAAAATAAGTTCTTATTCAGTCATTTTATTTAATTTATGGTCGTGGCACAACCCTTACGTTTTCGCTCGATGACGCAATCACGCGGTGTACGCGGGATTCTCGACTCTCGGCACGCGTTGGTAGAGTATATTTCTTCTCGCGTCGTATAAAATGGCTAATAATAATAATGCTAGTAGGCTAATATAACGAAATTATTTCACCATTTGTATTAGAGTGAAGTATCTGTCCTGTTATTAATCTGTGCCAGAGGGAACTGTCCTAATACCATTCCACCCATTACAATGAACGGTACGGTACTTAAAAGGGTCGAACAGTTTAAGTATCTAGGGCATTTGGTAACCAAATATGATAGCGCGCAGGTTTGCTCGTTGTTCTGATGGCGTCAAAATTACTCTGTTTAGAGCATTTTGTACGTTACTCTACACGTGCGGCCTGTTGGTGGCATATACGCAGACACAGTACAACGCCCTTCGTGTACAGTATAATAATGCATTCAGGGTGCTGATGGGGCTGCCTCGGCTGTTTTTATACGACGCTACGGAAGCGGTGCTCACACAAAATCCTGAATATGTTGTCGGATAGGTTTGACTGTCAGTACATGAATCATTGCTCTATGGTTCATGTGCTGACTAATGAACAAGTTAATAAATATAAAATAGTCAATAAATAATAATTTTATGTTCTAATTTGATGTTTATTTTAATTGTTATGAAATTTCCTTAATTGTATTTTAGTTTAATTTGATTTAATTTAATGTAATTGGCAATTATATACCTTCATTTAATTTTAATTTTAGTTTTGTTTTTATTTTTTTTATTTAATGTCTCACATAATGTCTGAATCTATGACCACGATGTCGAAATAAATGAATTCTATTGTATTCTATAGGAAGATTTTAAAATAATAATAATAAAAAAATATATTAATACAGAGATGTTCGAGGTGGGCCCTCGGCCGGCGGGCATGGCGTGGGGCTCGCTCAGCAACTGGGCGGGCAACTTCCTCGTGGGCATGTGCTTCCCGAGCGCGCGGGCAGCCATTGGGCCCTACTGCTTCCTGGTGTTCGCCGCCATTACAGCAGCGTTATATGTCTTTCAGAGGTATTTATTATTACCTATTATTTATTCAACACTATTGTACACATGGGCCGCTTACAATAGACCTCATAAGAAGGCTCAATGTCACCCAAAAGGCAATGGAGAGGGTAGTTTCTCTGCGTGATCGAATCAGAAATGATGAGATCCGCAGGAGAACTAAGGTCACCGACGTAGCCCGAAAAATTGCGAGCCTCAAGTGGCAGTGGGCAGGCCACATTCTTCAAGGATTTATTTTTTCTTTGGGGGAGGCCTATGCCCAGCAGTGGGCGTCTCTCGGCTGAAATGATGATGATGATTGTACACACCACCCAACGTAACAGAAAAAGAATAGCTATGTTGAAAAATGATGTCGAAATAGTTTTCATAATTAGTTTTATGCGACTTATGTTTAAAAATCACTTATCTTAAATTTCGTTTCAAATTTCGCTCCAAACCGCCAATACATGTCATGTGAACATGGCTGAGAAAACGTAAATCAATCTAATCACGTTGCTTTAGAACACTATTCAGGTTAGGTTAGTTCATGGGCTTCTCCAGTCATACAGTCTACGCTTTGAATAGGGATGTTGACATATTTTGGAAAAGGGTTTCATGACGTGTATACATACTTATTATAGCCCGAAATAGTGATATTGATTATTTTAATACGACTAATGTTAGAAATCATTTGTCTTAAATGCCGTTTCAAATTTCGCTTCAAAACGCGAATGCATGTCACGTGCTCGCTGTGACGTCACCTGTTGCCAAGCACTGACACGCTACTATGGTGATTTAGATGTTGTTTTTCTCTTTTGACAGCGTCTGATGCTAACAAGTGACGCGTCATGCACTGCGATTGGTGTTCACGTGACCTGAGAGTTATATATTTGCATTTTGTTTAATAAATATTATTTAAATTCCAGCAAAATAACAATAAACTATTGTGTTTTTTAGGATTTCTATTAGAAAAACTACGCTTAAAAAATATATTTTAATTCGATTACAGTCAACATCCCTGTTACACTAGTATTGCAGAGAATGTCTTAGTTCTTTTAGCAAAAAGTACGTATTTATTTATTTATTCAAGAGATCTCTACTTCGCTCCAGTGTACAGGCTGCTTTAACATGTCTTTCCAAGCACGGAGGAGCTCGAGATTACGAATTTTTGATTGAACCTTCCTGTCGTTCTGCTTCAATATTTTTTGTAAGCCTGTTTCTAGTTATTTCTTTAAGACTATATTTTTTGGTCTGAAATACTTTTTCAATCTCATGAAAAATCTCCCATTAAAGTCAACAGTAATTGCAATCGCTTCATTAAATTTATTGGTTTTACTACAATTAATAACCAATTGTTTTTGGAATCTGTGGCTTGACCTATTAGCAAAGGTTGGAATTAGGTAGAGCTATTTATGTACTTACACTGATTTCATACAGCGAAAGATGAAAGTGGATATGCCTCAAATCCCGAGATTAATTTAAAATATTGAAAAAATACCATGATTTATTAAATAAAAAAGTTATTTACTTTAACACAATTTGAACCAACCACTACACGCCAAAATTGCCAAATTTACATCAACAGGAAAAATTTGAAATCCCGGGAAGGGCCATATTAATATCAACATTTCGATGCAAGTACATAAATAACTCTACCTAATTCCGACCTCTGCTTATTAGTGACTTAATTGACTATGATATTGTTTTGTTTAGGATATACCTACCAGAAACTCACGGCAAGACTCCGACACAAGTGACGCAGCTGACCAGCCACGGCTTCAAGTCAAACCCTCGACGGGCACAAAACTCTGTTCTCTGACATCGACCTGTACCCGCCGTCTCAATACAGGAAGGCATCTCTTTACTGAGCCCTCAGTCCACGCCATCAACTTCGTTATGATGGCACCGACATTAGAACTTGCGTACGGCGATCTCAAATCGAGTCGGAGGCTATTTAGAAAAATTTGTATATTTGGAACTGGTTTCGAAGGAGGTCACTGAAGTCACTAAATTAATTGTACAAAATTAATCGCCCATTTAAATCAAAAAAAATCTTGAATGTTTGCCTGTCGTCATCATCAATAGCCTGTATACGTCCCACTGGTGGGCTCAGGTCTTCCTACATGGGAGAAACGCATGAGGAGTTTGGGCTATAACACCACCACGCGGGCCCAATGCCTACTTATGAATAATTTCCACCAAACGGCACGTATCGCATCGGATCGGTCGAAACGGATTTTAAAATCTTTGAATTGCATGCAAAGCATGCTACGACTGGTGAAAGGCTCCGTTCGGATTCCGTCGTATCCAATCCTTTCGGCACCTGTCGCTCCCGCAGCTATGGCAAAGAATGTCAAAAGAAATCAAAATAATAATTCAAAGAGAGTTGGTGTATATTATGCATGTATTGCCAAATATAGGGCATGATGAAAGTTCAAGTGGGATGGGTAACTAACGACACGATCAAGCTAAAATATTAAAATCATGTAGTCAGACAGCATATCAAGCGTAAAATTTTCACTCTGAGACCGCCCTTGCTAAGTTCATAAAAGAGGCGGTTTTCGAAGTGCAACAGTTACACTCGTATACTTTCCGATCCGATGCGATGCGTGTCGTTTGGTGGAAATTGTACTTTTGTTACGTTTTTCTTATTTTCCGTACATGCTTGCCTTTATTACTGATAGATATGTCGCCGCTATCTGGTTAAATTCGCCGCTTAATTGGATACCTAGCCCGTTGGTTAAACGCCGGCATCCAATTGAATGCCTAGCCCGATAGTTAATTGAACTAAACACACTTAACGTTTAACGACTTGGCGTATTGAATAGATCTTCTTGTAATTAAATGTTTTGATTTGATTGGTAGGTTCAAGGTTATTTTTTTATGACCACTTATAACCGACATCTTTTTGATTCTAAGTGGTCATAAAAAATAATTGAACCTACCAATCACTCAAACAGTCACACAAAAGCTCTTCGATTCAGACGACCTGCCCAGGCGTCCAATTGAACGGCTAATTTAAACCAAACGGCTGACGCCAGCCGTTTGGTTTAAATTAAGAATGAGCCATTGAAGTATGAGCCATTTGTAAGAAAACCAAAAGAGTATCTTATACAAAAATCATTCTATACTCTAGAGGAGTTTTTTTTAATAGTGACATGATTATATACCTATTGATTTCATTATTTCTATTATATGCTTGATATGACTTGTAAAGTAACCTATGAAAATTTGACTATTGTGTTTATATGACATTATTATAATTTAATTAGTTTAAGTCCACAAATTGTTCGGGGTTCCATGATTGTATACTTTTTCATGACACCAAACAAACAATGGAAACAATAAACGATTATGATTATGATTATGACGTTCAGCCACCTGGTTAAACGTTGCGTTGACTTTCAATCAACGAGCTAGGCGTCCAATTAAGCGGCTGATTCGAATGAGAAGAATATTGAAACCTCCTCAAAATCAGGGAATCTTAATGTTTTACAAGTATTGTCTAAGTCGAAAATTTGTATTGCAAAATTTATGCGGGACCTAACATTGAAGTGACGTTTGATCTAAGCGTCAATCTGTAAAGATGCTTATACACGGGTAGAGTGAACAGCACGCTTGTTAAAATGCCTGGATTCTGTCAAAATCTATTGTCTATGTGCTGTCCTAGAATGTTATTGTAGATACATTAAGTAAATCCCCCACTTTGAACGATCGAATGTATTTTTAAGATTATTTCATTATTTAGTTTTGGTGACGCAAATTCACAAATTCAGTGCATTTCGCTAAATGCTGGAAAGTGCCCTAAAACTGTTAGCTTGCTTGTAAATGCCTTAATTCTCCCAAAATGTGTATGTGCATTGTGCAGTCCTAGAATGTTATATTGTACATTAAGTAAATCTCCCAATGAACAATCGAATGTATTTTTAAGATTATTTCATTATTTAGTTTTGTGAAGTTAAGGGTCTTAGGTTTTTGTGTTCAATGTCTTTCAGTGGTATTATAAGGTTATAAATGTTTATTCAAATATCTGGTGGTACAGATTTGGTTTATTCAATAAGTTATGGAACGCTCAATTTGTTTTAGGTGTAGTTAAATTTCAATATCGTAAGTTTGAATGGTGCTGGAGTTATTGATACCGATGACCGCATATTACCGTACTGATCAGTTTTCTAGGAACCGTGTGTCGAACTGAAGACTGTATTGGCGTCTTCACAGCAGCATTATACAATATAAGAACTTAAAATTTCGTGTTGCATTGAAATAATTAAATATTACAGAACGAGTCTTATATAATTTTCATTGACATTTCTTAGGTTGCACTTTAGCTGACCCGATCCGTCGCAGACGGCCACGGGAAAGAAGAACGCGATACGCCCACTTGCTTCTCCCTTTGTAGTGGTCCCGTAGGTGGAAGGAAGAAGGCGATAAGCCCACTTGTTTCTCCCTTTGTAGTGGTGCCTTGGGTGGAAGGTGGGGGGCCACACCGCCGAATAACACGGCTGTTAAATATTATGCAGTGTAAATAAATGGCTTGCAGTTGTGTTTGCTGACCGTTTCGGGGTGGCATGGTTGACTGCTTGTTCGTTCCCGTGTCGCCCTAAAATGACGGAAGAGGGTTTCCGCGGTGGATTTCGGTGGCTAGTTCGGGCTTTATTTTGTCCGGGAGTCCCACATAATCGTCAGTATCCCTCCGGCCTCAGCGATAGGCGTAACCGCCTTTCCCCCACGTTAAAAAAAGGCTAATTACAGGCATAAAATTTATTCTCAGAAAATCATATTCCATAACTCCGACAAAGCTCAGCAGGAGTAACACAGACACTTATTCAACCTAAAACTAAGTGATTCAGATGTTTGCGGATTCTGTGCTCTGGAGCGTGAAACCCCAATGCACCTCCTATGCAGCAGTAGACCCTTATTCACAAACGAAGCCTTCATCTAGGGAGACACATCGACCCAAATGATATTATGACCCTTAAGGTTGGGAAAATCCTAAAATTTATGGAAAGTGCCCAAATCAAGGTTATACTTTAAACTATTGGCGGCAAGTCATAATAGATCTTTCAGGTCGCAGTGGCTAATCAGTCTAAACAGTACTGAAAAGCCCAAAATACAAATAATGATAATAACACCATATGCGCTGCCTCTTAGAGATGAGGAGAAGGGAGTGTGGGAAGCTAAAACCCCTGCTATATACCACCTCATCCAGTGGTGACACGTCTTATAGGTAGCCCAAAGAGTACAACTTTCGCAAGGCAAGTAACTAGATATAAAATAAAAGACAACAATTAAAGGAAAAAAGGTTAGACGGTGACCTGAAAAATAAAATAAAAACGCGAAGTTTGACTCTGTGCGAGTTTCCCCTAAGCCGTTTCTACTCGTATGCGGCGAGGAATGACAAGGAACAACCCAGTGCTACCTATACCAAATGTCTAGTATATAAAATAGGTATATATGACCCGTTTTGGAGTATTTGATTATAATAACATAAATACGTTTTTTTCTTATAAAGTGTGGTGCCGTCAATACGACAATAAATTAAAACGGGCTATATTGGTGCATAGAAATGTTTTGTAACATACAATTAGATCTTATTCATTTGATAATTCTATAACATTTCTATAAAATATTGCCGCCAATGTTATATTATTTCATGGAAATCTCATGAAATTATCAAATGAATAAGATGTTTTTGAAAGTGGCAAACCATTTCTATGCCCAATTCAATTTCATGTTTCAATTTATTGTCGTATTGATGGCACCATCCTGTATACGCCAAAGACTTTAAATTCCACCTGAAGTGTTTGAAAAGTAACAAGTTTAACAGTTGCACTACGAAAGCCGCCTTTATTACGTATGGAGTAAGGGTGGTCTCAAGGACAAACTGTTGCGCTTGATCTGCTGTCGACTGCATGTAGAAAATGGTATAATGAGGTTAAGATTAGCACTAAATTGTTAATTTGAATCACTGATGGTGGATGCCAGACCCGTCTATGTTAATTTTAATAAAATATACAAGTGAATTTGGTGAAGCAGGTACATCAAACGCAATAGAATGGATTATCTGTTGTGTCGTGTATGAGTGCCGGCGGCCTGGTAACGGGCGAACGGTTAAATAGTATTTCATTTAAACTAACATGTTTTAAAGTGCTGTCTGTTTCTTATCGGTATAATACGACAGAGTTAAATATAACAATTGTCTTAGGAACACTTCTACATATTTTCGTGGATAAGACTCTTAATATAATGCAGTAGTATTTAAGTAGTTCAAAATATACAAATATATAATATAACACAATTGTTATCGTCCAATTAAAGATAGGTGCCTGTGGTCAAGTGTAATTAAGTTAAATATTGGTACTAGAATTCAAAGGTCAGTTAACATCGCCGAATGCGACCAACAAAGTACCTATTGCTAATAGTCCGTCCGGCAGGCTGACGATTGAGTGTGGTCGAAGCAATGTCAACTGTCCTTTTGATGGTAAAATAACATATTCTTAATTTTGATTTTAACATTATTATAAATGTTTGAAAAATTATTTACTATACTTACTTAAGCCAAATTCGATAAAGAATAAATGTAAACAAACTACTGTCACTTTTGTAAGAGTGATAAGCAAGAAAGGTAGAGAATGAAAGGGACAAACCTGTACAAAATGACATTTGGTTTGTTTACAATAATTCTTTATCGAATTTGGCTCAAGTGTAATTAAAATATATCTAAAGTAGAAAAATTTCAAGACCTGAGGCGGGGATCGAACCCGCGACCTTTCGCAATCCAGGCGACTGCTCTGACCGTCTGAGCTACCCAGGTCTTGGGATATCCCTATGAAATTCTTCTAGTCTATCTGCATTTGCGGTATGAGCTAGTTCAACTTTTGGAACCGTGTAAATTCAGACATGACAGACAGAGACTATGACGTTAGTTAATTATTATATTTGTTGTGATAGTTGTAAGAATGTATTTTTTTTGCCGATTTAAAAGTGCTTCTTTGTGGCCTATTTAAATAAAATATTTTTTCTTTCTTTCTTTCCACCCTACAATGTCGAAATGTTCTATTTCAACATCCGAAACGAGTATTTAAAAAACGCAAATACAGACAGACTAGAAGAATTTCACAGGGATATCCCAAGTCCTGGGTAGCTCAGATAATCAGACAGTCGCCCGGATTGCGAAAGGTCGCGGGTTCGATCCCCGCCTCAGCACGTGAAGTTTTTCTAGTTTAGATATATTTAGATTAGTAAATAAAATAACATATTTGATTATAGTACACTAGGTAATCTCTGAGGCTCGAAGCTTATTTTAACATTGTACAGTTAACGTCAAACGCCTTTTTTGACAGTTGGATTAGTAGTCTTAGGCTGCATTCCGTCTTGATCGAACCGTATGTTTTTTTTATGTATGTACACCGATTTACGTGACTCTTTTTTTGTTCGATGCGGAATAGTTTCTATTTGGTCCCATAAAATGTTTTTCAAGTTGGGTAGTTTGGGTTTTTAAATCAATAAAACTGAAATAAGAAAGTCTATAATGAATATCTACGTATGCAAAATTGCGGTTTTTGCTTTCCAAGACTTTTTATCAGTTTGTAACGTTTTGTGAGCGCACTCGCGGTTCAAGGACGTAACTGACATTTGTCATCAAAACATTAACGAATTTTATTTTGTGATAAACGATATCGCTGTTCTTCTATCTTTATTTTCACTAGATTACTATCTACCTTCTTATCATTGCATAAAAATAATAATAATGTTTACTATTCAAAATATTATGAGAAAATTAAAGAAATCAAATATTTGACATTGACGTTTGTGCTTATAGTGGTGACGCTTTTTTCTGTGAGAACTATTAGTGACGTCATTAATGACGTCACAGCAGTGCATGTGAGCAGTGAAAACACGAAATGAAACGACTTTTAGTGCGCTCAGCGGCGATAAATCAGGAAAACACGACTTTCAAAACAAGGTGATTGTCGACCATTATTGGTGATATCGTCGTTGGACGTGCAAGACCGCGTAAGAGCAGTTTGCAATACCGCGTAGGAATGTGCTTTTTGTTTATTTCACAGGATGGAAGAAAAAAGATAATATCTTGGCTATTTCTACACATTTTTTTTACTGAGCTTGTTTGGGTGTTGCTGCTCTGGGTGTTGTTTAGTGAGAATCTGGTATAAGTGAATCAGCGCTAAGAGCCCGCTGGCGCTTATGTTGTATGTGGCGCTGAGATATTTCAAGTTTGTGACTTTTGTAAATACGCGGTCTTTCACGCCCACCGACGATATAGTAGTCTTTTTGCTCGCTGATACCGAGAACCCTTCAAGGTATTTTGTATGGTAAGTGGTCTCCCGGGAACGTAACCCCAAGTTAGCAAAATTTCATGACATTTGTATGGAATAGTGTAACGTTGGCAGCATTATTTCATACAAAGGTCATGAAATTTTCAATTGAATACGAAATTTTTTAAAGTGCCAAACCATTTCTATGGACTAATATAGCCCATGTTTAAGTTTATTGTTGCATTGACGGCACCACCCTGTAGAAATACCAGTAATGCGTAATTGTTATTCGCGAATCTGGAGAGTATTCTTTACATCAAAAACAGTATTGTACCGCCTCTGAAGGGTTTTTGAAATATTGTATGTTTTTAAATTACAAAAGAAACCATCGCTCAATTAATTTTAGAAGAATGCACTAATTTTTTATATTGTAAGTATAAATTATTGAATTTTTATTTGCGTGAAGCTAAATGCAAATTTTTATACGAATAAACATGTATCATTTAATAGGGGATAATGGAGTAGTTTCGAACGCAAGGTAATTTTGAGTGAGGCAGTGTTTATGTCGCAGCCATGGTTAAATTAGCCAGCCAATTGGACGTCTAGGCCGTTTATCAAACGCAGTAATGGAAAACTAGCCAAGTCGTTAAGCAAAATGTTTAATTAGGCGGGCTGAAAGTTGTCGCAGCCATCTTGTTAAAGCCAATTAATCGGACGCCTAGGCAGTCTAGTACGATAAGGTATTTGTGTGATTGCTAGATTCAAGGTTTATTTTGTAACCACTTAAAACCGAAATAATTTTGGTCATAAGTGCTCATTAAAAATAACCCTGAACCTATCAATAACATAATAACTCTTAAGATGATATTATGTCTAGGCGTCTAAATGAGTTGACTTTCAATATGCCAAGTTGGTAAATGTTGAGTGATTGGTTCAATTGACTATCGGCGTCGTTTGGTAACGAACGGCCTAGGCGCTCAATTAAGTGACTAATTTATGTGGCTGCAACATATGCATTTCCCGCGTTCGCAAGTACCCCACTATCCTGTACAACCACATACAATAAACGCTAGTTCCAGAAACAATTGATTCTGCAAAGTATAAATTTATATAAATTTCATGTCAAGTTAGCTCTAGCTTTATTGCCTTTGTAATAAGGTCCAGTACAGTACAATTGTGTGATATGTACTGATCTGTAGAATGTGACTGTATTTTTAAAAAATAAAAGTGGTAATTTGGAATTATTGCCTATGAATAAATAATTTGAGGTTTTGAAATACGTGACGTTTTATTTATTGCACTAATTTTCCATGGTTTTAAAGTTAAATGAATGGAATTGATTTTCGTTCTTAATGGGACAGCCATTGTGGGTTGCTGGGTTAAAGCGGTTGCAGTAACAACCGGGTCGAACGGCTTTACGTGCCAGGAAGTGAAAAATAATTTTCCGTTGGTGTTTATAATAAAATATCGCCGATTTTATTGTCATGTTTATTTCAACAAATAATTATAAATGTTTAACAGTAAATAAATCTGCCATTTGTACTATTCAATCAAGAGTAAATAAATGCACTATTTATGTATTAGGCTGCCCGCTGACATTTTGGTATGTGTGATTTTTAACTGACTGCGGAATTTCCCGCGCAGGCCGCCGCAGGCGGCTCTGCTACCGGAAGTAGCGCAAATAGACTGCGTAGAGCAGTCTTTTTCCGACTACTCCGAACGTTTCATTTTGTGTCGACAGTCGGGTGGGCTGGCTTTTTTTATAGGGTATGTGCTTTTTAATATTGACTTTCATGTTTAATTTTCGTCGATAAAATTCCATCACTATTGTCTGACTTGGGCTGGCAACCTAAATGACTACACAATAACTATAATCTTATACAAAGTCTATGATGAAACTTCATCGATCCTTAACAACGTGTCAACTTATATTATTGATGACAACAATACAACATTAAATAAAAACATAGGCCATATTAGTTCATAGAAATGTTTTGCAACTTTCAAACGCATTTTTTTTTTATACAACTAGATGACAAACAAGCTGACGGCCCACCTGGTGGTAAGCAGTTACCGCCGCCTATAGACACCTGCAATAACAAGGAAAAGCACTTGATATTGCAGGTGCGTTGTCATCCTGAGGCCTAAGATGAAATGCCGTCCATGCCCAGTAATTACACTGGCTACCTTTCCCTTCAATCCGAAACACAGCGAACTGTTTCACGGCTGAAATAAGAAAGGCGGTGGTACCTACCCAGGCGACCCTACATATGGGTCTACCACCTACATATTTGATAATTTCATAACATTTTGGTGAAATAATGCAGCCAATGTTTTCATTTAACGTCGTATTGCCACCACCCTGTATACTATGATAACCCCTAGCTATGAGCTCTTATGGAAATTTAAAATTCTATTTAGGAATATATTCAATAACATCATTAGAAAAATATCTAGACTAGAAAAAACCCATGTCCTGGAGCGGACCGTTCGCAACATTGGGATTCTAATGGAAAGTAGATAACTTTGAAATAAGGTTCTAGTGTTAAAACCTTAGTAGTTAAAGCAACACTTCTGAAGTTCTCTTTACAATGCAATCTCTGTGCATTTTTGTCTATCGTTATTGACAAAGATTGCACGCATTGCAGTTTCGACTCTTTGTTTTGGCGATAAAGATGATAATTGCCTGTTGCTACCGCCTTAAGTAGTCCTCCAGTATCTTCAGCTGGTCCCAGCAGACAAGAAGCAGGACGGTGTGTGGTCCCAGACGCAGGTAGTTGGCCGCCACGCCCTTGTACAGGGCGCCCGCGCCCTCGGACCGAATCATCTTGACGAAGCAATCTATCATGCCGTTGTACAGCTGTCCACGCCTCTGGGCGTCAACCGCTGGAAGATTATATTTTTAAATAGTCGTGAAAAAAAAATTCTGTATCTAAAAAATATTCTGCATTGCACACAAGAGAATAGAAACAATACAAAGCTACAATGGCCCTATTTCTAGAGAACTCGTGCTATGTCTGAATTTGAGTTCAGTGCATCTCTTTCTGTCAATATGGATACGAAAAGGATGGCTGCCATATAACTTGAAATTTAGAAACGTGCATTAAATTTGAACGTGATAAAATACAGTGTTTAGGGAGCATCTCCGTTCATGCCGTCTAAAATTTTCTATGGTTTCTTTGAAATCTATCTAAGTTTAGTTGACAGCTCTAAATAAATTCTTGCTATCTTTATCCTATTACATATTGCGAGAAAGAGATATACTGTACTTAAATTTAGACTTAGTGTGTCTTCAGAATCAGGCCCAATATCAGTAGATACATTTACATGCAACCTATGATGATATAAATGCAGCTTTCATTCTGAAGGAAGAAATGTTGCACTACTATAAACCCTAATTTGAGGTCCACATTAGGCGAATCAGAAGCACTGGCTTCTGATTCGCCTAATGTGGACCTCAAATTAGTACCTACTATACTAATCGGGATTACGATCTGATAAATAATGCTGGGATATTAACATCATGTACTGCAAAAATACTTTTGGAATGAGTTCTAAAACCACTTCCATAAATTTTCGAAACATTTCCTTCTACATAACTATCATTTTGTTGATGTCGGCAAATACCATGTACTTATTTGTTATGAATTCTCGATATTTTTACCTTGATTAGACAACCTGGTGGCCACGACGTCGAAAGGATTCAGGCATAGCGTCATGACGATGCCTCCGAGGTTGGCTCCGAGGAATGAAAGCATGAGCGGGGAGTCAGCGAACACGCCGCGCTCTCGAAGCCATTCCTTGGCGAATGAAAAGCTCACCATTTGGGAGCCGCTGCCCACGGCGCCGCGCGGAATCTGGGGCTGAACGCCGCGGAACAGACCTGGAAGTATTTTTGATTAAGGATCACTAATTTCCTCCCTTCTCACCTTCTGTAAATGCTGTTTATATCTAAGTTATAGAAGTATACAGGATGTTAGGGGGACGCTCTCGAATACGAAGGCAGGTGGCAATGCTGGTCACCATAAACACGAGAAGCTTAAACATAAATTTGAAATCGCGAATAAAAAAATAACTGTTTCATACAAATTGTAATATATACATGGGATAGCTGATTTTTTTTGTGATTTGAAATTTGTTTTTCAACAAATCGTATTTAGGGTAACGAGCACTGCCGCCTACCTTCGTTTTCAGGAGCGTCCTCCTAACAACCTGTATGTATCTATTTAATTATTTATAATTTATATTATTTTATTTTTAGTCAATTTATATTTGTCCACACACTGTGTCTACATTAATTGTAATTAATATATCCTTCTCGTAGGTCTGCTGGCAGAATTTTCCCTAGAAATTAGCAGTGCCTTTGTAGGTACTAATATTTCTGTATATTTTTTTTCTTTTTAATAATAATATTAACACACACAACTGTATACACACGACAGCACATCAAGTGTAACAGTTGCAATACGAAAGCCGCCTCTATTACGAGCGGAGTAAGGGTGGTCTCAAGGTTAAACAGTTACGCTTGACGTGGTGTTGACTGTACATTTTATAAATAAATAGGTGTTATGGATACCTGACAACGAGACAATAATGTAAGTGCAAATAACATAAATGCTAAAGCACACCTAAAGGTATGTCATGACAGTAGGTAATTAAGTAAAACTTATAGAAATATCTTTCAACTCAGTAAAAAATATAGATAGTAGCATGTAAAATACAAAAAAGTTCCGACTAAATACTAAGCAACTTTCGCCATGGCTGAAGCCGGATTGTCCAATCAAAAAAAAAGTTCCTCCCTGCTTCGGAAGGCACGCCAACATGGATTGGGCCAGCGTGATGGTGTTATGTCCCTAACTCATGTGTTTAACTCATCTGTATACCTATATAATCTACGTACAACTTACCCCTGACGCCTTCACTCCTATAAATATCAGCGAGTGCAGCGAACGTGCCCGCATGTTTGTGCTGATGACCTACGGCTATAGACCTGGCCGCTTGCGCTTGCAGCCTGGTCTTTACGAGGAAAAAAGGCGTCCCTGCGATGGAGCCCAGCGCGCCACCCACGCCCGCCGCAGCCGCGCCTTTGAGCGCTGATGTGCGGCCTGACGAGTCTGTTGTTAGACCACGGCGCTCGGATATGCGGTATACACCTAACCTAGATTTAAAAAGTTTAATAAATATCTACATCCTCCCTGTAACAATCTAGAAGTTTTGACATCCCCGTCGGCGTATTTTCAACAATAGAAATGTGTTGTTTTTGTCGGTCTGCTCCTGCATCACGCTGGAATTGATTTCTAATCTAAACTAGTTAATAAAGGACTTCGTAAGCCTGATTCAGGTTTTCGAATTATCTAGGCAGGTAGGTACGTATTGTGATGTTTCTAAGTCGTGGCTCGGCTTTATACTTTTGTGTTAGTGTTTAGATTTTACGTTTTATTACTCAACCGTTTCTCGGTTACTCCATGCTAATTGTCTATAAAGCAATATGACGTAGCCACTAGTAGAATGTCTGTCTGTGGATTATTGAAACATTGAAACCGACCGTAAAAGTATTAGGTAAAATAAACGACAAATGTCTCACCTGAAAGTGTTCAGGAAGAATTGAAAGCCAAGCATCGCTGGTAAGCCGTTTTGCAGAGCCACAAACCCTTCCGTTCTCGCTATCACGAACAAGCCGTGTGGTACATTTTTATAGAACACCGTTTGTTGTCCTTTGGACTTCAGTTCTCCCTGCAGCTGCAGTCTAGTCTTCACAACTTCCAGCGGGTTTGTGAACAGTGTCGCGAACATAGCTGACACGCCGCCCATCGCCATGTCAATGAGGTCGCGGCCGACGCCATCTTGTTTAGACGCCATTTTGTGATGCCTATGAAGTGTGGACACGGATAGTACTAGTTCAGTATTAATTAAACGATTACTAAACTAAATAAGATTACACCAATATAATGATATTACTAAACAATGTTATGGCCTGATTCTGTTGTACAGTCGACAGCACATCAAGCGAACAGTTTGACATCAATATCGCCCTTACTTCGTTCGTAATAGAGACAGCTTTCGTAGTGCAACTGTTAAACTTGATGTGCTGTCGTGATTACACGGACAAATTAAATTTATGTTCAGTGCTACACTCTTTTGATATTCTGAGCCTACTCAAAGGTGACGGCTTTTGATGCGTCGATGGTCGTTTTAATGCATTTACTGTAGTACCTACTCTTACAAAACCGCCCATGTCGGGTTGGCTGGAAGATATCTCCATGGAGATACGTCCTCCCTTGCAGACTACTGTTTATATATATAATAGATATGTATTTGGTGCAATAGAGTTTCAAAATTAGTCACATCTAAAAAAATGGCCATTAAAGTCAAAGTCAAATGGATACGGATCGCCTAACTGTCAATAAACAATCTATAAGTCACATTATCCCTTTCTTGTTGAAGTAAGATGAAAGAAAGGCAGTTAATTCAAGTTTAGTTTTAGAGAATGACAACAGGATCAGTATAATGTATTAATATTTTATTTATCATGAAAGTTAAGAAAACTATTAAACTGAAAAGGTGATTCCAATGAAAGAATTATGTTAAAAATTAACAAAATTTATTCAACATTAAACCAATACAACCCACAAAAATTTGTACTAAAAAACGAAGATGAGTTAATCAACTTCAATAATACCTAATTAAATATAATAATAAAGTTTTTTGAGTCAGACCTTTAAAATTTTATGGCAGAACATAAAAATACAAATTAAAAATAAGTAACATGATTAATAAAATATTTTTTTTATAAATATCTCTCAATGTCGGTTATACAGGATGGTGACGACAATAAATTGATGAATTATCCTTCATCTTAGGATATAACTATTTGCGTCAGCACGTGCAGCATGACCGATCGGTTTGGAGGTCCTTGGGGGAGGCCTATGCCCAGCAGTGGGCGTCTCTCGGCTGATATGATGATGACGATGGTGCAGCATGAGAAATTCTACATGTAAATATAATTTTCCTCGGACTGAAATGGTGGTAGCCACCCGAAATAAAGACATTCATATTTATACAAAATCAGACAAAACTTCGTCATGCTAGCACCGTATAAAAGTAATATCGTCATGCTAGTCGCGTGATTTATAGTATACAAGTAAAATTGTTATGCTAGCCGCATGGTTTATACTATACAAGTAAAATAGTCATGCTAGCAGCGTGGTTTATAGTAGGTATACAAGTAAAAGTCATGCTATCAGCATGGTTTATAGTATACAAGTAAAATCGTCATGCTAGCAGCGTGGTTTATAGTATACAAGTAACTTTAATGTTGGGGTTTCTATCGACGATTCATAATGTGTATTAATAATTTAAACCGCCAATGTAATTAATATCGTGCTATCTGTGAAGGCATATAAGCGAATTTCTATTCACACAATAAAACCTATGCCTACGTTACGCTCAAGTAATATCTTCTATTCAATAGAATAATAATAGTTATTAATAATAACATTAATATTAACAATAAGGCACTATTAATGCACAATAACAATAATATAATTTTAACATCCAGATCCAACTATAGGAACTTTGATGTATAAAGTAATTTACATACAATTTATTAAATGAAAAATGAGAGATAAATATGTACAACTGACAGCACATCAATCGTACCAGTTCCACTTTGAGACCGCCCTTATTCCGTTCGATATAGAGGCGGATTTCGTAGTGCAACTGTAACACTTGACGAGGTATCGTATGTACTGGAGTATATGTCACAATCATAATTATTAATGTATTTTTCTATTACAAAAATGTAAAGAAGACTCATGTGCAACTTATTTTTACTATTACTATAACACATTTGTAAATGCGATGACATTCGTTCTTTGGTTGACTTAATCACACCCCAGTGCAAGTGTGGGTAAGAATGGCGGCATTAAATTTAGCTCAAAAACATTTATAATATTAAAGTAACACCTGGTTTGGGAATAAACTAGCTATTCAGTTACTTCAGAATTTGGTTCATTGGAAACTCATCCTTGTGTATTTACTAATAAGGTAAATATTTCACTGATTTAAATTTTTAAGTACGATAAATTAGGAATGCTTTATCATAGCACAGAAAAACTAATTTAGATTGTATGTAAAAAAAATAGTATGGACTTAAAAAGCAAAAATCTCTCTTTGTTGATGTTAACACTGGACTATGGTTTGACTTAAGGACTTGCATCCAATGCCAATAATATAAAAATGGTGGTTAACACTGGTTTGAATATGTAGGAACTAAATTTCGAAGGATGAGTAAAGTCTGTTTTCTAACTAATTTATATAGACTATTAGTAGAAACCAAACAAAAAATATATTAACATAGCACCTTTTCAACAATATACCTTATGATAAGTAGCTATAAAAAAGCATACTATTATACTATTATATTAATACTTGTTAGATCTACTGGTTTTTGTAAGTCGGCGACTCTTAAATTGTTATTTTATAAAAATACTGCCTCCTCACTGGTTATTTTATATTTATCTAACAAAGAAAGATGACAGAGGAAAACTTTGCTTGTAAAACAATTGACTAATTTATAGTTCAAAGAACTTTTCTTTATATCATTCTTCCAAGAATATCTTCAGTGAACTCATGCAATCATTTTTCTTGAAGTAAGAAAATTGGTCACTGATGATGATGACTAATATAAAATAACAAGTGTGGTACTATACTTATTACGGAACATGACACTAATAACTCCGTCACGAACTTATGGTACCACACACATAATAATTCACGAATTACGCAATCATGAATGCAAATATAATTTAAATTTACCAATTATAAACAATAATATTCACAAAAAAGTAAATTTGTTTCAGGTTTAAAGGTATACAATCATTTGCCTGTTGAGATAGATACCCATAATTATAAGGAAAAAATGAAAACCTAAAAAAACCATTTTTTAGTCTTCAAGATTTTTTTATGTATAAGACTTGTATCTAATGTTAGTGTAATCTCTTTGTCATAAGTTTCTATGTACCAATGTTTTTATTATTCTTGATACGAATATTATAATATATATACAGGATGGTGTCGTCAATACGACAATAAATTTTAACATGGGCTATATTAGTTCATAGAAATGGTCTCTCACTTTCAAAAACATCCTATTCATTTGATAATTTCAGGACATTTCTATGAAATAATGCAGCCAATGTTTTTGTTGCCAGTTGTTTCATACAAATGCCATGAAAATATAAAATAAATAAGATGATTTTGAAAGTGGAAAACCATTTCTATGAACTAATATAGCTCATGTTTTGATTTATTGTCGTATTGATAGCACCACCCTGTATAATTTTTTAAATACCTATTTACATCATTGTTACACAGTTTGAGAAATAAATGATATTCTATTCTATTCTAGAACACAAAATGACGCCTTCCAACAAAGGACTGACATAGAAACATCAAGGCCATTTCGATTGGTGGCTTGTTCATACACAGGTGACTGCTCGTAGCTTAGCTCCTTGCTACCTTATTTTTGATGGCCTATAGTTTCATGATTGCGTGATTCGTGTAAACTATTTTCGTGATGTCGTGACGGGGAGCCACACTAAGAAAATAAAGCTCAGTATCCTCCATCATTACTTTCAAAGTTTTCACTGAGCAAACATTCTTAAATTAAAACAGGAAAATCACTGCTGAATACTCTTTGGTGAACTTTGTGTCTCCCATTCTTTCTGGATATCTTTTAGCATATCCCAGAAGACTAGTAGGAGTACCGTGTGAGGTGCTTGTCTGAGGTACGATGGGGCCATGCCTTTGTAAAATGCTAAAAGACCTTCCGTCTTCGTGATCTTACGCGCACAGTCTACTATACCAGAGTACAGCAGACCTCGACCTTCAGAATCCACAGCTGTAAATCAAATAAGATTATAATTAATGTTAAAAATTATATCAAGAAAATGTATAAACATAAAAACCTTTTTTTTAAGATAGATAAGTACAGTTTAGGCTACCTACGAGTCGAATTGAAGGTTGATATTTTTCAGTGACAATGAAACACTAATTTTATTTAGATGTTAAAATTTTTGGGTCAAAAATCTTACAGAAATAGTATGTCTCAGACGGCTTGACTGTTGGTGGAGAATGAACTTTTGGAATGTGGTTACTGTGGAATGTGGCTAGGACTTTCTGGGAAAGGTCTCTAAATCGCCAATAATTATCAGCCTATAACGATACCTCGCGATTATTAATTTATAATAAGGATTTAGTCCTATTTTACCAACTACTGCTGTCAGAGTTGACTGATCATTAAAATATTTTACAAAACCGAAAGCATGACTGAAAACCTTTTCTTTATATAGAAAAAAATGAAATTTCTAAGCAACCCCCCACGGCGGCCCCATTAATCATCTATTTAACACCATTTCATTGAAACCATTGTTATGAGCCCAAACACACTATATCTGCTGTAAGTTTCTGAAAAATTGAGCATCCCGCAGACTATTTGATGGTACAGGATCAACTCAATATTAAGATGTCTTGGAAATACTACCGAAGTAACAGTGAACCAAATTTTAAATCAATATAAGCTGTAAAAGTTTGTTCGACCCTTTTGTGAAGTGGGAAATGAGCTGATAGTCATCAAATGCTACAAAAGATCTTCACCAATATCCTAAGAACTACTAAGCTAGCTACTAGCTAAGAACCACCTTGATCACGGCAGATTTTAAACAAAATAACTCGATTAAAAATCGGTCCATTCGTTTAGGAAATACGATGCCACAGACAGATGCACAGACAGACACGTCGAACTTATAATACCCCTCGTTTTGCGACGGGGGTTAAAAACAATTAAATACGATCCTTCGGATTCCTTTTTTACGTTTATAAGCAATTGGAGGAATATTTAATACCCGAACTAAGTTTATTAGAATGAACTGAATGTAATTTTAGTAAATCTTCTGGTTATATCTGTATATAACGAATGATTTTAATTGCATTAAACAAAAAGTATCTTATTTCTATCACGTTAGGTTTAGTTTACTTTGGTTAAAAATAATATTTACTCGTTCATTAAAAATCGAGATAAAAGCAATTAATAACTTAAATGTATTGTTGACTTGAACAATTATTAACCTTGATTGTAAAGTCGCGTCATGATGACGTCCATCGGCGTCAGAACCACAGTCTTTACGATGGCGCCAATGTTGCTTGCCATGAATGCTGATAAGTACTTAGATTGAGGGAACACATCATTTTGTTCCATCCATTCTTTGCAACTGAAAACAATAATAATTTATTAATAATATAAATTTAATAGCATCACTATTATTATTGGAATGCAAGCTACATACAGTCACAAACAATAACATATACAGTCGGTGAATTTCAATGTTTGGCAGGTTGACGAATATTCATGTTTAGCCATATAATAGCGATACACGAACTATTACGAAGAAAGCCAATAATTTACAATCTGTCATCTTATTTGCTATTCTAATACGTCAAAATCAAAAGGCTTTAACTTGCTAAAAAATTAAATTCCCCAACTGTACTTACATATCACTGTTTGTGACTCTAATTCCATTTACATTAAGTCACAAACAATGAGAATTGGGTAGATTTTATTGCTCATGACTGTAGTTAGATACAGCTTGTAGTTTGCATGTCAATTTACTGCACTCTATCAAAATATGAAACGGCAGAATCACACGGTATGGGCTGTAGCTATGGGCAGCTGCGCAATACATAGTTTAATTTATAAATTGTTTCATCCATTATTCTTCCTTATTAGTTCTTCATATATTTCAGTTACTCATGCATGAAATTTTTCATTGTTTTCATTCTTTATTTGTCTTTCTTACATATATCAAAAGAAGCTGGCCAAAGCTGGATGATGTTGGGACAAAATAGAGATACTTGGAAAAGCATGGAGGAGGGTTTTGCGCTACAAAGGGATCAAATCAATTAAAACAACTAACCAACCTACTAACATAACCTTCTACAGAGTCACTGACTAGCACTACTAACAAATAATCTAAGTTAAATTAAAGTTAAAAAAAATATTGATTTGAGAAATAAGCTTATTATATTGCAGTTACTCACACAGCATAGGAAGCAATCTGTGAAGCCGATCCCATAGAGTTTCTGATCATCATTCCATGAGCTCCTCTCCATAGGCCTGCTAATCCATTTTTAACAAATATGTTCTTTACTGCAAACATCAATCCTCTGTGCGCATGTTGTGTCCCGACCGCTATCTTCTCTGAAGAATATGACATTAACTGGGTTTTAATTAACTGTAGCGGACTGCCAAAAAATGCTCCACATGCCCCAGACACAGCACCAAAAAATAAGCTATTCATAAATATTGTATTTCCATTTTCGTCTCTTAGGAAGCCATTATTGTCAGCTTCTTGGTATATGCCTAATCTGAAATAATTGTAGCATTATTAAAGCAGAAACTTTCACTATTGTGATAGCAATAATAGAATATTACATTGTTTACACAAGAGCTTACCTTACACCATTAACAACTAATTGAAACCATAGAGCAGGAACTAATCCTTTTTGCAGAGCTGCCACTCCATCGTGCTTTATGATGGTGTACATAGCATGTGGAATATTCTTGTAGTGTACTGCATGCTGGCCCCTGGCACGGAGCTCCCCTTGCAGTTGCATCCGTGTCTTAACAACATCAAAGGGATTGCTGAAGAAACCAGCTCCAACACCAGCCAAGCCACCCACAAGGAAGTCCATGGTGCTAAGAAATTCACTCCTATTTTATGGCAATTATGATTTTGCTACATTTCAACAAGTATTCAGAAAACTAATTAAAAATTATGTAATAACACATATTTGAAAATGTTTTTTACACAAAGAAAAATAGAAAAATTATGAGTTTTTTTTAATATGTATTAAATAAGCTTTCTCATATTAATCTTATATCATTTTAGATATTTTCTTGACTTGTTAAAGTAATCAATCACTCTCACTAGCACACACTTAATGACATGCACAGATATCCAAGAATTTTGTACCCAAATGTATGTCCATGAATAACATACCACATATATTTCTCACAAAACACTGTAGTAGAATTCCGTTTCAAAGAACTTGGAAAACGCAAGTTTAGAGTATTGTTTAGGGATATTATTACAATATTTACCAACCAAGGGTTATGTTTTCGTGATAGCCATATTAATAATTATTTTTAGTAGCTTTTAATACACGAATAAAAGGAATATGTAACACAGTTCTACGCGTGTAAATGCAATTACAGTAAAGATACTAACGCAAACTTATCAAATCAAACATGTTATATGAAAATAAATTCCTACCTGTCTATTTACACTCTAGATAAAGTAGTCATCCCGCGCAGTCTAATAAAACCCGAGTCACGAGCATGGTGTGTGCAAGAAACTGGAGAACATTAAATAATCTTTAGTTTCGTAACTTTTAATTCGTCATATTTCATGAAACAGGAAACTGAAATGTTCTAAAAAAGTAAACTGACAGTCTGACATTGACAGTTTTCAGTGTTGACTTCGTTCAGAAATGATATAATTTTGCATTTTTTTTTAATTTATTCTCCCTGTAATGGGAAGGCAAATGGAACTAATGCCCATACAGCCATGTCTTAAGTATTTCTTTTTTTCTTTCTTCTTATTTTATTGCATTGAAATTCAGGTGTTATACATTTCATTGCACCTTGAGAATATTTGACGCGAAATATATAATGAGTCTCCATGATGCTACTTGATGAGGTGAATAACCACAAAAAGTTCTCATCGTATTTCACACCATAATCACTTTTATTTTAATAAAATAATAATCTTTTAGTTGTACGTCAACACAAACACTTGTTTTATAAAACTACACCACTTTTATCTTATATATAACACAAAGATCGCTCCGACACAGTTTTTGATTAATGTAATAAAAATCTTGACTGACACCACAAAATCCCGCCAAACACTCCTTTATGTTTTGTTAAGCAGCTTTGGTTTCAAGACTCTTTAAGCTAGTCAAAAAATGTTTGTGCTATGTGCTATTATACAAAGTCAATGTTCACGTCTGATGTATCCAAGTCAAAGACCTGCCTTCCTGTTAGCTGTATTATGCAGGACGGTGCCGTCAATGCGACAATTAATTAAAACATGGGCTTTAATAGTTCATAAAATGGTTTGCTACTTTTAAAAACATCATATTCATTTGATAAACATTGCATCTTGGGAGTTTCCGTTGTTTAATTAAATTTTAATTTTATGGCCTCTGTCAGATTTGACAATTTTGCCAGGTCTTGATATAGCTAAATTGATTGATTGATATAACTAAAGCATTCTGAGGTTTAATTAGAGACTGTCTAGCTAGAACTTTAAGATCTGTGTTAGTCAATATCAAAACGATGTAGGTATACCTTCATTCTGTCTCATAAGTCAATGCGATAAGGATCATGACAGTTTACAACTTTTTGTAGATGACCGTACCAGTACGATATTCCGATCGATAGAACGCGATTTATGTAATAACACAGTACTGCGAATATTAATAATACCTGTGGTAATAGGTAGATTTGAACCTATAAAAACTTGTTATGTACAGACGACAACACATCAAGTGAAACACTACGAAAGCTGACTATTACGAACGTAGTAAGTAAGGGCAGTCTCATGGTGAAACTGATAGGCTTGATGTGCTTTCGACTGTGCCTACTGCGGCTTGGTTGTACTGTAGCCGCTTTAAGCCACCAACTCGAATTAGTCGGGCCAGAGTGTGGTTATGGCCTAAACTCATAATGTGTTTCTCCCATGTAGCCTACATCACATCATGTAGGAAGGTCTGTGCCCAGCATTGGGACGTAAATAGTCTGGTGATGACCTATGAAAACAGTACCGCACATAATATAATAATGATACGAAACCTAGAGTTACTTCAGCAACAGCCTATACGGTACCACTGCTGGGCACAGGCCATACAATAGGAAAAACACATTTTTATATAACTAGATGACAAGCGAGCTGTCGGATCACCTGGCGATAAGTGGATACCATCGCCTGACATGACACCTGCAATTACAAGGAAAAAATAACTTGATATTGTAGGCCTACGATGAAAATAAATGCTTTCCATGCCAATTAATTACACTAGCTACCTTTCCCTTTCCTCCCGATCTGAAACACAGCGTACCTAACGTTTTTATGGCCGAAGTAAGAAAGACGGTGATACCTAACCCGACGACCCTACGGTCCTACTCCCTAGTATTTTTTTTATTTTTTATTTTTATTTTTTTATACAAAGCACGACAATTGACCCAACACCACCTGATGTGAAGCGGTAAGGAGAGTCCATATGCGAAGACAGCTAGTGCAGAATAGACATTGCACTAGCCGCCTCCACCTTGCCGGCCCAAAATGTTGGGCCGTAACAGTTCCTGCCTGGCCCAATGCGGGTTGGTGGGTAAATGCGGTCGTGGTTAAAATTGGAGCCTCTTCCTATTAGAATCCTCGGCCCTAGTTGAAAATAATCTTGCTATTGAATCTGGGTAGGTACTTTCGTACTACCCAATTCACCATACATTTTACTATTTTGTTCATATTACCATCTCTTTATGAGGTGATAATTATGGCGGGACCTTACGGTCCCTAAATGGCCTCCAATCCACCCCTATAGCCATTTCCTGTCCACCGGTTGGTTAATCATTATCTCTTGACAAATCTTAAAAGGACTCACCAAATCTTTGATGCTAGCCTTCACGATAACAAGAATTATTAATTAACTTACATTTTGGTGTTCACTACCTTTCAATGACATCTCTAATAATTAGTTTAACTATTTAAAAACGTTAATGCAATTTATTTTAAAGTGTACACGTCTATTCCTTTTGACGATCACCAACAACATGCCCGCTGGATAACACCAATCACTTGACGATCCATTAATTTCTGTTATTTTAAATATAAATCAAGTAACCGTTTCATTAGTTTTAATAATTTGTTAAATCATCATTTCAGCCGAGAGACGCCCACTGCTGGGCATAGGCCTCCCCCAAAGATCTCCATACCGATCGGTTCTGCGCTGTCCGCAATATTAATTACAACTTGTTACAATTTGTTAAATAAATATATTAATTACAATCAGGATTTACTAGATCGCTAACATTCCGAAGCACGGACGAACTAGAGCAAAACGAAATTCCGTCATTTAATGATAATTAATAATAGTACAGTGAGTACAGTCTACAACACATCAAGCGTAACAGTTTGTGTGTTTTAGCAGTTGATGTGCTGTCCTCTGTACCTATTTGATATAGAGTACAATCTGCTATGTATGTATTAGGTACAAATTCTGGTCTAAATATGGAACCTTGTGGGACGCCCCATAAAATTGACATGGTTTCAGTAGCCCACTCTTGCACAATCATGGCATAATTAAACGTACTGGCGCTGAAGACTTCCGTGCAAGTCACTTGAGAACATTAAATACCACTACTAGTTATGAAATCCATAAAATAATCGTTTTTGATTATAATGCTGTAATATTTAACAATTGTGTTGAGGAAGGGGTGTTTCCAGACTTAATGAAACACAGTAAAGTAATTCCTTTATTTAAATCTGGGTGCAAAAGTGACCCAACTAACTTTAGGCCTATTTCTATCTTACCTTCATTAAGTAAAATATTTGAAAAAATAATTGAAGACCAATTGCTGTCATACTTTATTAAAAATGAATTCCTCCATAGCGAACAATATGGGTTTACTAGAGGTCGTAGTACTACCGATGCTGGTGTTGCGCTTCTCAAGCATATTTTCGAAGCTTGGGAGCTGCGCCAGGATGCCATTGGTATATTTTGTGATCTTTCCAAGGCATTTGATTGTGTTGAACACGATACTCTTGTACGTAAACTGCGTCATTATGGTATTAAGGACAAAGCTTTAAAATTAATATCATCTTATTTAAGTGAAAGAATTCAAAAGATTGATATCAATGGAGTCAAATCTTCGGGGTCTTATTTGAAGATGGGAGTTCCACAGGGTTCTATTTTAGGGCCTTTTTTGTTTTTAATATATATTAATGATTTACCTTTCTATGTTAAAAACCTTTGTGATATTGTTTTGTTTGCTGATGATACCTCTCTCATATTTAAAGTTGACCGGAAAAAGAATTGTTTTGACGATGTAAACAGGGCACTTTCGAGGGTCTTAGATTGGTTTACTTTGAATAATTTACAATTGAATACTAAGAAGACCAAGTGTGTAAAATTCTCTCTACCTAATGTGAATAATGTTCAAACCTTTTTAAAAATGAATAATGAAGAGCTTGAATTAGTTAACACTACTGTATTTTTAGGCATAACGTTAGATTCTAAGCTACAGTGGTTTGGTCATATAGAAACTCTTGCAGGAAAGCTTAGCTCAGCTGCTTATGCTGTTAGAAAAATTAGAAACCTAACTGATGTTGACACAGCTCGACTGGTGTATTTCAGTTATTTTCATAGTGTCATGTCTTACGGTATTTTGCTGTGGGGTAAAGCAGCCGATATTCAAACTATCTTTGTCCTACAAAAACGTGCAATAAGATCTATTTACAAGTTAGGCTCTAGAGATTCCCTTCGTGAATTGTTTAAAGAAATAAAAATACTTACTGTACCTTCCCAATACATTTACAGCTGTATAATTTATATTTATCAGAACAAATACACTTTTGAAAAAAACAGTGACACTCACAATATAAATACTAGAAATAAGAATAAGTTAGCTATTTTAAGTTATAGACTAAAAAAAACACGCAATTCTTTTATTGGGCAAGGTATACGCTTTTATAACAAAATTCCCGCAGCAATTACTAATTTACCACTACATAAATTTAAATTATTAGTCAAAAACACCTTGCAAACTAAAGGTTATTACACTATTAATGATTATGTGAATGACAAATTTGTGTGGAAAGAAACTGTACTCCAATTTTCACTAGATATGCCAATTTGATAATATATAATATTTAATTTATTTAATTTTATAATATAATACATATTATAAAATTAAATAAATTAAATATTATAATATAGTGTTGTTGTGACTGTGCATTGTCGGACAGCCTTAAAATAAAGTTAATACTTTTGTTATTAAGTTTGTATATCGTTTCTAACTAGATATACTTTTACTATTTTTTTTTCTGTATGGCACTGCACAGCAAAATATTGAAATAATGTAACCACAACAATTGCGACTTCATATTTTGAAAAGAGTGACTACACGAGTTTGTTGCCAGAGTCTTCTCGGTAGTTCAACTTTTGGAACCGGTGTAAATTTAGACATGATAGACAGATTTACAATAAGACATTGTAAGACCATTTCTTAAATAGATATACATAATTTGTGATTTTTGACGATTCGAAAGAGCTTCTTAGGAGCCTACTTGAATAAATATATTTTTGATTTTGATTTTGATTTTGATTTTGAATGCGGGACTGGTCACTAGGTGGTAGGCCCGTGTGTAGGGTCGTCTGGGTAGGTACCACCGCCTTTTTTATTTCAGCCGTGAAACAGTTCGCTGTGTTTCGGATTGAAGGGAAAGGTAGCCAGTGTAATTACTGGGCATACAGTATTTTATCTTAGTCCTCTGAATGACAACGCACCTGCAATATCAAGTGATTTTGCCTTGTTATTGCATGAGTCTATAGGCGGCGCGGTAACCGCTTGCCACCAGGTGGGCCGTCAATCCGTCAAATTGTTTGTCATATAGTTGTATAAAAAAAAAACTGGTGCTCACTCTGAATCGTAAAAGCAGAGGCGCGAATACTAATAATAATATATTTATTTATATGCTTACACGCGCTGTAGGTACACTTAGAAGTGACTACTTGTAGTTACTATTTAAAATGTCTCATTTCGCGGCGAGGAAAACTAGCTGAAATATACTTAAGCAATAGCAGGAATTTCGTTAGGTTACATGGGTAGAACCGATACGTCATCACTTGGTCTCGATGGGCGTAATAGTACCTGTCGGATCTGCAACCTAGATGGGAGTAGAAAGAAAACGTCGACTCACTGCAACCTGGCACACTCATTGTTATCAAGAATGACAGTATTGTTGGCACTGTACCTGGCAAGGATGGAGTCTCTCGAGTGGCGGACATACGCACAGCTGCTGGCAACGTGAGGCAGGCATACTCAAAAATATGTCCTTTGTTTCAAGAGGACGCATTATCATAGGACATTGGAACCAACCTAGTGCTTCCAAGTCGGGAAGCCGGGGGCATGTCGCTACGTCCACGTGAAAAGGAACGCAGCAAACTGGAGACGATTGGCTACCGCAGCCTTTCCCAACTACTATTTGCTTTACATTTTAAAATTATAATTAATTAACTCTATATACAACGTATCGTTACCGTTCACATAAAACCATTGTATGTACACAACTGCAAGTAAAAGCTCGAACAGTCAGAAGATTTTTTATTTATCTCCAATCTGTAGACCTAAGCATAACATTTGGTCCAATATCCAATTTAAACATGACCCAATATCCAATAACTCAAGTGTTGGCATGTTAAGATCTACATACATCTACATCTATTAGAGCTGTTGCTGCTGCATTGGTTGTTACTTTTGCAAAAATTAAACACAACAACAGTGATTTATCAATGCAAATATAACGTTAATTTGTGAAAGGTTAAATAGAAGAACCTGCGGCACGTGTCTGTAACGGAAGTGTGAGCAATGAATCATTCCCATATCCCATCTCATATTTTTTGTTTGTCGACAGTAATTTTTTTAACCACTATGTATTCAAAGTACTCTGTGACTATCTAGCAGTTAAAGATTTTTGTCATTGATTCTTACGTTACATAAGTAACTATTTGTTTATTTTTGGTTACAATATTTATATTAAGATTTATACGATAAATTTTAGAGAAAACGTTTGCTAGATAAATCTGTTCTCTTTGTTGGATTCTATCGATCAGTATCTTAATAAATACAGAATGTTTATCTTCTACATTTGGCGGGTTTAATTCCCGGCTCTGGCGAATGACTTTTAAAAACCTTTGAATAAAGTTATTGTTATTTTTTTGTTATTTATTCAACTAATGTTTCCTTCGAGGATATGCTAAATATAACATTAGATACTTTCCTTCCGAGAGACTTAACGGTTAGGTTCAGCCCTTAGATCTGCCTGTTTATTGTATGTGATAATTGATGACAGGTATTAACAACAAATTATGATAAATTATTAAGTTTGCTTAGCTAAAATTCTTTGTTAACTTTGTACTAAAACACTGTCCTAAGTTTATTAGATATGTGGCTGGCTAAAAGAAAAGAGAATATAGACCTACGGTAAAAATTATGAAAAAGATTCAATTTGAAAGATTACAAGTCAAAATACTTCATTTCAAAATTACCTGTTTAAAGTTTCATACACGAAAAAACCTTTAAAAGGATACAAATATGTAAAATACTTAGAAAATTATATTTTTTTTAACAAAAGATTAAAGGCGAAAATGGCTGTAACGAATGCTATGTTTCTTTTCGAAGTAGTCGTGGAAAATGTTAAAAGTTTGGTTGAAAGTCGTTACTTAGTTATAAGAAGTGAATTTGCTGATATATTTTCCTTAGAATTGAAAGACCCAAAGCAAATGCATATAGTAATGCCTGAACCATCACCTCTTCCACCAGAGCCAGCTGGGAAAAAAGGAAAGAAGAAGCCGCCAAAGCCTAAAAAGGGGAAAAAAGGAAAAGTTGAGGCGCCTCCACCTGAACCTGTAATACAGTCAGGACAATCCGTTCTTTTTACGAGCAGTCCAGAATTTCTCATACAAAATATGAAGAAATTTCCTTTGGAGATGTCACTGTGGAGTAAGGAAGACAATTTGGTTTATATTGGATCAAACAGCATTCCATGGGATCAAATATTTGTAGAGTATTTAGAAAAAATATGCAACTGCCAGGAACCACTCCCTGTCACTTTGAATGAAGAATATAACGTATTTGAGGAAGGGACTGCTAAACTTATGGCAAAAATAAGCATACAAGTGAAGTTGAGCTATTTGACTGATAAAGTGACTACGGCGTTTAGAACACTTTCTGAAGATCCCACAGTAAAGAAAGTTTTATACACCGGAATTAACTCTAAAACGACGTCATATATATGCACTTTGAAGACAATGGATGAAGATTTTGAAGAAAGCAACAAGAAAATAGAAAACACATTTATTAAAGATAAGCCTAAATCTGCTAAAATAGTTTACGCAGACTACAAAAATGCTCCGGGTGCAAACCTTACTTTCTTTAACGATGGAGATTATTGCTGTATGAGGAATTCTGATAAGCCTCCAGAATCAATTTATAAATCTCCAGAAACATGTCCTGACATTGATTTCATTGTAGATTATGTCAGAAAGATAATAGTTTCATGTAACGACAACATGAGAATGTTGACACCTCGACCAACAATCAGTCCGAGAATTAAAGCTACGGATATCGATAGACTTTGTTATTGCAAAGAGACTAAATGGCCACCAGGTGAATTTGCGGAGAGGTTTAAAAAAGAAGCCCAAGGTGCACCTTGCCCTATTTGCATAAATTCTGGAAAGAAGCCAGAGGGAGATAGGCCTGCTACCTTTGATATAGCAAATATAAGAGGACCTTGTGGAAAATCAGACTGTAAAATAGCCAGAGATATGAGAGAGTACATCGAAAGCCTTGTACATGAAGATAATCAGGAATTCAGCATAAATGATATTATTGGACCATGCGGGAGTAAGGCTTGTTCTCTCGCAGAGAAAATTCAACAATTCCTTAGACACGAAGGTGTATTCGGTCACGGGCATAACATAGAAGGGCTTTCTACTCAATGTGCTTGTTTACAGACTATGCAACAAGCACTTACAAAGAAAAGATCTTGTGTCTCAGTGTGTAGCAAAGACTGTGTAGAGGCCGAAACCGAAGAGAGTCTATGTGAGGCAAAAGGTTGTCCATTTAATAAAGACGGTCAAGTATACAACGTTTACTATTTTACCGTAGAACATGACTTCGATAAAGACTCCACTTCTCTTTCATCTACTACTGCTCCTTCAGAAAAGTCATCAAAGTTCAAATATTGCTCCACGGAATGTCCAAGTATGAAAGCATCTGAAATGACTTCTTGTTCTAAAAGCGCCTGTCCTTCGTCTTTCAACGAAAAATTGACGGAAAATACAGGTGCAATGTCAGATGACTCCAAATGCAAACACTCAATATGCGGATCAAAAAACGAGTTTCCTGTAAGCCCAGCGGACAGCGACATTGTTCTACATTTTGATGATATCCATAATCCATGTTGCGTAAAAACATGCGATATCGCCGACAGAGTTAAAGATTTTATAGCAGAAAGTGTTACAAGTAAGAAAACTAAAGTCCAAGAAGAGGATCCGTGCTACTGTGACTGTGTATGTAGTTTTAAAATTTCAGGAAAAACCACTTACTGTGCTGTATGTGGCGGTTACGAATGCTTAGGTGACGATATGAAAAATGAGCCAGAATACGCCAAACCACACCCTTGTCCTGTGTATCATAAACTGTATGATAAAAAATATATTAAAACCCAAAATCCGTGGCCCGAAGAAGACGAAGAAAAACAACGAACTGAAATCGCGAGTACGAAAAGTTCAAGGACTGCTGGTTCAAAGGTGGGAGCTCCTATGACAAAGATGCTGACGTCAGCAAGGTCTATTAAAAGTTTTTCTACCGAGAAAAAGGAAGCTGGTGGAGAGGAGAATAGAAAAAAGGTAAAACAAGAAAAAAAGACAGTCGGGAAATTCACCACTGCTGCTACAGACGAACGTACGTATACAGAGATTTTAGTGATTTAAATATTTCTAACGTATTGAAAGGCTACGCTGCCGAGTTTATGAATTTGTGATTATTAAAACGCTAATAACGCGCCTGAGGAGCTCGGTGGCGTTACGGTTTGAGCGCTCTGGTTTCGTTTACGAAAACAAAGCAACCTTCGCCAGTGTCGGTCCCGGGATGGGTCAACCTAAATTTCTAATCTTGAGCTCCCCCATGCTTCGGAACGCACGTTAAGCCGTTGGTCCCGGTTGTTCCTGCAACCGCTTTAACCCACCAACCCTCATTGGGCCAGCGTGGTGGTGTTATGGCCCAAGCTCCTCATGTGTTTCTCCCATGTAGGAAGGCCTGTGCCCAGCAGTGGGACGTATATAGGCTGGTGATGATGATGATGATGATTTTATTTAAAAAGAATTTTATTTCAGCGCCGCCAGAAGTACAGAGAAAACCTGAATCCAAATACCCTTACCCACCTGTACCGAGGACCATGGGATGGAATTGGACTGCTGATGATATCCCCGGAATGAAGGTGAAGTATAAAATTAAATAGATAACGGCATTAATAATAAAATTGAGTAGCTACATATTTTTAATACCATATTTTATTCTGAAGAATAGTTATTTATTTATTCATCAGACATTGTGATGGCAAAATTCTTGGTATTGGTAAGCTTTTTTGTTTTGTTTGTAGTATTTTACTCATTAATAAATAATTAACTGCATATAACATACAAATCCAAAGTTGCATTCAACAAATATCACACGTTTGAAATATTTTAATGGTATTCCCAGTTAGGTTCATGGTTTTTTTTAATAACTTAACGGGGGTTGGATATTTTATCTGATATTAATGTAGCTTGAACTTTGGGTTTTGTCGGTGAAGCGCGTTGAAGCGAAACACTCCAATAAAATACATAGACTTTAACTTTAAAATTTGATTTTTGAGAATGTATGTATATTTGCAGACATAAACGAGTCAAGTGAAGTGGAACTACCGCAACTTTAGTGAACATGATGACTAAAATGATAAAATTACATTTAAATAGATTTAAGCGTTTGTGAAATTTATTACAAAATATGGAATAAATCTGCTGTAATCATATTAAACTAGGTTTTATTTTTAGATATACCTAATCGATCGGAAAGAGAAAGAGCTTTATTTATCTAAACTGTTTAGCCGCCTAAGGGCTAGTACCTACGCACTGCGGCGAAATACCAAGCGTTTTGTTTCGTGAAATTTGTGAAGTTATGAGGCACAGTGGAAGTGTCCGCCACTGCAAAAAAACCGCACGCGGAAAAATACTATGATTAACTACAGAATTGTTTTCGCACACATTTCATGCACACCATATCTCGCCGAAACGCAGTGTGCGCTAGCCTTAATGCCTGATTCGTGAAATGGCACCCGAGTCTCCAAAGGACTATTCACGAAAGGACTCATTCGTTTCGTAATTCGCGAAATGGCCAATTCTCAACAGGAATAACTAGTAAAATGCCTACTTCTTAAAGGGACTAAATGAAAAACACCATTCTAAGTCTATCGAAGGTTTTTTTTATTATTATTATTAAAGGCGACATGCAATATTTTTATAAGTGGTGGTCACCGTATCTATGAAGACCTAAAAAACCTTGAATTAGTAAAATATTAATAACCTTATTGTTTTTGTAGCCAAGACCGAAGTGGAAGCCTGGTGCGGCAAATAAAATTTTGGTAAGACGTTACAGAGCACTGAGGGAAGGAGTAGATGTATTGGCTAAGAAAAAAAGAGCCCTCATGCAGCGTAAGAAGAAAATAGAAATGAAACCAACTCTCGTGGTTAGGAAGCAAAGAGGCGAATATACAGTTCAAATGGAAGTGTTCAAAAAATATTCAAGAGAAAGACTGATATTCCAATATCCTTATGAAGAAAGGCCTCCATTGGTATACACCATTGGAAAGTCGGCCGAAGAAAAACGAAAAATACAAAGAGATAAAGAAAGAAGAGAACGTAGAGAGACAAGAAGAAAATGTCGTCTATTACAGTCCACATTTAGAGATAAATGTCAGGAGATTTGTCTAAAAGCTTATAATCAAGCTTTAGGGTTGCGTCCATTACCGAATCCCAACGATCCTGAATGTCCGTGTTACACAGATGCTGTTCCGCCCATTAGCCCTCCGATAGATTCTTGCTCTTGTTCTGATGAAGGAAGCATCATAAGCAGCGATACTGACGACGATGAATGGACTATAGAGTTTACACCACCAGCAGCTAGGTGGGACGCTAAATCAAAACATCCACCAGTCCTAGTAGACAATGAAACTCAATACACTTATTTAGATTATAAGGTAAAGTTGTTAGATAAACAAGGAAATCCAGTTTCAAGGTTCTTTCAAGGCCCAGATGGGAAACAAGAATGCAGTGACTTGGGCGGGTTTTGGGGGCCTAATCGTTTCTGGAATGAAATTAATAAAGATGGTTATATCGGTCTAGATAACCGCTGGGTACCAATGAACTTTACTGGTCCGGACGGTATGTTTTATTCTGCTGAAGATGGTGGATTTACGGATGCAAGTAATCAGTTTTGGAAAATTGGAATTGATGGCTACATAGACAAAGACGGTAAATGGGCATGGTACTCGAGGAGGAAAGGTGCAAAAAGCGCAAAATCAACTATGTCTGGCTCGACTGATGGTAAACGTTCGCCTAAGTTTAGAAAGGATCTAGCTGGAAACGAAAAAACTGATACGAAACCTAAAGTTCCTATAGCTTCTCTTAAAGGAAAGGGAGGTGAAAAAAATACGCGAGGAGCTGGAGGCAAGGTCACAACACCTAAAACAAAATTCAGAGGAAAAAATGCGATGGTAATGTCCGTTTCCGTTAACTTTAAGCAGAATGTATTACCTAGATTACACGTAACAGACAGATTAAAGTTGATGGATCCCAGGAGAATGGCCAAATACCGTGAGATAATGAAAGGGCTTGAATCGTACGATGATTTTAATGAGTTAAGACCACCAGTTAAAACTAACAGAGCATCGAATACGCCAAGTAAAAAAATATCACCGTTTACTATTGATGGCTTTAGAAATACGGCAGCGATGGGTCCTGTGACCTCTTTTATGAAAACAGACTCTACTTTATCATGATTTGATAACTTCGAGGAGAGAATACACGCCTGGTGTTTTTTATTTCGTAAATATATAACTTTTTATTTGCTATATTAACTTGAATTAAAATTAAACGTTTATTAAATTGATGTTTTAATTACCGTTATAGAAAATGCATCTCATTAGGTATTACACAACACATATCATTACACTACCTCGGGCCTTACTAATAGTCATTGGTTAGACTTTAGACCTTATTTAGTTACCTTTCTTGTTACGTATGTTTAAACCATATTTTGAATTACAACAAAAGAGATAAATACAGAAATACAGGATCACTTTATAAGACCTAAACAATGACTATGAGTAATGCCGTTAGAGCTATTAGTATAATTATTTTCCTCTATGCGTTATTAGAGTGTAGTATGAGATAAGGGCTAGATCTTACATGAAGAAGTTCTAAATTATTTAAGACCAAGAAAGTATATTATAGTTCCTCCTTCAAATGAACTACGCGTGAAATAGAGAAACAATATAAATTTAAAAGTGACAACCAATCTATTACATATTTCACAAACAATTTTGACACTGTTATTGGCAATCAAAAAATTCCAAGTTTATTTTAAATTTATTTTGGGTGTTATTTATTCTGAAAATTTTGTGTTTGAACAGAGAAAAAAAGTAGAATAAAGAATTTGAGTTCTGATTAGAAAAATGGCTTTTTCGGATTCGATGTTTTTGTTCGAAATAACAGTAGAAGAATTTAAAAGTTTTGTGATATGTCAGGACTTAAGCATAATGTGCCAGTTTGCAGACGTATTTCAACTTTATTTAAAAGATCCTAATGAAATGGGGACTTATAGTACGAAACTAACAAATAAAAAACTCGCAAAGAAGTTTAGAGTTCGGAACTCCAAGATAAAAAGTGAGAAAATGATAAGCGAACCTGTGGTAACAGTAGGCCAGTCTATACTCATTGCAAACTCATGCGATTCGCTGATCACTTATATGAAAAAATATCCTTTGGAACTATCTCTCTGCAGTAAAAATTACCCTGAACATATATTCGGTTCCACAGAAATACCTTGGAGTACATCTTACATCGATTATTTGAATGATGTAAATAATCAAAAGAGTCTTACTTCAGTCACCGTGGATGGAAAATACGATGTTTTTGATGAAATGACTTCCAAACATATGGCTATCATAAATCTTAAAATCAAGTTGAGTAGCCTTAAAGATACATTTTCAACCCAATGTGAGAAATTTTCTGAGCAAAGTCGACAAACTTTTATATATACTGGGTTTAATTCTTCAGCTACAACTGTTTTAAGTACTCTGAAAGAAAAGAAATGGGATTTTGGAGATAATACTGGTCTTATTAAAACGAAATATTATGGAGGTAAGACTAAGCCCAAGCATTCGACTGGAAAAAAAATAAAATTAGCTAAAGAAAGCAAACAAATACATACTGTAAAAAAACAGCAAGCAAATGATAAAAGTATTATTAATTTAGTTAAGAGTGGAACTAACCTCGAACGCAATAGGCAAGTAACTTTAATAAAATCAAAATCTTTTCCTTCATTAGAGCAATGCGGTCATATTAAACCGTTGAATTATATTTTTGCTGATCCAAAAGGTCCGTTTGGTAACCAAGTATATTACGTAGGTTATTTTACTGTACAAAATGATTTTTCTAAAGAACCTTCTAAGTCATCAAATTCTTTGAAGGAATCAATAAAAGCCAGCCGAAGTACACACACACAAGATAAACCTGAAGATGCGACAAATAAATATACACTTAAATTGTGCAACGATGAATGTCCTAGTATTAATACAACTTTACTTTGTTCTCCGAGTCAATGTTTCCTGGATTTACCACAAGTAGCAGCACATTCGATAAGTGTTGAGAAATGTGAAAGAATTGAATGCGATAGGAAACAGCACAGGAAACCACCTCCTCCACCCGATGACAGAGTTATGTTAAACTTATCTAGTGTTGAACATGAGTGCTGTGATGAGACCGAGAAATTCGAGCAAGTGGTTGGGGGTGTGAAAGCTCAAATAAAAGTCGGCAAGAGCCCATGCTTTTGCTCGTGCGAGTGTACTTTCGGTTTCACAAAGAAGACCAGATATTGTAATGTCTGTGGAGGCTACGAATTAATTGGAGAAGATATGTCTAATAAACCGGGACAACCACCATTCCCTTGCCCAATCTTTCATAAGTTGGTTGATAAAAACAAATTGAAGACGTATAGTTCGGGTAGTGACACTAAAAGGCGGGCTGATGATAGCCAAAGGAGTGTAAAACTCGGTTCCAAGTCTGAAAAACGGTCAATAGCTGGGGACAAAAGCGGTGAATCCGAAAAAGATCCTAAAAAAGGGAAAAAGAAAACGAAGGACGAAAGATTTAAATTTAACTATGGCTATCAAGGTATACGTACGTATTTTGATATGCGTATATTTTAATTGTTACAAATTATGTATATGTGTCTCATCCTAATATGATTATGTTGTTGTAGCACCACAAATTGGACATAGCCAATGCACGATGCCTTGCACTGGTACATTGGGTGCTGTGCCTAAGCACATGGGTTGGTTATGGACCGCTGAAGATATCCCAGGATTGAAGGTAAATAAATCTATCTTTATTTGACTTCGTGTATTATAATTATAAGAAAACAGTTTTTATTGTATCCAAATGCCTCCTTCCAAATGGATTTAGGTAATTATTATTTTTCTTTTTTTCCTTTTTTTAGTTTCGACCTTTGTGGAAACCAGGAGCAACAAATAAGCATGTGGTGCGTTTATTAAGAATGGCTAGGCATCCAGATCAGGTTATAGCCAAAAAACGTAAAAAAGAGGTAAAGAAGCGACCACTGAAGAGGCCACTCTTAGTGGTACATAAACAAGATGGCGAATACACTGTTACTATGGAAACCATGAAAGCGTATTCGAGACTCAGAGCTCTTAATCAACAACCTTATGAAGATAAGCCAGTAGTGACATATACCATAGGAAGGAGCGAAGAGGAAAATTGCCAAAGGCGTAAGAAAAAAGAACGCGCGCAAAGGCGACTTGAGAGAAGTCAGCGTGAATTTATCCAAAGCGCATTTAAAGATATGTGCAAAGAAATATGCCTCAAAACTTATCAGCAAGCACTAGGTATTATGCCGGATACTGAAGATCCTGAATGTACTTGCTACCCTGCAGAACCTGGACCAGACAGAACAAATTTGGACGTTTCTTGCTCATGTTCAGAAGATTCGTTAAGCTTGGGTTCAGCTACAGATTCTGATGAATGGATTGTGGAATTCACACCACCTAATGCCTTATTTGATCCAACATACAAAGGCAAAAAAGTACAAAAAGTAGATAATGGTACTCAATATACTTACTTAGATTTCAGAGTCAAGCTTTTAGACCGATATGGCAATCCAGTACCCAGATTTTTCAAAGGCCCCGACGGCAAACAACAGTGTAGTGATTTGGGAGGATTTTGGAGTCCAGATCACAAATGGTTAGAAATCAATATTGACGGAATCGTAGCACCAGATAATCGATGGGCTCCTCATAATTTTATAGGGCCTAACGGTGAACAAGTTGATGCAGAAGAAGGTAAGTTCCAGGCCACAAATGGAAAATGGCTTGTCTTAGGAATCGATGGTTATGTTGATAGTAATGGTAAATGGCGTTATTATTCAAGACCAAGAGCATCACCAAAACAGAAAAAGCCTAAGGCAGCTGTTAAAAAAGGCGATAAAAAAGGTGACATAAAACCAGAAATTAAGGTATCTGAAGCTACTTGGAGCTGTTTCGGTGATGCCTCTCCAAGAGAGTTATCTAAGATGGGAATAGTCGGTCACGGTTTCGATAGAAAACTATTAATAGCCACACTAAAACAAATGCTAGCCCGCGGAGAGGATGTCAAGATTCCTCAACCTGCAGTTGTCCCAAGGCAGCCGAACTCGAGAGGTAAAAGGGCTCGTTCAAGAATGATTGCTTATGATCCACGTAACCATTACGAAGAGAGAAGACAATGTAAACACCCCGTACCGTCTGAGAAAGGAGTTGTAGCGGTGGATGCACATGGTAATAAAGTTTACTTTAGACTCAAAGACTATAAAAATAAGAGACCTAATGAGAGGTTAGAGAATTTGGATGAACAGGGTATAAGCCTGAGTTCTTTTCATGTGCCGTGTTTCCACTCATTTATCAACAGCGAGATTATGAAACAACAACAGCGAAATAGGCTCATGGCCCTGTCTGCCCAGGCCAGGAGTTTCGCCACCCAAGCTTAAGTGCAGTCTATGTCCAGTATCTTAGTTTTTGATGTAGAATTGTAGTGTACTCTGTATATTAATTACGAGAATATAGTGTAATAAGTGCAAGTGATATTTGGGAAGGTGTTAAGTTAAATTAAGTAACGTTAACTTTGTAATTAATATGTTAATTGGAAAATAAATTATTATACCAACCTTAATTTAATTTGTTTTTTTTGTGTTTATTTTTTTTGATTTGTTTCCACTTTGCAGAAATTAATAATGCGGAAAACGGTTTGTTCTAATTTATTTTATTTCATTTGTGGTGCGGTGGGTCAGAAATGTACTTATCTAATTATTATACATTTCTTGCAAATTATTTAAATAAATATTTTGTAAAGTGTACTACATCCACTAGGTATACGATTTGTTTGATTACAGGTGGCGAAAGGCTGGAGACCAGGTGCAATATCGAAGTGTCTTCTGCGTAAGCTTAACAAAGCAAGAAGACAAATGTCTATAGTAGAAAGATCAATGCCAATGAAGAAATTGAAAAAACGAGCTGAAACCAAACCGACCTTGATTATTTGCAAAACAAAAGGCGAATACATAGTCGAAATGCAAACTACTCCTGAAAATAACGAAGGTAATTCACAACAATACTCACCGTTGATATATAAAATAGCAAAAGGAAATAATAGAGACAAAATTGCTAAGTTAGAAAGTAAAAAGAGACGATTAATAAGAGACACTATCGGAGACTGGGAAGATCCGTACCATCCTGAGATTTGTGAGAAAACTTGCCTGAAGGCTTATAAGCAGGCAGTAGGTTTGTTCCCGTATGACTCTAACGACCCTGAGTGCACATGTGAGGATGAACAGGACGAGTCTTTAGAAAGCTGTTTGTGTAACAATGGTGATGTCAGTTCCAATTGCAGCTCAATGGATATCGATTGGGAGATACACTTTTCGCCGCCTATTGTTTCCCATTCATAAAATTATTTGTTCAACCGGGGTTCTCTTAAGGAAATTTTAAATAACGATTAAATAAGATTATAAGTATTTTTTGTTATAGCGGCGACAGAAATACATCATCTGTGAAAATTTCAACTATCTAACTATCACGGTTTATAAGATACAGCGTGGTGACGGACGGACGGACGGATAGCGTATTAGGCGTTTATTCCCGTTGAATCACACCATTTTGTGTCACACTGTTACTCAACGGAAAAATATTCCCGTTGAGTAACACCGTAACTCAATGCCACTATTTTTTTTCCGTTGAGTGACAGTGTAACTAAACAGAACGCTGTATTCCCGTTAAGTAACACCTTCTTGGGTAAAATCATTGTTCAAATTCGTATGTATGTAGCTGGATCATCCCCTGAAGTACTAGGCTACCATAAGTATAAGAGGTTATTTATTGTACCCCTACGATTATTATATAAATATAATAAGAGTATGCTAAACATCTCCTACATAGAAATGGTAGCCTGGTACTTCAGGGGATGATCCAGCTACATACATACGGGGAAAAAAGTAGTGGCACTGAGTTACGGTGTTACTCCACGGGAATAATTTTCCCGTTGAGTAACAGTGTGACACAAAATGGTGTGACTCAACGGGAATAAACGCGTATTAGTATGGGCATAACTCTATTTACAGAGTAGGCCGATTAATAAATTTTCAATAGATATGATACTTTTTTATAAAAGTAGGTCTAATTAAATCTGAAAAAAAAAACGCGAAGTAGTATAGTCGAACACAGAAGTAGCTGAACACTTTAGTACCATGTCACACTGACCATGTGCACGGACTTTATAGTTGCTACCGTACTATAATGACGCCATAGTCGTTGTGACATGGCACTACAGTGTTCAGCTACTTCTGTTGTCGACCGTACCTACGCATATGAGTCGATACAATTTTTAACAAAAAATGAAACTGAAGAAATTGTTTTCAACAAAAATAAAAACCGCCTTCAAAACACTTCTAACAGAAAGTAGATAGTACCTACTTAATTATGTTTTTTTATTTTATTTTTGCTTACATTTTTAGTGATAAATTTCTAAGGTCAAAGCTAGATGGGTGATCGTCAGCATTTCGAATCTTCATACACTTTTATTCCAACTCAAATAGAATTACTTACCATAAGCACCAATGTCACCGGAAATCAAAATATGTACTCATTTTCGCTTACATTGATGTGATGACTTAATTTTTCCAATTATTTTGATTTTAAATCCAAACTACTGAATTGATTTTGATAAAGTTTCTTTCAATAATCTGAAAGTATGTAGATATCCTTTCGATTAAAAAAAGAATTTTGTTAATTAGTTTGTAAATGACAGACAGTTCTGAGGTAACACATTATTAAAGCATACAGCCAAATTGATAGCCTCCTCCTTTTTGAAGTCGGTTAAAAAGCGAAGAATTAACCTAACCTTATTTTTTAATCGCTACACAGAATACATAAATAGGGGCAGAAGGTGCTCTCCGCAAGATCATTACAAATAAATAGCGACTCTTGTTACGACAGAATAAAGTGCAATTCAGGTCGCATAGCGCTATCGTAAGGGTACAGTTCGTACCTACCGACCTAAATAACTAAATTTTTCAGAAATCAAAAGGCTTTTTAACATTAACTATATTTATTGGATAATAATACATTATTTAGCATATCCCAAATCACTAGCGACAGCGTGGTATGTGGCGCTATTCTGAGGTATAGTGGACCCAGTCCTTTGTAGAGGCCATGAAAGCCTTCCGTTCTGTATATTTTGTTGAGGCAATCCAGTACTCCCTTGTAAAGAAGCTTACCCTTGGTAGCCGGTCCTGAAATGAATAATTTGTTTCTGGAGTTTGATTTATAAAAGCTTTTTTTTAAACTAGTTTAGAATTTTCGAGTTATTTTATAAGCTTTCTGTGATAAGTACTTTCTTATTATTGCATTATACACTGTACGAAAATGAGTGAAAGAATATGAAAAGTTGAGAAGACTTATGTCAGCATAAAAATAACAAGAAATGATACAAAAAAGTGCAAATAAGAACATGCAACGAAGACCCGAAAATTTGCGTTAAATGGACCCAAGCGGAGTTGAAGTTTTGAAGCTTCTACGTGCTCCCTGGCGACTGCTAGGTGTATTACCCTGGTTGTAAAGTCTGGTATTGGCTACATCGAACGGAGTTTCGAGTACTATGCAGACCACCCCGCTGCCCAGACTAGCCACGAACGAGAGCGTCACGGGCGAATAGATGAAGTAACCGTTGAATTTCAGCCACTCTTTCAGTCTGCAATGTTTGATAAATACCGGGTGAAATTTCAGACATAATGCATGATGATTATTTGAAATTCGGAAGCTCGACTATCAAGTGTAAAGTCCCAAGTCCCAACATCCATAAATCCTTTTGTTTTGAATTCCAATTGACCACAAATCCCAAAACCCCAAATCAAATCCCAAATCATTCAACAAATCCCAAAACTGTTAAAGACAAAAGTTTCTTAGCATAAAACAGTGCCTCCGAAATTAGTGTTGAATCAATAGTATTCCGAGTCGAATACAGTCATCGTGCATTACGTCTGAAATTTCATCCAATAGATCTTATTACCCTGGTTATAGAGACGGACGGCGGTGACGTCGAAAGGGCATATAGCTAACGACAAAACGATACCACTTAATGAACTCGCTGCAAACGCGAGCCCAAGCGGTGAATTCTCGCATATACCTCGGCTCTTCAAAGCCTCTTTTGCACTGAAGTGAAAATTATAAAGTGTTATTATACAAATTGGAAGTAAGTACTAAGATTTAATGTAATAAGAAATGCATACGTAGAAAAACTGGTTAGCTGTGCTGCACTGCCGACTGCTAGCCTCGCACAGGTGCCGTTGACACCAGCGAAGAAACCTTTAATTCCTTCTGTTTTGTAGATTTGGACGCAACCATCCCACATGCCTGCAAACGAATATGAATCGATGAAAGTGAAAATAAACGAAATGCCTTCCTAATCATGGCGAGCAATTAGATATTGTGCGTCATGAGGTTTAAACATCAGTGGAGGGTTGCGAACACACGAACAAATTTTATGCGAGAATATTGCCCATGCTAGTAATGGAAAGAAAAAACAAAAGTCTTAAAGTTAATCCTAAGCTATCTTTAAAAATTAAATATGACCAATACAGAGGTCCTTTGACTCGAAGAAAATCTTTTGATTTTGACCACTTGTCCAAAAAAATTTTGGCACTGCCAGCCCTGTGCGTAGTCTCAAAAATTTAACCTAGCCTTGTTTGGTTATATTTTTATGACGCACGCACTGCGTTGGGTTTCGCTGTGATGCTCGGTTACTTGCATGCTGCCTGTATATGGTCATAGGCAAAAAGTAGATGAAGGCAGATAAATGATGGTAGTTTAGGTTACGGCACATTATAATCACAATAAGAGTTTTTCGTCTCATTTATTTTAATTGGGAAATAAATAGCTTTACAGCCATTCTTAGTTAAAACAAGTGAACCTTACGTATAATAAATTAAGGAGTTCATCCTTTCTTATATCAAAATGATTAATTTAGGAAATAAAAATACGCGGCCATAAAGAATGGGCTAGTGAAAGCTTTTTTGTGCGAAATACTTTTACGTCAATGGTCAATAGCTTGTAGGTGGGAGTACCAATGAGGATTAAGACTTCTAAGAATTAGGCGAGCTAATATACCATTATATCTATGTTGCCTGCCCACAGCTATGCTCGGATGGGCGCCTGCCTGTATCCGCGTCTTGATCACCGACGCCGGGTTGCCGGTCACCCCACCCATGATTCCACTGATGCTTGACCATAGCATTGCTTTATGCACTGAAACATCGCCGTCTTTGTTTTTAGTCATTCCGTGAGCTTCTACGACGTGATACATTCCCAGGCTGTATTTGGCAAAGAACAAAAAAATTAATGTGGAATTTTATTAATCTTGTGTTAGTTGAATGATTAAAAGATTTTGACTTTCTGTTTACAGTCCCCACAGAAAAAAAAAATTTTTTTTCTAATAGCGCTCGTTTGGGTGTTTGAAATACTTTTTTTTAGACAACTAGATGACAAACAAGGTGACGGCCTACCCGGTGGTAAGCGGTTATCGCCGCCTATAGACACCTGCAATAACAAGGAAAAGCACTTGATATTGCAGTTGCGTTGTCATCCTGAGGCCTAAGATGAAATGCCGTTCATGCCCAGTAATTACACCTATTATAATACCTATAATAATTCTAACTAGATTTTTTTTATACTTCAATCGTAGCGATTAGCAAACAAGTGATGGTAAACGCTTATAATATACCGTAACATATAGACGCTCGTAGCACCTTGGCTGCTACTCACGCGTTGTTACCGCAGCCTATAGACGGTCGTAGCACCTTTGGCACTATTCACGCGCTGTTACCGTAGCCTATAACACTCATAGCACCTTGGCCACCACTCACGCGTTATTACGGCAGCCTATAGACGCTCATAGCAACTTGGCCACTACTCACGCGTTGTTAGCGTAGCCTATAGACGCTCGCAGCACCTTGACTGCTACTCCCGCTTTCTTACCGTAGCCCGACGCTCGTAGCACCTTGGCCACCACTCACGCGTTATTACCGTAGCCTACAGACGCTCGTAGCACCTTGGGCACTACTCACTCAATGGTTAGAGTATTTACCTGGATTGTGAAAGGTCACGAGCTTCGCACCCAGCTCCAGGATATGTCTAGACTAGATATTTTTCTAAGCATCAAATTATATTCTTGAGTCCTTACTTGGTAATAACGTGATACTACTCGAGACATGATCTCGAGAAATGATCCAGGATATGTCTAGACTAGATAAATTTGAAAGAATGTAATTTGATGCTTAGAAAAATCTAAGCATCAAATTACATTCTTGAGTTCTTACTTGGTATTAACGCGACACTCCTCATGATCATGATGTGAATGATGTGGGGTGATAATCTGGCTAGATATCTTCTACGCACCGTACGGAATTCATGGTAAATCCCAGTAACATCGCTGGCATTAGGCCCTTCTGCAACGCGAACACTCCGTCATTTTTTGCAATAATATAGAGCGCATGGAGGATTCCCCGATACCGCGTTGTTTGTTCGGTGCGCGCGCGCAGCTCTCCCTGAAGTTGCATGCGCGTTTTAACCACGTCCATGGGATTCGTGAAAATAGTTGCGCCGGCGCCGGCGAGCCCGCCGATTATAAACTCCATATTTTCGCTTAAACTGTTGAGATAATGGCGCTGTTTTGAAATAGGCACTTCGCAAAAAAGCCGAGGAAATGAATACTTTTTAAAAGTTGATTTTTTCTTTACAATGGAAAATGAACAGAGGTTAGGGTATCTAATAGTAAAAAGTTTTATTTTAAAATACTGTACCTATCCCTTTATTTTATTTAACAACTGAAGTCACTGTATTGAGGTATAAATTACGTTAAAGTTTGAAATACTAGTTAATGTAGAGCACTGTCCAAATGAAAATGTTATAATTAATATTGCTTCAGTTTTTTTAATACACTATTAACATAAAGTTTTTTAAAATACACTCTAGCCCTAAGTAAGCATTATTAAGAGCATGGGTTATGGATACTAGTTAACGGAGAAATAAAGATAATACTATGTATATAAATATTAGAAATATACAAAATAAACATATCTATAAACATCTATGACTCGTAAAAAAATGCTCGTACTCATCATACAAACATTTGCTCCTACCGGGATACTAACCCGGCACCTCTTGAGCAAGTAGCCTGTATAGCAAGGGGTACAGACCACTCGGCCAGCCGGTCGTCAAATGCTATATAATTTCGTTGCGCGTTAAGTAAAGTATTTATAGAGGTGTAATAAAAGTGAAGTAATATAATAATAATTAGAATTAATAATTAGAGACATTTAAAGATATCTTCTGACAGAGTATGTAGATAATTGTATATGTATACCGCTCTAACTTATATGGGATTGTAACATACCTACACCATTTACGACTGCTTGAAACGTAACGCGGGAAAATGTGGACAAGTTATAAAAGTAAGTTACCTAATAAGTTTATTTGTAGGTAAGGTATTGTGATTAAGACTTTAACTAATTGGTACATGGATAGAAAATAAGTTTGTAATCATTTAGGTACTTAATTTCTATTCATCACTAATCTCACCTCTAACTCCGCGTCAATTTGGAATATTTTTTAAAATAAAACTACATACGCCTACCTAACCTCGATAACTTGGCATTACTAAAAGTGATATATCTCACAACAATACTTTATTACTCACCACTTTTTCTCAAAAATCGGGTATCAAAATGTCACATATTGCATTAAATTACTCACTTCACAACTTAACAAAAGAATTATATATAAAGTAACAAAAGAATTAGGTATATATAAAGTAATATTAGTGAGAAGAGAACAGAAACACAACACGCGCGTTCCCTTGATTATTGAATGAGACACAGATACGCGCGTGCGCGTGACATTGAAATATTTTGACGGCGAACGTCAGACGTAACGTAGTGACGTAATTGACAATACGTAATCTGTACCCTGCTATACGGAGTCTCAGTATAACCTTTCTGTCTAATGATAATAAGAGTCAAATTAACATATCAAGCAGTACAGCAGTGAATAAAGTTGTGGTTGCTAGCTGTACACCCGCGTGTTTCCCGCTCTTAATATCTCTATAATCACTGTGTATTTACCTTTGCTGTTTTGATAGTTTTTAATGTAAATCCGTTATTGGCATTAAGAAAAAAATTATTTTATATACATTTTGTATAATATTAATAAGTATAACAAAGTGCTGTGTGATTTATGTAAACAAATATATAAAATAAAATAAAATAAAATAGTGGATTATTGTTGACCTATTAAGATAATTATTATCGTCGGTGGGCGTGCAAGACCGCGTAAGAGCAGTTTGCAATACCGCGTATTTACAAAAGTCGCATAATTGAAATATCGCACCAGCGCGGGCTCGTAGCGCTGATTCGCTTATACAAGATTCTCATTAAACAACACCCAGATAAATCCCAAAAAAGCTCAGTCAAAGAATTATGTAGAAATATCCAAGATATTATCTTTTTTCTTCCATCCTGTGAAATAAACAAAAAGCACATACGCAATATTGCAAACTGTTCTTACGCGGTCTTGCACGCCCACCGACGTTATGTACCTATACCAACTTCTGAGAAAACATGTTCCGCGTTTTATTTATTAACACCTTGAAGACACTCTCTACATTTACTCACTTATCTGTTAGTTAAAGTTTTGGTAAACTATGTGCGTATTTACATAAGATAATAATAAACTGCATAGTAACAAAGACTTAAACTAGTGTAAATAGTTGTGATTTTTAACACTCGTGTAGTATTTATACAGGGTGGTGCCGTAAATACGGTATTAAATTGAAACATGGGCTATATAGTTCATAAAAATGGTTTGCCACTTTCAAAAACATCTTAAGCATTTGATAATTTCATGACATTTGTATTATTATATTTTGATATTTTATTTTGATATAACCTTGGCTGCATTATTTCATAGAAATATTAAGAGATTATCAAATGAACAAGATGTTTTTGAAAGTGGCAAACCATTTCTATGAACTAATATAGCTCATGCTTTTATTTATTTTCGTATTGACGCCACCACCCCATATTAACAATGTATTTTACATTGTTAAAAACAATCATGATACTTTCAAATTTTTTAATATTATATTGTAAGAAGAATGATGACGCAGCACCCATTTCATGCGGCACCTACTTCCCCTCCCGCATGAAATGTAAACATCTCTCGTTGCGGGCGGCAACGACGGAGGATTGTCAGCCCTCACTCTTGCTGGTGACTTCTAGGGCTAGAGACGTGACGTCGTGCGTGTGACGTATTCGGTACTTTGTCTAGTGTTATTGTGATATCGATATTTGTGACGTATTGGCATATCGTTATTCGTGACGTAGGCGTAAGTACTTTGTATTTCTAATTGTTAGTTAGGTATTAAAATTAGATATGCCCATAATTGGTGTCCGTCTTTTATTTTATTAATTATCTTTTAGTCAACGCTTTTATCAGAAGTGGGATAGAATTACACTTTCCACGGCGGCAGTGTAACTTCTATCGTACATTCTGACTGTAATCTATAATCTATAAGGATTCCATTAGAAACTTATGAGTACAAATTGAGTATTAATTGTGGGCAAATCTAACCTCTCGCGTACACATACTCCTAGCCGAGATTGCCGTAGACCGCGTTAATCGTACATCTTCTAAAAGTAAACGTAGACGTATTAGGTCGAGGAGTATTATTCACTACGCGAGTCATAGACACAATCACGTCTTTTGTTCAACGACTGAGCTTGTTCGAGCGACCCGTGTCGGACACAGTGTCGCACAGTGCCGCTGAAGTAATCGTGGACGCGGTAAGGTCCATAAAGCCGAACGCAAGTTCGGCCGGCTATTACGTTTCAAATTTCGATCCAAATGTAAACAGCGTCGACGCTTGGTTCGACGAAGTAGATAAAGCCAATCTTAATGATAACTGGACTGACCGGGAATGCCTATCCCGAGTAGGTCATTGTTTAATTAAAGGGTGATGCTAAATCGTGGCCTAGTGTCTGGGTTACAGAGGATCTTGGAAAAATGTTAAAAAAATGAATTTAAAGCGTTATGCGTAAATAAAATTAATGTTGCGAATATACTGTTTGACGTGATGCGAACGGATTCTAACGATTTTAATTTAATACGTACGCGGAGTATGCGCGTAAGTAATTATTAAGATTGAAAATAGTGCGTGGCTTAAGTGAGGAATTAATTATGTACGTAACCCTCACAATACAGCTTGAAGAAATATCTATTGCAACTGATTTGTCGATAGTGGTTTCGGAGTATATGAATGCACCCATAATTATTGGAACTAATATTCTTAATCGCAGAGGCATAACCTACATACGTACAAACAATAATCAACGTTTGACACATGCGCCAGTCCCAGCAAGAGTCGCGTCGGTAAAGTCGAAGGAACAATTTCCTAATATTAAAACTCCTTTGTCAGGCGAATATTATGAAAAAATAATTTCTATTTTAAAAGTAATGTTAATATCCGGAGGCCACAAAATTGGGCCAAAATAGCTCAGACCAATGGGTCAGTTAATTCGCAACGATATGTAGTACGCAATGATATTCTTTATACACCTGTAGGAGAGGATGCACGCCTTTTGTGCTTTATTCCGAAAGGCTACCGTCTAAGCCTACTGAGAGCATTTCATGACGAGCATGGTTATATAAATGCAGATAAAACCATTGACTTAATATTAAAACACGGGTATTCAACCTTTTGTAAACAAGTTTATTGTTCACTGTCTGGTGTGTGATTAAGGCGCAAAAGAGTGCCAAGGGCTCTATTACCGCCAATCACCTCTTGGATTAAATTCAATACCCCATTCCAAACTTTACATGTCCACGTATTAGGACCATTGCCTTATTTCAGTGGGTATAAACACATTTTTATTGTAATAGATGCATTCACTAAATATTGTCTGATGTACCCTATGTTTAAGCAAGATACGGAAGAATCGAAATGCATCTTTAAAAACGTAATTTCCTTGTTTGGCACCCCAAGTCTGACTGTCACGGACAGAGGACGTATGTTTGAATGATCAGCCTTTAAGACATGGATAATTCTCATGATGCTGAGAAGGTAAACCATAAAAGATAGAATTGTGGTCGAATGAACTATGGAGATTACAGTTAACACAAAACATCACCAAGCAGAAGACAACATAGATATCACCTCTAAATTTGCTTGTTGGTATTTTACAAGTGCCACATTTGTTATCAATGCTTTAGTACGAGACATTATGATAGACGATTGAGTCGGAAGTCGAGAATCATTGAGAGAGATAAATATACAGAGGACGGCCGAACGCTTAACAAAAATCAGGTTCAACAGGACAAGTATGTCAACAAAGAGCGTAAGTTACCTCGACAGTTTAGGGTGGATGGTTTTGTGTTCGTGATTAAATAGGTATGCCCAATCAAAATGAAAGCTAGATTCTGGCATGCGTGGTCCTCATAGAATCATGAAGGCTTTGTACAATGGACGTTACGAACTTTAATTACTTACCGGTGCCTTTGGAAAGACCTCGTATACGGCTGTTTGGTGCCTTGGAGAGGCGAATGGACTCCATAGGCTTGTGCTACTCTATTTGAATGTGATTATTTGAAGTTCACGAGCATGCGACATTCGTTCGTGTTTTAAAAACTCTATAGGCATGCGACATTCGTCTATAGTTTTCTAGACTTTACAGGCATGCGACATTCGCTTGTAGTCTTGGTTGGCACTGGCATGCGACATTCGCCTTTAGCAACCGTTATGTTTACGAGCATGCGATATTCGCTCGTGTTGTACCAACTCTATAGGCATGCGACATTCGTCTATAGTTTTCTAGACTTTACAGGCATGCGACATTCGCTTGTAGTCTTGGTTGGCACTGGCATGCGACATTCGCCTTTAGCAACCGTTATGTTTACGAGCATGCGATATTCGCTCGTGTTGTACAAACTCTATAGGCATGCGACATTCGTCTATAGTTTTCTAGACTTTACAGGCATGCGACATTCGCTTGTAGTCTTGGTTGGCACTGGCATGCGACATTCGCCTTTAGCAACCGTTATGTTTACGAGCATGCGATATTCGCTCGTGTTGTACAAACTCTATAGGCATGCGACATTCGTCTATAGTTTTCTAGACTTTACAGGCATGCGACATTCGCTTTTAGTCTTGGGTTTGCACTGGCATGCGACATCCGCCTTTAGCAACCGTTATGTTTACGAGCATGCGACATTCGCTCGTGTTGTATGTACTCTATAGGCATGTGACATTCGTCTATAGTTTTCTAGACTGTACAAGCATGCGACATTCGCTTGTAGCTTGGGTTTGCACTGGCAAGCGACATCCGCCTTTAGCAACCCTTATGTTTATGAGCATGCGACATTCGCTCGTGTTGTATGTACTCTATAGACATGCGACATCCGTCTATAGTTTTCTAGACTGTACAAGCAGGCGACATTCGCTTGTAGCTTGGGTTTGCACTGGCAAGCGACATCCGCCTTTAGCAACCCTTATGTTTACGAGCATGCGACATTCGCTCGTGTTGTATGTACTCTATAGGCATGCGACATTCGTCTATAGTTTTCTAGACCTTACAAGCAAGTGACAGTTGCTTGTAGTATTGAGTTTCCGGGCATGCGACATTCGCTCATGTCTATAACAAGTTAAAGGCATATGATATTCTTCTATAGTTTTGTACAACCTGTGAGCAAGCTACATTTTGTAGTTTCAAGGTCCTATTGCAAATCGCAATTCTCCTGTAGTAACCGATAAATAGGACTCTAGGCAAGCGAAATTCGCCTATAGTCAAGTCAACGGGTATACGTCGTTGACTCGTATGTTATGGCAATTATCGGGGTTATTATTTTCCTGCTATTAGTTGAAATAGAGTCATTGGATTGACACATTCTGTCCCGTAATTATTACTTAGATTACGAACACTTGCTTTTTGTACAGTTCTTATTTAGAGAAGAAGATCAAATGCAGATTTTAAGGTTTAACAGCGTAAGTTGCCTCAACTAACGAATGTTTCAGATGTTGTTAATGATCCTGTCAGTAGAAGTTCTAACGAGTCCCTTATATCTGCCGAGGACGGCAGAACGTCAGGAGAGGCCGTGTAAGAAGAATGATGACGCAGCACCCATTTCATGCGGCACCTACTTCCCCTCCCGCATGAAATGTAAACATCTCTCGTTGCGGGCGGCAACGACGGAGGATTGTCAGCCCTCACTCTTGCTGGTGACTTCTAGGGCTAGAGACGTGACGTCGTGCGTGTGACGTATTCGGTACTTTGTCTAGTGTTATTGTGATATCGATATTTGTGACGTATTGGCATATCGTTATTCGTGACGTAGGCGTAAGTACTTTGTATTTCTAATTGTTAGTTAGGTATTAAAATTAGATATGCCCATAATTGGTGTCCGTCTTTTATTTTATTAATTATCTTTTAGTCAACGCTTTTAATATTATAATTAAGTATAATAAATATACATTTAATAGACTATAAAAATATGTTCTACGACGGGAAGCATACCAAGTTCCACAATCCCCGTAACTGCTCTATGACCACTGAGCTACCGCGGACTTGGGATAAAACTTACGTGTATTTTCTAGTTTTTCTGTTTTTGCGTCATAATCTACTTTCACAATAGCAAAATTATAATATTTCAACACTCGAAAATGATCGTAGCCAAGAGATATTTAACTTTCTACCCGTTCATTAGCATTGGCGTAGCTAGGGATTTTTCCTAGGGGGGGCCAGAACACCCCCCCTAGGAAAGACGATTTTCGGTTTCGGTAATCAAAGATGAAGTTATTTTATGCATGAGAAAGGGTATTTTTTTAGGGTGGGCCCACAGCTTTCTAGGGTGGGCCCAGCCCACCCTGGCCCCCCCTAGCTACGCCTATGTTCATTACTGTTTTCTATAAAAAATACGCAATCTGCTTAATCATTATAGTAAAGTATTCAGGGAAAGTCAAAGGTTATCGATGAGTCACAATCAGTGACTCGAAGTGACTTAAAGTCATTCACAGTTTCTATGAGTGATTTAGTTGAATCACAGAGCTTAGCGCAATAAATTTTCAAGTTCATTATAAAACAACGCAGAAATTCTGAATCACTAAGCGTCAATTACACTGTCAAGGTTGTAAGTTATCTTGACGCGCTAATACGGTATGTATTAAAAAGATTTATTTCTTTGAAACATTTTAAATAGTGTTGAGGTAGTGAGATTTCAGTATAGATATACTTACTGCTCGCTCAGAGAGCATGTGTATGAAAAAAGTATCTGCTTTGATTTTACATAGTGATTTTATAATAGGTTGGGGAAAGTTTCTTCGCATTTTTTAAGAAAATTTAAAACATTTTTTAATATAGTTTATTTACATTTCACTAAAGTAGTATGTAGGTACCATTTTGTTCGATAACTTTTTGCCATCTTGTAGGTAGGGACATAATCCCATTGCTATAGAAATTTAGGGGTTTCTGATCAAAATACCGCGACAAGTGGTTTTGGCAGTCCTCTCATGATGTTAACCTGACACTGCCTAGAGAATTCTGAAGAGAGCGAAACAGGTGGAAATCTGAAGGTGCAAGGTCAGGACTATACGGCGGATGCATTTACACCTCCCAGCCAAACTCTTTTAATTTTTGCTGAGTGGCTAAAGATGTGTGAGGTCTAGCGTTATCATGATGAAAAACCACACCCCTTCTGTTGATTAATTTCGGCCGCTTTCTCTCAACTTCTTGCTTTGACCAAATATCGAGCTTTTTTGTGTACCCATTTTTTTTTAATGCGCTTAAACTGTTTTGTGGTCAATTCCCAGTTCTTCAGCTACGTCGTAACTACTGATATGCCGATCTTGCTCCAGGTTTTCAAAAATGGCATCAATTTTATCCGTAATAGGGCGACCAGAGCGACGTGCATCTTTGACATCAAAATTTCCGGATTGAAAACGCTTAAACCAAATTTTTGTTACTCTCACAGACACTGCACTAGGTCCATAAACATCGCAAATTTTTTTCGCGGCTTGCGTTGCATTTTTACCTTTTTTGTAGTAAAATTTTAAAATGTATCGAATTTCTTCATTAGATTCACTCATCTTGACAGTACGAAAAACAAATAAAAAACCCACATTTTCCTAATTTGAATTGAGAATTATCTTTTTTAAAATCCAAACTTTTAATGATACCGAAACCAGCCAGATACAAATAGTACTCCAAAGAGATTTTATTACAAGTTCATACATACTATAATGCGAAAAGACTTTTTCCTCAACCTAATATTATTTTTAACAACATTATGAAGGTAAAAACTCTCCTACACCTTTTACAATTTGACCGAAAGAGAATTCCTTAGGGATTAAGTCCGCTTATTGTACTTTTTCGTGCAATAAAGGTTAAATAAATAAATAGTTCATTGAAGAACTTGCTCAGTACTTTACAAGTGACTTGCTGCATCCGGCATGTTTTCTTTGCAATGCCCGTTCAGAGAAATCTGTAAGATTTTATATTAAAATAAAAAAATAAGTAATTAAAAAGTTTTTGTAACCCAGGACCCTTCGTGGGCGACCCCCGAACACCCTGACAAACTTTCATCATAATCGGATCAATGGTGTCGGAGCGCATAAGAGACAAACATTGATTTTTATATATAGATTTACTTGAATCGGAATTAAATTATCGATGAAAGGAAATTTTATATCATAATTAGTAATCCTTTTGATTAACCCATTAAACATCAAATTCCAGACACAATTGATTTTTCAACTGCCAGAGCCCTCCGGTGGATTAACGCCGCTTAAGGGGTTAAAGAAAAGTTCTTCAAATATTATGTTTAATGCCAAATGCAATGCATTTTTATTGGAAAGACCATGAAAACTTCCGTAACTATTACATCAAAATGTCACGAGATCGATAAAACCATGTCCACCAATAAAATCTTTATGTGACACGATTCGAAATGATTTCGTCCTCGACACTTAGAAGTTCGGACCAGTGTACATGCGCTTGACCTAAATAAAACTCTAATGTGGGGAGCAAATTATCGTTATTTGGCCTCTGAAGGCGGGTAAATAGCAGCCGAAATGTTGTTTTATGTTTGCTAAAGAATTTAGTAACGCAGAGTAATTGACAAGTGATTAGTATAAAAAAAATGAAGTGTTGCCTTAACATTTGCTAAGAGTGGATTTTACAAAATTTGTGAGGTATTTTTACGCCATTTTACTTAATTTAGTATAGCTGGACTGGAGCTTTTTTTATTATTCATTTCGAAATTACGTGCTACGAATGCTACGAACGTAACGTAGCTACGGCTCACACTACGACTACGAAAGCTCGGACGTAGCGCGACTACGAAATATGAGACGTAGCGAGACTACGAGTCCGTGCTTATAGGCTTATTATTATAATCTAATGACTTATAATAAATACTGTTATATTCATTCTTAACACTTAAAAAACTTTATGTTAATGTGTTAGTTTAGAGAAATATGGTATAAATGTAGGGGGTACTGGGGTAATTACGGACGCAGGGTAACTTCGACCGAGGGCGTTTACAACATAATGGAAGTCTGAAGACATTCAAAATGTATTGACTGAAAGATAGGAAACTTAAACTACGAGTACTACAAAAATTTCATAGTAATTAAAATATAATAAAACTAGAAAAATTTCACGTCCTGAGGCAGGAATCGAACCTGCTCTGACCACTGAGCCACCCAGGACTTGGGATATCCCTGTGAAATTCTTCTAGTCTATCTGTATTTGCGTTTATAAGCTAAAATCCACCCTACAATGTCGAAATATTCTATTTCAACATCCGAAACGAGTATTTTTACAAATACCTACGATTCGGTTAAGTTGGGGCAGTGCTTTCAAATATTCTTAATTTTTGATTTTAACATTATTATAAATGTTTAAAAAATTACTTAGTAATTAAAATATAATAAACTAGAAAAATTTCACGTCCTGAGGCAGGAATCGAACCCGCGACCTTCCGCAATCCGGGCGACTGCTCTGACCACTGAGCCACCCAGGACTGAGTAATTTTTCAAGCATTTATAATAATGATAAAATCAAAAATTAAGAATACAAATATTATTTTGATCTGTATATTTTAGTGTACAATAAAGATTAGATATTCTATTGATCTCTGTATCTATCTAAACTATAATATTCATTATCTAAATAACATACGATACGGGTTCACCTTTTCAGCTTTGCAGAATTTTACCACAGAGTAATATATTTTACTTAAAAGTTTTTTACCCTAGATAATAATCAACAGTTTATAGCCCCATTATCGGCAACCGACTGCGCCTTGACCTTTACGGTCAGCACATTATCTTACCCGTTAGCTGTTAACCTCTAGGCAAAATATGCAAGTTTTTCCAGGGATTTCTTCTAGATCCATACTAATCGTAGTCAAAATTATCAAATACGAATGCAATTCAACAATGCATTTAGGTGCATGCTCGGCCTGCCATGGAGGTGTAGCGCGTCGGGAATGTTTGCTCATTACAAAGTCGACACCTTCTTAACTTTAATGAAAAGAATGAACAGACTGTATTATAGTGACAATGCATTAATAAACTGTGTATAATGACGTCAACCTCAAAAGTAAGAATTGTGAAGAAAGCTATGGCTCGTGACTATGCTGAATGTGTACTGTTAAGGCTTTATTCACTGACGATTGTGTATTGCATGAAAATAATTTGACATAATTTATTTTTAATTGTATTCTATGGGTCTAGTTTGTTGAATCACTTTAACTGTGCCTGAACTAAAAGATATTTTATTTTATTTTTAAAAATAAACTGAACATCATAGTTTCTTAAACTCTTTTATTTTATTGCAAAATAATGACAAAGTAAAAATTATTACTGCTTAGAAATGCATCCAAATCTCAATCCAAGTACTTCAGTGTCAAAAGTTTATTTTCTACAGCCATAACCACGTTGTTAAAAAGTTGAACTAAAATTTTATATTGATACATATTAAAATTGTCATTCCGTGTTTCCACCTCTGAACAGTAACGTTTTCAACGTGGATGTTTTGGCTGCACTTGAGGGTTTTTGTGGTATTTCGGCATTGTTCGGAAAAAATAAAACGACAACATTCGACGTAAAGTCGTTAACCCTCAGAATGTCTACGCTAATAGATCCATTCTAAATATTGATAAAAGAAGTTTTGAAATGGTAGGACGACTAGTTTTAACCGCCTTTGTGGTCTGAGGGTAGGTACAGTCGACGACAGAAGTAGCTGAACACTTTAGTACCATGTCACACCGACTTCGTGCACGTATTTTGTAGTTGCTACCATACTACATTGATGCCATAGTTATTGTGGCATGGTACTAAAGCGTTCAGCTACTTCTGTGGTCGACCGGACCTCAGATCTTGAGGTCCGGCGTTCAATGCCCTGTGAGGGCATCAATTTCCTGCTCGGTTTCGTTGGAAGTCTGCCTGGCTGTTACCACATCTTATCTTAGTCTGTTTTTCCTGTGAGTTTGTGGTGCAAGAATCTAGGTTTGATTCGCTGCCATATGTAACATTACTAACCATCAGGTGAGCTTTTGGGGTCCATTTAACGTTTATCGTGCCGCCTACTCTGTGTAGCGCGGCGATCGGTCGCCGGTGTAGCGTATATGTCAGACTGTTAAACAGAGATAATGTTTTCCGTCGAATAATTGACGAAGGTCAACGGATCGATGGCGGGCTAGTGTGGTGTAATGACCACTGGGCAGGAGCCATGGCGGCCACGCGCGCCATTAGCGGCAGACAACTGTCCTATGTAAGTACCAAGGCATATAGCATAGGTACCTACTTAAACATTTTCACAAAAAAAAACACTCCTAATTCTAAAAAAAAAATCAAGGTAAGTATTATATTTAAAATAAAAAATGTATTATTAACAAAATAAAATAAAAATATTGTGCTAAAGTAGGTAAAATATTTTGTATAGTGGAAACATTGCAATGTTTACCTACACTATACAAAATATTAAAAATGGATGTAAAATTAAATAATAAAAAATGATTTATTGATTGATAATTTTATAAAATCCCGTTGCAACAAAAAGTGTACAGGCAAAGATTTGTAAAAAAAATAATAGCCTGTGTTGTCAAAATGACAGACCATGAGTAAAATTCATTTTGTTCATATGATCTGAAAATACCTAAAACACATTAAAAAGGCGTTCAATTGTCAATCGTCAGGTAAAGTGGGAGTGGGGGTGGTCAGTGGTGTAGTGGTGCGTAGATGCAGTGCGTGGCGAGGCGTCCAGCTGTGAGTCCCGCTCGATAGGGCCGCGCCGGAGAGGCCGGAGCACCACCCGCGCCGCCCAAGGTCCCCATGCTGCCTGGCCGCGGCACACTCGCGCCGCTCGACCCGCACAAGACGCGCGCGCTCACCACTGTCTACGCGCCGCGGAAACTCAACACACGTAAAAATAAAACCGCGCTCACCAGAATGCTGGACGACATCCCGGTCAAACCAAACTTATCGCCTTTCCATCCCCTCCCTGCCATCGGACACAAAATCGAATCGACTAAACCCAAACTAATCTTGTTCGATTTAAATAAAAATGAGAGAACAGATCTTGATGCGCCGATGAAGCTGCGTGATATGTTGAAGCCTCTGACGCCGCTCCGTATACACGGGTTCGTCAGGAAGAATTCGTTGGATCAAATAGAAAAAAGGAAACCCCAACATCTGTTGCGAGAGAACACGTACGACGTTATAGAACCTATTTATTTAAATTCAGTGAAAGTTAAGAAAAGAGATTCTTCGATACCGCGAAAAAAGCTGGAACCGAAAGAAACAGAGAATTCAGAACCTGATGAACGACTGAAAGAATCTCCGAAGACTAGATTTAAAAAAGCCGCGTTAAAAGTAGCGAAACTTTCTTCGATGCCCGAGACAGGAAAGCTGTTGTGTTTGAGGGAAAAGCAAACATTCAAAGTGTGTCATCTGGAGGATGACAAGTCCACGTGTAGGTTGCAAGAGTTATCTCAAAGTCCGTGTCAAAATATCAACAAGCTCTCGGAAATTTTCCAAAATTTGGAAACGAAAGGAAGGCATCGAGACAAAATGAAAAAGGAGAATAGTTGGTTTTAGCTTATAAATAATTAGACTAAGAGAGTTGGATTTCTTTACGTGGTGTTCTATGTGAAGATTTTATAATATAAAAGAAGTTCCATTTAAGTGATAATGTGGTGAGATCTTATTTTTGTTAAATGTTAAAAGTTTATGTACCTCTAATAAAATATTCATATTGCTCAAAGCTGTCGTGATGTGTGGATTGTGTACCTTACAAAAAAGTTTTATTAATAAAGAATGAATTTGTAACAAAATAGATTGTTTCTTTCAGCATCTATCTTCAAAACTTACTTACAAAATGTTAGCAATTTCGCCTGAATAATAATTCGATTAGATATGGAGATTTTTATAACGTAGTATGCGAAAGGTATGTGTTAATTGTATATTTAATAGACAAATTATGTTTTTCAACTCATATTTTTTTTTGTATTCTAGCTTAATACAATTGATCAAATCATATATTACATTGACCTACGTCTTACTGTTTAGTTCTAATTGATTATTTATGTAACAAATTTCAGCATCTATCTTCAAAACTTACTTACAAAATGTTAGCAATATCGCCTGAATAATAATTCGATTAGATATGGAGATTTTTATAACGTATTATGCGAAAGGTATGTGTTAATTGTATATTTAATAGACAAATTATGTTTTTCAACTCATATTTTTTTTTGTATTATAGCTTAATACAATTGATCAAATCATATATTACATTGTACCTACGTCTTACTGTTTAGTTCTAATTGATTATTTATGTAACAAAGTATGAGTTTTCTAGCGTATATTTCTCCAAACCGAACCACAAGTCAACCGTTGAAATTATTAATACGGTTAGAAACTAGGATCTACAATACTGAAGCGTTGTAAATATTCAACTACGCACTTAGTGGTCATTTACTTGCAACTTGAACTTGAACTTAGAAGAATATGAATGGCGACAAAACGCGACTAAACATTATGTAATCTTTTGAATAAAAGACATCTTTTATTTAAAAGATTGAAAGATTGAAAGAAGGTGTACGGCAAATGATTGTACACCACATAATGAGAAGTGGTAAGAAGAGTAGCACACTGTTTATGCTGATTTCACGTTTCTACGCCACTTTTGAAGGAATTCGTGTAATAAAAAGAAGGTAATTAATACATGCTGGTAAAACGTTCCAGGTTTCAGAATTACGACAAAGCAGCAACTAGTCACTAAACTTCTTTGTGCAAATTTGTGCGTAATGTTGATCTGGAAAACGCACGCGTGCTCCTGAGGAGGATGGAAGAGGAAAGGTGCTTTTTGGAATTCTTTGCCGGCATATGTGTTCCTTCCTATAACATGGGTTCATCCAAAAGAGACGAGAAAAGGCACCTTATGGGCCAGCAAAGTGGAGGCGGCTAGGACAGTCACATTCAGTTTTTAACCTGCACTAGCTATCTTCGCATATGGACTCTTCTTACAGCTTCACATCAGGTAGTGTTAAGTCATTTGCCATGCTTTGACGAATATATGACGAAATTGTTATCAGTTTTTGGGGTAAATTTTACTACTTAGACAAAGTTTGAGTGGCCTTATTCGCAACTTATTTTGAAGGCAGTGACTAAGCAGGTGATTGCCTAACCATCGCTGCATTATAAGGCAAGATATCACTTTGACGTTATAGCTAAGCAACTAAGGATCTACAAATAACTCTGTAGTCATCACATTAGCTACCAAAAAAAATAAGATAACGAAGAATTATTCTTGCTATGTCGCGTAAGTCGAGTCTCTTTACGTCGAGTCTCGCTACGGTGACTTTCAGTGAATAAACAATGATATGGCAAATCAATTTAAATGCAATTTAAATTTTCCTTGAACACTGCACAATAAAGTTGCTAACAAATAATTTATTTCAGTCAATCATAGATGAAATAAATAATACAAAGGATAACATTAAGAACCAAATTATTGTGTCATTAAAAATTAATGATAGCAACAAGGTCATCATTTAAAGTGTCTCGTCTAATCAATAGATAGCTAAAGTAGGTAACGAATAAAATAACGAAATGTTTTCTTTACAAAGTACCACCGTAGTAGGTGGCCCGTTCAGCTTGTTTCTCATAGAGTTGTATTTAAAAAACTACCTAGTGTTTTTAAATGAACAATGTTTCAAAAGCGATTACTTAATAACACTAATAACGGCTACTGATATCGATCCACGGACATAGGAATTATTAAACATTATTAAATGAACTTGAACTTGGAAATCAATTTGTTTTTACTGAGTATTATTGCGGGACACTCCGTCATGCGTGACCTTGAACGCAGCCCACAACAAGTGGGCATTTCGCGCGCTGAGGCGGTGGGCGGGCGGCGGGTCAAGCTACGCTAAGGGTGGGTTTTCACTGTAGCAAAGGCTGCAGCAACTTGTTATTTTTTATGGATTTTTAAAGCATTATACAGGATGGAACATTTAGATCGGTCAGTATGAGAAAGTCCGAAACTATTAAACATTCGAAAATCTCTTCTTAGGAACCATGTCATCGATTTTAGTAACAATAAAAACTGCATTCATACATTTAAAAAAACATGTACCCAGCTCGGGAATCGAACCCGGATGTTTTGAAAAATAAAACTAAGTCTATTTCCATTTAGATATCGATTGTGTAGGTCTTAAGCAGTAAACGTTACTATGAAACATGATTTATAAAATGAATAAAATGCATTGTTTTCATAGCCTTTAATTTATTTTAGTAAGTGTTCGAAATTACCACCATTTTTTTAATACAACATTCAACTCGTTTAGGTGCGTAAAATTGTCTCTATGGTTGTTTGTAGCTCTTTGCTGGTGTTGCAACTTGTTACATACACTGCTTTACGTGTTGTTATTTACAATAATATTATTTAACTTGATTGTAATTGCTAGACTTACACTAATAATCAATTGAAAAGTCGACTTAGAATAAGTATGTAGATACCTTTGTATCTTACCATCATTTGAAAATGGAACGTCTTGGTTTGAACAGAGACGTGATAAACCTCATATGGTGGTAATGGTGGTAATTCGACCACTAACTAAAAAAAATTAAGGATATGAAAACAATGCATTTAATTCATTTTAGACATCATGTTTCATAGTAACTTTCACTGCTTAAGACCTACACGATCGATATCTAAATAGAAATAGTGTAAGTTTTATTTTTCAAAACGTCCGGGTTCGATTTCCGAGCTGAGTACACGTTTTTTTAATGTATGAATGCAGTTTTTCTTACTACTAAAATCGATGACATGGTTCCTAAAAAGAGATTTTCGCTTGTCTTATAGTTTCAGACTTTCCCATACTGACCGATCTAAATGTGCCACCCTGTACATCATATACTCTAGTAAGCAGTTACCGTTAAACACTGGCTACCTTTCCCTTCAATCCGAAATACAGTAAACTGTTTCGTGCCTATAGTTATAGGTGTTATTGCCATATGGAAATTCCCTAGTAAAAGTTAGGTTAAGTTATTGGAAACATAGGAAATGTTTTGTGATCGATTTTAATAATCGTCAACCCTGTAATGAGTCTGCCGTGGCTACCGCAAGCCGGCCGGTGTGACGTGCAGTCGGACCACCAGATAACTATCGCACGAATAACTCATTTACATAATTACTAATAGCTGTAAAAGGGCGCTGAAGTGACCGCCCGCGTGGTTACGGGAGTATTTATGATTACGAGGTAATATTGTTGACTAATGTTATTACTTCCTCAATGAACTTATTGGAATGTAAAGCGAATTAGTTCAGTCATAAGTTTCTATCTCATGAGCTTGATCTTGACTCCTTGGTAAGAATTTATATTTCTGCAATGCGTAACGGCCTGGCCACGACATCACCGCACGCGGGTCCTGCGTTTCGCGTCTCGGCAACCACTGCGCGCTGCCTCGATGTCGGCCTCACAGCGTGTCGTCATCGTGACCGCGCAGTGGTTGGCGAGACGTGGCCATGCCGTAAGACAGCTTAATTTGTTTCATCCTAGACAGAGATATACTTGTACACAGGCATCGCGATGCCGGGATGGATCAACCAAAATTTCGAGCTCCTCCGTGCTTCGGAAGGCACGTTAAGCCGTTGGTCCCGGTTCTTACGCAACAGCTTTAACCCATCAACCCGCATTGGGCCAGCGTGGTGGTGTTAAGGCCCAAGCTCCTCACGTGTTTCTCCCACGTAGGACTGTGCCCAGCAGTAGGACGTATAAAGACTGTTAATGATGATGAAATTAAAAATAAATCTAATGCATACGTTCTGCAATCGCTCAAGCCTATCAAGGAGTTCTTCTGGAGCTTTTCGTCACAGTAGCAAACATCAGCATAGGCTTATATAGAGAGAGTAAGAGCCTGTGCAAGCGATTGCCTGTGCCTGTGATTACTAGATAAAGATTATGACTTCTCAGCGTAAAAAGACAAGTCGGAAATAATCCACAACTAGTACTAGGTGGTAGACCTGTATGTAGGGTCGTCTGGGTAGGTACCACTGCCTTTCTTATTTCAGCCGTGAAACAGTTCGCTGTGTTTCGGATTGAAGGGAAAGGTAGCCAGTGCAATTACTGGGCATGGACGGCATTTCATCTTAGGCCCCAGGATGACAACGCACCTGCAATATGAAGTGACTTTTCCTTGTTATTGCAGGTGTCTATAGGCGGCGGTAACCGCTTACCATCAGGTGGGCCGTCAGCTTGTTTGTCATCCAGTTGTATAAAAAAAAAAAAAAACCAATTACTAAAAAACTCAGATCCTGCTACAGCTAAGTAGACTTCTCCGTCAAATAACGGGCGTACTAACCGGTCACGGAAATTTGAACAGGCATCTGTTCAATTTAGGTGTCACGGACAGTCATTTGTGAAAAGAGTGCAGAGCGTGCATGGAGGGCGAGGAAACAGACGCGTGTTGCTAGAGTGCAGTGGAGTGGCAAACTACAGGGCTATCTATCTGGGATCTCTGGAGCCTCTAGGAGGTGTTCGGCGAACAATTCGCGACGTCAGACTTTAAAAAAAAAAAAAAATGTGCCCCGCGCTTGCTTCTTGAGATGTTAAGACTAAGAGGAGGTCGACGATGTAGCAAGCTTACTAGGTTTGACGACCGGCTGGCCGAGTGGTCTGTACCCCTTGCTATACCGGCTGCTCGGTCAGGGGTCCAGGTTCGAAACCCGGTAGGGGCAAATGTTAGTATCAAATATGAGCATTTGTTCACGAGTCATGGATGTTTATATGTTTATTTAGTATATTTCTAATATTTATATACCTAAATTATAATTATCAATATTTATCCGTTATCTAGTATCCATAACACAAGCTCTTCATGATGCTTACTTTGGGCCAGATAATAGGTGTGGGTGTCTAAAAAAAAAGTAAAAAGTTTTTAACAAATATGGATGAAAAAAAAGAGGTCGGAAATAAATGATTATTATTAGATATTATCATTATACCGGGTGTTACAGACTCAGAACATATTGTTTCAAAACAATTTCTGAGGCTGTAACACCGGTTACAGTATTCCGAAATAAGATTAGGGATTCATAGTATCTGCGTGGGTGTGTGTATGTGGGTTTGTGTGCGTGCGTGCGTTTATTTTTTTAATATTTTAATCGGTAAATAAAATTGATCTGAAATATGTAAAACTTTCATAGTCATAACTTCTTGACAAGGAACACAACCACCTTAAAAACAAAATACATATAATCTAAAAACTATAAAAATCTCTCTAAAATATATCTCTTAAATTTTATTTCGGACTTTTGTAATTTATATGTGACTTCTGCGTACTTTTGTTGCATTTTTTGAAGTTTACGTGCAAAATATACAGACTGAGTTGTTAAAATAATTAACGAATTTAGAATAATACCTTAATAAGAATGGATAAGCCTTGATAAGAATGGCCTTAGACGTAGGAAGGAATACGACCGAGCGGACGGCCAATGTGAAGGCAAAGAATCAATTTCCATAATAAGTATGACTCATGAGGAAATAGACAGCTACAAAGTCGACGACAATCAATTTGTTTGATTCAAAAGAAATTGTCACAAAATAATTTTATTATTTTTATCTACATAATACTGAGTAGCGTATTTTAGGCCTTGGCGCCAAGCCCTGTAAGCATCGTTTTATCAATCGACAAAAGACATTAATATCGACATACCTAACAGTTTTAGTCTTATTTTGGTTTAAACAAGGTGTATGGCATGGTATAACAATCGGGCACCTACCCATGTTAACATATGAATACTATAAGGTGTTATCAAGTTCAAAATTTTAAAATTAATTTTGATATTTCCCATACATTTTGTGTGACTGACCGAACTACAGACTACATACATACCTACTGTATTTCTATGAAGAAATCTAATATATAAAATAATCGTGTCACAAATTTAGTTAGCATACTCCTCCGAAACGGCTTGACCGATTTCATGAAATTTTATTTATATGTAGGTATATTCAGTTGGTCTGAGAATCGGCTACTAAGTATCTATTTTTTTTATGGCTAAACAACATTTGCGGGGTCAGCTAGTATTATGTATAATAACTATGAGCGTATAGGCTACGGTGATAACGCGCGAGTAGTGCCCAAGCTGCTACGAGCATCTATAGGCTACGGTGACAACGCGCGAGTAGTGCCCAAGGTTCAAAGAGCGTCTATAGGCTACGGTGACAACGCGCGAGTTGTGTCCAAGGTTCTATCTAAGAGCGTCTATAGACTATGGTGACAACGCGCGAGTAGTGCCCAAGGTTCAATGAACGTCTATAGGCTGCGGTGACAACGCCTGAGTAGTGGCCAAGGTTCTACGAGCGTCTATAGGTTACGGTGACAACGCGTGAGTAGTGCACAAGCTACTAAGAGCGTCTATAGGCAATAGAGACGACGCGTGAGCAGTGTCCAAGCTGCTACGAGCGTCTATAGGCTACGGTGACAACGCGTGAGCAGTGCTCAAGCTGCTACGAAAGTCTAAAGGCTACCTCGACAACGCGTGAGTAGTGCCCAAGTTGCTACAAGCATCTATAGGTTACGGTGACATCGCGTGAGCAGTGCCCAAGCTGCTGCGAGCGTGTATTAACTGCGGTGGGCCGTACCAATGCTTGTGTGCCACCTTTATCTTTTAAAAAAATCATGTAAGTCAAAGATCCCCTATCACAGTCCTTAAGAGAAATTCAAAGTCGTCACGTGTGTATTTGTAGAGTCAATTTTAATAATTGTCGTGTTGTATGGATCGCCTGTCATTGTTACCGACGACGACTACGGACATGTTCACGTATGATGGTTATTTTTAAATTGTGACTTGAATATTTTTTGTCATCATAACATCGTTGTAAATAATATACAGGATGGTGCCGTCAATACGACAATAAATTAAAATATGGGCTATATTAGTTCATAGAAATAGTTTGCTACTTTCAAAAACATTTTATCATTTGAAAATATCATGGCATTTGTATGAAATAATGAAGCCGAAACTATCTATGATCGAAAATAATCCACAAGACTTTTTCTCCGCAACCGCGACGTGATAAAATGCTCGAACTAAATTTGACGACCGGCTGGCCGAGTGGTCTGTACCCCTTGCTATACAGGCTACTTGGTCAAGAGGTCCCGGGTTCGAATCCCGGTTGGAGCAAATGTTTGTATGATGAGTACGAGTCATGGATGTTTATATGTTTATTTAGTATATTTCTAATGTTTATATACATATTATTATCATTATTGATCTGTTATCTAGTATCTATAACACAAACTCTTAATGATGCTTACTTTGGGCTAGATAATAGGTGTGAGTGTATGAATATTTTATTATATTATACACGGAAATAAAAAAGTCTTTCAATTTTCGTCAGTCTACCACTCTCAAAGTTCGTGATAACATTTTATTTCTACTGCTGCAGCTCCTTTAAGTAAATACTTATTTTCGTATATTACCGCACCAATTCAACAACATACCTCACAGCATGAACCACAGAGATCAAATGTATAGTCTTCGCCTAAACCTTTCGTCCATGGGTTCGTCCTTCCTTACCAGTCCATGGGCGTGGGCAGCGTCTCCTCAAGAATAGAAAGCGTAAGTCTGGTTTCTATCGTAAGATCGTAAGTACCTATATACTTTTTTTTTAAATTGAGCTTTTAATATTCTCCCAACTCTTGTAGTTCATAAAGCCTCAAATATTTTACCTAGATGCAACAAGTATTTACCTACTCCGTAAATAAAAGTTTCTACTATAACAGGAAAGTTTGTAATTATTACTTCTGTACTACTCTGCTTAACAATAGATTATTGCTCTTAGAAATTAATCGAATTCTTTATCCGGAAATCGGGCAAACATTTGCAGAAATTTCGTTAGCATCGTAAAGCGAGAGCAAACACAGGAAGTAGGTCATGTCGAGGATCATGCCATCGACACATCGCGTGCCGCCCATAGACTGACAATGATGTACCAACAATTAGCCTACCGCTTACAACTGATGGGTTTCCATTCCATTGGTATTTTTGAGGCTATTCAGTATTAAATGCTTGTAGTTACAGACTTTATAACTTAATACAGATTTTGCTTCTATCTTGTTTCTTCGTCAAGGTCGGAGGATCCGTCAGGGGTCGAAGGCTGTATCATAAATGTAATCATCTTCCTAGAGAAATGAGCTAGGTAATGCTGACTGAGTATGATGACCCCTCACTCGCTGATCATATTTATTGACGACAGGTATGGGAGTCTTCTTAGAACACCTGAACATCAAACTCAACCTATGCCACTGGGAGTTCATAAACCGTATTTCAAGCGGAACAACAGAATATCTTGTACAACTCTCCATTAAACGAGATGAAGTCAGAACATGATCGCCAGTGAATCAAAGGGCACAGCGGGTTCCCTGGTAACGACGCCGCCGATAAACTTGCAAAAAATCTGATAGGGAACTGGTTGCCCCGGAACGAGTCATATCTCTTTCCCCAAGCTGGTTGGATTGCATAATTATAGACAAGCCTTGCACTACTTACCTCGGAGTCAAACCTCGCATATCCAAGACTCTTATACAGCTAACTTAGCAGATCACGCCTACCTTTTTACGGTTGCTTTGACTGATCATAGCAATTTTAACAAAAAGTTATTTAACATAATATAGGTACCACAGGCAGTCCTCTATGCAGAGCGAGCATGCATGAAGACAAGAAAGCAGCCGCTTATATGCTGCTGGAATGTAGAGGAATGGCCTTACTACCGGGCAGATTAGAAAATCCGGGTAGAGTCCGAGAGGTGTTCGACAACGTTTAGACAACCTGAAGAAGCTGAGATTGCTCGAATAACCCAGCACATCATCCTCCGACGCAAAAACACAGTAGACGTCGATTTTCGGAGACCGTCCGCAATACGCAGGAGGACATCTACCTGGGTAAACTATCTAGGTGCCTACTCACTGGCAGAACCTTCCTATGTGATGTCTAAATACAGAAACTAATCAAATACATAATATAAGGATAAATAGGTATAAGTAATCTACTAGTAAAAAGTATTATCTACCTACCTACAAGTAAGGGAAGCCTATGGTGCCGGAATACGCACAATAACAGACAATAGATTTTATATTGTGCGAGCCTTGTCGCGGTGGCTGATAAGGTTGAATATAGATGGTGTGTGAGTTTATGTTTTTTTTACGGAAACACATTAAATTATGCCTTATACAAAAAACGATAAATGTATTTTCGATTTCATACAAGTTCGATGAACTGTGAATTTGACAAACGAAGAACACTAACACTTCGGTAGTTGACTTCATGATTCAGCGACATTAATATGCAGGAGGTTATTAGGTAGATAGAATGGATTACGGACAAATGCTATAAATTTTACGAGAACGGTTAATTATTTTAAAAATGTAAGTCCTTCATTATTTCTCTACGAAATATAATCAGAAATAAGGACATTACCTAATAGTACTGACAGCTCATGGGATTTATCTACGGCTTAAATCACCGAAAATATTGGATATTGAATGAACACCGATATTTTTGGACTCATAAAAGTCTTCAAATATCACAAAACCGGTACCTACCCTTCTTACTTTTAATAATAATAGATATACTATTCATACACACACAGCATTTAGGTATAGCTTTCACGGAAGCCTGAAATTAATAAAAATACAAAATTAAAATTTTTAAGTAATAAACTCCCGGTGTCATCTATCTAACACCATCTTATTGGGACTATTCATAAGAGCCCAAACACGCTATATCTGCTGTAAGTTTCTGAAGAATTAAGCATTTCACAGACTTTTTGATGGTATAGGATCAGATCCAGGATAGTATGTCATGGGAATGTCACCGAAGTGACAGTACACCAAATTTCAAATCAATCGGATGTGTAAAAGTTAGTAAAACCCTATTATCATGTAGAAAATGAGCTGGTAGTCATCAAAAGCCTGAACTGATCTTCATAAATTATAGCTAAGAACCATCGTAGTCACATCAGCTTTCAAACAAAAAAAAACCGAATCAAAATCGATCCATTCGTTTAGGCGCTACGATGCCACAGATCTGTCTGTGTGTCTGTCGACAGACACACAGATACACAGACAGACATGTCAAACTTATTACACCCCTATTTTTTCGTCGGGGGTTAAAAATGAATTAAAATAGTTGAAATGTTTCTGCCTACACCCGTAGCATGGGCCGTGGACAAAACCTCTGTCTACCACTTGTTTTTTTTTTATACCAATAAGGTGGCAATCAAGCATACGGCCCACCTGATGGTAAGCGGTTCCCGTAGCCTATGGACGCTTGCAACACCAGGGGTATCACTTGCGCGTTGCCGACCCTGTATAAACCTTTTAACGCCTTTTTGAAGAACCCCATGCTGTACTCATTCGAGAAAACCTCTGCAGGGAGCTCATTTCATTTCATTATTAGGTGAAAATATGTGTTTTATGTTATCCCTTACTCTCTTACTTTCTCGGACGAAGAGGACAAACTTTTGTCCACTCCCTCGGGAGTTTACCATGCTACAGGGGCTGCAGATTATAAGGCCTCTGCCCGGTACGATTAAGTATGTACTGGGACACAAGAACATAAAAATTCCAAATAACAAAAAAAAAAATATATGTCAAATTGATGAGTCGCTCAAAATAATAGGCAAAGTTGATGGTAAGAAACAGACTACAAAAGAAACGATTCAATATGTATAATCATTTTATATTTTGTCTACTACACATGAATAAAACAATATTGACTTAATACTAGGTACTTTGTAAAATAGCACATTAGAACAAAATCTAGTCAGTCAATTGATAACTTACTTAACAATATATTTTAAAAAGAAATTGAAATTTTTACAAAAGCTACTATTTAGATTAGGCATTCAACTTATAAAAATGACATCATAGAACACAATATTTCAATAGTAATACATATACATAGTCAGGTAAGCTTCATGTTCGGACAAGAGCACATCACTAGCGTGACGTCAGTGAGCGAGCCGTGGACGATGACGCGACCATTGCGTTCTTAACTCCGACTAGAACAACACCTCATTGTACATTTAATATTGTATATGAAGTAAAGTCATTCTAAGTCACAATCGTTTGGAGTTTTATTCTGGATTAGGAATATCCATCAAATTAGCGCAATCACATCATTAAGAGCTCGTGTCAAGGATACTAGATCACGGAGAAATGTGACAACCAAGCATTGGCAGGGCTAAACTCCAAGATATCGAGCAACATGCACGTTTATCGGTTTTCTATCATTGTTGAATTACACGACTTAATTCCACCACCTCCCTTTAACCATCGAGAGGCCAGACCTAGAATGGCTTTTCACCATTATGTTGTGGATAATCCAACCATTAGCACGAAGCATTTCGCCAAGTCCTTATAATGCGAACTGCCAAGGAGTGGAACTCTCTGCATTAAGGCCATTGTGGCTAGAGTGAATAGGCACCTTCTAGGTAAACATGTATCATTGTCGACCATGTCATTACATAACATCAGGTGTGACTGTGGTTTTAGCCTATTAATCATAAAAAATAAATAGGTAGATTATAATAATATGTCTGTATGTATACATTTTAGACAGTCGCCTCGTCGTCGTCGAGTGACTCGAGTGGTCTGTAGGTACACCTGCCTTCGAAACCAGAGATCTGAGTTCGTATGATGAGAAAAAACAGTTGCTCACATATTGTGAACATTTGTATATTTTTTTTATAAGTCGAGTGTCCCTCCGCATACCATCAGGCGTACGGCCCGCCTGATGGTATGCGGTTCAATTCAATTTCTTTGATGTCTTTCTGCTATGGTTAAGCGAGTACCAAGTTTCTGCGTGTCGTTGTTATACTTAGAGGGTTGTTAACAACTCTGCTTAGTATGTAGACAGGCGTTGTCCAGGTACAAGAGCGAATTATGATTGGCGAGGAATTATTAACAATCTTTTTTTTTATATAAAAGAAACGCTCGCACCTTGGGCACTACACGCGTGTTGGGTACCCTGTAAAAATCAATAGATGTCAGAAGGCAGTGCTGGGCTGGTTATCATAAATACGACTTGTAAAAAATAAATCTGAAATTGGCGTAAAAAAATCAGCTGTTTCATACTAATTTGTAATACTTACACGATCGGTTTTTTTATTACAGCAGATAGTAGATACTTTTTCCGAACTAATTTTTTTACCATCACTACTTTTAGGAGAGTTTCTCTTACACCCTGTGTATCTCAGTTGTCTAGTATCCATAACATGATTCCTAATGATGCTTAATCTGGGTTAGATAGTAGATGTGATTGTGAGAATAATATTAAGTATCTAAATATACATACAAAGATTTAAACCTGGACATTGGTATTGTTTATGACGTCCAATGTAATTTGGCATTCACCATGCGTCAATAAAGTTACGAAGGCGAGTGAGTAATTTGTAAAAAACAGACTGTTTTCTACAGATTATGACAGATTATGCCATTATATCTTCCAAAATGACATCATGACGTCATAAACAATACCAATGTTCATACCAATGCATTATTAGGTGATCGCCTTGCTTGACAAATGATCGTACAAACTATCTAGTGTAATAAAATTATAGAACTTAAATCAGTAGTCTTCCTATATCTCAAAATTGTTGCAAGGAATTCTCAAGTAGTTGGTTGGTTGGTTGGTTGGTAACTTGGTACTTTGTTGGGCAGTCAGTCTTTACTTGCCTAAAATTGGTCTTAATTTTATTTTGCCAAGGTTCGCCAGCCTAAGTTTCTTAATATACATTTACTGTGTAGCCTAACCAATGATTTTGCACATTATAGTTTGGCCTCAAAATAAAATAATAATTAAAATAAAATACTAATTTTAGAATCAGGTCTTTTCAGGTCAGAATCAAATGTGTCAGCACAGTGGAACCAGCGTAGCAAGCCATGTGTCAAATTGCTTGTTTGCTCTTGCATGGGCTACGAGAATTATTTGATCTATTAAAGGTATAATATCCCTTTGTCGAAGTCTTAGGCAGCTGTATTATTTTGTAATTTAGCAATCTCCTCTTTAAACTTGGTGATGGTTTCCTTGGCTAGGTGCAACTTCTCCTTCAGTTCAGAGATTTCACTCCTGACCTTTGATTGTGAGGCTATTATCTTCTCCAGAGTCTTCTCCTTTTTTTCTTCAACTAAAAAAGTTTATTTAAATAATTATGTTGACTGACATCTTTTATTATACTTGTTATGTATCTATCTATGTTAGAAATGAGTTACAGCCACACAGGCCAAAATTTAATAATAATATGAAATTCAAAAGTATTTTCAGCAGAATAACATTATTTTATTACAACTATTACAAGTTCATGAATTTAAGACTTTATTATGTTCACTTAGCACTGAGATTGTAATCAGCTTCTAAGGTAATAACTACCATATGCACTTTTGAAATAAAACCAATTTACCAGATAAAACTTGAGTTTAATTGGATGTTACATTATCATTGACGACCGGCTGGTCGAGTGGTCTGTGCCACTTGCTTATACAGGCTGCTTGATCAAGAGGTCCCGGGTTCAAATCCCAGTAGGGACAAATGTTCATATGATGAATATGAGCATTAGTTCATGAGTCATGGATGTTTGTATATATATTCAGTATATTTCTAACATTTATATACATATTATTATTAATATTTATCCGTTATTTGGAATCCATAACACAAGCTCTTAATGATGCTTACTTTGAGCTAGATAATAGGTGTGAGTGTATGAATATTATTATTATTATAAATGCTTACTTTATCTCGGTATGTAGCCGGTTTATAAGAGTAACACGGGCCTGAGCCAAGTGTTAGCCATTGTTAAATATTTGGTGTGTTGACTTATATTGGCGGTGGGATGTCTGAGTTATGTAATGAGTAGGGAATCTGTATTTGTGTCTTCAATTTTATTATTATTATTACATACCTGACATTTTATGACATGCTATGAACACAAGTTAAATCCAGTAAAGTGGTTTTTTCAAATGTGTAGTCCTGATGAAAATATAAGACAATTAGGGGATGCAGAACCGGACCTTATTTAGGAACCGGGTTTTTCGGTTCCGTTTTACCGAAGAACCGGGTACCCGGGTTTTTTCGGTTCTTTCGGGTCGTGAAATTAAATTCTATTTAATTTGTTTTGGTTTTGTTTAGGAACTCTATTAATCACAGTTAAGAAAATAAATAATATGGGAAATTGCTAAACAAAGTTTTTAAATAATCAATATGTCATGTATATCAATATGTGAAGCGGTAAGAAAAGTCCATATGCGGAGACAGCTAGTGAAGCTTGAAACACACTGTTCTAGCCGCCTCCACCTTGCCAGCCCATAAGGTCACTTTTAACGCCTCATTTGAAGGAACCCATTTTAAAGGAAGGAGGAAACACGTGTACTGGCGAAGAATTCCAAGATTTTAAAGACAAAGAATCGAGTTACTAAACTTCTTTGTGCGCGATTTTGAGGTGGGCACAGTGAATTGATGACTCCGAAGACCGCCACGCACGAGGGAAAGAGGAAGGAGGAAGGTGGGATAAGTTCAAAAAGCTATGCAATAATTGAGGAAATGTCTCGCCGCAATTGCAGAGGCTCGAAGAGTGCCGGCAATAAATTCCAAGTTTTGGAAGTCCGACAAAGAAACGAGTAACTAAACTTCTTTGTGCGAGATGTTGAAGTGGAAACAGTAAATTGATGACTTCGAAGACCGGCACGTGTGCTCCTGAGGGGAAGGTGGGATAAGATCGAGGAGGTACTTGGGGGAGGCATCCCACAGCTGCGAGCAATATTCAACGCAATACCGGACCTGAGTATTGTACAGAAGGCATAATTGTTCTAGCGTGAAAAATCGACGCACCTTGTTCAGTACACCGAGCTTCTGGGAGACTGTTTTGATAAAAGTTTCGATATAATTCCTCTGATTCAAATCGCAGCATATTTCCATACTGAGCAAGTTGTTGGAACCCTGTGCCGAAAGAGTAGTGCCCTAAAGAGAGGGAAGGGGAAGGAACGGCGACATTTTGGCTGTAAACTCGCACTCCTGTGTTTTCTTAGCATTGAACTCATTAAGATTGTTAGATCCAGATTCAGGTATGAGGTTTAACACCCTGTCGAGCTCAATGGTAAGATTCATTCTCTCCATCTGGCGACCTGGGCGACCGTAATATCCACCATGCACTGTACTGTCATCCGCATAGCAATGAATGTTTCCTAATAGAAGCATGTCATTGATATTAAGAAGAAAAAAGAGAGTAGGGGATAGAACAGAGTCTTGAAGTACACCAGCGTTCACTGGCATGAACCCCGAACACGGATTCTCTGCTTATGCAGGAAGCCGGCGATCCAGTTGCTGAGCTCTGCAACTGGATCGCCGTATACGGTCTGCCCACTCAGCTGAGTGAGTAGACCGTATGCCGGGAGCTTAGAGAAAAGAGCCCTGTGCCAGACCCGATGAACAGCTTTAGCAATGTCTAACAGCCACTGACTCACCACGTTTATCTATAGCTTTACCCCAGACATGCAATAAATACGCTCGAAGATCACCCGTTGACCGTTTCAGGCGAAACCAATACTGACTATCAATAATTAATGAGCTATCTTCTAAGTTACGGACCAGCTGGTTATTTTTGAAATCCGTTCCATAACCTTGCAAAGATCTGTGGTGACAGCTATTGGGCGGTAGTTAGCTGGGTCTATCGGTCTCCCTTTTCACTGTCATCAGTGATCTGATGACTCATCACACTCATCCACTGTGAGTAAAAACAAAATTATAATCTTTTCTTAATAAAACGGTCTAATATTTTTAATATTTTTTCCACGCACAAAAATTATATTATTATATATTATATACAAAAGAGTATATAAGTACGGTAAAATGAAAAAAGTACCTATTAAATACTTTATTAATCTGCATTTAGCTAACTTTGTGATGTGTATTAAGTGAAAACAAAAGAATGTAACAAAAAAGTATCCACGGAAGACCAGCGTCGTAGTGTCCAAGGATGCTTCAGCTTATGCTGAGTGGATTCCTTTTTAGTGACATATTTATATTGTTATTTGTTCAAATGTGTTGTATTTGGCGTCTGTAGTCATAATTGTGTGTTTCTGAATAAATTATTTCATTTCATTGCAAAATATGGTATCTATACTTACATGTCCAAACTTACAATAATAATAACGATTATTACTTTTGTTTAAATTAACACACCAGTACACTTTGATAATTAACGATGCACTGACTGAGCAAGACAAAATGGTGGTGAATGAATGCTGTGAACTGCTATGCTGCCCCATACCCTTACTAGTGTAGCCATGCCACGCCTTACATATTCAAAGTTCGATTTTCGCAAACAATATCGTTAAATATTTGATTTCTTTGATGACATTCATAGGAACCGAAAGAACCGAAAAACCCGGGTAATATATATTTAAGAACCGGTTCTTTGAGAGCTGAAAGAACCGGGTAGAACCGGGTCTTTTCGGAACCGGGTAGAACCGGGTGCATGCCCTAAAGACAATACTACCTTAGGCACTGTTTTTATTACACTACTACACATAAGTGTACATATGTCGGGATATTTCAGGCAACCACAACACTATTTTTTCTTATTTTTTTAAAATACAAATAACATATATTGACAGCACCACCCTGTATAAGTGGTCACTTTTTGGAATGCATTTACATGAAATTATATCATATTTTATTCAATTTAACAAGGTACTTACAAGGTTCTGCCGTTTTTTAAATACACAAAAACTTCTATTCATAAAATATACTACTTATTTGTTCTAACAAACAAAACTTAATGTTTATTTTGGTTATCTGTTACATAGAATAAACAGAAACCATTTCAACTAGTATTTTATGTAAATACAAAATCCATTCATGATTTGTAGGTATTAAGAATATTATATTGGAATTGAATTGAAAAGGTACTTACAATTTGTGTCATGTGTCCAATTCCCATTGGTAAGTGGTTTGACTGAATTTAGTATGTGTTGCATGAGTTGTGTTGGCTCTTGAAAGACAATCTCTTCATATGACTCACTGACGAGAGCCCGGCCCACTGGTGGCTGTACACCTTCTGTCACTGGCGATTGGAAGAGTTTGAGAATGTGGTATAAAGTTACCTGCAATAATGAGTAAGTAATTTAAGTTTGTAAAACTTGAAAAAAAATAAAACTTGTTTTTTTTTTGTTGTCAACTATCTGTTGGTTTTAGAAGCCAGATGTCATTTTCCGGTATGTACTCTTTAATGCACTTGTAAAAAAGATTATCAATACATAATGACAATTAGTTAACAAGGGTGAACTTACCTTTCTCGTAAGGTGTGTGTTCAATTTTCATGAAATCAAAGTATTGCTCAACTGATATGTTGGCATTAGACTGTAATATTGCAAATAAACACTTACTGGTCTTTCATTGGGATCATGAAAGTATATCTTGATTACAATTTCAAACTCGCCCCAACCAGTTTCAGTGACTTCGTAGGGCGGCTTCAACACTATTCTATTAGGAACGGCGTAGCTTTCATGTAATTTAAAGTGAACTTTTTTGATATAAGTCGACATGTCTTCATTGGCGTAGGGTTTAACGTAAACAGTCCATTGATGTGTATGGCCATCTTCTTCACGCTTCTTCCCAAAATAACGCGCTACGTTACCATAAACAATCGGTTTCACGATCACTAAGCCCTGTAATTTAGTATACTTATAATAATTATTAAATTTATGATAAAAACATCAATTTAAATCAATAAACAAATAGACATTACCTTTACTCTACCTCCTGAATCGGGGCCAAAGTCTGTTGGTAGGCTCATATCAATGTCTGATTTGGAAGACAGCTCGATGTGGACCTTTTCCAATTGAAGTAAAATTTTATTCTATTTCCTACAATTCTAGGTTTAGTTTTCAAAACAAAAACAACCTCAAATTCAAATATTTCGGGATTTGACATCACAGATTTGAAAGTTTTTTTTTTAGGGACGTCAGTCAAAGGGATGTAGCCCATACGTTCGTGGCCTAAATATTTTATTTCATTCTACAAATATTGCATTGAAATGCATTTCAGTTTAGCGGGAAATATATGATGACGATGACAAGACCGTCATCGTCATGGAGATTTTACAAGCAGTTTAATTCACAATCACTGAACGTTTTATAAATGTATAAACGTTGGAGTTTTTACGATAATATTTTCAGGCTTTTGATGATATGAAGAGTTGGTGAAACTTTTTCGACAGATAATACTTACATATTTAGGTAATATGCGTAATGTTTATACATTGCTAGGTCAGTAGCCCATACTTGACTTTTACAGTATAACTCTTTCTCTCGATTAGGACAGAAAAGAGATAGCAAGTTTTTTATTAGAACTGGCAGAAGAAAAATAGATAATTTTAGATGGCGGCTGCCGGCGTGTACGGGGGTGCTTTTTATGCCCTGCATTTTATGATCATTGAGATCTGAATAAACGTTTCCAAATGTCATAAGATAATATTATACCTCAAGCTTTAGCACAAGAACCAATAATAATTCTTATTTCAGCCGTGAAACAGTTCGCTGTGTTTCGGATTGAAGGGAAAGGTAGCCAGTGTAATTACTGGGCATGGACGGCATTTCATGCTAGGCCTCAGGATGACAACGCACCTGCAATATCAAGTGCTTTTCCTTGTTATTACAGGTGTCTATAGGCGGCGGTAACCGCTTACCACCAGGTGGGCCGTCAGCTTGTTTGTCATCTAGTTGTATTAAAAATAAAAATAAAAAAAAATAAATGAAGGCAATGGGGAGGAGGCCTATACAGCCATATCTGATAAACAGCGTATATTATACCAATAAAGTTTAATTTAATGACAGAGTACCTAGTAATAGTAGTGTTAATGTATCAACAATACTAACTATACTACACCAAATATGCTGAATTGAGAACCTGGTTTACTGAGGGACCAAAACAACGTGAATTTTTGATTCTGTAGTCGACAACACGTCAAGTATAACAGTTTGACCTTCAGTTTGACCCTCCTTAATCCGTTTGTAATAAAGAGGCGACCTTCGTAGTGCAACTGTTACACTTGATGTATGTACAGTCGTCTGTACATACCTACGTATTTTAAAACATGGATTGGTTACGTTTTAGAAATAAAAGACAGGAAACATTTTATTTCTTTTTTCTTATTAGAAGGCAAGTGAACAATGGTCCAACAAGCTCTTTTTATTACTTAAATGCAATATATTTGATTAAGTAACATTTAAACTAGCTAACTTTCTTACGCTTTCGCTCTACGTTATAATGAGCACAGCTTTATACAGTCACAACATTCAAAATGTGGATTTATACCACGACACGGAAGCTATCAGTCGGTTGGGGTTAAGCAAAATAGGCCACTTCAAGAATGTGCTCGTCCGCTCATTAGACACGGGACACGGCTAACAGTCCATCTCAAAATACCTATGTTTAAAAGCGTTCGGCCGCCAATAGCTCCGTGGGTAATTTAAAATTTATGGTCAGTGCGGGCGTTCTCAGCATCCGCGAGAAGTGGGTTGCTCTCTTCTTCGAGCCTCGAAGATCTGGAGCCGTGCCTGGACGCGGACACCCTTTGGGTAAAGGTAAGTAGATTGGGTACGAGACCACCGCAGGGTGTAGCTGGTGCAGAGCGAGACGAGACACGCGCGCCCGGCGAGATTCTCGACGTCCTCACCGGATAGGCTACGGACAGCGGCATGTATAAGCTCGATTTTCTAGTCTTTGAAGTTTTCTTGACACTCTCGAGACGGCGATGCCGGCGTTCGTCACTGGGTCTCCTTAAAGTTGAGTCGCGGGACGTTTGAGTTGGACTGGTGGGTTGTGGAGGCGATTCGCAGGCGGCGGCGACTTCTGGGGAGGGGCAGGCGAAGAGGTGGCGCAGGCCGTACGGCTCATGGTCGTAGGGCGCATCGTCCAGCATGGAGGGCGAGCGATGCGCGGGCGGCGACGCACCTAGGCGAGGCTTGCAGCCCCCGTCACAGTACATCTCGCAGTCAATTAGCTCAAGATCCAGGTCAAACGAAGGATCCTGAAGGAGAAAAATAACATTAATGAATTTCCTTCCATAAATTGCCAACAATAAAGAAAAGTATTTAAACTCAATGATTTTTATCATGTCCTCGGAAGGGGAAAGAACCCACGACCTTCACAAGGCTCACAAGCCGGTTGACTGCTTGAACTATCTGAGCTACCGTCCTCGGAAGCTCAGATAGTTCAAGCAGTCTTGGGACGTCTTGGGACGACCGTGTGAATTTCCGCTAGTCCAGCTAGCTTGTAACGCAAATACAGATTTGCGTTACAAGCTAACGCATACATACCTATACCCTATTACTATAATGTTAAAATATTATATTTCATCTCTCATACTCTGAAAGCGGGTCATTGTAAGCAGAAGAAGCGGGCAGAAAGTGCTACATTTATTCCTTCAAAAAAAGAGTGTGTATGTTCACCGAATTTTTCTGTCAATTGTGAACCGATTTTCAAAATTCTTTTTTTATTCGATAGAGTATTGTCCTGAGATTGTCCCATTGTCACCAAGTCAGAATCTGATGATGGGATCCCAGGAAAATCGAGGGCAAACCTAAAATTTTATAGGCATGTATGACATGTTTTACTTTTTTCCAAAGCTATTCAAGTATTTGCCTCTGTTAGTCATCATCTCATGTTGATGAGCTGGTGATGGAAGGTACAACTCCTTAACGGTTAAGAGTTGGAAGATAATTCTTTCACTATTATTGGTAGGTATTAACGAATAGTTGTAAGCTATCAGATTATTCGGGTGAACTGATGATTAAAGGTAACGGTTACCGTAACGGTGTGTGGAGTTAGATGATACTTTATCAGTGGTACGATACGTTAATATTAAACAATATTATGTATTCCAACCAAAGACTGAGAGACAGACAAGTCGATAGTGCTGACGGTCACCCAACTAGCTTTGACCTTAGAAACCATTAAAAATGTATTTTTTTTAACAAAGATAAAACCGACATCAAAACACTAAAAAGGAAAAATCAATAAATTTCAGTACCTTACTATTTACCTTCTAAAATGTATTTTTTGGAGTTGATGCTGAGCTGTTTTCAGTGACAATAGAAAATGAAGCACTAACTCCAAAAAATACATTTTAGAAGGTAAGTACTTTGGTAGGTACTGAAAAATTATTTTTTTCTGTTTAGTGTTTTGAAGTCGGTTTTATTTTTGTTAATTTTTAAAGAAAGAAATTGATGTAACCGCTTCCATAACTAAACCTTATAATAATAGCTTTTAATCGCTATTGATTCGTTTCAGGCAATGAAAGAATTGTAGCATAATATGGATATTTGTATAGGTTCATTGCAACTGAGAAAATTTAAAATATTCCCAATGTTTAATAGAAGTCGTACAATATCTATGTATTTTTCTTTTCGTTAAGTAGATAAGCAGGATAATAATTACCTGGTCCTATTTAATTCTTATTTACCTACTGGGTGGTACATAAACAGCATAATATGGGTGCACCTATGTTAACATTGTTATTGCACATTACACTACATTTGTAAATTTTGTTTTACTGACCAACTTTTCTATGAAGAAATTTAAAATTAATAAAAAAAATATGGGGTACCAGTCGTGTTTCTTCTCAAGAGTTAGCCTCTGAAAGTTTGACAACTTTCAGACCACTTTAATTTTCCAATTAAATTTATAAAAACACTGTCAAACCAGCTCGCGACAACCCTACAAAATGCGTACTATCGTGTATATTGCGACTATTTGCGACACACTACAGTTACAGTTACATAACACACACACAAACAACGTGCGCACATACTACGATATCGCTCCCATCGCAACCCCAGAATTCCTATTTGTTTTTGGATTTCTGTCATTGTGCTCACACCTTGTTTATGACGTTAAACGATCTACTCATAGTAGTAACACAGTTTAAACAGTTTTGTAACGCAGCCTCAAAAGCGTTGGCCTACTGGTTGTAATTGTTACACTGTGGCAGTACTTCACAATTAAACTTACCAGGGGCTGAACAGGAGAAGTGATAAGATTATCCCGGAAGGCTTGCGTAGAGTCCCTGGGGCGGCCTGCGCCGTCGGACACGGTGCGCGCGCGCGGGTGCGGCGCGCCATGAGCGGTAGCGGGGGCGGGGGCAGACGCGGGCGCGGGCGCGGAGCCAGGGGCCGTCAGCGAGGACAGCGAGCGTAGCAGCGAGCGCCCGCACCCAACCCCGCTGCACTCTTCGTAGTTGCTCGCACACGAGTAGGGAGGCGGTATGATTGAATTTGCCTGAAAATATTACACAATTCACTGTAAGTTTTCTGGGCTTGGAAGGCATTAGGTTCAGTGGATCAACATGAACACAAATAAGATGGCTGACATATAATTTGACATTTAGAAGCGTGTGTTTAATTACCTAACTTATTCAACGTGATAAAATGCAATGTTTGGGAACTACAACTAAAATTATCTATGGTTTTTTAGTAATCTATATAAATTTAACTAAATTTCTCTACAACTAAACAAATCTAAACAAATTCTTGCTATCTTTTTCCTTTTACATATTGCGAGAATACTGTATATACTGTTCTTAAATAGAAGAAACACAGATTCAGAAGAAACACTCTAGATCTAAATCTAGAGTGTTTCTTCTGAATAGGGCCCAGTATCGGGCCCGCCGACTATTTATAGTTTTAAAATCAAGCATATTTTTAAATATTAATTTGTCAAGACATATGAGACTCCCGGACGTCAATTACGACAGTTAAAAATCAATATTATGTGTCTGTATCTCAGAACAATTCTGCTCTGATTTGACACCTTTAAAATTATAATTATACTCCCAGTGAAAAAAGAGGGGTCTTATAAGTTTGACGTGTCTGTCTGTTTATCTGTGTGTCTGTCTGTGGCATCGTAGCTCTTAAACGAATGGACCGATTTTAAATCGTTTTTTTTGTTTGAGAGGGGTCTTATAAGTTTGACGTGTCTGTCTGTTTATCTGTGTGTCTGTCTGTGGCATCGTAGCTCTTAAACGAATGGACCGATTTTAAATCGTTTTTTTTGTTTGAGAGGGGTCTTATAAGTTTGACGTGTCTGTCTGTTTATCTGTGTGTCTGTCTGTGGCATCGTAGCTCTTAAACGAATGGACCGATTTTAAATCGTTTTTTTTGTTTGAAAGGTGACGTGATCGAGTCGGTTTTTAGCTAAAATTTATGAAGATCTGATCAGGCGTTTGATGACTATCAGCTCATATCCGACTTGACAAAAGAGTCAAGTTATCCTTTCACAGATAAGTCATAAGATTGATTTGAAATTTGTTTTACTATTACTTCGGTGGTATTTCCATTTCAGTTCTGGATATAATAGCCTTGATGTGATCCTGTACCTTCAAATAGTCGGCGGGATCAGCAGATATAGCGTGTTTTGCCTCATAGGAGTAGTCTCAATAAGATGGTGTTAGATAGATGATAAATGAGGCCGGGGTTACTTAAAACTTTAAATTTAATATAATTTTAATATATCTTACCTCATTTGCTGCGTTGCATATGAAACTGGAGTTGAGAGATTCTGCAGTACTCGTCGCTGATAGAGAACCTGGAAGTATCATTAATAAATGCTTTGTTATTTTGAAGCTAAATACACAGACACACATGATTACACTCCATACTGACAGTGGTCACGTTTAATTTAGCCAATCGGAGAGCACCCTCATGCTTTTTGTAAGCTTTCTTCACAGGGTCGAGCATTTTACTCTTTCCAATAACTTTACTCATGAACGTTTATCCCGGTGGCCTACCACATCGCGACTGTCCTCTGAACAAACGGCATTACTAATGGTATTAGAAACCTCGTCAAGTTACCACAGATTATCGATGAAGCCAATTAGTTGCCACTAATGACGAGTAATAAACAGTACTCAATGCAGTATCATTACGGTATTTAACATAAAGCATATTATTCTTTAAGAGAAGATTGAGAAACCCTATGCGTTAGTTTTGGCATAGAAATCAGATTTCGTGTAGTATGATTCGGCTGGGGTCGAACTGTAGCTAAGCTGTAAAGGTAAATATTTGTTCACAAAGGATATCATCGCAATCCTCAAACTTTCACGAAGTACTAAAATTTGTTTTTTGTATTACTCTGAGAAGAGGTTTTCCTTCCCTCAAGGAAAAACACAGTAAGGATGTATGGCCCAGTTTATTTTTTTTCTAAGTTGGGTGTTTTGAAATAGAACCCCTTTACCGGATTTACCGAACTGGTTTAATTAGATGTTAAATTATTAGCCCCAAATCCTCAAAAAGAACACCGTTTCATTCCTAGAATGTTACGTGAGGCTATTGAAATCAAAGAACATCCCAATTTCAATAGAGAAGATGGTTGAGTGTACCGCCAGCTTAGGATGGCATTAAGGATTCTCCAGATTCTTACTCCACTTTCAAAAACATCTTATTTATTTGATAATTTCATGACATTTGTATGGAATAATATAACATTGGCTGCATTATTTGATAGAAATGTCCAGAAATTATCAAATGAATAAGATGTTTTTGAAAGTGGCTATGGCATGGGCTATATTAAGTAGTTCATAGAAATAGTTTGCATTTCTATGAACTACTTAATATAGCCCATGTTTTAATTTTTTGTCGCATTGACAGCACCATCCTGTATACGGACGAACATGGATAAACTAATATAAGTTCCTAGTTTTTTTTTTGGAAGCCCATGTTTAGTGACAATGTAGATCGTTCCGTGATTCCACTGCTATTTAAAATGGCTTCTAAAAGATGCTACTACTATGGATAACTAATATTGGGAGACTCAGAAGCAGGCAATAATAATTATTCGATACGAAGACGCGGGCAAGTCTTCAATAATAAAAGTGCAGATGAGCTAGTGCAGTGGTAGCTTACCTGGTGCCCGAATCACATAATTTCTGAAGTAGTGGACCATAAGGTAATTACCACCGGTCTTCCCTTCCCCCTCGCCGCACGTGATCACCAGAGGATAGAGGTCGGGCTTCGAAGTCACCTGCACAAAAACAAGAACTTCTGTAGAGGTAAGATACATAATAATGGCTTGTCTCTCTAAAATCTTTAAATTTGCAACGTTCCGGAATTACATCACACAGGGTAAAAAAATATTTTTTGTATCGCTCATTAAACCTAACTAGTAGGTATTTCCACTGCCATTAGAGACGAGGTTTATTGATATATATATAACAAAGTGCAATGGAGACATAACTAATGAGATACCTAACCGTAATCATGACTAAAGAGGTGGGGATATATAACGTTACAGCCTTACAATAATAACGCTATCTATTATTATTATTCTAAGCTTACAGTAAAGCAATGGAAAGCGTAATGCTTTGAAAATTGGAGTAACTACAGAATAAGCGAATTAAGAAGCAACAGAATAAGGAAGCTAGAAGCTCGGTGGCGTAGTGGTTTGAGCGCTCTGGTGTCGATTACGAAAACAAAGCAACTTTCGCCATGGTTGGTCCCGGGATGGGTCAACCAAAATTTCTAATCTTGAGCTCCTCCGTGCTTTGGAAGGCACGTAAAGCCATTGTTACTGCAACCGGGACCAATGGCAGCGGGTTATGGCTCAAGCTCCTCGTGTCTTTCTGGCATGTAGGAAGGCCTGTGTCCAGCAATGGGACGTATACAGGGTGGTGCTGTCAATGCGACAATAAATTGAAACATGGGCTATATTAAGTAGTTCATAGAAATGCTTTGACACTTTCAAAAACATCATATTCATTTGATAATTTTTGGACATTTCTATGAAATAATGCAGCCAATGTTATATTATTCCATACAAATGTCATGAAATTATCAAACGAATACGATTTGTTTGAAAGGGCAAACCATTTCTATGAACTAATAGGTATAGCCCATATTAATTTATTGTCGCATTGACAGCACCACCCTGTATAAGCTGGTGATGAAGCGAGGAATGGACTAGTCAGCAGTTCAGCATAGACATTAATGCGAGAACTGCGTAAAAGTAAACAGAAGCAGTTCGTTTAGAATATAATATAAAACAAATCACTTCAGAGTACGGTGGTGGGGCCTGGTGGAACGATCCACAGCGGCTGTAGTGCGGCGGGGGGTATATAGAACCCGCGGAGTCATGGTCCGAGTTGGGTCGCCGGACACAGCACGCCATCGAACACATGTACACCCCATGCGAAGAGCGCTTGAAGAACAGGCACCATATACAGCAAATCAAAATACCACCGAGGGTCCCGAGGAGGAATAGCACGGACCTGAAACATTAAATGGAACCATTATTTAAATTTCGTTGAGAGACTCTAAGTGGCCGAATCTTAGTAGACAATATGCCAAAATGATTGGATCAATAAAACAAAGAGACGTTCTGTTACTTCGTGTGAGTTATTAACAGCTGGTTTATTGCAGGTGTCTATAGGCGACGGTAACCATTTACCACCAGGTGGGCCGCCAGCTTGTTTGTCATCTAGTTGTATAAAAAAGGGCCAATGAAGCTTAGTTTAATAGGCACTGAAAGAAACAACTCCTTAGAGAGGAAATTGTAGTGGTCGTGATTTTTAAGTAAATACTTACCACTGCGCATACCAAGGATAAGGGTAAGGTGCCTCCTTGTAGGGCTCCTCGTCGCGGCGAGCGGGCGTGGTGGGCGCGTCGCCTACGCAGCAACCCCCCTCGCAGCACTGCCATCCACGCGGGCATAGGTGGCCGTCGCTGCATACTCCAGAGCTGCCACACTGACGGAAGAAATTACCAATACCTTAACACCAATGTCAATTACTCTTCAGGTTTTTTGTGGTTTTTAGCCGACAAACCGTAATTCTATGACTATAAAGGCTGCTGTCCACGGGTAGAGTTAATGGTGGAGGTGGAGGTGGATTGTGTCCTGCTTACTGCCACTTTATTTTTAAATCTCTTTTCATTATTAATTAAAGAAATGATTGTGTTTTGTTTGACTGATGTTTATTAACCCCCGACGAAAAAAAGGGGTGTTATAAGTTTGACGTGTCTATCTGTGTATCTGTGTGTCTGTCTCTGGCATCGTAGCGCCTAAACGAATGGACCGATTTGAATTCGGTTTTTTTGTTTGAAAGCTGATGTGACTACGATGGTACTTAGCTATAATTTATGAAAATCAGTTTAGGCGTTTGATGACTATCAGCTCATTTTACACATGATTATAGGGATTATAGGACTTTTACAGATCCGATTGATTTGAAATTTGGTGTACTGTCACTTCGGTGGCATTCCCATGACAAATTATCCTTGAGCTGATCCTATACCATCAAAAAGTCTGCTAAATGCTTAATTCTTCAGAAACTTATAGCAGATATAGCGTGTTTGGGCTCTTATGAATAGTCTCAATGAGATGGTGTTAGATAGATGATGAATGATGCCGGTGGTTACTTAAAATTATATTATTTTGGATTTTTTTTCAGCAAAGATATTCTAATTTCTGTTTATAAACATAATATCGTAATATTACCTATTACGTCATAGTCAGCTGCAGCGTTTCATTTCAAACATTTCAAAGCATTGGCTTGCCAAAGCGGCTGCTGTGTCGGGAACTGTCGGAAGGTTTCTTTCAAAGGGAAGCCATTAAGTTCACCTTGTTTGTACACACTCTGAATACGAGACGCTATTCATGTCGCCTGGGTAGCATTTACGAAGGTCTGGCTTTTGACGTGTGTGCGCTATTTTGGTTCGCAAATAGGTGAAGTAGGTAACAAACGTTAGGTAACCATTTTTTATAAGAATGGTGGCAGACAAGTTTACGGCCCGCGTAAGCGCGAAGCCTATGGACGCTTTGAGCATCTTGAGGCACTTCACGCGTTGCCAACCCAGTAAAAATCTAAAGAATTATGCTGATAGCTTAGGAAACAAGTCTGCCGGGTCCCAGCCACCATAACGATTTATCCTTGATCTCTGGCAACCTTACAGACCTACTTACCGCAGAAACGCAATACTACAAAGAGTGTTTTTCAGGTCTTCTGTAAGGTAAAGTCAGCACATTAAGCGTAACAGTTTGACCTTGAGACCGCCCTTACTCCGTTCGTAATAGAGGCGGTTTTCGTAGTGCAACTGTCACACACGACGTACTGTCGTCTGTACAATGGTAAATACCATATAAGCACTGCTTTTTTTACTTTGATGACTTTTGAATTTAGGTAAAAGCTTTCTTTTTGGACGTATATGTTTGTGATGGATGTGAGAATTTTCCGATTAATTGCAATTTCTTAATTGGTGCATGGTTTGTTCTTCATTCATTCTTCATTTGTTCTTTTTTTCTTGAATGACCAAGAATTACGAGCCAACATTCATAATCAGCATTTTTATCTACACCATTGGCGTTGGAGAAACCACAGCGATGTAGGTAATTCTTGGAACTTAACTCCCACCGGGAAAACTATTTATAGGTAATCAATAAGGTGCAAGTGCATTCAGCTTAGGTGCGCCCGGCATAAATACAAGCCAGGGCGGTTGCCATAGCAGCCAGGGCTTATTTTTTTTGCAATTTAGACATTTAGGTAAATATTTTATTTTCTTACATCCAAATAATGTGTTAAAATAAAATTCAGTAAAGGACATACTAATAGGACAACTCAGAAAATAATCAACTGATTAACTGTTCAAAAGTAAAGCGTTTCACGAAGAAAACAAGCGTATCGTATATTGATTGAAAACAAAGTAGGTAATAAGAAATGCCTGAAGCGTACGGCAGATCAAAGTCCAGTAAAGCTTTCCGTGAAACGCTTCACTGGGCTTTGATCTTTGTTCCCTCACGACCGGTACCAGAGGGCACTATTATTTATAAATATACAGTATATAGTTTACATTAATTTCAGGACTAAACCTTTGATAATAACTCTGGTTATTACCAAACTCAAACAACATAACTTTGGGTGGTTTAATTACTGGGGTGCGATTCTGTAACGACTCTCGCACCTCACTTCGCAAGTCACTTCGAATTCAACTGTCAAATAAAGCAAAAAATGTATGAAAATTTGCTCTATTTGACAGTTGATTTCGAAGTGACTTGCGAAGTGAGGTGCGAGTTCTGTTACAGAATCGACAAGCTGGGCATGGAAGGCATTTCATCTTAAGCCCCAGGATGACAACGCACCCGCAGTATCAAGTGATTTTTCCTTGTTATTGCAGGTGTCTATAGGCGGCCACTTACCATCAGGTGGGGCCGTCAGCTTGTTTGTCATCTAGTTGAATAAAAAAAATGGGTAATTGTCAATTCTTTTTATTTCATATACCGGGTGTTACAGAAGATTGAAGAAAGGATGCACATAAATAAAAGGAATTCTGGGGTTTTGTTTGTGTTTTTGTGTGGTATATACGGGTGTCCCAGAAGCCGACGTCAAGCCGAAAGCAGGTGATAGACTAACTCATATAAGTTGTCGGAAAAATATAAAAAAAAATCTAAGTCATATATTTAAAAAAAAATCTAGCAAATAAAAAAAACAATAATATTTACACCCTGTGACGGTTTTTTCACTCTTGTTGCTACAAATCTTGATTTTTCTAAACATTTTCTTTTGTTTTGTAATCCTGAATAATGTTTCTGTATACTCTAATCTAAAATTTAAAGCCAGCTGCTCCAGATTAGAAGAATATGCCATTATTATCTAAATTAAATACTAAAAATTAATTTTTGACATAGCTATAAATAAGTATGTTTTCGAAATATATGGGAATTTTATTTTTTTAATTGTTGTCGACATCCCTAATTCAAGAGGCTAATTTAAAAAAAAACGGAAACTAGTGAATTTCCGATATTTTTTCCGAATTTCGTGTTTATCTGCCGAAGTCTCAGATATTTTTTTATGATTAGCTTCTTGGGAGACTAAATAATAATAATTTCCAAACAGTGAACAAGTATAACTAGAGGTACTTAGTAAGTATTATATAAAATTCATTCTATGTTTAGTCATATCAACTGGGTTTTAACATATGCTATAAGATATTGGTGTCTGAAGTAGTAGGTATTATAGTTGCATTATAAATAGGTAAATACTCTTTGACAACAGCTCGTAGCGATTTTCGCGGGAAACCCGTAGCAGACTCATCGCAGAGCGCATGTTTTCCCTTCGATCGATACTAATGTCAGGAGTTCAGGACGAGGTAAAAGTAGGCTTACAAATACCATACGTTTTAGATAATATAACTGTTTTTGAAATGTGTAATACGATGGGGATGAATCATCAAAGAAATGGAAATGCTATCGGTTGCAACTGTTTATAATAATCCGTGACGTTTGAATAGTAATGCGGCATTTTTTATAGCTTGTTTGTCTCTTCACATGGGTCTGAAGCGCCTGTAGTACAGTATTAAAGGCTAAATCTAGAAATACTGTTCAGCTAATGCTTTGAAATAATATAAGGGATTATTAATAATGAATAAACTTACTGGCACTGGTTTGATAATAAAAAATCCGAGCATAGACAAAGCGAATAAGGCGAAAAACATTGTTGTAAGTAGGAGAGCCGCGCGGCCGGGCATGGATCCTCTCAAATCATTTGGCACAGCTGAAATTTAGCGCAAGGTGCATCGGCACCTCGCTGCACGTCACACGCGGTAATACAGTGGCTTATTTCGGGAACATAGTCGCATCCCCGCGCCATGTATCTCTCCCGGAGGGTCGCGCGGAACTGACTTTTATATCGCTGTGCTCACACGACCGTATAACGCAGATCCGCCGTGCCCCCCTCTTGCTTCAGCGTCGGGAAATGTAGAGCCTTCGTGAGCCGGGGATCTATTTGCGCTGGACAGTGCAATTGAATCGCTAAAATGGTTTTGCAGCTGCGTAGGTGTTGTGTGGCGTCGTGTATTCCTTAACGCAAGGACGTAGGAATCATTTTCTCTAAAGTGTATTTATAGAGACACAAGCCTTATGGTGGTGTAAAAGGGAGAATATGTAAACAGCAAATAAGTCGGCTACGTTGAGGTTGCTTTTACGTTTCGTACACTAAATTACACGACGCACGATGATTCTTATAAACACATACGAAAGTAGGTACCTATCTGTGAAGTCCCTCTATATTACCCACATATCAGACAATAGATATTGTATCTTTTTTTGGTTCTCAGCAATTATCTTTTTAAAGACCTAAATATAAGTTACAATTCAAACTTAATTAATTCAAGAGTCACAGAACAGTTTTCGTGGTTATCACTGTGAACTGAAATAAAAAACCGGACAACTGCGAGTTGGACTAGCGCACGAAGGGTTCCGCATCATTATCAATAAACAAGCGTCTACCTGTTTCCGTTATCAATATCGTGCAAAAACAAGCAAAAAAATCACTTTTGTTCTAAGTGAGCCCCCTTAAATATTTAGGTCTCAGGATGACAACGCACTAGATGACAAATGCAATACCTAGGGATTTTTCCTGTCTGTTGCCTGTTTTGTCTATAGGCGGCGATAACCACTTACTACCAGGTATGCCGTAAGCTTGTTTGTCATCTAGTAGTATATTTTCTATCTACTTTTATATATAGGTAGAATACCTACACTATTTTGTATGTGTCGTGTGTGTGTGTGATTTATCGCCCCAGAAACAAAGAAACAATACTAAGAAGTAGTGCGCCTCACTAAACAACGCAATCAAAATCAACAAAATTAGTTTCCAAATTGCTACAATCTGCAGTAACCTGCATTAGTAATTGCGCCGTCTACGAGCTCTACGTCGTAGTAGACCGTAGCGGGCGCTACATCGCTACAGAAAAAAGCTCAGCGTAGCATTTTTACGATTTTTAGAATGTGTGTAATAAAAATTTCTGTGCGATTTCGGTGCGGGGGTGAGTTCGTCTTATAATGATGTGGGTAAAAATAATCTAGATTATCCTATGTTTACCATATAAATTCGTATATCTTCGCAAAATTAGTGTAACTTTATTGTTGCTAATTACAGGTTTCCATATGGGTAATATTTTCTTTATTTGATATTTTTAGGTCATTATTGAAGTACTCTTCATTTATTAATTCAACTTTTTCATCATACGAGTATAATATTACAGATTGTGTAGGTTTATTTATTGCACAAAATAGGTACAAAATTAGTAATAGGTACAAAATAATAGGTACAAAAGTATATATATAAACGTAACTATACAGAATGGTGCCTCAATACGATAATAAATCAAAACATGGGCTATATTACAGTTCATAGAAATAGTTTACCGCTTTCAAAAACACCTTATTCGTTTGATAATTTCATGACATTTGTATAAAATAGTATAATATTTGCTGTATTATTTCATAGAAAGGTCATGAAATTATCAAATGAATAAGATAGTAATTTTCAAACATTTATAATAATGTTAAAATCAAAAATTAAGAATATTTGAAAGCACTGCCCTAACTTAACCGAATCGTAGGTATTTGTAAAAATACTCGTTTCGGATGTTGAAATAGAATATTTCGACATTGTAGGGTGGACGTTAGCTCATAAACGCAAATATAGATAGACTAGAAGAATTTCACAGGGATATCCCAAGTCCTGGGTGGCTCAGTGGTCAGAGCAGTCGCCCGCATTGCGAAAGATCGCGGGTTCGATTCCTGCCTCACGACGTGAAATTTTTTCTAGTTTTATTATATTTTAATTACTAAGTAATTTTTCAAACATTTATAATAATGTTAAAATCAAAAATTAAGAATAAATGAATAAGATGTTTTTGAAAGTGGCAAACCATTTCTATGAACTAATGTATGTTGTCCATATTTTAATTTAATGTCGTATTTACGGCACTACCCTGTATAACGCAGAAATGCGTCCAATGGAACCGACTTTCAATACGCCGAGTTAATAAACGTTGAAGCAATACATTGAATGCTGGCGATTGATGAACGGCCAATTAAGTGGCTAATATGACAGATGGCAGTGTTGGTGTACTACCTTCGTTTTCGAGGGGGAACACTCTCGTTTACCGTATCGCCGCCATCATGGTTTAATGCGCCGCTTTATTGGATGCCTAGTCCGTTTATTAAATGCCAGCGTCCAATAAATGCCTAGGCCGATAGTTTATTTATTTATTTATTCAATGGCATACACTACAGATGACAGTCAAAATTAGCACAGAACAACATTTCTAAAGGTATTAAACAAAACCGACACCTAATACATGCGTACACATACGATACGGAAACATTTGACATAAAAGTAGACACAGCAAAAGTTGCATTAGATTTATGTTTAACGTTTTTGACATAATGTTATGCAAGTATATTTAATTTGAATTAGATTGGTTCCATTTTAAATAGTCATTACATTACAAGAAAATAAGGTTTGTAGTAATAATTGTTAATAATTGGACTTTACTAACGTTTAACGAATTGGCGTATTGAAAATCAGCCTAGGCAGATCGTCTTGTACTGAAGAGTTTTGGTGCGATTGATAAGTTTTATGATCACCTAAAACCAAAACGATTTCGGTTATAAGTGGTCATAAAAAATAATCTTGAACACTCCAATCAATCAAAAAACAGTTGCAGAAAAGCTCTTTGATACGATCTGCTTAGGCGTCCAATTGAATGGCTAATTAAACCAGACGGCTGACATGAGGTTCAGCCATCTGGTTAAAAAATGCGCTTAAAATGACTTGGCTAGTTGTTCTTCAGCCGTTTCATTGGATGCCGGCGTTGAATACGGCCTAGGGTCCAGTTAGGCTGCTAATTTAAACAGACGGCTGCGTCGTATACAGGGTGGTGCCGTCAATACGAAAATAAATTAAAACATAGGCTATATTAGTTCATAGAAATAGTTTGCCACTTTTGAAAACATCTTATTCTTTGTTAATTTCATGACATTCCTATGAAATAAGGGAACCGATTACTTTCCCGAAATTTACTAGTTCGATTATCATTTCCCCGAAAACGGTTGACCAACTTCTCTTTTGCCAAATGTATTGTTTGCCATATTTTTAAATTATCGAAATTGACATAAGTATCACTTCACCAAACTACGTTTCACAGATTTTTACAAATACCTATTTTGTATTGACCGAAGTATCTTTTTAACTTTTTTCATTTACCAGATAACTTATTTGGCTTACTTTCACTTCACCAATACACCATTTTTCTGAATATTATTTGGCTAAAGCTATGTTATATGTAGGTACCTTCGTAATTTAACTACTACTAAAAAGGGAGCGTCTCAGTTGATATACCTACCAACATTTGATTTAATTGAACTTTAGTAACGTTCATTTTACATAATAATCATTTGTTATACCAACACATTAATATAATATGTAACCATTATTTAAGATAATTACTTTTCAAATAATGATTGATTGATATAATCTTCACTTGGTATAAAAATCAGTTGACATAATAATCTGTCATCTGTTAGTATACAGTGTCAGTGACAGAAACGAATCGCTGTAAAACGGACTCCACGTAGTCTCGTCTGCCCTACACCTAGAGTGTAACGAGTGTAATTTAAGCCCGCGAAGGCGCGGAGGGGCAAGGCGGCCCGCGAGCTGAAGAGCAGGTGGTTTTGACGATCACCGTGAAATTATCAAAGAATACGATGTTTTTGAAAGTGACAAACCATTTCTATTTCTATGAACTAATATAGACCATGTTTTAATTTATTGTCGTATTGACGGCAACTCTCTGTATATTCTTTGGAAATATGTACCTACTGTTGAGGAATTAATTATTTAGCTAGTATTTTTCTACCATATCAACACGTGATTGTTAAATGTGAGGAAATAACGAGCATTATCTGGTTGAAGCAGTTATTAGAGGAAGATGTTCACGCTTCAAAGCGATTCGATTCCTCGAATCGCTAACGCTTTAGCGATTACGATTATCGTTTGGTAGCCAAAGTGACACAAACGTAGCGATCGTTTAGTCGAGGCGTCGTATCGCTAACGCAATATTTTTGTCTATGGTTAGCGAGAGAAGAAATGTCAAAATTACAAAAAACCACAAAAATCCGTTTTTGCTTCATGTTTGAAAAGTTAAGTAAGCAAAAGTTATTAGAAGTATTAAACTAAAAATACTTTAACAATGGAAGCCCGATTACGTTTCAGTACGGAACAATATTCAACAATAGTTGAATATATGGAAAGGTAATCTATTGCAAAACATTACTATTATTACATTAACTATTTACTTATAATATTATGCTGTGAATTATTTAAAACATCTGGGCGCTTTTGTGTCAACGTCTGTTAAATCCTTATTGCCAAAGATCCAACTGTTTGTTTACCATCACTGGGTTACTCTCCCTTAAAAACAATACCTGTTTGGGGATATAAACTACAAGTATTTTCCTATCTTAAGTTTGGCTGAAATGGATGCTGTTAATAAAAGAGGACTCCTTTGCCTAACAATAAAAAATTTTAAAAACAATCCACCCAGCTGACTGACAGCTGGGTGACAGTGACAGCTGGTGAGGTGTCAAAAACAACTCAAACAACCCGTGATTTTTGCACAAAAATGATCTACTGTACCAAATAGTTTCATTTCTGAATTAAAGAAACTGTGGAAATCTTGTACAACATGCGCCCTGTAGCATTTTTGTTTTTAACGTTAGTAATATCGGCATATGCTTGGGATGACGATGATTTGGAAGTGTTTGACGTGGTCGAAGAAGTAAACCAAAATTTTTATGAACTACTGGGAGTTACACAGGTGAGGACTGGATTACTTGATCTTTTTTATAAATTTAAATTCTTTGCAGCAATCACATACTTCTCTGAAAAAGTTGAAACAGCATTTACTGTTGGAGGAAGTTAGGACTTTCATCATGTTTTAAGTTTTAGGGTTATGGCATATTACTAAGTTATATTTTCATTTTCAGGAAGCAACTCCAGCAGAAATAAAGTCAGCTTTCAAAAAGTTGACTTTGAAATTGCATCCTGATAAGAATGATTCTCCTGATGCTGATGTCCAGTTCAGGAATTTGGTGTCTGTTCACAACATACTTAAAGATCCTGGAAAGAGAGAAAAGTAACTTCTTCACTAATTTTATTTACGAATGTTGAATACAATACACAAATCTCTAAATATTACCATTTTGTGCCATACCAGCTTGCCATCATGTTCACACCAATAGAAAATATATTGATTCTGATTTCTGGGTAATTCACTAACTAATTTCTAAAGCTTATCTGCTGCATTTACAAAGACAAATTATTTTAAAAGTATTTGTTGCATTGTATTTTGTATCTTTATTTTCTTGTAAGGTATAATGAAGTTCTCAAAAACGGTTTACCAAACTGGAGATCTGCAGTCTACTATTACCGGCATGTAAGGAAAATGGGTCTTGCTGAGGGCTCAATCATTCTTTTCATAATCATAACATTTGGACAGTACCTTGTTGGTTGGGCGGCATATGCAGAAAAAAGATATACAGCAGTAAGTATGACAGTGGGGTTTTAATTCAAAATAATTATTGTCACTATCATATTCTGCGGTTGGTATTACAATAATTATTTCTTTTATATTTGCAGAGGTAGGTATGTTTAAGTTTCAAATGTAGTTAAAAAGCTGAATTCAGTATTAATTTTTTAGGAACAAATTCTGAATAGCAGAGGCAAAAAACACTCAAAGAAGTCAGGGTTTGATGCTGGTTTGGCTGAAATCTTGGAACAACTACCAAAACCAAGTATAAAAGATACACTTCCGTTTCAAATACCAAGATGTATCTGGTGGACAATTACAGCTCTCCCTCGAGGAATCATTGACATGAGAAGGATGATGAAGGAAAAGGAAGAGGAAGCTAAGAGACAAAAGAAAAAGTGAGTCTGATTAGGTATTTTTATTGTAATTTCTATTAGTGATTTTAGTAAATATGTTTATGTTTATCTGTTTAATACTATCCTATGTGATGTGTCACATATTATACCGCTCCGCCACATAGACATCGGTTATAGCCCCAATAGGTAGCTTATTTAATTTCTCGAGTTGTTATCTATCCTGATGCAAAATTTCATCTAAAAAGGTTCAGCTGTTAAGAAATGAATACATAATAGGCAAACAGCTACTTTCATATTTACCAAATGAGTATGGATAATGCAATATTTTTCATTTCATACATCTCAATTTGTTTCATATTATTGACTAATATAATTTTATGGAACACAATATGTTTGCACAGTTTTAAATGAGTGTATTTAAATGATATTTACAGTTTGATTAGCATTATATGTGTGAGAAAAGCTGAGTAAATAGATATTACTCTTACAAAGCTGACATAGCTACATTGAATAGAATATGTTACAAGTAATAAAGATTTTTAAGCTTGACATGTGATAAAAAAAAATCTATCTAACCTTACGTGGGAAACAAAAATAGGCAAATTATATAAAACTTAGCAAACTGCCCGCAACTCCTTCGTTAAGATGTTGTTTAATATGAGTATGGATTTACTCAATTAGATTATATAATCTAAGTAAGTTTTAGGAGGTCTGTCTGCACAAATTTTCGCATTCAGCAGTAAAATAATGTACATTTATATATTCTGGCTCTTATTTCAATGTGACAGGGTTCCAAATTGAAGAGGATCAAGAAACAGTTACTGCCTTAAGTGCGTGAATTTTGTCGGAAACAAATAAATTGACTACTAGTTAATTTGTTTAGCCACATACGGGTCCCAGAACATATCACCATGAAAACCCCCATTCCTCCTTATTATAAATCATGGACTAAAGTGTCACTTTTGTTTGTTGATCAATTTTAAACTAGATCTAACTTTGATGAATGACTTGACAGATTAAGATATGAAGCATCAAGGTTAGGTAAAGAAGTCAATCTTATACTTATTTATTTATTTATTTGAGATAACAACAGCTTATAACAAAGTTATATACATTATATTTAATAGCCAGGGATTATACAATACATACAATACTATTGAGAAAAGATCACCAAGCGAAAGAAAAATAGCTAAAAATAAACATATTCAATTCAGATACCACACTCATATATATCACACTTTACAACCATAAAACAACTTATTATTCAAGTGTACATAAACAATATTACATTAAAAATACATATATTTATATATACATATAACATTAACATATACTCATACGCAAAAATATAATAAAATACATAAAGTATGATAAGATTTACAGTTAATTATGCTACAGGACAGTTAAATGTTCGTACACAACTCAATCATCGGAGCTCGTACAAAATATCATAGACGGCGCTTTTCAAATAAGGCTTTTCTATTAAAGAACACTATATACAGGGAAGAAGAAGAGGAGCGTCTCCGAGTGGAGCGCGAGGTGGCGTTGGCGGAGTTCAAGGCGGCGGGCGCTCGCCGTCGCCGCGGGTTTGAGCCCCCCGCGCGCGACCACTGCCTGCTGGACCCCGTCGACGACCCTGGCCCCGAGGGACCCGTCGTGGTCCCCGTCAAGGCGGCCGTGAGTATGCTCTTGCTTGCGAGACTGATTTTAATCGACATGTATATTTACGAAACTTTTATTGGAATAGTTAGTCTAGACAATGGTGGTGGCTGTGTATCTTAAGAGTTACCGCTGAAAGTTTGACACCTTTCAGACAACTTTAATTTACCTATTTTTTTTTATACAACTAGATGACAAACAAGCTGACGGCCTACCTGGTGGTAAGCAGTTACTGCCTGCCGCCTATATACACCTGCAATAACAAGGAAAAGCACTTGATATTGCAGGTGCGTTGTCATCCTGAGGCCTAAGATGAAATGCCGTCCATGCCCAGTAATTACACTGGCTACGTTTCCCTTCAATCCGAAATACAAAAAAAAACATAAAAACACCCAGACTAGTTATATTTTAGTGTGAAAACTTGCGCGCGCATGTTTGTGGGTACGTGCACAATATGCGTGAAAGAAATCAGAACTCGAATCAAAAAAAAATCTAGTCTATTCGAATTACCCGTAAGTAGTTCGAATCGTCGAATCAAACGGTGATTCGAATCAATGTGATGATTCGATTCTATTTGATGATTCGAATCGAAATCGAAATTCAAAACAGTGAATTCCGTTATGCTCAATAATTAAATCAAGTATAATAATAGACACAAATAAAAAAAAAATTCGAATCAACATAAATATGCATTCGAATCAAGCTTGGACTAATATCATTCGAATCAATTGCACGTCCCATCATATACTATGTGTGCGTCAACGTGTGGTGTATTTTATCGACATTGTTCTATTGAGACTTAATAAAAATGTCCAGGCACCACCAGTTATAACGGGCGGGCTCTGGACTGATGACGACCTGGCTGAACTGGTGCGTTTAGTGAAGAAGCACCCCGGCGGCTCTAGCGAGCGCTGGGAGCGGATAGCCGAGGCGATGTGCCGCAGTGTGCCCGAGGTGACGCACATGGCCGCCAAACTGAAAGACAACTGCTACAAGATACCGGGCCAGGAGAGCAACGAGCCGCCGCCGTTGGAGCCGCCTAAGAAGGTTTGTTATTTCATAGAATCACAAAGAAGTTTACGATTGTAGGTACTTAATTATTAAACCAATTAACTAGGAATATATTATTGTAAACTCAACATCCATGGTCTGTAATAATGATTAAAAAGTTTAAAAGTGGTATCCTAAATAATTTCATAACTTTGAAATATTTAAACAGACATGATATTCTTCTCAAATGTTATTATTTAAAAAAAACACTAATTGTGTTTTTTTAATAGGGTAGAAACATAAAATAATTAAAGCCGAGACATAATAATTCTCGACGAAGTGCGTATATGGATGTGTGCTTACGTGTTTTGCGTGCGTTCATGTGTGTGATTGTGTGAGTGTATGTGTTTGTTTTATTAATTTTTAGAAAGTATTTAATAAACTTTGTGTTGACGGTGATAAGGTACACTTTTTTTTATACAAAGCACGGCAAATGACTTAACCCGACCTGATATGAAGCGGTAAGAAGAGTCCATATGCGAAGACAGCTGGTGCAGTTTGAATACGCTGTTCTAGCCGCCTCCACCTTGCCAGCGTTAGGCGCTAGACACACAGAAAGGACGTAAGACGCAGACGGGGCGGACATAATGTCTCTTTATCGTCCCTTTCATACAAAATGTATAGAAGCGTCACGACGCAAAATATACAGAAGACACAGGGGCGCGGGCACGACGCTTACTCGTCTGCGCCTTATAGTAAAACATACAGAAAGGACGAGGGACGGGGAGAACGAGGGTGGGGAGCGGTTGCCGGGATTCGCGCGTCGCTAGAAACTCATAGCGTCATGTCCGTGCCTCGTCTTTTCTATATGTTTTAAAAAGCCGCGAGGGCGCCCCGTCTGCGCCCTGTCCGGGCCCCGTCCTCGCCCTGCGTCATTTCTATGTGGCCAGCGCCTAAAAGGTGCCTTTCACGCCTCTTGAAGGAACCCATGTTACATAATTCCAAGTTTTAGAAGTTCGACAAATAAACGAGTTACTAATTTTCTTTGTGTGATGTTGAGGTGGAGACAGTGTATTGATGCATCTGATAAACTCCTGAGTAGGAAGGGAAGGTGGGATGAGGTCAAAAACTCTTTAAAGGACACTTAAGGCTAAGGGTATGAATTAAAGAAGTGTATTCGCTGAGATATTTTATTTTATGACTGATCTTTTAAATTGAACTACTTCTGGGCGCGTATTAATCTATCACTTATTAGGGTATTACTTATTAAAGTATTTATAATAAAAATGTTTGATAATATCATATCATTGATATCATCTCCGCCATAACTACATGTTATTCAATTAGAGGTTGAATATTGGTAACTTTCACTCGAGTTTAGAGCATTTGACTGGCGAAGCACTTGCTCTGTAGCCCAACGAGGAAGCCTTATATTGGGAACAGGCGGACATGTCTTGATTTATACATGGTTGACAACACGTTATTAGTGTGTTTTACATACAGGTAAAGACTCGCAAAGCAGAAGAAACAGTGGGCGGGAACTGGTCGCAGACGCAACAGAAGGCTTTGGAAGCCGCGCTGGCTAGGTACCCCAAGGGCGGCGCCGGCGACCGCTGGCAGAAGATCGCCAGTGTCGTGCCTAATAAAACCAAAGTAAGTCACCACATACATATTCCTTTCTTCATTTCCTTTATAGCTTGGAAAAACTACATTATGGTTGTTCTGTGACTATAAATTCGGCTCTTTGAAATCCGCGATTTTTAAGGGCAAGCGATAATCATGCGCAGTACCTATATCCAGGGTACAGGGAACGCGCTCGTAAAAGAACAAACAGATCGTGAAGCTATAATAGTTTATTGTAGGATAATAATTGCAAAATTAAAGTTTTTTAGTAACCCCCAGCGTCATTAATCATCTATCTAACACCATCTCATTAAGACTATTCATAAGAGCCCAAACACGCTATATCTGCTGTAAGTTTCAGAAGAGTTAAGCATTTCGCAGACTTTTTGATGGTATATGATCAACTCAAAGTTTGTATGTCATAGGAATGTCATTGAAGTGACAGTACACGAAATTTGAAACACAGATACACAGACAGACACGTCAAACTTATAACACCCCTCTTTTTTCGTCGGGGGCTAAAAACAGCTGAAGTCTTATTCGTGATTTCATTTTTTTTTCAACGAGACGTTATTATCAGTACTTTCCTCTGCTTTCTTTTCGACGGCGCGGCGTTCCTCTTACACAATGTATGCATACTTACTCTCAATACAAATGTGTGTAACCAATTTAAAATCTGTACTTTAAGGGAAGTGAGTGTCTGCAGTCTTCATCAATAATATATTTAAACTTATTTTCTGTAAAAGTCAGAAACTGTACAATCCTAACAGCTATTACTCTACAAATATTTGCTTTTATGATGCAAATCTGCCGCCTGGACCAAAGCAACTATCAACTTATTTCTGATTTTTTTAATACCAGTTTTGTAGTAAATGCGAAAGCGTGACTGATGCTGCGCTGTTGCCATGGATTTCTTTTGTACGGACGTTATCACAATACGCCGCGCCGGTATTATGTAACCGGTCACTTTGTTTGATACAATTTTGTCAATGTTGCGTGGTTACTGCGCTTCATTGGTTTGATAGTACCTATCTGTAATAGACACTTTCTGTTTTTATTGCTTAAACTAAATGAAATTGACAAAATATTACTATCTAGTATTTCTAAATTCACCTTGACCCGTTCTGTGTAAGGTTTAGCTGATTGACAATTCTGTAGTATCAGAATTATCTGAGCCTTCAGTATAAAAAAATAACCATGTTTTAGAAATGCAACCGTACTACAACAACATTTTTTCTTACTATGAGAACTTAGATGGTACAGACTGTACTTATAAATGCTAAATCAACATTTAATTTGTGGATTCGCGAAACTCGGTTGGGAGCCTATGACAGCACAGATTAATATGACAGTTAAAAACATTGGGCCTAATTTTGAAGACAGTCTAAATTTCTCGTTATGTAAATAAAAAATTAGCAACAATTTCGTTAGAGTTGTCAAATAAATTTAAATAGCTTATAAAGAAACCATATACAATTTAGAACGCTTATATGAAGGTGCTATCTAAAACCTTCACTTTATCACGTTAAATAAGATCTAAAATTGCACCTTCCCAAATGTCAAATTATATGACACCCGTCCTTTTTGTATTCGTATTGAGAGAACGAGATGCACCGAATTTTAATTAAGTTCTAGCGTGTTCTACAGAATTAGACACGTTGTGCCTGGAATGTCCAATTGAGTGCAGTGTGTTTTGTTGTCTTAATATGAATGCAAAAAAACTGCTATAATCATCATCACCAGCTTATATACATCCCACTGCTGGGCACAGGCCATCCTACATGGATGAAACACATGAGGAGTTTCACGCTGGCCCGATTCGGGTTAATATAGTGTGACATTTATAAACTGTGTTTTTGTTCAATATCCGATATACTGCATGTGATAAATTTTAGGTTTTAGGAAGAGCCTCCCTAAACGCCTTCCTAAATGGTCTACGGTATCTTTAAGAGCAGTCTTTAAGTTTCAGTCACTTGAGACTTATAATTTTTGCTATTCTTTTCCTATACATATTGCGAAACAGATGTACTCTATTTAAATTTAGAATGTGTTTTGGATTGGTATACCCATCATTTTTGGTTATACAATAGTAAACTTTATGTAATAATTATTATCTCTATTATTTCAGGAGGAATGCATGCAGAGATGTAAATACTTGTCAGATATGGTTAAAAAACAGAAACAGAAAGAGGAAGAACAGCAGAAGGACCCCGAACATGAGAGCAATGAAGACTTGACACAGGACGGGGACGAACTGACCTCATAACTGATATGACGCATCAATTATGAATCAATGAAATTGATAAGACTTATAAGGTGATAGTTACGCGATGAATTTAATTCGACCATGATTTATCTTTAAAGAAATTAAGTGATTTTTCCGATTATAACTTTTGATTAAGCATATCAGCGTAACTGGTATTGAAAATATTATAACGCTACTTACGGCGCGGCCTAATATTGAAATTGAAATTATATTTATGTAATTGTCACATAGCATAAGTTACCAAGCTATGTGCAGTTACATACAATACTTTATCTACACTCACATAAAAACATTGTGGTCAAATGTTTGCCTATAAATTCGTAAAAAAAATACATACATTCAAATAAGTCCCTACAATCATCTGACTCTTTTTTGGTTCATTCTCCCTGTAATGGGAAGGTAAAGAGAACTAATGCTCATTCAGCCACGTCTTAAGTATTTCATTATTTCTACATTTATTAAAATGCTGGTGTTACACATTTCAATGCACCTTGGGAGAATTTGGCGCGAAATATATAAGTCTCCATAAGATGCTAAAACAGACATTTTTAAAATTGATATTGTTTTACCATAGACAAAATGGCGCCAAATCTTCATTCAATTCGTTGCTACGCGCGAGTCAAGTTTATCTTCTTTATGGTGTCACTTGGGTTTTTAAGTGTCAACTAGTAACTCAATTTGGCTGTCTGAAACACTTTTGCCATAGGTTTATTATTTTTTAAGAAATTAGTTGTATTATAATGAGTGGAACCGATGTTATAATGGTCATAATGTTACTGGTTTTTTTTAAAGGACATGTTCTGAAAATGTATGAGGGCTGGTACTCAGCTACCCCCCAAGACAAAAGTTATATAAGATGAAAAAGAATATTTTTTAAGAATATTATGAGACATAAACTATAATTTATAATGCCTGCATATAAATAAAAAATAGCATTTTATTCTGGTCAAAAAACTGTTATCCAGAGATGTAAAATTCCATTTTAAAAATGTGACACGTCACAGACATAGTATAAAACGCCAATGTTGTCTATTGTCTTGTCAAATATTTTTTAATTACTAGGCATGGGGTTGATTTGGTTCAGCCTATGACTATTTTGCAATTATATTTTATTGTAAATGCTAGAAGAACCTGGCAAATTGGTTTCTGCACTTGTTTCTGACTAATAATAATGATTTTAATTTATTTTTTACTATATTTTGTCAGAGAAACTTTGATAAGAAGCTTAGAATTCTTGCATAAACTTTTCAAAATTACTCAAAAATGCCGGGGTATCAAAATGAAAAAATGGTATATTCAAGATCCTCTGAGCATAAGCTTTCACATAATATATAATTTATCGTGGGGGGCTTTCAAGTACCAATATCGAACATCTCCTTTCTGTTTGATTAGCTGTGTTAAAAAAAGTTTGTCATTTTAGGTTCACCTTTGAGACCATAATTCGAATTTTAAAACATGAGTGTGGATAAAATATATTTCTTATTTCACACAAGAAGAAGCAATACTCAAACTCTTCTTATATTTGAGGCTCTCTTACGTGTATCTGTCATAAACTCGACACTGGCAGAATTCGTATATATAAAAGAGAACCTATTAAATTGAAAGAAGAAGAAATATGTTAATTATTGTTAGAGCTAGCATACACTGGTGATTCCTTTTTTTTAGGGTGACAGTTTCGTCGCTCTTATCAAATCCGTGGATGTATATGGAGACAAGCTGGTGAGGAGCTCGGTGGCGTATTGCATTGAGCGCTCTGGTTTCCATACGAAAAACAAAGCAACTTTCGCCACGGTCGTTCCTGGGATGGGTCAATCAAGGTTTCTTATCTCGAGCTCCTCCGTGCTTCGGAAGGCACATTAAGCCGTTGGTCTCGGTTGTTACTGCCACTGCTTTAACCCACTAACACGCGTTGGGCCACCGTGGCGGTGTTGTGGTTCAAACTCCTCATGTGTTTCTCCCATGTAGGAAGGCCTGTGCCCAGCAGTGGGACGTATATAGGCTGGTGGTGATGATTATGATATGGAGACGACACAAAGGTCCCCAGTTACCACGTCTTAGTGTGCACGCATCTTCATACATATCCATGGATATGCCGAGAGTGACGAAACAGACACCCTGACAAAAGACAGTGCGCGCTAGCTCTTAAAGTCCAAAATCGGTGTTGGCATTCGTCAAATTGAGTACTTCTTTAAATTGAAGCGGGACTTAAATTTTAGTATCGGCTGCTAATCATATATTCAGTATGGCTGCCAAAAAGAAGAAGCCTGGTATTAACAACTAATAATATGGCAATGTCTACTGAAACTATTAACATGTTTGATGATAGCCAATTAATTGACTACAGTTTCGTGCGAGTGTCTATGTAACCAAGTTGCTTCTAAAGATAATGGCTATTACTCATATTAGTATTGTCTTATATTTTCGCAAGGACACAGTCAAAATTTAAAAGATATAAACGATTTTGATCCTTATCCCATTGACGAAAGAGACCAAATGTATACTTACATAATTTTGCTGGTAACTGTACACATTTGAAATAAAACCAGTTTACCGGTTTAATTAGATGCTACAGTGGCCCTAATTCTGGTAAACACATGCTAAGTCTAAATTTAAGTTCAGTGCATTTCTTTCTATCAAAAGGAATACGAAAAGGATGGCTGTCATATAATTTGACATTTAGAAACGTGCATTCAATTATCGACCTTATTGAACGTGCTAAAATGCAGTGTTTAGGAGGCACCTCCGTACATACCGTCTAAAATTGTCTATGGTTTCTTTGAAATCTATCTAAATTAAAGTGACAGCTCTAAACAGATTCTTGCTATCTTTTCCTATTACTTATTGCGAGAAAGAGATATACTGTTCTTAAATTTAGAATTAAAGTGTGTTACCAGAATTAGGCCCATTATTATTTCACATCCCACTTTTCGGTGACTGTACAGCGGCTGCGGCATGAAATAATGTAACAGCTAATTAAACGCGAATGAAATGTGTTAAAGTGGTTTATTTTATTAAATATTTTCCTCCAGGTGAATCGGCTTAATATTCTTTAAATTATGTATATACATATAGGGTTGTCATTGGAAATAAATAGTTATATTAACATTAATATACCTAATATTAAATGTTCATATCGAATAAAAATCAACTTTTTGTCCGTTACTAGCCCGCCGGCTCACTTAACTATAATTAGTATATTAATATTAATGTGTTCAGTAATATAAAAATGTTCATTTTCCAATTTTGGAATAGAAATAAACAATTTGAAAACCAGACGGCAGCCCTATGCACAAACTTATATATCTAATTGAAATTATTCCATGACAATATAAAATGTGAAACATTCCTATACTGTCTTACGTATCTTTATAACTACCTCTTCCATACTATAATAATTAATATTGTTTTGAAAAGGACTGTTTCTTTATTGTAATATCATGAGCTAAAAAGGTTGAAATAAAAACATTTTGGAAAGCTACACGCGAGTTTTTATCTCAAGGCTGTTTATGCTCTTGCGAGATAAGGGACACCCTAAAGAAAACGTCGCTGAAACTCGCAAATAAAATAACTATTGCAGTTCAGTCTGTCCTGTGCGTCTAATTAAAATAATCACACTGTAAATAGAAACAAGCACGGGACACTTGAGTTCCGTATGTGTGAATCGGCACATTCAAAATACATATAACAAAAAGTAACGTTAGTAAGTTAAAATAACGTTAATTTAAAAACATATCAATCAATCGTTAACAAAGACAACTGGCATCTTCAGTATTCCCATCAAAGAGAATTTAATTAGTTCCCGTGACCACGATGAAAACAATGAAAAGTCGTTGTCGGGTGTATAAAATCTTTTTAAATAAATAAAATCTTTTTATTTATGTTTATTAAATATGAGATATAGTAATTAAGAGACTTCTGTGATGTTTTCTGTAAGGTGTCTTCGCTATCATCTATCATAATCTATCGTGATTTTTTTGGAAAGTAGTTTTTGTTATATTAATTGTTAATAAAACGCATTGATTACATAATAATTTGAGTATTTATTGAATATTTACAAGAATACAATGTGATGTGATCAACATAAAAGAGTTTTAATTTTCCTTTGCACACCTCATAGACAATGATATTGGTAAGCTCGAAAAACCTCTTAGGCTTTATTTTTTTTAAATACTATAGGGAAGGAAAAGGGATCAAAGCCCATTCAGCCGGCTGTTGGTGATTTTATTTCATAATTGTGGCTAAAGCATATTTAATAAACAATAGAATACTGGTAACTATGTCAATCTGCTCGATCAATCCAACACGGTGGCAAAGACATAAACATTAATTTATCATAGATTGACACTTATGGATTAAAACTATGGCCACGGTTTCTAAAGGAATATAGTCAACATTTGGACTGACCAAAAATTCTTTTATTTTTTCTATTTTGTACGTACGTGCATATGGTTTGTACAGACTGAGCAAAAACATTACTTATTTGGCGCATTCTGTCATCAATAATCAATTAATTCATTAGCATGTCCTATCTTCTGGCGGGAGGCTCCTCGGGCATTTGCATGCGTTGATAGACGTCGGGAACGTCGTAGTCAAACGATACTTTGGGCCCCGTTTTGGTACCGCCACTCTTGGTACCGTAATTCTTGGCTGGGTTGCTTCCGTAATCTGTAAAAAATAATAAAAATGTAGTTTGTCTTCAGTCGGTCTGTACAGTCGAGCACACCAAGCGTAACAATACGATCTTGAGCGTTTACTCCGTTCGTAATAGAGGCGACTTTCGTAGTCGCCTCTTTATAGATGCCTCTATGAAGAAAACACAGTAAAGGTATTCAGAAAAATTACCTAACATATTTTAACGAGACACAGTCTCACGATCATTCATAATTCATGTGACTGGTTTAAAATGTTGTTGAAATATAGAGATTTATTTCGTTGTGACGTTAGAAGTTACTTAATATCGTATAATCTGAAAGATTTTCAGAAATTAATAGGGTACATGCAAGTCCTCGGTAGCTAAGCGCGGGCGTGGCCACGCGGTGCATGGTGTGTGTTAGTGTATGCTAGTGTCAGCTAGTGTGACGTGTGCGGGGTCACTGACCGGCCAGGCTGGGCCCGCAGCGGGCGCAGGCGCAGCGCGCGGGCGTGGCCACGCGGTGCATGGTGTGTGTTAGTGTATGCTAGTGTCAGCTAGTGTGACGTGTGCGGGGTCACTGACCGGCCAGGCTGGGCCCGCAGCGGGCGCAGGCGCAGCGCGCGGGCGTGGCCACGCGGTGCATGGTGTGTGTTAGTGTATGCTAGTGTCAGCTAGTGTGACGTGTGCGGGGTCACTGACCGGCCAGGCTGGGCCCGCAGCGGGCGCAGGCGCAGCGCGCGGGCGTGGCCACGCGGTGCATGGTGTGTGTTAGTGTATGCTAGTGTCAGCTAGTGTGACGTGTGCGGGGTCACTGACCGGCCAGGCTGGGCCCGCAGCGGGCGCAGGCGCAGCGCGCGGGCGTGGCCACGCGGTGCATGGTGTGTGTTAGTGTATGCTAGTGTCAGCTAGTGTGACGTGTGCGGGGTCACTGACCGGCCAGGCTGGGCCCGCAGCGGGCGCAGGCGCAGCGCGCGGGCGTGGCCACGCGGTGCATGGTGTGTGTTAGTGTATGCTAGTGTCAGCTAGTGTGACGTGTGCGGGGTCACTGACCGGCCAGGCTGGGCCCGCAGCGGGCGCAGGCGCAGCGCGCGGGCGTGGCCACGCGGTGCATGGTGTGTGTTAGTGTATGCTAGTGTCAGCTAGTGTGACGTGTGCGGGGTCACTGACCGGCCAGGCTGGGCCCGCAGCGGGCGCAGGCGCAGCGCGCGGGCGTGGCCACGCGGTGCATGGTGTGTGTTAGTGTATGCTAGTGTCAGCTAGTGTGACGTGTGCGGGGTCACTGACCGGCCAGGCTGGGCCCGCAGCGGGCGCAGGCGCAGCGCGCGGGCGTGGCCACGCGGTGCATGGTGTGTGTTAGTGTATGCTAGTGTCAGCTAGTGTGACGTGTGCGGGGTCACTGACCGGCCAGGCTGGGCCCGCAGCGGGCGCAGGCGCAGCGGGCGGGCGTGGCCACGCGGTGCATGGTGTGTGTTAGTGTATGCTAGTGTCAGCTAGTGTGACGTGTGCGGGGTCACTGACCGGCCAGGCTGGGCCCGCAGCGGGCGCAGGCGCAGCGCGCGGGCGTGGCCACGCGGTGCATGGTGTGTGTTAGTGTATGCTAGTGTCAGCTAGTGTGACGTGTGCGGGGTCACTGACCGGCCAGGCTGGGCCCGCAGCGGGCGCAGGCGCAGCGGGCGGGCGTGGCCACGCGGTGCATGGTGTGTGTTAGTGTATGCTAGTGTCAGCTAGTGTGACGTGTGCGGGGTCACTGACCGGCCAGGCTGGGCCCGCAGCGGGCGCAGGCGCAGCGCGCGGGCGTGGCCACGCGGTGCATGGTGTGTGTTAGTGTATGCTAGTGTCAGCTAGTGTGACGTGTGCGGGGTCACTGACCGGCCAGGCTGGGCCCGCAGCGGGCGCAGGCGCAGCGGGCGGGCGTGGCCACGCGGTGCATGGTGTGTGTTAGTGTATGCTAGTGTCAGCTAGTGTGACGTGTGCGGGGTCACTGACCGGCCAGGCTGGGCCCGCAGCGGGCGCAGGCGCAGCGCGCGGGCGTGGCCACGCGGTGCATGGTGTGTGTTAGTGTATGCTAGTGTCAGCTAGTGTGACGTGTGCGGGGTCACTGACCGGCCAGGCTGGGCCCGCAGCGGGCGCAGGCGCAGCGGGCGGGCGTGGCCACGCGGTGCATGGCTCGCTGTCCGTCGGCGCAGCGCAGCCACACGTCCAGCGAGCTGTACCGCACCGCCTGGCAGCACTCGCACTGGGAGTCGTGGCTGCCGGTCACTACAGAGGATACACGATACTTTTATTCATCTGTTGACTTATGCCTTGCATTATAGGCCAACAAAAAAAGCGTTCGGAACATTGTGTTCAAACTGGACTAGATCTTATTCTGCTTTTCATCAGTTGTTGTGCTGCTCAAAGAGCTAATTTTGTCGTTTAGTGATTTGACATTCATTTATCAGATAAGGGACAACTGCGATTAAAATCTTATAAAAAAATCAAAGTTCTACTACTAAAAACAATCATTAGAATAATTAATAAGGTATCAAGAAATGACTGTTAATGTCGGATGTCAGATGTCCAAAAGTCCAAAGTTACGTGTCCTTTAGTAGGATTTCCTAATCGCTGCTACCTACTTACTGGCTGTTTGATTGCGTATAGTCAACTTTTAGCAATGGAATCTTAGTTTACAATGCCAAGAGTCTTATTTGTCAATGACATTTGCTGTGTTTCACAGAACATGTTGCACTTATTTAAAGATACTAAACCATAAGCTAAATTTTCAGTAACTATACATTTTTGGAATTTCTTCTAGATAAAGGCGGACTCATTGATCATTTGATATTATATCCGTGTGTATCGCGGTGTGTACTGACTATTGTTGTAGAGCGTGCCAGAGTCGCAGGAGCCGCGGCACTCGTAGAAGCCGTCGAGCGGCTCGTCGTTGGCGCAGGCGCCGTGCCCGCGCAGCGTGGTCCGGATCGCGCCCACGGACGCCGGCCCTGACATCGCCGTCGGGGCGCATTTACCTGGGTGTCAATAGCAATTTTAGTTAGCACCGACATTAAAAAACTTGTAGACGTTGGTTAAAGTGGAATAATTTGTAATTAAGGCCGAGCCATGATAAATTTTAGTTACAGTTTCCTTTAGAAAAATCAAAGTTTATCTCTACGTGGTCGTATGTGTTGACCCGCGGCGGAGCCTAACTTAACCCAAGGTCAGTCGTTCATCTAAGTTATAAAGAAAATCTAGCGAAATTTAACTCTTCCCGTGAACGTTGCTTCAGCCGAGACAGAAAGGGATTTTTCGTCTATAGAATATTCTTATTATACTCACTGAGCGCCTGCGGTTTCTCCTGGCCGACCTGGCAGCAGGTTTGGTTGACTTTTCTTCTGTAGAATTTCCTATTCATACTCACTGAGTGCCTGCGGTTTCTCCTGGCAGACCTGGCAGCAGGTTTTGTTGACTTTTTCACCTGTAGAATGTTCTGGTATACTCACTGAGCGACTGCGGTTTCTCCTGGCAGACCTGGCAGCAGGTTTGGTTGACTTTTTCATCTGTAGAATGTTCTGATATACTCACTGAGCGCCTGCGGTTTCTCCTGGCAGACCTGGTAGCAGGTTTGGTTGACTTTTTCATCTGTAGAATATTCTGATATACTCACTGAGCGCCTGCGGTTTCTCCTGGCAGACCTGGCAGCAGATTTGGTTGACTTTTTCATCTGTAGAATGTTCTGATATACTCACTGAGCGCCTGCGGTTTCTCCTGGCAGACCTGGCAGCAGGTTTGGTTGACTTTTTCATCTGTAGAATGTTCTGATATACTCACTGAGCGCCTGCGGTTTCTCCTGGCAGACCTGGCAGCAGATTTGGTTGACTTTTTCATCTGTAGAATGTTCTGATATACTCACTGAGCGCCTGCGGTTTCTCCTGGCAGACCTGGCAGCAGATTTGGTTGACTTTTTCATCTGTAGAATGTTCTGATATACTCACTGAGCGCCTGCGGTTTCTCCTGGCAGACCTGGCAGCAGATTTGGTTGACTTTTTCATCTGTAGAATGTTCTGATATACTCACTGAGCGCCTGCGGTTTCTCCTGGCAGACCTGGCAGCAGATTTGGTTGACTTTTTCATCTGTAGAATGTTCTGATATACTCACTGAGCGCCTGCGGTTTCTCCTGGCAGACCTGGCAGCAGATTTGGTTGACTTTTTCATCTGTAGAATGTTCTGATATACTCACTGAGCGCCTGCGGTTTCTCCTGGCAGACCTGGCAGCAGGTGTGGTTGACTATATCCTCGGGCGCACAGTGCGACACGTCGGGGCAGGCCTCGCGCGCGGATGACGTCACCAACTCGTCGCCCACGCGGTCGCAGGAGAACGTTGTGCAGTTGTCCGCTGACTGCCAAGTTGTGCCTGCACCAAGTGGGTAATAGATTGATAACTCAGTGTCTCGAGACGGAAGTCTCCGATCCGTTGCCAGATATGGCATACGAACGTGAAATGTAGTCATGCCTTCAGAATAAGTTCAGAGACAACGAACAAGCTTAGGGTCGAGCCCATAGCCTGTTGAGAGAAAATAGTATTAAGTAATATGGAGTCAATTACTGATTCACATTTGCTATAGACGTTCGCCTTCGGTAGGTCGTCCCGTGACAACATTGACATATTCCTTGACTTCAAAAGCTATCTAACACGAAAGAACTCATACTTGAGTTCTTTCGTTTAATTTAATAACTACATGAGTGATGCAAAAAAAAATGATATTTGGTGTACCGCAGGGGAGTGTCTTTGGCCTAGCGCTCTTTTTAGTGTACAGACGAAGGCACATCAAGTGTAACAGTTGCACTATGAAATCCGCCTCTATTATGAACGGAATAAGGGCGGTCTCAAAGTTATACTGTTACGCTTGATGTGCAGTCGACTGTACATTAATAAACTCTGCAATCTTAAGAGTGTCGGAGGAATTATATTTTCCTATGCAGATGATACAGCTATCGTATTCACCGGTAAATCGTGGAGGGACGTTCGGGCTAATGCTAAAAGGGGCTTAACTTCGACTTCTAAGATACGAAAAAGTGGAAAATCTACTTCATCATCATCATCATCATTTCAGCCGAGAGACGCCCACTGCTGGGCATAGGCATTCCCCAAAGATCTCCATACCGATCGGTTCTGCGCTGTCCGCATCCATCGGCTTCCCGCGCTTAAAATTACTTATCAGACTGATATTATTAAAATAAAATCGGCTGAATGCATAAACACGCAAGCACACAGTACACATACACTCTTTCTCACACATTTCCGACCTGAACGTGATAAAATGCAGCGTTTAGGCACCTCCGTACACGCCGTCTAAAACTGTCTATGGTTTTTTTGAAATCTATCTAAATTTAATTGACAGCTCTAAACAAATTCTTGCTATCTTTTTCCTATTACATATCGCGAGAAAGAGATATTACAGAATCAGGCCCATTGACGCAGGCTGCGCAGAACCGTTCCTTTTGTAAAGCGATGTGGGAGATCTCTGTAAACCGTGGATAGGCGCCACATACCTGGCGCTTTGAGCTCGTCGTCGACCAGACACTTGTCGGGCACGCACTGTCCGCAGCACGCGCGGCCCACCGGCGGGTCGTAGCGGTCCCCGCGGCCGCACGTACTCCGGCACGTCTCCAGACGCTCGGCGCGCGTTAGACGCCCAGACGCGTCGCGGGCGCACGTCACGTTTTTGCAGGGGTCGGCTGACTCCCACGTCTGGCCCTCCTGTACCCAACCCACATACGAGACACAATTAAATTTTAATTGTTTATGACATAGATCTATGCCGTTTGGTAGTTGAAGCATTAAAGGACATGGTAATAGTTTGTATGTAATTTGGACCACCAAATGAGCACTATTCTTTTGTAAATTTATCTATGTAAAAACCGGCCAAGTGCGAGTTACAAGCGTCTACCTGTTGCCGTTATTGCCGCCAAAAATCCCCACTTGACATTATTTATTATTATAATCAAATAAAACTAGAATGTGTTGATGCGTGTACATTGCTCGGTATAGAACTAGATTCCAATGGAAATTGGAAAAGCCACATAAATAAAGCTATATCAAAATTGTCAAGCTTCACTTATGCCCTTCGGGAGCTGCGATGGGCAACCGATCTTAACATTGCCCTAACTGCCTATTATGCTTACGCGTATTCATGGCTCCGATATGCCATTATACTGTGGGGAAATAGTGTAAACGTGCAAGATCTGTTTATATACCAAAAGAATTATATACGCATTCTATTCGTAGTGTTACTGTTACACTTTACGTGCTATCATCTGTACCGTACATACAGCAAATACATATGTCGCAGCCGTCTGGTTAAATCAGCCACCTAATCAGACGGCTAGCCCGTTGATTGAACGCCGGCATCCAATCAAACGGCTGAAGTACAACTAGCCAAGTCATTGAGCGCAACGTTTAACCAGATGGCTGAACGTCATGTCAGCCGTCTGGTTTAAATTAGCCATTCAATTGGACGCCTAGGCAGGTCATTTAAATCGAAGAGCTTTTGTGTGACTGTTTGAGTGATTGGTAGGTTAAATGTTTTTTTTTATGACCACTTAGAACCAAAATAATGTCGGTTATAAGTAGTCAGAAAAAAAAAAATCTTGAACCTACCAATTAAACCAATACTTTTCAGTAATTGGATGCCGGCGTTTAATCAACGGGCTAGCCGTCCAATTGGGTGGCTAATTCAACCAGACGGCTGCGACACATACACGGCACAATCTGAAAGTACATTTTCTGTATATTCATTATTAATTTTGTCAGTACGCCCATACATTTCATAGTAAACGAACATGTGACGTCACCTGTTCCGTAGATTTTCTATGGAGCGTTTTTGGACGATGCATCGCAACACATCAAACATACCATATATGTGAAACTATTGATCTTAGACATACTACTTCTTTTGCGATTTTTTTTTATGAGTTATTATTTAACAACATTATTGTCAACCACCTGATTATTTCACTTATTACAACCGAAACATAGAGGTATAAAGATATGATTTCACAGTCATTATGCGTACAAACCTGGTATATTTTGTTGCCGACCCTGCAGGCGATAGGTTCCCGCTTCTTGCAGCATTTGCCGACCACAATCTCTTCACTAAACACGAACTCCTTCTTCATGGCTTCGGAGATCTCTGGGCAAGTCTCGTCGGCACTTTGGATTTGAAGCTGTTGATGATATATTTTTCCAATTTATTTGGGTCAAAACATAGTGGACATATTATATATTACATTATTGTCTTAGTTATTATTGTAGATATTATTGATATTTTTTTCCACATGCACCAGGTTCAAATACATTAGTGCCAATTTTCTGCATCAAGTTCAAAAACCATAATGGATAATAATTATGTAGTATAAAGGATTGAATTTAAAATTTATCCATCTCAGGATATGAACAGGAAACATGACCGCCTGCCAAAAAAATAATTGCAAGCCTTGCAACGCTTAGGTTGCTCACTGGGATTGAGTTTCTCCTACTATAAATGCTGGTGCAAAAATCAAGGTTAGAAATACTTTCAAGTATTCAGCTTTGATTTCCTTTACCGTGTTTGATTACGTTCCTTGTTCATAAGAATATAAAACTGATAACGAATTTCAAATATGGGCAGTGATGCACGAGTTAACAAGTCTTGCAAGAATTTCGTAACGGCCTGGTGGGCGCACTTACAAGTAAAGACCTGGTATGACAACCTGGTTGACGGTTAGACTCTTCGTGTGTTTCTCGCATGTAGAAAGGCCCGTGCTTAGCAGTGGGACGTAATACAGGTTGCTTTTATTTAAACAACTAGATGACAAACAAGCTGACGGCCCACCTGATGTTTAGCGGTTACCGCCGCCTATAGACATCTGCAATAACAAGGGAAACCCACATGATATTGCAGGTGCGTTGTCATCCCGAGGCCTAAGATGAAATGCCGTCCATGCCTGTAATTACACTAGCTACCGTTTCCGTCAATCTGAAACACAGCGAACTGTTTCACGGCTGAAATAAGAAAGGCGGTGGTACCCAGACGACCCTACATCCGTATGTACCTAGGAATTGTTGCTAATGATGACCAACGAATAAACAAAGCTCACCGTTCCGTTTAGTTCGACGCAGGTGTAGTTGGTGCAGTGGTCCGCGGTGGTCCAGCTGTCTCCTACAGGGTGCTCCTTCCCGTCCACGACGCAGGCCACTGGCTTGCATTTGCCACAGCATTGCTGGCTGCCCGACTCTGCGGGGAAATACTTCCAGCCCTGGACAGAGGAAACATGCGCTCACCCTATTTATATTGGATCAATTGGTCAGTTTCTATAAACTAGAATGTAGTCTTCTATTGAGGCCAAAATTTCACAGATTTTATGACAAAACCAACAAATTCCTTTAGTTTGTAGTTAACAATGGGTTCGTTTACCCGTTCGGATGGATTGATGCCTTCTTTGCTGCCTTGGTGCCTGCGAGTCCGATGGTGACTGGTGATGGCTAAAAATCATTGTTTTGCCGTGTGGTGAAAATTACAATGAATGAATGAATGAATGAATGAAAAACAATTTATTTAGTGCATTACACATACAGTAAATTACAACAGATATTTTTTTTAAAAAAACTTATTTATATGCACCAAAAAGGTCTCCGCTCAGTATAACGTCAGGGCACCTAGAAAATTGCCAAGACACTGGTTTTCTGCGGAAACCTTGCGAAAAGCGCAACTCTGCGCAAACATACAGCTTTATACAATACAATATACAATAATAATAATAATAATAATAATAAAAAAAAAAGAACAAAACATAATTTTTAAAAGACTACAAGATGTTCAAAACGAGATCCTTATAATAACTATGAAAACATTTCAACATAATTGAAAATCCAGACCTAATAAACTATGTCTACTCTGTCTTTTGTAATGAAATGAAATGAAATGAAATGAAATATATTTATTTGCATAAGAGACACGGTTCGATAGATCATAAAAATATACAAAATAGACCAGCGTGTTCTGCCTAATCATAGGCGTGCAAAAGCTTTATAAAGATAAAAAATTATAAAAAAATTACATTTGAGAAATATTATTCCACTTCTATTATTTGAAAATAATTGTCTTGAATAAACTATTACAATAACAAAATTGTCAGTAACATTATATAAAAACACTAGTTTAATTTCATAAATTGTTTTCGCCTTAATTCTAATGTATTCCAAAATATTCCTTTAAGTCATAAAAACATTCATCGGTAAGCCATGTCCTCAGTTTGCGTATGAACAATGCTGTAGGCAGTTGTATAATTTCTATTGGGATTCTATTGTACACACGCAGTGACATTATAAAGCAGTTGTTTTTATGTAAAGTACTCTTAGATTGAGGGACAGTCAACTCACATGGGTCTCTTGGGCGCAGTCTTTGCTCATGTTCTTGAGTGTTGAAGAAATACATATTATTTTTTACAAATGTGCTTATTTCCAGAACATACAGCGACGTCAATGTCAGTAATTTATATTTTTTGAATATCGGGCGACAGCTATCGCGAGGTCCTATACCAAATATTGCTCGTATGCATTTTTTCTGTATCACAAACACTTTCCCTACATCCGTGGAGTTACCCCACAAAACGATTCCATATCTCAACACAGATGCTACGTATCCATGATATGCAAGAAGGGCAGTATCAACACTGGCTGTGTACCTCAGGCGATAAAGGGCAAAAACGAAACGACTCAATCTAGAACAGATTGAGTCGTTTCGTTTTGTAATTCAAGTAGATATCTTTTATAGTTTTTCTTAAAAGTATGAACTGTGGAAGACATCCTTATAGGTGGTGGAATGTTGTTCCAGCACTTTGTAGCGGAGTAGCAAAAACTTCCACGAAAAGCAGAGGTCTTAGACTGCTTATTTAATATGAGGCGATCAGTGATTCTAGCCCGTTCTGAAAACTTTAATTTTTCGAACAAATAGATAGGGTTTTGCTTCTTTATTATTCCAAATAGTAAACTTGCAAAATGCATTTTCCGTCGTGCTTTCATTTTTAACAGGTTATTATTATTCAGATAAGGAGTCACGTGGGTTCTACGAGGTATCGGAAAACAAAATCTAGCACAAGAATTCTGAACTCTTTAAATAGCTTTTTTAGAGCGCCCCAACAAGCATCCACCAATAACTGTATCCGCATAGTTTAATGTCGATAGAATTAAAGATTCACACAAATATATTCGCAAATCAACACTTAAATATTTCCGTATTTGATACAGTACCTTCAATCTATAAAAACATTGCTTAACTACATTAAGTACATGGCTCTCGAATCTCAGGGTACTATCCATAAGAACACCCAGATTTCGAGCTTCATTAATTCGCTCAATTTTTTTATTTCCAATTTTGAGAACTGGACCAAATTTTTCTATACGATCCACCTGCAACTTAGTGCCAAGTATAAGAAATTTAGTCTTTGCCGGATTTAGCACAAGACCATTCATCTCTGACCACTGAACTATACGTCTAAGATTCTCATTTATGACCTGCACTGATCTCTCTGTTTCACTAGGTTTAAATGATTTATATATTTGCAGGTCATCAGCATATAGATGATGCTGACAACCTAAGATACAATTAGGTAAATCTGCGGTGTAAATAATGAAAAGTAAAGGTCCGAGTATAGATCCTTGTGGCACTCCTTGACTCACTGAGGAAATAGATGAGTACTTTTTAGAACCATCTGTACTTGTAACCTCTACCATTTGGGTTCGTCCAGATAGATAGCTAGCAAACCACTTCAACGCAATACCATCAAAACCAAAATATTGAAGTTTAGACAAAAGTAACGATATATCTATGGTGTCGAAAGCGCGCGAGTAATCAAGTAAAACTAAGATAGTTCCCTCGCCTATGTCTTGTCCAGTCAATATGTCGTCAATCACGTCCAAAAGAGCCGTGGCTGTACTACGGCCCGTTCTAAAACCAGACTGTTTTTGGGGTAGGATACTGTTCTCAGATAGATAATCGTTTACCTGCATACAAACCACCTTTTCCAGAATTTTGGAAATGAACGGTAAAATACTAATAGGACGTAAATCTTTTAACTCCTTTGGGTGGCTGACTTTGGGCAGCGGTTTAACGATTGCAACTTTCCAAAAGTCTGGGAATGTGCCTGTTTTTATTGACATATTGACCATGGCAGTAATAATACCAAGTGTTTGTGGCAGTGTTAGTAAAATCATATCTAGCGTGATATTATCAACACCCTGGGCATTTGTAGAAAAACTTCTAATTATTTTAAGCACCGTAACTTCCTCAACAATTTGTAAACTAAATACTGCGTTCCCAAAACGGCTAGACCGGTAGCTATTTATAAGCGAAACATTAATTGGATTTTTGCCGGGAACCTCGAGAAAAAAATCATTAATGCAATTTGGATCATTCAGACATTCTGGCAAGCCTGTGTGTTTTTCATGTAAATTGATAACATTTCGCTTTAGGTTCTTCCATAATGTACGTGAATCTTTGAAATTGTTTATGAAATATCGAAAATAAGCAGTCTTTTCGGTTTGAATTGCTATATCTACAGTATTCTTTAAATCTTTATAGTAATTTTTATGAGAAGTGCGCCTGGAACGACGAAATCTAACTAATGCTTTATCCCTAAGACGCATCATGTCTTTAACAGTTTGGGTTAACCAAGGATAGCTCTGTTGCTTTATGTAAGAGGTTTTCGTAGGTGCATGAAAATCAAATAGTTCTGTTATACATGAATTAAAAGCGCCAACTGTTATATTTATATTATCACTTAATAACTCTTTCCAGCATATGTCATCAATATCACTATTAAAACGTTCTAAATCTATATTTTTTAGAGGCCTGTACGTTATCCAACGTGGTATTGGTTTAGGCTTCTTTATATTTAACTCAAAGGAAATAAATGCATGGGCACTAAGATCGCGCACATAATCCACCACGATATTGACAACCTTAGTGGTACTACAAACTTAGTCCAAAAGTGTTTCAGAGTGATCAGTAAAATGCGTAGGCTCAGACACATATTGCTTGAGACTAACACAATGTAGAAACTCCAATATTTTCTTAGAATTATTTTCACTATCCTTGAGTAAGTCGGCATTAAAATCGCCCATCAAAACGATGTGATCATAAAGTGATAAAGAGCTCACCGTTTCCGTTAGCACATCAACAATGAGCCTAGATCGTTACTTACTGTAGAACAATTATCTGTGTAAGACCGAAATAAATAGTTTAATCTATCTATACACCACTACTTTTAAATTAGTACAAAAACTTTAAAGGCTAATTAGGAATGGCCTTGCTATCGAATATATGTTATCTAATATCGAATATATGTAAAAAAAAAAAAAAAAAAAATTATAAATAACAAAGTTATTATCATTTGTTTTTAACTCAAAATGACGCTGAATTTGTGGACGTAATTTATTACCCATTCATAACAAAAATGCATTTATCATATTCTCTAGCGCACGCGGGAAGGGGCGGGCGGGAAGTTTGATGTATGACAAGCTTTCCGAAGGGACTTACCAATGGGCTCAACGGCCAATAGTGTAAACGGAAATACTGCGCGTACTATCGCCCAGGGCAGTGGTCGGCAAAGTTATTGGCCAAAGAGCCAACAAATAAAAAAAAATGGTAGTCAAATCTGCTTGTTTAGTAAACTTGTATTACACTAAATAAGTAGTAACTACACTAAATAAAACTAAATTACATATTTAATAAATATATGCGATCAATGTGCTTGCATCTCCTTGGAAAGTTTGAGTAAGTCAGGTTTGTATGTTGTTGTTTTTAATTTTAGGCATGATTACAAGTTCTCATCAATAAGACTTTTTCTTACTAAGTTTTTTTTAATGAAAATATTATCGCGCCTTCCGTGAATATTTGTGCCAGAGCCGCACTTAAGGAGCACTGGCCTAGGGGCACGTATTGCTCATTGATTCTATAATGATTTTACCAATAAGTGTATTTTTTTGTGGACAATATTGAAATTTTGATTTTGTGATCAGGAATGACTACTGAGAACCCAAAATTTTTTTTTGTACTAATTAAAAAATAGCGGTGTTAACTAAGCTAAGCATACATGTACCGACCGGTTGGCAGACGGTGTGGCAGCTTGTACGCGTAGTGAGTCGCTCGAGGCGTCCGTCGGAGCCCTCCACGCACGAGTACCGCTCGCACGGGTCCGTAGGAGACGTCCAGTTCTCGCCAGGCTGTAATGTTATATTCTCTATATCAAAACTGGCAATAGTTATCACGGAAATCGTGTTGTGAATTGGTGAAGTTTTATAAGAAACGTGTTGCGATTGTTTCGACGAACAATATTTATAATCATAAAGTTTATTTTAAAGTTTGAAGACCGCCTGGCCGAGTGGTCTGTACCCCAGGCTACTCGGTCAAGAGGTCCCGGGTTCGAATCCCGGTAGGAACAAATGTTTGTATGATGAGTACGAACATTTGTTTACGAGTCATGGATGTTTATATGTTTATTTAGTATATTTCTTATATTTATATACATATTATTATCATTATTTCTCCGTTATCTAGTATCCATAACACAAGCTCTTAATGATGCTTACTTTGGGCTAGATAATAGGCGTGAGTGTAAAAAAAAAAAAAGTACTAGCATGGTGACCACATACCAGAAAGCCAAAACGGACGGCCTCCCACTAGATGGACAGACGACCTGGTCAGGGTCGCGGGGAGCGTTAGATGCGCAAAACTGATCTGTTTGAAAATCGAAGGAAGGCCTGTGTTCGAATTTGACTTATGCATGAGTATTTTAACAGGTGTGTATAAAAATTGAAAATTTTAAGTAATCCCCGGTTTCATAAATCATTTATCTATACATTCAGACTATTCGTAAGAGCCCAAACACCCTATATCTACTGTAAGATTCCGAAGAATTAGACATCCCGCAGACTTTTTGATGGTATAGGATCAGGTCAATGTATGTCATGGGAATATCACCGAAGTGACAGTACTCCAAATTTCAAATCAATCGGATCTGTGAAATTTAGTAAAACCCTATTATCATGTAGAAAATGAGCTCACAGTCATCGATCGCCTGAACTAATCTTCTTAGATTATATCCAAGAACCATCCTTAATCACGTTAGCTTTCAAAACAAAAACAAATCAAATTGGTCCAATTGTGACACACAGATACAAAGACAGAGACGTCAAACTTGTAACACCTGGTGGTGTAATTGTTTGCGCGCTCTGATTTCGATACGAAAAACAAAGCAACTTTCGCCATGGTCTATCCTGTGATTGGTCAATTAAAGTCTGTTATCTCGAGCTCTTTTGTGCTTCGGAAGGCACATTAAGCCGTTGGTCCCGGCTGTTGCTGCAACCGCTTTAACCCACCAACCCGCACTGAGCCAGCGTGGTGGTGGCCCAAACTCCCCATATGCTTCTTCCAGGAAGGCCTGTGCCCAGCAGTGGGATGTATATAGGCTGGTGATGAGGTGTACCCGGTAGACGAGGTCGTCGTATCTGCAGGCCACCAGCCGCAGCTCCGGGCAGCAGGCGAAGGGAACAGGCCGCGGCTCCACCACGAACTGGTCGCTGCCAGCCGCCGCCGCCGCCGGGCACTCCACGCTCGAGCACCGCGTGCTAGCACCCAGCCCCGAGCCCTCGCAGCGGCAGCGCCGGCACGGACCGTCCAGCCACGTCTCCTCCACCTGCCCACGGATACAATCGCGCTCTAAAAGTGTTCACCTACTTAAGGTTTGTAATTGCATGCACAAATCTATATCACAGGGGCTTGATTAGGGGCATAGATTTTTTCACACACGAAAATCGGTCGTAATGCGATAGTTATCTTGGATAAAGAAATAGTAGATTGCTTTATAAGGGTGGAAAGGAATCAATCCCTACGAGGTTGTTAGACTCGGCTATAGTCCGAGTAGGGTTTGATTCCTTTCACCCGTGTGTAGCACTCTACTTTTCATTTCAAATGCAAGGAAAATAAAAAATATTTTTTCTAATAAAATTTATTAATAAAAATACTGCTAACATGAGTAGAACCTATTTAAAATTAATTGTAATGTTAGTACAATTAGCGTGCATACAAGATTATTATCCCGCCAAAATTGTCTTTTTCACAGATTAAACAGAGAGTATTTTTAAATATGGAACACATCGCGTTACCGCCTAATGGCCATTCAGCCGAATATTTTTTTTTCTTTATTGTACCACAGATTGTAAGTAACCAAAGTCAGTTCTATTTTTAAATTTTTTATTCCCGCCCTAGGAAAGGAAGCAATTAGTTTGATTTTTTCCCGCCCGGTGGTGGGAACTAGCATTAGGAATGAAAACCTTCTTTTGTTAAATAGTCTCTTGACAACTGTTGCAGATCGATTTGACGGCCCCAACCTTAAACAATGGATCACGAACCACGTGATCCCAGGGGCATGGGACGCTAAATACAATAAATATGTATTTAGAGAAATTAGTTTTAAAACTGTTGCTAACAAGCTATGGATGTATATTGGTCCGAAATAAATGAATAATAATAATAAATGTCATTGTACCCATGCATTTTTTTCAATTAGGAAGTGAATTTGATCATCAAAAAGTTATTAACACTCTTTTAGTGAATGAAAAATGAATGAAACCAACTTACATCTTTAAGTACTTCTTCTGGTTTAGCGCGCGGTGTCTCACCGCCTCTAGGTGCAGCTTCCCATTCCAGGGACACTACACACTTGTCCTTTGGCAACTCTAAAATAAATAAAAATAAGTACTTTACACATGCGAAAAACCTGCCGTCTATACCTAGCGAGTAATTTCGACGTTTTTAAACATATGCTTTGTACACCGGTCAATTCGTCAAAGTGATTCTCTGGATAAATATGTTATCCGAGCATTGAAAAATCGGCCATATGACACCAAATTTTTACCATGTTTGACACCATATTGTTTCTTTTTATTATTGTGTGTACATAAAGTTATAAATAAACATTAATGAATAGCTCCATACGAGCTTTACAAGGAAGGATTACCTGAGTGAATTAGCTACAGTAAGATATTTTCTTTTATAAAATCATAACTTTGCACGGGCGGAGATTTTTCTGATATTTTAGTGGCGACGATCAAGATTTTTATTACAATAATTAGAATTTCTTGTCTGAGCGAACGTTGTGTTATAAAATTAGTGTAGTTTTGTGAAATAAGTGTTTGTGCTAACGGAAAATGATTGTAATGAATGCTGAATTGGTGTGAAAGACCAGAAGCCACCTGAAGAAATTATATTACACATTTTATGACTGGCTTAAAAGGGCTTGAAATCAGAGCCGTTAATCAAAATATTTCAGCAATTGAAGGTCAGCGGAGTGTTTGGCGGGATTTTGTGGCGTCAGTCAAGGTTTTTTATTAAAATAATTAAAAATTGTGTCAGAGCGAACTTTATGTTATAGAAATGGCGTAGTTTTATAAAATACGTGTTTGTGTTGACGTGCAACTAAGATTTTTAGAATAAAAGTGATTATGGTGTGAAATACGATGAGAACTTTTTTGCGGTTATCCACCTCATCAAGTAGCACATAAGGAGACTGTCATCATATATTTCGCGTCAAATACTCCCAAGAAGCATTGAAATGTGTTACTCCAGCATTTTAATGAAATTAATGAAGAAAAAAAGAAATGGCTGAATGGGCGTTAGTACCCTTTGCCTTCCCTTTACAGGGAGCATGAATTAAAAAAAATGAAGGTCAGCGGGTGGATGTCATAATATCTCCACACCCAAGCAGCAGAACTGGTAGCGCTAGTACTCGTACAAGCTCAGGCAACAACTGATAACAGCGCTCGTACTCAACACAGCCACGGCTGGCACACACCATCAGGCTGGGGCACACTCACCGCAGCTGTATCTTGGGCAGCAGGCGCCGGGCGGGCGGCTGACCTCGGGCTTGTGGTGTCTTGGACAAGGCGACTGGCGCGGGCACGTCTCCGGGCGGCACACCAGCTCCACGCGCGGGCAGCATCCGCCAGTGTCCAGCACCCGCTCCATGCCGGGCTCCAGCATCTCCACTTCACTCTCCGTGGGGATGTGCTCGCACTCGCTCGCCGGCTTGCATTCTAGATACGAGTAACAATGCATGAAATGAGGACCTTGTGAAAAGAAATGAAAAATTGGATTTTACTTGGGAAACAAAATGTGTTGTCGATCCCAACACAATAGGATTTTTTTTTAAATGCTAGATTTTTTTATTATTACGGAATTCAAACAATATTTAATAAACAAAATGCAATGAGATCACTGTCAGGTCACGGGACAGCGAAAACCAATCTCAGTGTTTGACGTCACTTGTTGACGCTGCCAAAAAGAAAACATCTAAATCACCATAGCAACTCAACAGAGTTTTGTAACAGATGACGTCACAGCGATCACGTGGATGTTATAGCATTTTGGAGCGAAATTTAAAACGGAAGTTAAGATACATGATTTTAAAAAAAATTGTCTTATTAACTAGTTATGATAACTATTTAGGCCTGTGGGTAATACGTACTTATACACGCATGAAGCAGTTTTCCAAAATTGTGGATGTTCCATTGCACAAATTAACATCATGGATAAGTTCATTAAGCCTCTTAGGAGCAAGGGAGTAGACGCGCAGGCGGTAATGGCGTTGTGATATGACCGCTACGCAATTATAATATCAGATGTGCAGTTTATTAAAACAACATACATTTAAATTAACCTCATATTCAAGATTCTATGTAATGTCAAGCTCACCGCAGGTGAACTCCTTGCAGCCATCAGCGGTTGTCTTCTGCTTAAGCACTTGTCCGAAACCACACTCCATTTTCTTAGGCTCCTTGCACTGTTCCTTTTGTTTGGCCACTGTGAAACCATTAACTTCTGTAAACCACTTGACAAAAACATTTAGAAAAAGATGTGATCTGTGGCGGAATGCTAATTCGCGATATCTCAGAATACAGCGAACCTACCACCTAAATGTATTGCTCATAAAATTGTTAGTTGCAGGTCATTTTCCAAGTCCGCTTAGCTAGCTCCCACCATCTTACCGAAGCCTGGCGCCATAGCAATAATGTAAAGCATCGTTGTATTCCAGCAATTAGGGGTAAGATAACCAGTTCCTCTGTGGTTGAGGAATCCAAGCGTAGCTATCTTCGGCTTACTTACCACCAGGTGAGAGGAATGCCAAGAGCTACCGTCAACAATAAAAAAATGTTATGGTACTTGACGTAATATTGTCATTTCGTACCGCCTGCGAAACCAATATCGCTGTCAGACATAGGTACCATGTGAGCATATTATCAGAGCTTGTACACATGTGTTCTGGGGTTTAAGAAGTATACGTTCAGTTCATATTGCACCCTGAGAATATAATACAATAACGGCAATAGGATGAATGCGGCAGTCTTTCGTATGTTAATGAAAGACACATTTGGGTTACTGAATTGAGGTGTAGGTTTCGTTTTTGACATTACTATAAATAATTGACAAAATATGAAACCGTTATAGCACCTATCGATTTTTAATGTCTGAAAATAAATGTTTTTTTTTAAACAGTCAAACTCTCTCAAGATGCATTGAAATGTTTTAGTGTGTACTATATTTTAATGCATCTTGGGAGAGATTCGATGTCGTTAATAACCAGAGATCGGAACTAGGTAGAGTTATTCATGTACTTACACTGATTTCATACAGCGAAAGATAAAAGTGGATATGCCTCAAATCCCGAGAATAATTTTAAATAGCAGAAAAATACCGTGATTCATTAAATAAAAAAGTTACTTACTTTTACACAATTTAAACCACTGCACGTGTGACGTTGCCAAATTTACATCAACAACATCGGATGTCCGAAGTTGCAAAATTTGAAATCCCAGGAAGAGCCATATTAATATCAACATTTCGATGCAAGTACATAAATAACTCTACCTAATTCCGACCTCTGGTAATAACTAAAGAAGTTTCATTACACATTTATAGCTGGCTCAAATATATAAAAAAAATGGCAGACGAGGTGTAGGAAAAATCCTATATGAGTCACAGCAGGCCGCCTGGCCGAGCGGCGCCGGCGGCGGCTGGCGGCCCTTGAGTACTAGTGCTAGTGTACTGACCGCACAAGTAGAGCTTGTGTGCTAGTGCTAGTGTACTGACCGCACAAGAAGCGCGGACAGCAGTCGACCTGGCCGAGCGGCGTCGGCTGGCGCACCTTGTCCTCGCCGTGCGCACACACGGGCTCGGCGCAGCTCTGCGTGGTGCACGACACCTGCGCGAGCGCACCCGCCGCCTTAGTGCACGTGCACTTCTTGCACGCGTCCTCCTAAACACGACGTAACATATTACAAAAACAGTATTGTTCTATAATAGCTTAAAATAGTCACTCGCACAAAAATACCACCAAAATAATAAGCAGTTCACCAGATAAAGGGCCCTGCATTTAGTCATTACTATTTCCTTTGTACAATTTCTTGAAAGATAAATTTGTTGTGAATTCTTATTAGGTTAGGTAAATTAGGTAAATTCTTATTCAAATGTGGCAAGGAGCTAAATTTAATCATTTAAAATACAAAATAATATTTATAAGTGGTTCGATTTTTAAACAAGACATTCCAGTTACTCCAGACAACATTAAGGTATATTCTATTCTAAAGTGGCACAAAGCAATCATGACCAGACTTACACGTAATTTCCAATATACTCTTTTTATGATTAAATGAAACAAGCGATGATTACCTGCCACTCGTCACCGGCGTAGTGTAGCTTATTGGCGTCGCACGGGAAGCACTTAGACGGCTCGATACACGTATTGTTCACGCGCACCTAAATAATAAATACATTCATAGTCATGAATCTTTGAAATATTATCCTTATTACCTATTTGTATAATAAGCGTGTAGCGTGTCTTACGCTAATAAACACGCGTGATATAAAGTGCGTATGGATTGACTATCGATTATGTATACTATGTGCGTGTGTTGAAGTAGGATCTTTATTAGTAAGTATTATATTTATTATTTATGTGATGCTGAATAAAGTTTTATTCTATTCTATTCTATTTAAAAAAATATGTACACACAAAAAAGCAACAATGAAAACATAAACAAGGACAACAGAGTACAAAGGAACTGCTTATTCCAAAAAAAATCTCTTCCAGCAGCCCCACGACTAGGAAAATGAATAAATAACGGTACAAATGGTGTGTACTAAAATATGATCAACACGATCAATCATTTATTATGATGAATCATTTATTTTAACTTTAATTGCACAGTTAGCTGAATTATTACCTATTTGTCTTACGCTAATTATCAAGCGTGATAGAAGGTGTGTATGGAACGTCTAAGTGTGTGTATTGAAGTAAGATCTTTGTTATTTGTATGATAAGCGTGTAGTGTGTCCTGACCTTGCCGTCAGGGCAGAAGCAGCCCTCGCCAGGCTGACGGCGGCAGGCGCCGGGCCGCCGCAGGTCGTCGTGGTTGTCGCACGTGAGTTCGCAGCCCACGCACGCGCGGTACACAAGCGGCGCCGCGCTGATGCACAATGAACCAATAGGCTAGTTGACTACTTTTTTATTATTTCATAAATAAGAAGTTTATACCTCATAAAGGAATATTGCAAAAGAAATAGTATGTCTAAGATCAATAGTTTCACAGATATAGTGGTATGTTTGATGTGTTGCGGCGCAACGTCCAAAAACGCTCCATAGAAAATCTACGGAACAGGTGACGTCACATGTTCCCATATTACTAAGAAATGTATGGGCATGCTGACAAAATTGATAATAACTATGTATTAAGTATGTTTTTATTAATAGTTGTCATAATAATAGTTGTTTTAATTGATGTCAGCAATCTAATATCATTAACATTTTCGATAAATTTTTTTTAAAAAAATATGACCCTTTTTTTTATTTTCAAAACAGCACTACTTCAACAATATTTCATGTATTTTAAGTTTGATTTGTTTTTATGGGTAACAGTAGGGTATATTTTCCGAATATGTGAAAAATAGCGTCATATTCAAACATAGGCAACATCCCAATTGTTATGAAGCCTGATTGTGGCTTACTATCAACTACAGTACGGGACAGTGGGGTAGTTGGAGTATGTACCGGCTGGTCGAGCAGTCGGTACCCCTTGCTATGCAGGCCACTCGGTCAAGAGGTCCAGGGTTCGAATCGCAGTAGGAGCAAAAGTTTGCATGATGAGTACGAGCATTTGTTGTTTTTGTTTATATGTATGTTTATATGTTTATTTAGTATATTTTGTAATATTTATATACATATTATTATGTATATAAATATACATAATAATATGTATATAACGATATTTATCCGTTATCTAGTATCCATAACACAAGCTCATAATGATGCTTACTTTGGGCTAGATAATAGGTGTGAGTGTATGAATATTATTATTATTTCCCACTTGTTCTATGGAACATGACGTCATAGAACAAACCGACACATTTTTTCCTATTTATTCCTTGAAACTACATACTAGGTTTTCGTCAGAGTCCACTGCCATAAAACTAAATGTGAATCATATTTTCCCATCTTCCATGAGATATTTATGACACAGATAGCGTCATTTTTATGTCATATAAATGATTATACATGCTACGTTCTGATTGGGTAAGTAAATAATCTACAAAAGCCGAATGGCCGATAGTTACTCGTGGCAAGAAGTAGGAGCACTCTAGATTGTGGAGAGGGTTCTTGTTGTTGACAAGTTGACAAGATGTAAATGACAACAGATCAATTTTATATAAAATAATATATCTGTTAATTGTTAATGATAATGATTTTGTCCGGTGACGTCATGTTCCATAAAAAAAATAGAACTACCCGGTAAATCCGATCGCGGGATAATTATGAACGAGCTAATTACAATTTAATAGAAAAAAGATACTCGATAGTCTCTTTCTGTTGGTTAAGAGGGAGACTCAAGCTTAATACCAGGCATTGAGAGATGTGTGTATTGGGAGAACATAAAAATATAAAACCAAATCAATATCTTCAAATATATACTTATTAAACAGAAAAACGTAATATAAATCCTCTCTCCCAACAGTTATATATTGCTGTACCCTACAAGGTCCATAATGATCTGACAGCTTTCTAATACTTTTCCATGCCATAGTACGGTAAATATAATAAAGAATAATCTTAGCCTACTCTCTACTCACCACTTGTACGGACACATCTTCGACTTGTCCCGCCAGTCGAGGCACACGCCCTGTTGGCGACAGGCACTGACGTACCGCTCCAGGGTGGAACAAACGTCACTCTTGTTTGAAGCGCACTGTTCTTCCTCGCAAGCCTCCACAAAGTTTTGCGGCTCTACTAAAGCGTGGCACTGGAATTTATTTATTTATTTATTCAGGTACACAAAACAAAATTACAACAAGAACATGTTTAGAAGCAGTAAAAAAATTAAATACATCGATAGGCTGTAACTCCACAAGCATGTGCACACAGCATGATAATGATATCGAGACACATTACAAGATGCATATACAGAGAAATATATACATCATAGGAATAAACGAAGCCGTCAGCGTAATCTCCTTATTTTTACTATCAAGAGATTTAAAAGCGATGACGTCATAAGTGTAGATGTTCGTCTTAACCTGCCCCCTTATTCTCAACTGTCGGAAAGGATTCGAATATTGGAAATTTTATACCTGTCACATTTTATCGCTTTGCGTCAAAGCGAGACGGGATGTGACTTTTCAAATCGAATCCGTGATCCAATAGTTAAGAATAAGGGGGCTGAAGGCCTACTATGACAAGTTTCCCGAAGTTTCGCGCCATGATAGACGCTTATTTGGAAACCTGATATTTTAGCTTAGACACAAATCTTCTCTGTTAGTTCAAATTAAAGGTTCTGATACAAACTAACTTCACGTTTTATTCATCTTGAAGTTGCGTATATATTTTTGGTCCTTAGACTTGAATTGTTCTTCCTCCTAAGCTTCTGAGGGGGTGGTATTATGAGCTCTTATTATCATTCAGTTTAATGCTTGGTTATTCTTTGCTACAGCATCAACTCTATGACCTTGTTAATAAAACTTACTATGTAGCAAATAGGCACTAAACTCATTGGAGCTAGAAGAGCTCCACCCCCAGTACCTAGAAAAACAGAAGCTATTAATCCTGTTATGAAGAGAGTGAAGTCCGAGTCCTGTACTGCGGCAAACTAAATTAGCTCCATAACTATATCCTAAACAAATATTGCGTTTCAGGATGTAGCATTTGAACTGCTTACAAAATCAAACTAGTCAATATACTGGCAACCAAATTTCATATATTACGATATTAACTTTTGTATTTTTATGAAGGCTGCGAAAACTCTTCGAAGAGCAGCTGATTCAGCAGAAGTGGCTAGTACGTTTCAGGATGTTACATTGGAACTGCATACAAAATCAAACTTGACAATTTACCTGGCAGTACCCGAGACAAATTCCATCTATTACGATATTACCTTTTCTAGTTTTATGAAGGCTGCGAAAACTCTTCGAAGAGCAGCTGATTCAGCAGAAGTGGCTAGTTCTCTATATTTTTTTTTGTGGACGGACTATTGCTTTTGGCCGCAGATGGCCTTCAAAGAGTAACCAGGGTGTTAAGGAGGCGAGAACCTTGGTGAGTTCTCAAGCCTTGAGGGGCGAATTATCTGGAGGATTTCTAATCGCCAGGCATCACCTCCGGGGGAGGCGGCTCGCTCGAGCCGCCTCGCCAGGCATCACCTCCGGGGGAGGCGGCTCGCTCGAGCCATGAGAGACCGACAAACCTGAGGGTGCATCTAAAGGCTCGGACCTCGGGTCAGGTGAGTCGTGTAGTATAGTACCAGGTACAGACACATGTCTGTACCTGGTAAAGCGCGACGAGTGTAGACCGGGTCTTCGCAGCTTTGTTCGACGAGTGCGATGAATAAATAAAGTGTGGCTAGTACGTGATGTGTTTGTGTGTGCGAGGGCATTTGCGATCGTGATATAATTGTCAGGGTCATGTAGGAGATCCCTTGGTCTACATAAACGGGTCGGGGCGTTTACATCGGGAGAGCAGTCGGAGGCTTCGGGAGAGTAGTCGGAGGCGGTTAGTATAAAGCTCACCGGTCCGAAGCTATCGGCGTTGTACAAGGCGTAGCAGGGGTTGTCCTCCGGCGGCGGCGTGACGCAAGGCGGCGGCGGTGGCGGCGGCGGCGGCGGCTCGCACCGCTGCTGCTCCGGCGGGATGGCCAGCGACGACAGCGCTGCCGGGGACGCCTTCCAGCTCTTGCCGTACTGCGATACACAGAGAATTAGCTATTTTAATCTAGCTTCTTTTTTTGAATCGATAAGAATGGTGAACAATCGTACGGTTTGCCTGATGTTACACGGTTACGTAGTCTATAGACGCTCATAGCACCTTGGGCTACTCACGTACTACTTTGAGATAATAGTGAGACAACGCTTTCTCAATCAGCTCCTAGCCACCTTATTCGTCGCATGGTCAGAAAACTATTGTAAATGGAAAAAGAGTCACGAACAGCTCATGCGGTTCAAAATGCACAATAGCGCGCTTACAAGAAAACCGAAATAGACGTATCCATACCAACGAGAGTAATGTGTGCATTATGTTGTGGTAACGCAGTTTACGAAAAAGGGGTAGTGCAGGGTGTGCGCAAATGTCAAATTTGACGTTTTGACTTTTAAGTCCCGCTTGGAAAGGAGTTTGAGGTTCGCCAATAAACAAATTGGACTTTGACAATACCTAAATAGCCTAAAATTTAAGAAGCGTTAGAGTATTTGGCAGTTAGAGGCTTTTCATAATGTACAGGGCACAGGCCTTCCTATGTGGGAGAAACACAAGAGAACATTACCTCGTCGATATCGTCCGTGATAGTCCCGTTGCTAGTGAGCAGATGTTCCTGTCGTCCCGCGCAGACGCCGCACAGGCCCTCGGTGCGGTTACTGTACACGAACGACGGCACACGCACAGAGAACTCCATATTGGACTGCTGAACTAACACCTGAAAACATTAAAATATGGGTTGCCATCAATTTTAACTAAAATTGAGGTGTTACTGTCTTTAAAACAGGCGAACAACGCTGAAGAAACCGACCAAGTGCATGACGCAGTATGCGGACTTAGCTTTTCCTTTGATAGCTAATATGAATGTTCCTCGATTTAACGGCTTTCAACAAATTGGCGCTTTAAAGTTTAATAATTTGGAAACCATTACCTGAATCTATAAACTATCCAGTGACACATGCACCATTGAATAGACCAGAAAAAATATCCACTTTTCATGGTAAATAATTATGTATACGGAAATCAAATTAAAAATATGTAGTACTAAAATAAAATCATCATTATTTGCCTCTCAGCTCTACAAATATACAATGTCTGTGGCTGTGTTGAAGAACAATGTGTAACGGAGAATCATTGAAGTAAACGTTTACCGATTGAATAAAAGGTTGATAATTTTATCGCGGTTATTCAACTTATCGAAGTTATATCATGGATACTCTCAGTGCCATCATATATTTAGCGCAAAACTATCCCAAGATGTTCTAATAAAATATGTTACTTTTTAGATTTCAGTGCAATAACTGCAGAAACAAGAAAATAAGATATGATCGTAATAAGATATTGACCCTATGCCTTTTATTTTATAGGAAGAATCAACAAAAAAAGCTATTCTTACCTCCACGTGCGCGTCGTTAAGCACTACAGAGATATCTTGCCCGTTGACTTGGCTTATAGTCACCGATTTCATTTTCAAGGGGAACTTGAACACCTCCCGGCCAATCGTTGTCGACAACTAGGACATATTCAATAGTTGGCATCAGACACAATTGGAGCTATTAGGTAGTATTGCAAAACCATTGTTAATAAATACATTATCTGCAAATTAGGAATCATGTGTGTTCAAAAAGATACACTTGATTTTCTGTTGATTGTATAGGTAGGTTTTACTAGGTGGTAGTCCCGTATGTAGGGTCGTCTGGGTAGGTACCACCGCCTTTCTTATTTCAGCCGTGAAACAGTTCGCTGTGTTTCGGATTGAAGGGAAAGGTAGCGAGTGTAATTACTGGGCATGGACGGCATTTTATCTTAGGCGTCAGGATGACAACGCACCTGCAATAAGTATCAAGTGATTTTCCCGTGTTATTGCAGGTGTCTATAGGCGGCGGTTACCGCTTACCATCAAGTGGGCCGTCAGCTTGTTTGTCATCTGGTAGTATAAAAAAGGTACTTTTTCATTTAAAAAGTCATTGAAATATAGTGCAACAAAAGTAAAAAAAGATAAAATCTTACGTAACCCCCGACCTCATTAATCATCTATCTAACACCATCTCATTAAGACTATTCATAAGTGCCCAAACACGCTATATCTGCTGTAAGTTTTTGAAGAATTAAGAATCCCGCAGACTTTTTGATGGTATAGGATCAGCTCATAGTTAGTATGTCATGGGAATGTGTCACCGAAGTGTTTGGGCTCATTTGAGGTAAAGGAAAATGAAATATGTAAAAGAAATCAATTTATTCTTAACGATGCGGAAAACACAGTAAATTTATTTGAGACTTGGGTTCGATTTTTTTTTCTCAGAAATCGATGGATGTGTGCTTTGATGTCTACACAATAATCAACTCTATATTTTATAAAGACACTTTCACTTATATAGGTTCGAATCGAGTACGTGATCCGACACTAAACAGTTGTGAATAAGTTATCTGGACTCGTTACTTTACATACCTTTTTTGTTCCAAGATTTTTAGTAACGTGAATAACTATCTTTTCGAAGACCACATGAACTGTCTTGGTGCAGGTAACATCTTTATTGTGTTCGCAAGGACCATTCGTCGCGTAAACCTGCGAACGTCAGCATAAAATTAGTAATCACGAACACTGGCTGTTGGTTATCGCTTCAAAAAGTATCATATGTCCTCCTCTGGGACTCTAACTATCTCCATACCAAATTTTATCTAAATCAGTATAGCGTGAAAATGTCACTGACAAACAGATAGACAGAGTTACTTTCGTATTTTTAATATTGTATGGATTTGCATTATGACAAAAAGTTCATGTCATAATGCGAATCCATCCATGATTCTGCTCCTTAAAGCAATTATGTTCACCTCATATCGATGCAATCCAGATTCATTTCTGTCGCGGGAAGCGAGATATGTGCAGTTCCCGAGGAATGGAAAACTGTCGCCTTCGAAGGTCGTGTAGTCGGCTGGCGTGCCTACTCCCTTACATACACCTATAACAACATATAAAATAAAATAGTAATAAACAATATTTTGAAACAATTCGCTAATTAGGCCCCTAGTTACGTAGCAATAAACGCTAAATGTAAATTTAAATAAAGTTCTCTTAATAGCCTTAACAACGTAAATGAAAGTAATAAATGTAGATTTTCGGAAGCACCTTCTTACATAGGTAATACCTTTTTAAATTGTTCATTGTTCCTAAAATAATTTTAAGAAGATCTTAAAATTCTCTATTTCAAAAATTTAATATTCAAAAGCATCTGTCTCCTTTTAATTAATGAAAATAGACATATCACTGAACTTCAATTTTTCCAGCATTTTAGGTACGTTTATTATGAGGATAGAGAGGGAGCTCCTAGTTTTAGTTGTTTTTTGGGCAGCGGTATTCCATTGCTTATACAATGTGTTATAACCGCTGTCTGTCAGGGCACTAGAGGGCGGCCTGTAGCGACCTACCGTTTAATGGGCAGCTAATGCCCGAGGTACTCACAGTCGAGGCAGTCATCCGGCATGATGCAGCGGTCGCCTTGCCTCAAGGTGCCGTCAGGGCAGTAGCATCCAGGGAAGCAGTGCCCATCCTCTGTCGGGCAGTTGCGGCCGTCGGCGCCTAGCGACGAGCAAGAAGGTTCGCAGCGCTTGCGGTAGCAGTCATAATGCACCAACGGCGGGGGACACGCGGCGGCTGCAGATCAAGTAGAAAATTCAGTCATATAAATACTATAGAACGTAACGTAATATAGAACGTATTTCGACATTGTAGGGTGGACGTTAGCTCATAAACGCAAATACAGATAGACTAGAAGAATTTCACAGGGATATCCCAAGTCCTGGGTGGCTCAGTGGTCAGAGCAGTCGCCCGGATTGCGAAAGGTCGCGGGTTCGATTCCTGCCTCAGGACGTGAAATTTTTCTAGTTTTATTATATTTTAATTACTAAGTAATTTTTCAAACATATAAAATAATGTTAAAATCAAAAATTAAGAATATTTGAAAGCACTGCCCCAACTTAACCGAATCGTCAGTATTTGTAAAAATACTCGTTTCGGATGTGGAAATAGAATATTTCGACATTGTAGGGTGGACGTTAGCTCATAAACGCAAATACAGATAGACTAGAAGAATTTCACAGGGATATCCCAAGTCCTGGGTGGCTCAGTGGTCAGAGCAGTCGCCCGGATTGCGAAAGGTCGCGGGTTCGATTCCTGCCTCAGGACGTGAAAAAAAAATTTTTTTTCTAAAAAAAAAAAATTTCTACTTTTATTATATTTTAATTACTAAGTAATTTTTCAAACATTTATAATAATGTTAAAATCAAAAATAAGACTATAGAACGTGTCAAAAAAAACATGCAATACAGTACAAGAGACCCAACAACTGCCAGCAGGTTTATTCACCATCTTCTTTTAACAACTGAGTGATGTTAGCGTTCGCTTGGTGATGACCTTCGAAGATATATTATCTTGCCTTGTTACCCAGCAACGAAGAGGCAAATAGCTTACACGTAAATGTCCAGTAGCGCTGTACACTCGCGCTTATTTTATTACCTACTATTTATCGTAAATTACATACTTTTTATTTTGTATTTATTTTATATTTTTTAAAGTTTCCATCTTAATATGCATAATGCGTTCGCGAAAGTATCATATCTCAAATGTCATTCGATAGCCATTGAGTAAATGCGCAAAGAGACCAAATAATGACCCATCACGTCTTTGCTAGTAAAATAATGATAGGACCCCATACAAAGTCGTAATTACATTTATTCCCTAAAAAAAGGGAAATCAAAGGAAATTTTCACTTACGGCAACCGAGTTTTATCCTCCAAGCGGATATATCCACATCCTTGTCGGCAGCCAGGCACTCCGCCACCAGTTTCTCCACGAGCAGACAGCGGCACTCCTCTTCCGTCTTCTTGGTGCCGTTCACCACCAGGTCCGTGCACTTGCAGATCTTCTCCAGGCAGATGTTGCGCCATTTGTCTAAGCTCAGCACTTTGCCACATTTCGATAGGGGTTCTTGCCTGTATTGACGAAAGAGGATGGTTTAGTTGATGAAAAAGACGGTTGGTTTGAATTTACTAAAGATATGTTTTATCAACTTATAAAAATAAAATAAAGTATGCAACTAAAGTCCGGCCGAATTTAATCCAGTATAGAAATAATTGATCTATCAGATTGACACCCAGTTAGGTTATACTACATTTTTAACTAAAAAAAAATTAAAAGTACTATAATTTCTCTCCACTTCGCCCAGCTCCGCGTCAGTTTCCTATTGGCGCACCCTAATGGCTGAGTACATTGTCAAACACTTCGCCGATAAAAAATTCGTCAAATACCAGAGAAAATATCCGACTCCGTTTGCTCATAAAAAAATAAACATTATGTGGTCTTTGTAGAAAGGACCTTGGAATAATTCTGGTCCGCCGTGTACTCACAGGCAGGATGACGTCGCACAGGACCCAGCCCGCCTAGCATGACCACCGAAACGCGATATGATACGATATGATAAAGCTATTTATCGCTTCGAACTTTTATCGATATGAAATTTTATCGAAACTGCGAACTTGTATTGTATTTATACATGTTCGCAGTTTCGATAAAATTTCAAGATAGCGGTTATATCCAATGATTTTTGACAGTTCGAAGCGATAAATAGCTTTATCATATCGTGTTTCGGTGGTCATGCTAGGCGGGCAGACCCGCTTCTGCTGGGCGTCGTCGACGGTCCTGGGCTAGTGGCTGGTGCGTGTCCGCGGTGTACTCACAGGATGACGTCGCACAGGTCCCAGACCCGCTTCTGCTGGGCGTCGTCGACGGTCCTGGGCTAGTGGCTGGTGCGTGTCCGCGGTGTACTCACAGGATGACGTCGCACAGGTCCCAGACCCGCTTCTGCTGGGCGTCGTCGACGGTCCTGGGTCGGCAGGCGGCGGGTGACAGGCCGGGCCGCCCCCACGCGCGCGCCATCTGCTCGGCGCCGACGGCCAGCGCGCCGTCGGGCATACGCCGCTCGTTGTGAATTGACCCGTCGAACGCGCCGCATAGACCGTCCACGGTGCCCATATACTTCTTTGACACCTGTTACCAATTTAACACTATTACACCTTTTGCAAGGACTTTAGGTCAAATCATTTGAAAGGGTGCATGGCTAAATAAAAATTACCACCTGTCCAACGCGCCGCACAGGCCGTCCGCGGAGCCCAAGTACTTCTTTGATAACTATTACGGATGGGCAAGGACTTAAGCACGAAATATTTCAAATAATGGGAATGGCTAAATGGAACAAAACAGCCATATTATGTGCTATATTTATTGAATTTTGATACACTGTTACTCACCCCAATCTTAATATCCCCGTCAGCATTGTACAGCACAGTGAAGTTATACTTCCTAGAGGTGATGGAAATTCCGTCACCCAGCCGCGCCACATCGAAGCTGTTCTTCTGGAAGCAGATCTTGGCCGTCTGCTCCACCGTGTACTCGTAGTTGTCATACTCGATCATCAGCGAGGGTTTCACTTTAATCAGCTGGTCGTCCTGATGCACTATCAGCTCGTTCTGGCAGCCTTCCAAGCGGCATATCTTACGAACTATGGAAGAATGTAGAATAAAAATTAAAAAAGGGTAATGAATATTTGAATCAAAGCTAGTCGATTGGTCAATAACCTAACTAAACAGAGGACCCAGGTTCGAATCCCGGAGCGTATGGATGTTTACGTCTATGTGGGTATATTTCTTGTACATATTTATATAAGTATCATCATTATAAAGAAATAAATTAATGATCATCAGTTTACATACGTCCCACAGGCCTTTCTACATGGAAGAAATACATGGAGAACTTTGGGTCAAAACATAATCACGCTGACCCAATTTCAGGTTGGTGAGATATACCGATTGCACCTACAACAGGAACCAACGGCTTAGCGTGCTATCTGAAGCACGGAGGAGCTCGACATCACAAATTTTGATTGACCCATCAAGGGCTGTGAAAGAGTCTCGAGTACATAGGCACACTCTCCCATGATTCGGCCTTCATAACCGAACGGTAGAGGCAGGCAATGGGAAGGTTTGTTGACCCATCCTGGGATCGGCCACGACGAAAGTACCTTTGTTTTTATAATCGAAACCACTTATACCACTACGCCCCACTGCCCAAAAGTGTGGCCCAGGCGTCGCGGGAGGTCTCTCGGGCCAGGATGTGGTAGCACAGCTCGTACTTGTACTATGTTATGTCGGGTCAGAAGGCGGCGGTGCCTGTGTAGTGTGTACTGACCGAGCACGGCCCAGGCGTCGCGGGAGGTCTCTCGGGCCAGGATGTGGTAGCACAGCTCGTACTTGTACTATGTTATGTCGGGTCAGAAGGCGGCGGTGCCTGTGTAGTGTGTACTGACCGAGCACGGCCCAGGCGTCGCGGGAGGTCTCTCGGGCCAGGATGTGGTAGCACAGCTCGTACTTGTACTATGTTATGTCGGGTCAGAAGGCGGCGGTGCCTGTGTAGTGTGTACTGACCGAGCACGGCCCAGGCGTCGCGGGAGGTCTCTCGGGCCAGGATGTGGTAGCACAGCTCGTACTTGTACTATGTTATGTCGGGTCAGAAGGCGGCGGTGCCTGTGTAGTGTGTACTGACCGAGCACGGCCCAGGCGACGCGGGAGGTCTCTCGGGCCAGGATGTGGTAGCACAGCTCGTACTTGTACTATGTTATGTCGGGTCAGAAGGCGGCGGTGCCTGTGTAGTGTGTACTGACCGAGCACGGCCCAGGCGTCGCGGGAGGTCTCTCGGGCCAGGATGTGGTAGCACAGCTCGTACTTGTACTATGTTATGTCGGGTCAGAAGGCGGCGGTGCCTGTGTAGTGTGTACTGACCGAGCACGGCCCAGGCGTCGCGGGAGGTCTCTCGGGCCAGGATGTGGTAGCACAGCTCGTACTTGTACTATGTTATGTCGGGTCAGAAGGCGGCGGTGCCTGTGTAGTGTGTACTGACCGAGCACGGCCCAGGCGACGCGGGAGGTCTCTCGGGCCAGGATGTGGTAGCACAGCTCGTACTTGTACTATGTTATGTCGGGTCAGAAGGCGGCGGTGCCTGTGTAGTGTGTACTGACCGAGCACGGCCCAGGCGTCGCGGGAGGTCTCTCGGGCCAGGATGTGGTAGCACAGCTCGTACTTGTACTATGTTATGTCGGGTCAGAAGGCGGCGGTGCCTGTGTAGTGTGTACTGACCGAGCACGGCCCAGGCGTCGCGGGAGGTCTCTCGGGCCAGGATGTGGTAGCACAGCTCGTACTTGTACTATGTTATGTCGGGTCAGAAGGCGGCGGTGCCTGTGTAGTGTGTACTGACCGAGCACGGCCCAGGCGTCGCGGGAGGTCTCTCGGGCCAGGATGTGGTAGCACAGCTCGTACTTGTACTATGTTATGTCGGGTCAGAAGGCGGCGGTGCCTGTGTAGTGTGTACTGACCGAGCACGGCCCAGGCGTCGCGGGAGGTCTCTCGGGCCAGGATGTGGTAGCACAGCTCGTACTTGTACTATGTTATGTCGGGTCAGAAGGCGGCGGTGCCTGTGTAGTGTGTACTGACCGAGCACGGCCCAGGCGTCGCGGGAGGTCTCTCGGGCCAGGATGTGGTAGCACAGCTCGTACTTGTACTATGTTATGTCGGGTCAGAAGGCGGCGGTGCCTGTGTAGTGTGTACTGACCGAGCACGGCCCAGGCGTCGCGGGAGGTCTCTCGGGCCAGGATGTGGTAGCACAGCTCGTACTTGTACTATGTTATGTCGGGTCAGAAGGCGGCGGTGCCTGTGTAGTGTGTACTGACCGAGCACGGCCCAGGCGTCGCGGGAGGTCTCTCGGGCCAGGATGTGGTAGCACAGCTCGTACTTGTACTATGTTATGTCGGGTCAGAAGGCGGCGGTGCCTGTGTAGTGTGTACTGACCGAGCACGGCCCAGGCGTCGCGGGAGGTCTCTCGGGCCAGGATGTGGTAGCACAGCTCGTACTTGTACTCGGCGCCGTCGAAGGTACTGACGGCACGCCCCGTCACGTTGCAGTACGACAGCCGCTCCGGCGGCGGCACGCATGAGTACCTGCAATAACAATGCAATATTAACGGAATATTTGTGTTATGTCGTAGGCCAATCGTTAACTTGGCCGATGGCGATCTACCTAGACACATCACGATATTGAAGGAAGTTTCTGTGACCACTTGAAACTATTTTTTTTTCGTTATTGTCATAATAATACTGAAAATTGTTTTGTGATTTCAGAACTAATTACCATTCTGAAAACAAATTTTGCTTACTTACTGCTAGATAATAGATTTGTGGATGAATACATCAAGTGGTGTTAAGAAGTTTGCTACAGTTGTTGTATAATTGTAATAATACACATAATTTGGATTCCCTTTTATCCATATTGGATACGCACAGCATTCCAGCACCGCTGAGCAGAATAATTGACGGCCGGCTTGTCGAGAGGTCTGTACCCTTTACTATACAAGCTACTCGGTTAAGAAAGAAAGAAAGAAAGAAAACCTGTGAACAAATATAGCCCATGTTTTAACTTATTGTCGCATTGACAGCACCAACCTGTATATATAAAAAAATATATAAATACTGACTGCGGGCACTGGTAGGCGGCTAGCGGCACAGCGTCCAGATGCAGCGAGTACTTGGGCGGGCAGACGGGCGTCGAGCAGACGGGCGGCGCGGCCGTGGAGCCCGGCCGCGGCGGCGGCGGCAGGCGCGCCACGCAGCGGAACTGCGCGCAGCTCGACGCCGCCGCCGCCGCGGGCGCGGGCGCGACCGTCGGCGCCGGCGGCTTGGCCAGCGTGAACGACTGGCTCGGCAGCGACGGCCGCGGCGGGCCTGCGACGCGAAGGCACCAGGTTAATTTTAATAGAATAATCACTATTGTATACTTAAAGTTTTAAAATTTGTGGCCCTCATAAATATGTTCAAAATCAAAAAAGTATTGACAAACGTAAAAATAAGCGCTTTAGATGACAGTGGCCCTAATTCTGGAAAACACATGCAAAGTTTAAATTTAAGTTCAGTCTATTTCTTTCTTTCAAAACGAATACGAAAGGGATGGCCATCATATAAATTGACATTAAGAAAAGTGCGTTCAATTTTCAACGTTATAGAACGTGCTAAAATGCAGTGTTTAGGAGGCACCTCCGTACATGCCGTCTAAAATTGTCTATAGTTTCTATGAAATCTATCTAAATTTAATTGACAGCTCTAAACAGATTCTTGCTATCTTTTTCCTATAACTTATTGCGAGAAAGAGATATACTGTACTTAAATTTAGAATTAAAGTGTGTTCCCAGAATTAGGCCCAGTATTAGGGTAGATTTCCTAATTTGCCTGAAAATGGGAGGAATTCCAGTGACACTTGCAACGCTAATTTATTTTGAAGCATATCCGTTTTTACCAGGAAAATCCACTGACGAACCTACCCGCTGCTGACGAAGCAGCGGGCGTGTGCCAGAGTCGTCCATGTATGCGGGTATCGCTGGGAATACCCGCTAAAATTGCTGGATAACTTCTATGCCTTTCGCGGAGGAGACCCCCAAGCAACTCGACCATACAGCCCGGCTTCGCGCCAATGGAGATTGCCAAGAATTTTCTAACGTAAATGTGTGAGCGACGGCTATTTCCTCCTCCAATCACAATATTTAAATTTCATTTTAGTAAATGGTTTTTGTCATTCTCGATTATCAGAAACTAGCGAACTAAGATGCGTTATTTTCAAATTACTTACCACCGTAGCCTCCTTTAGAGAATCCTCCTTTGGAGAAGCCTCCCTTTGAGTACCCTCCTTTAGCGAAGCCTCCATTAGCCGACCCTCCGCGCTGGTACCGCTGGTAGGTATAGCGCGGCCTTGGCGGGGGCAAGTCCGACGTGTAGGCGCGGGAGGTGGGCGAATCCGTTATGTATTTCACCATGTACCCCGGGGGACACTGGACTACGGGGCACACTACAGCTGGGGGGAGAAACGGGAAAGTATACTTAACACTCTCACTAAATGGAGTTACTCTTAAATTAGACAGTTTTTTTATTTTGACAGCTTACAGGATAAATACGCTTTGGCTTTTAGTCCTAGTTATTATTTGAGTAAATAAATTATTATTGAAACAATTTATGAATAGCTCCATTTATAAACTAGTTTCAGCTATATAGCATTTATATTTTCAGTTCAGGGTCCGGTGCAGCCAAAGCCAACGTGACTGATTCCAAAGAATTAAATATATTTTAATTTTAAGTACCTTCAGTCAATCGCTTAATATTCATAAGTATATCTTTTAGCGGTAGACCACGCCCCGATGAGGATCGCGCCAAATCGCTCTCCGACCTTGATCTCGGTTTAATTAAATACTTCGCAAATGATGGCTCTTAAAGGAGATAAACAAATTAAAATCGATTGCGATCTATAGATATGACTAGCATGGTTAAAACCTACTCAAAGTCTTTTAAATGACTTTAATTTATCTAGTAAAATGAACATATCAAAATAAAATTGTGAAAATCAAAACCCGAAAGCGACATTCAATCAAATATTGATTACCTCGCGATACCTTCCCCAAGCGCGGGCGGCTCGGACGGCTGGCCATTTATGAATTACTGTTGTAGGTAGCAGTAGAAGTGGCTGCTAAAATAATCTTTGGTCGATTTCGATGTGTCTATCTGATTGATTGTGTCAATGTTCTTTGTGCTGTTTTTATTCTGCTAATATATTTTTACTTTAAAATATATGTTTCTTTTCAAATTTACAATATTTACATTTAGTGAATTACTATAGTCTCTCAAGGTTACTTCAAGCAATTTTTAACCCCGGACGAAAAAGAAGAGTGTTATAAATTAGATGTGTCTGACCTGAGTATATGTGGTATCGTAGCTCATAAACGAATGGACCGATTATGATTAGTTTTTTTGTTTGAAAGCTGACTTGATCGAGGAGGTTCTCATAGAATGTAATTATGATTCTTAGCTATAATTTATGAAGATTTGTACAGGCGTTTGATGACTATCAGCTCATTTCCTACACGGGAAAAGATTTTCAATAACTTTCACAGATCCGATTAATTTGAAATTTGGTTTACTGTTAATTCGGTGGCATTTCCAAGACAAGCTAACCTTCAGCTGATCTTGTACCATCGAAAAGTCTGCGGGATGCTCAATTCTTCAGAAACCTACAGCATTCCACAGACGCACACAGATAACATGCCAGCCTGTGACCTCCAAGAGACCTCTCGAATCGACAGCAGGTGCAGAATCTGAGATTGGTGCGAGGCGGACAGTTGCCATTCTAACTTTGTTTATTACGTACTAGGCGTGTGTGTTCGCGTGGATGTCGGAAAATAACAACATAAAATTCGGTTACAAAAAAATGGTTATAGTGAGACAGTTTCAAAAGATAGACATCCTGTCGCGGACTTTTTTTAGAACTTTTAAAGGAGCTCAATTATTACATACATGATTTTTGTGTAACGTTAACCGTTTACGCAGCGCACGCAACAAAAGCTCTGAAAAGGAATATTTTTTCCCGTTGCCGCAACATTTTTCATTGATGCTCATCTGCTATTAGTCGTAGCGTGATGTTATATAGCCCATATAATACCTCGATAAATGGACTTTCCAACACATTTTTTATTTATTTGAATCAGTAGTTCCTAGAATTAGCGTGTTCAACCAAACAAACAAACTGTTAGACATATGTAAACTCTACTGTATTCGACAGTTGCTATGCAACCGCTTTGTGAAAAATAACATTAGTGAAAATATACCGTTGCTCGTAAATTCCTGACTCTTCATTTTCTCTAATAAAAACTCTTCAGCTTTATAATATTAGTATAGATATATGCTACGACTGCGGGCTCGGGCGTGACTTACGTTTAGGCGTGGTGGGCGCCACTGTGAGCTCAGCGGCAACAGTTGTCACGACCGACGGTAGTAACGACTGCGGGCTCCGGCGTGACTTACATTTAGGCGTGGTGGGCGCCACTGTGAGCTCAGCGGCGACAGTTGTCACGACCGACGGTAGTAACGACTGCGGGCTCGGGCGTGACTTACGTTTAGGCGTGGTGGGCGCCACTGTGAGCTCAGCGGCAACAGTTGTCACGACCGACGGTAGTAACGACTGCGGGCTCGGGCGTGACTTACGTTTAGGCGTGGTGGGCGCCACTGTGATCACAGCGGCAACCGTTGGCACTACGGTAGTAACGACGGCAGGCTCGATGGTAGTGGGCCTGGCCGTGGTGGTGCAGTCCACCTCGTCGTCGGGGCAGTCCTGCAGCCCGTCGCACCAGCGAGCCAGCGGTAAACACAGCTTGCTGCTGGGGCAGATGCGGCTGCCGACCGGGCATGGCTCGCATACGCACTCGCACGAAGGCTTAGGCACTAGCTTCGGTACCAGCGTCTGGTGTTGTTAAAGCAACAACGAAAGTATAAACATGGGCCTGCTTGTTAGTAAAAGAAGTCTCTTCTAGCAGCCGTACGACTAGGAGACTATATAGAAAGGTAGAAGTCGGCTCAGGCCTGAAATATGCGTTTTTGTAAAATGTACAATTATCAAAACGTCTGCGTTCTCACAATGTTAGCACTTCTATTTTTTCAGCTTTCTCAAAATGACTGGTATTTAAAATGTGTCCAGTCTCAAAAAGTCGTTTATTCATAATGTTTACATTCCTATAATGTCTGCTTTATTTCAAATCAATGTTCTAAATGGAAAAGGTTAATTTCTTGGCATACTTCCTTTTTGATAAATATCTATAATTACTGGCACTCAAGATAACATTAATGACGTTTAGTGACTGACAGACAATGCAAAAATTGTAAGAAGGTTGCAGACATTTTGAGAATAAGCACTTTCTGAAACGCGAACATTATATGAAAACTGACATTCTTGGAGACAGACATTATAAGAAGCTGACATTATGCAAAAGACATGCTGACATTATGGAAAACAGACATTTTGGGAAAAAGACATTTTAGGAAAACGCATATTTCAGGCCTGAGCCGAAAAAGCGTGTATTAAAATATAAGTAACATAATTTATATAAATACTTGTCGTCGATGGGCGTGCAAGACCGCGTAAGAGCAGTTTACAATACCGCGTATTTGCAAAAGTCGCAAAATTGAAATATCGCGCCAGCGGGCTCTTAGCGCTGATTCGCTTATACTAAATTCTCATTAAAGAGCACCCAGAGAAATCCCAAACAAGCTCAGTCAAAGAAATATGTAGAAATATCCAAGTTTTTTTCTTCTTCCATCCTGTGAAATAAACAAAAAGCACATACGCGGTATTGCAAACTGCTTTTACGCGGTCTTGCACGCCCACCGATGTTGTACCATAAATATAGAAGAATTTCAAAAAGTAATCTGAAAGTCAGCCCATCAACAATTGCAGCACGAACAGAATCATACTTTCTATGCGGTTTTGCTGCTTCGATAGCAAAGCAAAATAAAACCGTATTTCTATGTGGATAGTATCACTTCAAAATACGGTTTTATTTACTTCTATTTCTATTCATTAATACTCGTCCCAATTCCAAAACAACGTCCGTACATTCCAAAAGTCTCATTCCACGCCAAAAAAATATATCTTATTACACATTTTTGGGTTACAATAAAATACCGAAAAGGATAGCTACTAAAACATCACAAAAAATATATCTTTTCTCTCGAAGGACCAACAGTGTAAACTTACCGGCGCACATTTGCACTCCTTAACGGGCTCGCAGTCGGTGATACCGCCCAGCTTACACATGCACTCGTCGCAGTTCTCACCGCGGAAAGTTGAACCCACGGGATAACTGTCAAACATACCAAGGTCAGTTTATGTTGGTCATCGAATTCCAAATGAGCTCTTTGAAGCAACGTTTTGCTTACTAGGAATTAAAGGCCGAAGCTGTATGGAACTCATCAATTCAAATCAAAATTTATTTGCTAAGAAGTGGCGTTGTACCATTTGTGGCGCGTAATCAATAATTATGATTTTTATCTACCCCTTTTCGGTTGCTATATTCGGGTCGTATGGTACCTAAAGACAATGGATTCGCTCTGATTAGCTAGTACTATAAAAGCCACGTTTTCTTGGAGATCCTTTTGCATCATTCTTGCGTCTTGAGTCCTAAAATGGCGGCATGAGTCCCGAGAAAAACCTGGACATGCAAAAAATCTTCATACAGTCGCAGCGCTTTTACTCAGACGCACACAGTTAATACGCGCAACTGCGTACACAAACTGTGAGCACAACCTGTGCGTCTAGAGACCGCCACATACCACGAGTCTTCGTCGGCGCTCTCGAATCGATGTGGGCGTGCGGAACTGGGATTGGTGTGGGGCATTTTAACTTTGTTTATTACGTATTCTATGACGCGGATTCAAGCAAGAGCCGCCGCCTCTTGGTCACCTGCGATGGCACTTCGCTTCGACTCTTCTCCAGTGAGCGGAGTGCCCTTAGAAGGCAGAGTGCATTTGGGAGTGTTACTTAAAATGTCTGATAATTGTGTTAAGTAGTGTATGAGGAGCTCGGTGGCGTGATCGGAACCAGAACGCTCAAGCCACTGGCGTAGTTAGGATCACAAAACAAAGCAGCTTTCGCCATAGTCCATCCCGAGACGAGACAATCAAAATTTATAATCTTGAGCTCCTCCGTGCTTCAGTAAGAAGGTTAAGTCGTTGGTCCCCGTTGTTACTCCAACCCACTAACCCGCATTGGGCCAGCGTGGTGGTATTATGGACCAAACTCCTCATGTGTTTCTCCCATGTAGGAAGGCCTGAGCCCAGCAGTGGGACGTGTATAGGCTGGTGATGTAGGCAGTACTCACGTGAGGTATCCCCGCACGCACGGGCACTGATCCCTCGGCACGCACTCCTCGCCGTCGTAGTAGCTCCCGCGGGCACAGCTACAAGCCACTACTTGGACGCCGGGACAGATTTGGCATGCTTCCGTCGTCATTGGCTCCTCGTATGCGGGAGTTGCTTTTGTTGTTACCGCTGATAAAAAATATAAAAGTAAAGTAAGTGAAACTATCTTCTGAAAGATTAATGGTAAGCGTAGCCTATGGACGCTCGTTACACTTTGGATACTAATAACGCGTTGCTTACCCTGTGAAAACTAAACGAATGCTTTAACTTGAAAGCACAGGAGGTGAGTCTTGCTGTTTTTAACATACAACTTTGCCCTAATTCTATTAATGGTCATTTTCACTGACATTTGCTTAGCGTTAAGAATCTTAGTGATTTTTAGCTCAGTCTATCTAAAGGAGACACATGTCGTTAAGAGTCACGTAAGCCTAGGAAATGGTTATTAAAAACGGATTAATTATTTTAAAAATATAAAATTGCGTTTGCGCATTACATTATTGTTAGTTTTTACGGTTAGAATACAATGACTTATAAATACTAGTGTTGCATAAACCAATAAAATTCAGAGATTTATCTTTCTATAATAAACAAGGAGCTCGCTGGCGAAGTAGTTTCAGTGCTCTGGTAGATTCTGGATGAATCCATTCAGAATTTGGGTGGATCAATAATTTTTTTAATCTCGGTGCTTTGGGAGACACGTTAAACCGTTTGTCCTAGTTTCTTTTATAGTGCCTTCCATGCCCAGTATGCTTCACACAGTTATAGCTATAACGCGTTCAACTCACCAACCCATTAGTAGCAAGCTCCTCATCTGTTTCCCCAACGTAGGAAGCCCTGCCCCCCAATTCTGCTATTTATCTTCCGAAACGGATCGGCAGCGTTTCGGTATCGTTACTAATGCGGTTGGAATACAAAAAGGAAAATCCACTAACATTGCTTATAAAGACGGAATGTTAACGAAACGCTCTCGGTTGGTTCAACTTCAGCTGGATATTTGTTAGCCATATTGCAATAAACAAATATATTTTTGCTTAGTTACTTGACAGTTGTTAACTTTTCACAGTTCGAACAAAGAACTATCGATGCGTTTCGGCCGCCACCAATGTTAAATAATTAGCAGAATACGAAACAATGATTGAACCGAACGGTTCACGTTACGTGTTTGTTAGTAGAATACCAAACTAAAGCGTTTCGGTTACGTTTCGATTGCGTTGAGTTAGCAGAATACAAAAACTTTGTAACTAAAGCGTTTCCGATTCGTTTCAGATCAAAATACAATAGCAGAATTGAAGGGACTGTGTCCAATACTGGCACGTGCATATAGGCTGGAGAAAATAATAAACTAAAACTACTCACGATAAGGTTCGAAACAGCCTATCGGCTCGATCCTCATTTCGATGGCATCATGCCACTTCACAGGCAACACTTTCAGGTATCTCGCGTGTATCGGCAGCCGGAACTGGTTGAGCACCTCTGACTTCCCGTCAAAGTTGGCGGGGAACAGCTTGGGCTCTCCGTTCTCTAGCACCGGGTTGAAAGTGGACAGATCCGACGTGTACATGACCTTGTACGAGGATACCCAGCCTGATGGACCGCCTTTGGTTTTGATGCCGGTCAGGTTGCGGGGTGATGTGAAATCGAACTGTGGATCAAATATAAAGTTTTTACTGGGCCTGTCTGTCTATTGGAGCGGAACCGAGCGGAGAGGAGCTTTCTTGAATAAATAAATTGTACTTTATTGCTAAAAGAATTACAACATACCAATTCAAAGCATAAAGAGGCGGAGATGTGCCACCTTTGAAAAAGTAAAAGTGAGCCTAAAGCAATGTAATTAGGTAGATTTTTGTTTTCTCAGAAAACTCCGCACCCCTCGTCTCCGCTTCAGTGGACAGACAACCTAATTCTGAAGACACACTCTTTATATAAATATAAGTTCAGTACATTTATTTCTCCCAATATGTATAGAAAGACAGCAAGAATCATAACTGCCAAATAGCTGTCTTTACAGCTTCGGTTTCTTTAAACCATAGACAATTTTAGAAGGATATCGCAGTAAGCTTACTAAGAGTTATTGTTATATTTTAATTTTGAATCTACAACCATACAGTATTTATCAAGCGGGAAAAACATAGACAGGTTTCTTTATGGTTCTAAAACATTTATGTCCCGAGTCCAGAGTGTAACAGTGCCATACTCAAATCACCAGGTTTTTAATTGTCATTAAACAACCGTGGAGATTACTTGTTATAGGAAACTTATATCTATACTGATCTAAGAATACGTCAATGATTTCTCATTGTCAGTTAACAAAAGGTAGTTTACTACCTTTTGGGCTAAGGGCTACGTATCTGGCCACAGTATCCGCTACAGGATCACTGGTAGTAACAGGGATGTTGCCTAAGTTTGAATATGGCGCTATTTTCCACAAATTCGGAAAACATACGCAACTGTTATCCATAAAAACAATTCAAACTTAACAGTTATGGAATATTGATGAAATCGTACGGTTTAGAAAATTCTTAAAAATGGTCAATTAACACACATTTTTAATGTTTTTGATGCGTTTAAACTATCGCCTACTTTCTTTATTTGTAATTGGTCAATTTTAAGTTTATCGAGAATGATTATGATATTGTTTACATCAATTAAAACAAGTCTTATTATAACAACTATGAATAAAAATATACATATTACATAGTTATTATTAGTTTTGTCAATATACCCATACATTTTTTTAGTATTAAAATAACATCAAACATACCACTGTATCTGTGAAACTATTAATTTTAAACATACTATTTCTTTTGCAATATTTCTCTATGAGTTCTAAACTTCTTATTTGTGGAATAAAAAAAGTAGTCCACAGGTAGTTGACATTTTTTTATTATTAACTAACTAGATAAGTAAGCGTCTGCATGCAAGGTTTCATACCATGATCCACTCTCCGGGCGTGCTGTACAGAGGCTTCCACCCGCGCTCGCCGCCGAGCTTGAAGTATGCGCGCGCGTCGTTGTTAGAGCTCACTTCTATGTTCTCTATGGGCAAGTCCGCCGCTAGGCCCAGCGGCTCCGTACAGATGATCGGTGCTCGCTGTTATTTGATTTCAATTATTGTAAGATGATTGTTCTGCTATAACCGACTTTATTACGACTGAATAAAGTCACTATTTTACAACTCTTACGTTTAGTTTAATTTGTAACTGTTAAAAATTATAAAGAAATTTTCCAAATAGCATAGCCCTGATATTTTTAATTTGTTTGTCCATATTCTCATTGAGTCGGAAACTTTTATTATTGTTGTTAGTTTTTATTTATTTACAGAGGGCATAACAAAATTTTAATGGTCACGTAGAGGTAATTATTTGAGTAGAAAACTCGACAAATTTAATCGGCAAATGACTGACTCCAGTCATTAGCAACTAATTTGCATTCAGACTTTTAGGCTCTAGTTTTCACAGAGAATAAGGCAAACGAAATGTGATCTTAGAGCTCGTGAGGTATAACCTATCGAAATTCACAGTTAAATTCTAGCAGGTCATATTACCGTAGTGGTGGGAGGTACAGTAGTGGTGGTGAGATGTTCTTTGCAGCCGATGACTTCCAGCCGTACGGCAATCTCCTCGTTCCACGTCAACGGCTTCAGTCGAAGGTACTTGGCTTCTATCGGCGGCGCGATCATCTGCTTCATCTCTGTATTGTGTTCTACTGGCCCTCGGAAGACCTGGATGGAGATATTGATTATACAGTGTGTTACAGAAGTCCGCAATAATTTAAGGCAGTTTTTGTGTTCCTTGTCAAGAGTTTTTGAAAGTTTGACACATTTCAGACATTTTCAAATTAAATTAATTAAAACATTGTTACACCTGCTCATGACAACCCTAAAAATGCGTACTATCGCGTATCCTACGACACACTACAGTTATACCACACACACATACTCACAACCCGTGCACATACTACGATATCGACGCACCCGCAAAACCCAGAATTGCACGAACTAATTCCTCTACCTAAATTTTCATAACAAACGCGCCAGAAACCGGCTATCATACTCATACCTCCAACATACCGCTTATAAATCCGCACGAAGTAGACAAGCATGATACATGATGAAATTTTAAAAACCTATATAATTAAATACTGATATATTTCTACGCTTCTGAATACACTGATAGTGGACTACTTATTTCTATCAAGTAAAGCCTATTCCTTCAGTCAGACAGTCAATTCAAAAGCTGTAGCACAGCTGCGATTTATTCTCTCTCTCGTAACTGTAGTGATGTGTCTTTTAGAGCTAAATAAACGGTTTATCTGTTTATGTAAGTAAAATAAGGGAAAAGGTAGCCAGTGTAATTACTGGGCATGACGTCATTTCATCTTAGGCCTCAGGATGACAACGCTCCTGCAATATCAAGTGAATTTCCCTTGTTATTGCAGGTGTCTATAGGCGGCGGTAACCACTTACCATCAGGTGGGCCGTCAGCTTGTTTGTCATCTAGTTGTATATAAAAAAAAGACTCACCTTAGGCGTGCCATCAGGCTCCGTGACGTAGCTATACGCGCGACCGTCATCGCCGTAGAGTAATTCGTAGCTGGTAATGTATTGGTCGAACAGTGGACTGCCCTGTACTATTACGCCGTAGATTGGCTCCGAGCGGGGCAGTTCCACTTGAATGTACTGGTTCTTGTCGTGCACTTCAGGATTCCAGCTTCCGGCTGATAAATATCAAAGTTTTCATTACAACTTTGATAAGCTGCGGTAATTCATTGTTGCAATATAAAGCAAAGCAAAAAAAAAACGCAACGATTGAGAGTCTAATACAGCCAGAGGTTGGCCAGCCTTTGGACAACTTTATACAGAAACCTACCCCTAACCGTTAGCTCTCACTTCAAAATTTGGTTCATAAAAAACCGACTTTAAAGAAACTCAATAAGGAAAGTTTTTCAATGAACCGAAATTATGAAACATTTAAAAATGCTATAAAAGCTGATGGTATTGCCCCTAGAAGCTCAACATTTATGTCAACGGTGCTTCAATGTAAAGGTTGATGGATCGAAGCATTGCATGGGAAAAGGTGAGCCATCTGATTTAAGGTCAGCAATATACTTTAGGCAATATGACGTGAACACTTTTTACTTCAATGAAAATTGAATAATAATGATCCTATTGCCAGCAAAAACACCTCTTGCATTTTCTTAAAAAAAAAGAATAAGGTTCGACCGAGACAAGGTTTTTGTTCTCGGCCGAGAATAAAGTAAAATCTCGGCCGAGACCGAGAGATAAATAGATAAATCGTGAAAAAATGAAATTTCCCATAATATTAATAGTAATGTGCACATATGTCACAATCGGCAGCTAACTCCCGCTTTGACACCCAGCGACTAACGTGAATCCTGTACCGTGCAAATGTCTCTGTTACGGCTGAGAATTTCGGCCATTTTTAGCCGAGAACCGAGACCGAGTTGTCAATCGAGCCTTGAAAAAGATTTATATCGTTTTAACCTAAGGTCGGCAACGCGCAGGTGATACCCCTGGTGTTGCAAGCGTCCATAGGCTACGGGAACCGCTTACCATCAATTCAGGTGGGCCGTATGCTTGATTGCCACCTTAGTAGTATATAAAAAAAAATCTAATAAGTATCACAAGCTGTCAAAAGCGTAAACGTCATTTCGAGATAAGTATGTGTTTTAGTTAAAAAGCTTACCTGATAGTTCATTGGGGCGTCCGTTGAGGATAGCGTATTCTGGCTCGAACTGCGCGCTCGCCACCGAGCTGGCAGTCAGCTTGGGCTTGACTTTTTCGTCGTCGTTCCACAGCAGGTATTTGTAACTGATAACGATTGAATTCATTAGGGATATTTTTGTCAGCGAGAATTAAACATACAGATTCCAAATTAAAACGCACACGTCATACAAAACATCTGTGCTTCCTGGGGCCTTACCACTATCTTTATAAAAGCGATTCATATTCGGCTCGGTTCAGTATTGGTTCCTTAACTGCATCGCTGTCATAGTCGTAGATAGCGTCGTAGTACGAATTAAACGATTCTATTCAGTTTAGGTCCTAAACTGGATCGCGATAAAAGATGGTGGTATGAGTGCTGGTTGACTTCATGATCGAATACAAAGGTCGGGAAGGTATGGCGCTAACGCAGACTACCCCGCAAAAAGAAATGCGCAGTCAGTGGGAATAAATGGTTTGTTTTAACTGAACATCATACTAACTTAACATAACCCACAAAAATTATAAATGCACACGTAAAAATCCTTATTGTGAGTTAAAATTAAAAAAATATTGTGCAATCACTCATTTTACTGTGGAACTAAGTATCTTTTAGGAGGTATACCTCCTCGCGTATACGCCGCGCGTTCTTTCATACAAACTTTCTTCAAGTCGAAAATATTTCAAGTGAACCAACCGAATTTAATAAGACTACGTGCATAAGCAAGCCTAATAATAATTGAGTAAGAGCAATTTTCAGCTTTTCATACAAAACAAAAATCGCTACTAAATTCTTATAAGACTTTCCAAAAATCCTGACTTTTTAGGTAGGCAAGGCAAGTCTTGTTACAATCGGTTTATTCGATTCTAATATTTTCGCCTTGAAATTTTGTATGGAAAACCGTGCAGCGTAAACCGCCTAAAAGATTTCTCAAAAAATGCATCAATAAAATTTTGAGAAATCTTTATTAGTCTCTAATAACTTCGACTTTTTATTAGTCTCTAGTAAAAAGTCGGGCGTGGGGCGAGCAGACCGTGGTGTTACATATCTCAATCAATCAATTTTATATTACACTTGGTCTGACTGCTTAGTCCCATTGATCCGTCGATTTAACCTTTTTTTGTTATTTCGGTAAAGTTCATCGGACAGAGAGGAATCATAAACTCTTAATCCTTCAATGCCCAGACGGCAACTTAAGTTGCTATAACAATTAAAATTTAATTGTGTCTGGTTTATCAGGCTTCAAAGGGTAATTCTATGGATCGATTAAATGTAAACAAAAATAAATCTATAAAATAAAAAAAATAAAAACAAAAAAAAAACAGTAAATGTGTGGGTAAAAATTTTTCTTTCTTTCAAATGTCAACTTGATTATTATAAAAACCATTATATACCTTTATTCATGAATTACAATGAAAGGGACACAGTAAGCTAAAATTTAGTTTCATACAATACTCACCCTTCAGGCGCACACTCTGGCGGCGGGGACGCAGTGTTCCGCACAATGAGCGGCGTGGTAGGTGCAGCCGGCGTGGTGGGCTTCTTGGTGGTAGTGGGCTTCTGGGTCGTGGTGGTGGTCTTAGCGGTGGTGGGGACAACGGTGCTGATCAGCGGCAAGATGTGGGGCTGCGCGGTGGTGGCCTCGCAGTCGCTGTCGTCGCAATGCAGCTTGTTGGCCAGGCACTGGCACTTCGAGCAGCCGTCCTTGACCACGCCACCAGGCTAGACGCGAAAAGAATAATTAACTCCTGTAAAATAGCCTCTTTGATCTAGTGGCTAGGTACCACCATCTTACCTATGTCTGCTACCGTCATAATAGTTTTTTTTTTCTCTTTATTTTTTACAGGACTTTTATCCTAACGGATATGTCAGTCCTATTGAGAACTTACTAAAATTACATAAACATTATCATTGCTGGTCGGAAGACAGTCGCGGCAAACATATAAAACGATACACCACTTTGGCTTCCTCCGACACTGGTTGAGCCAAAATGCTGTGAAATATACCTATATTAAAAGCATTCTGTTGTAATGTAGTGAGCATCACGTGTCTCTCTTCCTGATGCCGGACACATTCCATTAACAAGTGTTGGATATCTTCTAAAACTCCACACAGTTCACAATTAGGGGATTCTATTTTCTTCATCAGAAATCCAAACTTGTTACATGGATAGTGTCCAGAACGAAGTCTATTCATAGTTACTACATAATGCTTATCTATTTTAAAATTGTAGAACCATACCATCATACTAGTGTTGTTATCAGTTCCTCTGTGGTTGAGGAATCCGGTTGTAGCTCGCTTCCATCATCGGCCTTATCAGCACTTACCATTAAGAAATAAAGGCTAAGAGTTACCCGCGTTAATATAAAAACGAGAAAATTGCATACTGTTTGACAGTTAAAATATGTGAAACAATTCATTTGATATACTTAATACCCTATTACCTAACTGACAGAAGGTATTCTGTAGTTGTATTGTTGTGCAATAAATATTTGATTTGATTTGAAACGAGATAACTTTGAAAGCGAAGACGATATTTAATTTTGATTAATTAGAATGAGGCGTCTTGATGATATCTAATAAAAAAGAAGAAACGTGGATATTTTTAATGCAAATTTTCGCTGAATATATCAATAGGGAATGTGCTTAAATATACTGTTTTTCATACTTACATATATAAAAATACGCAAAGTTATACCTCTAATAGTATAAACATAAATGTGTAAGCCAAAAATACACGTGATATTTTGAATTAGAAATTGCAGTATGCCTGTCTCTTTCTAAAACAACTTTAAACAAAAAATGTATGGCGGCGTGTATCTGTGATGTCGAGTCTATATCGGATCTCCTTGTCTAGCACGCAACTTTAAGTGGTTGTAAATCGGGTAGTTATCAATAATTTCCTAAAATTCTCACAGTTTTGCAAATTGTTTATGTGCTGTATTAATTTTAAAAGCATATAATAATACGCATATTGTCGTTAGATAAATCAACATTACCTTAACAAGTTTCCCGTCGTGGTAGCAGGTGCAGTCCTTCTCCGGGACGCAGGTCTTCTCGTCGCGCCACCGGTACCCCTTGCCGCACTTTATCTCAGCGATCACCTCGTCAACGCAGCCTCCGATACATTTCTAAAATGAAATATATAATTAAAAATTATAAGTAACCCATTAATCATCGCTATATCTGCTGTTAGTTTCTGGAGAATTATACCAATGTGACAGTACACCAAATTTGTAATCAATCGAATCTGAAAGATAGTAAAACTTTTCTATCATGTAGAAAATGAGCTGATAGTCATCAAACGTCTGAACTGATCTTTATAAATTATAGCTATAAACCATCCTAATCACGTCATCAGCTTTCAAAGAAAAAAAAAACAAATCAAAATCGCTCTATTCGTTTAGGAGCTACGATGCCACAGACAGACACACAGATACACAGACAGACACGTCAAACTTATAACACCCTTCTTTTTTCGTCGGGAGTTAATTATAGGAGAATTTAAGTACAGAAGCTTTAACACCCAAAAAATATTGTAACAATTAAAAATAAAAAAATAAAACGTCCGGCCATCAGGAGAGGCGGGTTCGATTCCCGCCTGGAGCATATAATTGTTTAAACCTATCGAAAACATAAAAATGTGACAAAAAATATTATTTAAACATATCAAAAAGTTCATGTACACACGACAGCACATCAAGTTTTACATTTGCACTACGAAAGCCGCCTCTATTACCAGCGCAGTAAGGGCGACGTCAAGGTCAAACTGTTACGCTTGATGTGCTGTCGACTATGCACACGATGGTATATCAAGCGTAACATTTTGACATTTGAGAGAGCTAGATACCTGCGGGTGACTGCTTAAATGCATTGGTATGGACATGGGTATCGTTTATGATGTCTCGTTGTCAATCAATAGAGCCACGAAGTCAATAGTGAATGAGTAATTAGTAAAGAACAGATTTTTCTACAAATTATGCCAATATGCCTTTCAAAATGACAATGTGGCGTCATAAACCATACCGATGCCAATACTAATGCATTTTTACTACAAATTATACCAATATGCCTTTCAAAATGACAATGTGACGTCATAAACCATACCGATGCCAATGCCATTTAGGCCATCGCCTCGCCGATGTAAGGGGAACGCCCTCGAAAACAAAATCACATAACTAGGTGGCAGGTCCGTGTGTAGGGTGGCTTGGGTAGGTACCACCGCCTTTTTTAAAAGAACACTAAACTAGGAGTTGCTTTGTGATAAATGCCCCTATTTTTTATTGTATTATGAAGTGTAACGTGCATTGTACTCACGTCGCCCGGCGCACACGCTCCCGTGGGCACCACTTTGGCCTTGTAGTAGTCGCAGAGCTGGTCGCAGTAGTACACGCACTGCCGGTACACCTGGCCCGGCTTGCAAACGTTTGTTGTAGTAGGTATTGCTGTTGTCGTGGTCGTTGTTGTCGTCGGTTTTGGCGTTGTAGTGGTCGTTGTAGTCGTCGGTTTTGGCGTTGTAGTGGTTTTTGTAGTCGTCGGTTTTGGCGTTGTAGTGGTCGTAGCTTTTGTTGCTACAAACGAAAAGTTGGCTCAATGAATTATTTGGGAAATAAACTTTAAAAATAACTTACAAAAGATTTTTGTGCCTTTTTTACATTTGAATTTTGAGCGTCCGACTGTAGTTTGGCACCGTATAGAAGAACGCAGCTAAATAGCGCTACTATTTAGTGTTGTACATGTTAGTAAGGCCGCCAGAGGTTATTGAGAAAACGTTATGTATGGAGTAGGAGTCGTGTCTCTTATACTGTCAACATAAAGTTTTCTTTTGATTTGTTTAGGGTAGGCAACAGAAAAATTGAATGGCCTTACTACTAAGGGATCCTATTTTTTAAATCTTGCTACGAAAACCATGTCGTAATTGGAATGCTTATAAATTTTATAGGGTAGATAAATGAGCCAAGGAGTAGTCACACGATGACAGGGTTGTACAAGGTGCCGTGTTGCGTGTGTGGAGCAGGTGATTAGTGGTACCTGCGCTAGTGGCGGGGGCGGGCTCGTGACATGAGCGTGTCATGTGCCTGCGCTAGTGGCGGGGGCGGGCTCGTGACATGAGCGTGTCATGTGCTCACCTGCGCTAGTGGTGGTCCCGCAGTCGGGCCTGACCGCGATGACGGCGGCGGGCCAGTCGCACACCATGCTGACGGGGTTGTACATGGTGCCGGCGCTGCAGGACTTGAGCACGGTGTGCGGCTTGTCCGGGTTCAAGGTATCAGGCGTGCACTCGTAGAACTTGCTGCAGTCCGTGGGGTGCTGGTAGCTCGGCCGGGTCGCGTTTAGGCATTGGAAGGGTTCTGTAGGATATTAATGGAATGTTATTTTGAAATATACGACGAGCTGAGAGGCCGACATCGAGACAGCGCGCAGTGATGTGGTTGCCGCGATGCGAGAGGCAGGATCCGCGCGCGGTGATGTCGTGGCCTTGGGAAAAGTCCGTTCTACTAGCAAATGCATAGAGGTATGGCATGAGAATGGCTTTAAATGACAAGAAAAGACATTTTTTTTTCAACAAGAACTATGCTTTATTCATAGGTCTATTGCATTTTGTATTCGGTTAAGTACCTACTTCTAAATGATGCTACTAATTGCGTCATCTATTTTAAAGGGTTAAGCTGTTCTATTAATGATAAGATATTTTTTTTACAAAAATCGGGATAGAACAATATCTGAATTAAAATAAAATGCAACACAGTTGAAGCAGTTTGTATATCGATTATAATTTGCCCTTTTTTTACTTTAATTACGACGCCTAGTAATACGGATTGTGTATTAAAGAACCTTTAATTATTATTCTCAAACCTCGGTTATAGAGCTACAGACACGTGATGCAGACCCTCATTAGTATAGACTCACCACACTCGCAGTAGACTCGTATCTCAAAGTCCGGGCAGGTGCCAGCTCGTTCGTGGCAGATTAGGCCTCGCTCAAGGCTGCACTCGACGTCGAGACCAGTGTCCTTGGGGCTCTCGTGGTTGCGTCGAGTGCGACACTCAATGTTGGTCATCATCTCTTTGCTGCACATGGGCGAGCCGATTGGCTGGAGAAAGGTGCGATATAAAGAACAGAATTTTCCTTGAAGGTTACACAAATCTTGCGCCTTTGAAATAGGAGTCATTTTTGTAAAGCCACGTAAGGCTTTCGGAAGTCTTGACAATTGAAAACCAATTATGTCTGGAATCCGTTTGCATTATTATATTAAAAGATTTAGCATAACAAAAAATAGTAATAAATAGAACTGCGCCAGGGCTTATGACCGGGCCGCCTTGCTAAGGTGACCGCGATGCGACGACGACGATATGAACAGTAAAAATTCGCTTGTTGTTTCTGCAGTGCGGTCACCGACATTATGTTTATGTGAGTTTGTTTTCATGAAATCGTCGTCGCGTCTTAGTCCCCTTAGCAGTGCGGCCTAGGCATAATAATTCTGACCACAGTAATCTTCCTTGAAGAAAGCTGATGGGTTTCACCCAGTAATTACAATAGCTACAGTGACCTTTTCCCGAAACACAGAAGTCCATAGACACTTCTATTTCACGGGAAATTATCTGGCACTACGGAGGTACCTACCTAGACGGCCCTGTATCAGAGCCTACCTATCTTACCAGTTGCTTGAACAGCGGCAGCGGTTTCTTCTCCAGCGAAGCATTATATGGTCCTGAAATAGTCCGTCCAGCCCGACTCGCCCTTGAGAGAGCCTAAGGGGGATACGGTGCTCGATGTTGACTACTGACAGTTATCTTACCAGTTCCTTGAGCAGCGGCAGCGGTTCCTTCTCCAGCGAGGCATTGTCTGGACCCGGGCGAGGGGTGTGTCGGCTGAGCCATTCGGTCCAGCCAGACACGCACTTTAGAGGTTCATCCAGAGGCTTGGGACTTGTCATCTCCGTTGACTCCTGAATAAAAAAAAATATCAATTTTGTATGTAGACCAGTAGGTCTACATACAAAATTGATATTTTTTTTTATCGTTCGTTTGATCATATATTATGGTTTCAGTAAAGTATTACTGAAACCATAATATATGATCAAACGAACTTACCAAGTGAAGTTCGATCCATATTATATGAGTTGCTTCATTCGAAGATATAGACATAACCAGGTAGTCCTCTTATCCTACAAGGCAACGTCGCTTATTAAGAGTATTTAAACTGATTTCCGGTCCGTGCCGGAAATATGAGTATTTAAAAATTTCTTATTTTTACACACAGGAAATAAGGAAATTTACAATTTTAAAAGTACATTTTTGACTAGCCGTTACTCGTTACCCGCGCTCCGATGTCACCTCATTTTTTCAGAGAGCCTAAGCAAAACTCTCTGGGTAATTTAGGGTGGGGCGGGTGTTTATATCTTCGAATGAAGCAACTCATATAATATGGATCGAACTTCACTTGGTAAGTTCGTTTGATCATATATTATATTTCGTTGCTTCATTCGAAGATATAGACATAACCAGGTAGATGTTCAGAGACGTCAATGAAAGAGTTTTGCTATATTCTTATTATCAAGATAAGGAATTTGTTAAATAAAGTTAATATGTATATTTAATTAAACTACATTTAATCAAATCAATGTTCTATTACTCATATTGGCTACCGCGATACATTCACTGGGACGCCCGCCTTGGCGTTGACGGATGACGTCACTGGTAAAGGACCGCCTCGGCGGCGGAAGACTTCACTAAGACACCGGTCTCGTCGGTGGCCGTTGACGACACTGGTAAAGGCCCGCCTCGGCTGCGGCTGACGCCAGTAAGACGCCCGCCTCGGCGGTAGCACTTGACGTCGCTGGTAAAGGCACGCCTCGGTGGCAGTGACGTCACTGAGACGCCCTGCCTTGGTGGCGGCGGACATGGCGGCTGCTATGAGCGCCGAACATCGCCGCACTCGCCAGGGCGTGTTTGATACAACGGCCAATGCAACGGCAAGTGGCAGCTTTGTGTGCTTGTCTGGAATAAACAAATTTTTTAATAACATTTGACCTCAACTTTGAGTTTATCTGTTCCTTGAAAGAATTCTTAAAGGGTCCTAATCCTTTAAAGTTTTAGCCGAGCATACCGGGCTTTTCTTTACAAATAAATTTAACCCCTATAGGTTTTGAAGAAGATGACTTTCAATATAATATATGAAAAGTTTGTAATTTATGTGCCGTGCACAAAATTTTATATTTGGGTACCTGTGTTACTTTTTTTTTTTTTACAATATCCTTAATTATATTTTAGTGATAGTATATATGTATATAGATATTTTGTTAGAATAGTTTGTGATCTATTAAAGAAACAGTATGTGTCTCAGGTGTGGTACCTATCTTTCAGTTAGCAACAGCATGTGTACGGTCGGTTAAAAATATTGGAACCACATGGTCGGAAAAAAGGGCACTATGGATACAGGACTGGTCTACAAAATTATCATTACAACTTAAAAGAGACATGATACTGTCTGTGTGTGCGGCCTGCCGGGACAACTGAGCAGACCCGGTGCTTTCTCTACAGGCCTGAGTCAACAAACACTCATTATTTTCACAGTCAGAAGCATTTTGTTCGGCAATGTAATCCAAGAATGTGAGGGAATATTGAAATTCCCGATGATTTATCAGCTATGATTTTCTCTATACTTTGACCCGTGAAGGGGCAGGCCTCCTTCGTTCGGGTACTCGATTTGTTGTACTTTCGTTTGAAAATCCTCTCGAGACAATTCCAGTTCTGGATTATGTCTTCCACATTCAAAGACTGCCTCAGTGTTATCCTAAGTGATAAAGTAAGATGCGAACAACTAGATGTTATGCTCTTTACCATTGCCAAATAATTATTTATAAATATTGGTAACCTCACACCTATTATCTAGCCCAAAGTAAGCATCATTAAGAGCTTGTGTTAAGGATACTAGATAACGGAGAAATAATAATATGTAAATAAATATTAAATATTAGAAATATACTAAATGGGTTGGCTGGAAGAGATCTCTTTTAGAGATAAGTCCAGCCATGTAAACTTCCTATTACATGTAACTTACTGTGTAAGTACATCTAAAGTGCAATAAATAGTATTTATTATATAAATAAACATAAAAATTGTTAAATAAACATTAACTATTTAAATTGCGTGAAATAGCTGTGGCGGTATTATCCATACGTAATAGTATAGCAGTGATTTTTATTTACATAGAAAGATATCAAAATTAGAAAAATTGCACGTCCTGGGGCGGGAACATAGATATCATTATCTGTTTTTCACACATTTATAATTATGTTAAAAAAATTAAGAATAGTTATTTTACGTTTAAATTTAGTACCGAAAGACACTGCTAACAGCTCTAAATGATTTACGTGAAACGCTTACTTATTCAGTAACTATCTTTCCAAAGTCTATTCGCAATTAGCTTGTGACACCATTCCTCAGCCTGAGCGTGATGTGTCAGTAAAAAACATGTAATTCTTAATAAGTTTTTGTATCATAATTTGACTAATATTTATGACCTAGCTTTAAGACATTTAGAATATAATAATACAACATGAGGCGACAGAGAATATGAATATTTTTAAGAGCTGAATGTTTTAGTCTCTCGAAACTTTTTATATAAAACCATCCGTTATCGTATGGCAGAGCAGGCTGCGCCAAGTGCGCGAATATACGAATAGCACACACGGGCAATTTTTTATTGACCAACTGTGTTACATATAGTATTGAGTTTCTATCCGGATAGTGACAATGTCATGTCTACAAGTGTCAATGACAAAACCTTACAAATTACAAATGTGTTGCGGTTGTATGTCCCTTTTATCGTTAGTTATTATGAAACTAGACATTCTAGGACTTGGTACAGTGTAGCGTACATTTTTTACGCATTCTTCGAAATCGGTCCCTATACACAAAATAACATCTAGATAGATGACAGAGGTAAATCCGCGTGAATGGAAAGGAATAATCAATTCTGTCCTTACTTTTCAAAATATTCTTAGACCTATCGATAATCCGTGATGTATTCCGTTAAAATCATACGTGAGAATTCGCGATATTCCTTTTCTTATGGCAACTATTAAATATTTTGCGATGGTGTTTTGCTATCAATACATAAAAGATATGATTTTTCTAGTCAATCACTGCTTGAAAACCGGTTTGGTTTTTGTTTCGGTTTGTGGTCCGCCATTTTTAAAATGTGACAACTTTACAAATTTGATAAAACTCTTTGTTTAGGACAAATTTAACATTTTTTTGTTCGGGGACGGTGCCAAGAATATGTTCGAAATGTACTGATTATCACGGGACTCGCATAGCGATATCGTCCCCAATGTTACAGTTCATAAGCTACCTGCATCAGCTCCGTTTCCAACGGACTACATTTTGGTGTCGAAAATTGTTCGACTCGTGTCGACAAAGGTATAGGGACTCGTCGCGAATTCACTCTAGTACTTGTGTATTGAGTGAATGTTGCCCAGCAATAGTAAAATACATATTATCAATCTGGCGGCGTGTACCTGCGGTAGCGTCGATGCTGGGCACGTGGCTGGCGGGCAGCGAGCCGGCGGCTGTGGCGGCGGCTCGGCCCTGGTCGTGCCCCCCCCTGGCCGCTTCGGACCGGTTAGGGCAGAAGTTTATTGAAACCTGGGGGCAGATATGGCAGTTATTGACGAGTTTTTTATTTTCAATTATTATGGCTTGGTTCCTATGACCTTCGAGATATTGTTGGATTTCGTTTTTCCTTATACCATAGGATATACTATGGTATTAACCAAAAGCAGTGACAGCCATCTTGACATAAAATCTGGTTTAATAGGTATTGGGTCAATACTGCGAAATTTTGAGGAGCGCTTTGGTTTCGATTATGAAAACAAAGCAACTTTCGCCAAAGTCGATGCTGAGAGGGGCCATTCAAAAGTTTGTAATCTCGAGTACCTCCGTGCTTCGGAGGCACGTTTAGCCGTTGGTCCCGGTGGTTCCTGCGACCGCTTGAAACCACCAACCCGCCATGGGGCAGTGTGACAAACTCCTCATGTGTGGGAAGGCCCGTGTCCAGCAGGGGGGCGTATGTAGGCTGATGATGACTGTAGCATCACGGCCGCGGAGAGCCTGCCAGGTTGGCCGGGCTTAGGTAAGGCACGTGGTCCTCCGCCCCGGCGGCTGTGACTCTGGCTCGGACGGCTGCGGCCGCGTGGCTAGCCCGGGCGACCGGCCGCGTGGATAGCTCGGGCGACCTCGACCGCGTGGCTGGCTCAGGCGACCGGCGGATGGCGTGGATGGCTCGGGCGACCGGCGTGGCCGAGGTAAGGTCGGCGGTCTCGTCGGCCCCACGAGGCTCGGCATCCACGGCGTGTGGGCATCCACGGCGTGTGGGCATCCACGGCTGGTGGGCATCCACAGCAGGTGGGCATCCACGGCGGGTGGGCATCCACAGTGGGTGGGCACGGTTGGTCTGGGCCATCAAATGATCGACTCACGGTCGAGCCTCGAATTTTACTCACGGCCAACTTTCGAGGTCTTACTGTTTTGTTTAACACTTGGTTAAACCGCAGGAAAATGCCACATTCAGTTGATAAGATTCGACTCACGGTCGAGCCTCGAATTTGACTCACGGCCAACTTTCGAGGTCTTATTGTTTCGAATAAACCGAAGTTTAGTCGTAGGAAAAAAGGCCACATTAAGTTGATATACTCACTCGTTTTTCCTAAGTCGGGGGTTTCTGAATACACTATGACTCGGCGACGCTTTGGCGGCAGCTTATTCTTCAATCTTCCGATTGTTCCTCGTAGTATTACTATACTCTCTTCTTTTTTCTATTAGATATTATCACAACTTGGTACGTTTGAGTACAAGGAATTAAAAATTAAAAAATAACTCACTAAAAAACTAATATTTGATACGCAAGAGAGAGGGTACGAACGTTGCCTCGCTTGACAAAAGAATGAGGTGACATCGGAGCGCGGGTAACGAGTAACGGCTAGTCAAAAATGTACTTTTAAAATTGTAAATTTCCTTATTTCCTGTGTGTAAAAATAAGAAATTTTTAAATACTCATATTTCCGGCACGGACCGGAAATCAGTTTAAATACTCTTAATAAGCGACGTTGCCTTGTAGGATAAGAGGACTACCTGGTTATGTCTATATCTTCGAATGAAGCAACGAAATATAATAAACAGTTTTACTGCCTTTAAAAAAATATTCAAGCTTTAGATAACATTTATCCAGGGAAAAATATTGACAAGTTAACAGCTAATGACAATCGTCAAGTTATATTTTGTAACTAAAATATAAAACTAGAAAAAAATCCTACAAGTTTTTTATTTTTATATTTTAATTACTAATTTTTAATTTTAACATTATTATAAATGTTTGAAAAATTACTTTTTTCAAACATTAATAATAATTTTAAAATCATAAATTAAGAATATATATTTTGTATTTAAAAAATTACAATAGTTCCATTCAAAAATGTTTTTATGTTATAAAAGATTTTTTTAAGGAGTTATAATACATTATTCCTAATGTAATTGAGTGATCTCAATAATTACAAAGCTTTTGCAAGGTTCATGTTATGTACTTAAAACCTATAATGTATGGATGCAATAAATATTGAATTGGCCTTCGTAATGCTGATTGGATTAGTTGGTATACTCACGCTCTCAGTAGTACACGGCTGACCAGTACAGACTCTGTGTTTCTTGGAGCATCGACACGTATGACAGTCATCTTCTTCTATCACGTCGCCCTCGAGGATCTCCCTTCCATCAGGAAGCGTCATGCACACGGGCTTGCACTTAGCACGAGGCACGCATTCCGTTAGACTAGTATTAGAGTAAACTTTTCCTTCGGGACACGATTTCTTGGGTTTACAACCTGGTAATGATATAATTTTCATAATATTTTGAAGACAAAAACAAAATCAATCCCCCTACTCGTGAACCATTTTTTTTATACAACTAGATGACAAACAAGCTGACGGCCCACCTGATGAAAAGCGGTTACCGCCGCCTATAGACACCTGCAATAACAAGGAAAAATCACTTGATATTGCAGGTGCGTTGTCGTCCTGGGGCCTAAGATGAAATGCCGTCCATGCCCAGTAATTACACTGGCACTACCTAACTATTGTCAAGAAAATCTTTCAAGGAGTACTTAGTCAACTAAAACCCTTTTAGTGTCGCCTTTTATTGTCCTCTCTCTGTGTTTATTATTATGATCCGTTAAGTCGTGAACTTATGCCGCACGGGGCCCGAGTCGGCGTAAGTACTTCTCTTTTCTTAATCTTTTTGATCATTCCCGCAGGAGTGACGGCAAAGGTCAACCCATTAAGCCTAAGTATTTTCTAAATTTCGGCAGCTTTTATAAAATGCGGATGTAACACGTTTCAATTCACCTTGAGACAGTTGTTGGACAGCAGTCTCCATATGACACTACTTCGATGAAGTGGATAACAACGATAAAATAAAATTCTCAACGTGGTTCACACTATATTCACGCTTTTCGCAATGATTCTCCATATTGCATGTCACAAACACCTATTTCCCAAGCCTACACTAATTTTACATCACATTTTTCGCTCACACACAACTTAGGAATTGCGGCAAACATTCTTCCTCTTTATTTTACCTTCGACGCAGGTGTCCTGTCGACAGGTGGCAGTGACGTCACTGTAGTCAAGCGTATTGTCGCAGGTTTCGAGCGGGCACGGCGACATGCAGCTATCATAGTTGGAACACTCTTCGTCGCACTGCATCGCTGCAACGAACGATTACTTACTTTATTGATTTCGATACAAGAATGCCAAACCAGCGTTTCGGTCGTGCGATGGTAGGCGGTGACTATAGCCTATAGGGCTGGTACAGTCATTTCTAAAAAGATTTATTGATGTAATTTTTCAAGCCGCCTAAAACAAATGAAAACCAATTGGGTCTAGAATCTGTGGTTTAACAGGTTAAGGCTCTAAAAATATGTATTCTATGTAAGAGCAATACGGTGTTGTATGCATCTTTTTCAACGTCACTGTACTACTGACACGTTGCTTCTGCAAAAATTAAGAGGAAATGTGAAGGCTCCCTGCTCCCAACACAACCTCGCCGCAGGAATATAGCTCTATGAGCTAGTGCTAAGAGCGTTTCCGCCGCACGATATATAATACAAACTCAAGTCGAAAATAGTGGAAATGAACAAACCGATTCTAACAAAACTTACTATGCTTATACAAGTTAGGCTAGTCTAAAAAGTCTAACAATTAAGAAATCATTGGAAATTTGATTTTTGGTTTGCATGAATATCTAAAAATTGCTCTAACTCAAAATTAAGACTGTTTTTTGAAAAAATCTCTGCAAACTGTTCAGATTAGCCGTACTTACTTATGTATGCGTTTCGACTGCCAGAAACGCCAGAAACCGCATACTGCCAGAAACGCCAATTACCTGATACGCAAATGACCATGCTTTACGGGCTCAGTGCTCGCTGGGCTCCACGTACTGTAGTGACGTCACTCACGGCACATCAGCTGGCTCCTCCACCGGAGGCTGACCCCGCAGGCGGCCAGCGGCGCGCGTACAGCAGTGACGACACTCACGGCACATCTGCTGGCTCCTCCAGCGGAGGCTGCCCCCGCAGGCGGCCAGCGGCACGCGCACAACTCTGACGTCACTCACGGCACATCAGCTGGCTCCTCCAGCGGATGCTGCCCCCGCAGGCGGCCAGCGGCACGCGCACAACTCTGACGTCACTCACGGCACATCAGCTGGCTCCTCCAGCGGATGCTGCCCCCGCAGGCGGCCAGCGGCACGCGCACAACTCTGACGTCACTCACGGCACATCAGCTGGCTCCTCCAGCGGAGGCTGCCCCCGCAGGCGGCCAGCGGCGCGCGCACAACTCTGACGTCACTCACGGCACATCAGCTGGCTCCTCCAGCGGAGGCTGCCCCCGCAGGCGGCCAGCGGCGCGCGCACAACTCTGACGTCACTCACGGCACATCAGCTGGCTCCTCCAGCGGATGCTGACTCCCCGCAGGCTGCAGGCGTGCGCGTAGGCGGCGAGCGCGGCGCAGGCGCAGTCGCAGTCGGCGCCCGAGTCGCAGGCGCAGGCGTCTCGCTCGCACCGCTCCACGTACGGCCCGGCCGGTACCTCGCTGCTGCACAGCGTGAAGGGGTACCGCTTCATGGCCCCGCATACGGTTGTTGCCCAGTCTTTACGTTCTGGCCGGACTTTGCAGTAGTCCTGAACAAATATTAATATTGCACGTAAAATATTGCATTTTCATTTAACTAGCTGAAAAAAGGTAAGTAAAATATTAAAAAACAGTTACATTTTCTGAACTTTATTTTTAATCTTTGAAAAGTTTGAAAGATATTATATAAATATTTAGACTTGACAAAAATTAATTATTAAAAAATTATATCCCGGGATGCGAATTGAACCCATGAATTCTCATTTCACAATCCGGGTGATTGCTCAGACTACTGAGCTACCGAAGACTTAGGATATCCCTAGGAATTTCTTCTAGCCTTTTTGTTTTTGCGTAATAAGATAACGTCTATAGTGTCGAAATTATATTTTGACACTCGACCAAGTATTTTACAAATACCGAAGATTTAGTTAACTTAGGCATTGCTATTTTAAGTTGCTTAAGTTGGGTCAGATGGGAACTAAAAAGAAATTTAAAAATTTAAAAACAAATGATTTCCTTTCGGTAAATTCGGCAGATTATTTAATACTTTGGCTTGAAACTGGCTTACAAATTTAATTTATTTAACTTTATTTTAAGCTGTTTTTATCTCAAATAAATAAATGCCAAAATAACTCTATCTATAGCGTTTTCATTACTAATCTGCATAACAAATTTAGATGAAAGCTATGGAGATGTATTTCACTCTGAAAAAAAAACATAGGCAAAAATAAGTAAATAAATGAAATTTTAGAGCAAAGCAATCGCTTACCGCAACCGGCTTAGGCTTAGGGCAGGTCGGTTTCAGTTTCCAGGAGTCAGCGAACACGATGGCGGAGGACTCCGGGAGCCCGCCGCCCGACGGCGTCTGGAAGTCGTCGCGCGTGTCGCCGTTGTAGTTGCCGCACAGACCCTTCACCTAAACATCGAGGGAAGTTATACTAAACACACAAAGATCATTCATAAAATATGCAAGAGAAATGGCCCCAGAAGAAGACTTTCTTAAATCTGGTTCTCTTTCTTTTATACGATAAGGATGTCAAACTAGCGATCGTAGACCCTGGGCACTCAAAAGAAACGTTATATCATCAGTATAGGAGGCATGTCTCCACATATTACTTTGTGGTGACCTTGCTCGAAGCAGGATCCCAACAGTAGCAGTTTGGTTTAGCTGCGATCTTCGATAAGGTGGGGGTGCTACTCCAGAACATTTTCGATAATGTTATGATTTAAAAAAAAGGTATTAGGATTTATTAACTAAGACAACCGGTTTAGCATCGGGTAGTTCATTTTTTTAGCGGGTTGTCCGTCCAGCCCCCTTATTCTCAACTGTCGGATCACGGATTCGATTCGAAAAGTCACATGCCGTCTCGCTTTGACGCCGCGCGATAAAAAGTGACAGGTATAGAGTTTCCGAAATTCGAGTTCTTTCCGACAGTTGAGAATAAGGGGGCAGGTGTGCCGCGACTTTTCCGCGACGTATACAAAACGCGGTTAATATGCAGAATAACGCATATATCTCTCTAGCCGATTAGCGGAACAAAATACAAAAAATACTGTCGTAAAGTTAAATAAATAATGATTGTAATGATAATATTTGTTAGTTCAGATGTTTATGTACAGCCGACAGCACATCAAGCGTAACATATTGACCTCGAGACGAGCTTTCGCAGTGCAACTGTTACACTTGAAGTGCTGTCGTCTGGACAAATGTTAGATATTTATTTACAAATAATCTCAATTTATATTTTAAAAAATCAGAAAAAAAATTATTATCAAAATATTGTAGTCCTTGGTTAGAATTTCGTAAAGTGGACTTAAATATTTAGCAGGTTCACAAATATTCGCATTTAGTCATTTCATTTTAGCAATACACGAACTATTGTGAAGAAAGTCGATAATTTACAATATCTTTCGTCTCATTTGCCGCTTATATTGAAACAAAATAATAAAAAAAATAACTTGCTATAAACAAATAAATTCCTCCACAGTCATAAATTCATGTTAACATTAACCATTCATTAATTTTAAGTTAGCTACTTTCCCTATTTTCGTTGGTTTAGTGTTGCATAATATGACTAAAATACTTAAAGCATCTAAATTATTTCAAATCAAACTACCCAAAAATACTGACCCTTCCTCGCCAAATTGAGTCGACCTTGACATAGACCCTGAGGGCGTGGTCCCACTGTAAGCTGACGCCCAGCGAAGGCACGTCTAGGAATACATAAGCGCCGGCTACACGCAGCTTTATTCTGTCGGATAAAATTATCATTTAAACAAAATATCAAACTAGAATAAATAAATACGATAAAAAAGAATAAGATTGTTTTATAAATTATGTACATCTTAATAGAACCATATTTCAATGCACAATAAAGAACTAGAATTTGAAGCTGACAGTTATTTTTGAAAATAAAATACAGCAAGTTAGTTATAGAGATTTTTTTGCATTCTCTAACATAATATTACAGCAGGAGACACAATTTGGAAACTCACACTCTATCTCTAAAAATGATAGGTATAAACAAAATTATTTCGACCTGTTTATGCCAAAATGTTCCATGCCACAGCCGGGATACATTTTTTTAAAATATCTTAGTTGTGGGTTGGTATACTTTTAGTATAACTTATCTTGGGAAATAGATACGAAAACGAGTCATTGTCCCATGAAAATAGTTTCCATTTTCTAATAATTTGGCATTGATATCTCAAAATTTTCGACATTGTGGGTTGGATCATTTTGGCATAACTAGGTCCGTTTATTTGCTAGAATGTCATAGAATAAAATAATAAATAATAATTCGAATTTAGAAAAGTAAACATCTTTTAGCCTCGCACAAACATTTGGAAACGTTTGGCAACACAAGACGGAGCTAGCGGTGAATTTGCACAACACCCTTATCTCTACTACCTATATTTAGTTTATTTTTATTCAAGAAAGCCTAATTAATTAAATTATGAAGCTCCTCGTGTTTCTTGGTGCTACGCGACGCAAGTTTCTTGGGCTAAGTGCCCAAGTAGCTTCCAATAGCTTCAATATAAATGCTGATGCTATTATTACCTTTTCAGTTTCGAGATATCAGGCAGCGGCGCGTCTTTGGTGAGCGAGACGACCTCCTGGTTGCCGCCGCCGCCCACCTTGAGCGTGGTGGTCTTGGAGCAGGTCGCGCCAGTTGTTCCACAAGGCACGTTCTTAGACAACATCATCATTTGATTATTACACTAGTACATTGTTGAACATGACATTATCTTTTCATGTAGACTACGTTGGCAGAAAAACGGAATGCCTGTTAATAATGAAGCTTATTGACTAAATTCAGCAGGAAGTACAATATACAGGGTGGTGCCGTCAATACGACAATCAATTGAAACATGGGCTATATTAGTTCATAGAAATGGTTTGCCACTTTCAAAAACATCTTATTCATTCGATAATTTTATGACATTTCTATGAAATAATGCAGCCAATGTTATGTTTTTTCATACAAATGTCATGAAATTATCAAATGAATAAGATGTTTTTGAAAGTGGCAAACCATTTCTATGAACTAATATAGCCCATGTTTCAATTTATTGTCGTATTGACGGCGCCACCTGTTAATATTACCTATCTATAATTATTTTTAAATGAAACAAACCAGTTCAAACCATTTGACAAACCGATTCCTAAAACGATTTTAGGTAACTGTTGACATTTGCGTACTCATAAAAATTACTTATTTCATTGGAAATAAATAGGTAAGGATCTTTTAATTTATTTTAGTATGATTTATTTTAGTATGATTATCAAGCTTTTGATTTTTAAAACTACATAAGTAATATTTTATTCATTAATGATGTTATTTAATATAACATATAGCAGTCTAACCAACCTGTATCTCAACATCAAATCCATCATTAGAGTCCATGACGCCCTTAGCTAGGAGGTAGGTACAGACGCCTTCGAAGTCGTAAGTGGCCGAGTCAAACGTCGTCAAATGGGAGTCGCCCCACGCGCCGCACACTCCGGCGCAGGTGCGATTGGTGCATGACCAATTACCGCTCTTGCATTCGCTAAAAATGAAACCAACAGTTAAAAAAAAGGAAAATAATGGCCCTTTGGTTTTACAGACATCAAAAGCTCTAAAACATGCTAGTCTATACAAGTCCACAGCTGGGTACAAAGTTTTGCTTTTTCGTCAAAAGGGGGTTCGCCAACATCATACTAGCTAGAATATTGCGAGTTAAATTCGTTCTAATTAATTACTAATTTCTAATGCTTTACAAGTTGTAGGTATCGTAACGTTTTCGTTTTTAGATAAAAATGAAATACCGAATACTAACTACATTATTTAGAAAAAGGTAAAGTTTGGTTGGATGTAAGAGGAAGGTAATCTTTTTTCTTTTGCACTAATATTTAAAATTAACCTTGAGGATTGGACACACACGGGCAGAGCAGCCATAGACCTATGCTAGTATAGCTATAATATTTAAGATTCGAATGTTATTTACATTTGTTAGCTACGGTAAAATTCCCAATCTTTCTCATCAAAACAAATCTCCATAAGCTATATTTAAATTAGCTTTAGGTGAAATATTTATAGCAACGCGCCTGAAACTACTATTTGTCAAATAAAGCTGTGTCATGTTTAACGATGGAAATAATAAAGATCATTAATATTGAATTCAATGTTTACAAATAATTAACATCTATTCATAATGAGTTAAGGGACTTGTACACTAGTAAGCACGTGTTGAACAGATGCGTTAGTTTGGACGATTAAAATAAATGTAAAATTACAATTAGCACTATTATATTATGCTGTCAGTGTACTAAATACAACAACGACGACGTAGGTCAAATAAAACAATAGTAATATGTCGTTACATATAACTATTGTTTTATTTCTATTGTTATATTCTTTAATAATTTAAAAAATCATCGTTATGATTTTTGAAATAATTAGAGACTGTAGCACTGATGCGAATTGTTAAAAAGAAAACACGCTTGGGAATCAGCGACAAAAGCATGTTTGTTTTAGTTAATTTCATCATAGTAACATTATGATATTATCAAAATGAAATTATGTTACATAAGCGGTCCTATTTATTTGATTTTTATCATCTTGAATTAGTAATATAATATAATTACAACATTTCGATTAGTGACAAATCAATAAGAAATAACGAGATCATTCAAATATTAAGCTCTTATTAGTATAGCACAATTGGATTATTCTACACGAACTACTTATTTAAAAAATAAACAAAAAAAAACTTAGAAAATCAAGTAAATACTAAATACAAAAAAAATGGAGGCGCCGGGTATCGATCCCGGTACCTCTCGCATGCTAAGCGAGCGCTCTACCATCTGAGCTACGCCCCCGGTGATAGTAATGACGAAGTAAACGTTCACTTGGTAAATGGACAGCATTACGAATTATTCCAAGTGCGTATGCCGACATTGCAATACTTTCACTATATTGATCAAGAATTATAAGGTCGTGCGCGTTTATTGCGCAAATGGTAATTTTGCTGCCTACTAATTTTAGTTCAGGTAACATAAGGTCTTATTTAGTGACTCCAATCTAAATAGCAATAGCATTCAATTTAACATCTACAACAAATATCTCTCTGACAGTACTGCTAGGCTACATGTTGGATTTATATTAAAAGACATCTAATTTCGAATGATCATTTCGTACAGAATCACAATAATATTTTATTCCAGTTTTATTTATTTTCTTTATCTATTTAAGAATAAATATTTCATACACCGTCCAAAAATAACGATAGTAAAATTTTCATGTAAAAACTTACTTAATTTTCCATATTAAACTTTCTATATTGTATTTTATTGTAAGAAAAATTACATTGAAAATTAGGATCAAAAACTTAATTTCATTAACAGCTTTAATTATATTTATGCTTTATATAAGATAACTTAAAAAAAGCATAAATAAAATTACAGTCTATCATGAAATTAATAACATAAAAATACACAAAATTAAAACTTTTAAGTAACCCCCGGCGTCATTAATCATCTATCTAACCCTATCTCATTGAGACTATTCATAAGAGCCCAAACACGCTATATCTGCTGTAAGTTTCTGAAGAATTAAGCATTTCGAAGACTTTTTGATGGTATAGGATCAGCCTAAGGACAGTATGTCATGGGAATGTCACCGAAGTGACAGTACACCAAATTTCAAATCAATCGGATCTGTAACAGTTATTAAAACCCTATTATCATGTAGAAAATGAGCGGATAGTCATCAAACAGATACACGACAGACACGTCAAACTTATAACACCCCTCTTTTTTCGTCGGGGGTTAAAAATAGAGAAACATTATAAATTAACTTATTTTATCCACCATCAAATACAGACGGTTACATTAGATTACAAGAAGCAGGAATATTAAGTAGACGAATATTAAAACTAAGTGTAAGTATATAGACCTCAGTCTAAGACGCACTAGTCGAAGTGATATACCTACATAATGTACTGGTAATAGTGATCAATATCTCACCACTGGTTGCACTCCTCGTTCATGACGTGTCCGTCGGGGTAGCTGCGGCCGCCGTGGTGGCAGGGGAACATATCTAAGACGCACTACTTGATGTGATGTATCTACATAATGTACTGGTAATAGTGTTTAGTATCTCACCACTGGTTGCACTCCTCGTCCATGACGTGCCCGTCGGGATAGCTGCGGCCGCCGTGGTGGCAGGGGAACATGTCTAAGACGCACTAGTTGATGTGATATACCTACATAATGTACTAGTAGTAGTGTTTAGTATCTCACCACTGGTTGCACTCCGCGTTCATGACGTGTCCGTCGGGGTAGCTGCGGCCACCATGGTGGCAGGGGAACATGTCTAAGACGCACTAGTTGATGTGATATACCTACATAATGTACTAGTAGTAGTGTTCAGTATCTCACCACTGGTTGCACTCCTCGTTCATGACGTGCCCGTCGGGATAGCTGCGGCCACCATGGTGGCAGTGGAACATGTCTAAGACGCACTAGTTGATGTGATGTACCTACATAATGTACTAGTAGTAGTGTTTAGTATCTCACCACTGGTTGCACTCCGGGTTCATGATGTGTCCGTCGGGGTAGCTGCGGCCACCATGGTGGCAGGGGAACATGTCTAAGACGCACTAGTTGATGTGATATACCTACATAATGTACTAGTAGTAGTGTTTAGTATCTCACCACTGGTTGCACTCCGCGTTCATGGCGTGTCCGTCGGGGTAGCTGCGGCCACCATGGTGGCAGGGGAACATGTCTAAGACGCACTAGTTGATGTGATATACCTACATAATGTACTAGTAGTAGTGTTCAGTATCTCACCACTGGTTGCACTCCTCGTTCATGACGTGCCCGTCGGGATAGCTGCGGCCGCCGTGGTGGCAGGGGCACTGCTCCGCTAGTACGCATTTCTTGGAGCTAGAATCCAGCACGTAGCCCTTCTTGCATTGGCAGCCGGGCCGGCACTCGACTGTGGTCGTCGACGTGGGTATGTGCATGTTCTGTTTGGCGATACAATTACACAGCATGAGTTGAGTATAGCGTACACCACCACATACCACAGCCTATATACGTCCCACAGCTGGGCAGAACTTCCTATATAATATTCCTAAACACATGAGGAGTTTGGCCCTTAACACCACCACGCTGGCCCAATGTGGGTTGGTCGGTTACAGCGGTTGCAGTTACAACCGGGACCAACGGCTTAACGTGCCTTCCGAAGCACGGAGGAGTGAGAGATTACAAATTTTGATTGTCCCATCCCGGGATTGACCATGCCGAAAGTTGCTTTGTCTAAAACTGAGGAAGCTTATTCTGACAGCCGAATACTCAAGCGCTTCTTAAATTTGAGCTCTTTTAAAAATTGATAAAGTCAAAAAATTTTATTGAGCACTTTTTAAAATATCAGTGGGACTTACCTAAAATTTAAGTGACGATTGAGTGCTGCGATTGTTACAAAATCAAATTAGCATTAGCCTGCCAATTAGCGCCATAAATGGATAATCATTTCATTTTATATCCATAAAGATTGGTCGATAACAGCCGCCCGGTTAAATTCAATTTTTGGATTTTGACAAATTTGGGGAAAGTGTTTCATGTCGTGTATCAGTACTTAATATACTCACAAACAGTGATCATGATTATTTTAATACGACTAATGTTTTAAAAACCGTGTATTCCGTTTGAAATTTCGCTCCAAAACGAAAATACGTCACGTGACCGCTATGACGTCAACTGTTACCAAACACTGCTATGTGATTTCGATGGTATTCCATTTGACAGTGCCTATCTAGCAACAAGTGACGTCATACACCGAAGTTGGTGTTCGCTGTCACGTGACTTGGGAGTAATTTAATGGCATTTTGTTTAGGAAATAATATATCAAATCCGTATTAATAAAAGAAACTATTGTTTTTTAAGATTTCTATAATGAAAACAACCACTACGCGTAGAAATAATAGTATGATCTGAATACAACAACAACATATGTTTGTAGTCGTATTATTATTAATATTAAAAGAATTTCTTTTTCTGTAAAGTCCTTTAGTATTACAACAAGGTTGTAACGAAAAGGTGTACTTACGTTTATATTTTGAACCGAATAGAAATGTTTCTATCGTGGTTGTTTTCCCCTGTCACAACCATAGAAATGTTTCTATCGTGGTTGTTTTCCCCTGTCACAACCATTATACAATTAAACAGGGTGGTGCCGTCAATACGACAATAAATTAAAACATGGTCTATATTAGCTCATAGAAATGGTATGCCACTTTTAAAAACAAAAATTAAAACCAATTTCAAAAAACTGAAAAGGATAAAATAATTAAATTTAAGTAGGTATTCATCCCCTAGAAACATATTTTTGGAGTCGGTGCTTTACTTTCTATTGTCTTTGGAAACCACTTAGCACCAACTCCAAAAATATGTTTCTAGGGGATGAATACCTACTTAAATTTAATTATTTTATCCTTTTCAGTTTTTTAAAGTCGGTTATAATTTTTGTTTAAAATTTTTTTTTCACAATTTTTAGTGATAACTTTCTACAGTCGAAGCTAGATGGGTGACCGTCAACTTATATTGTTTCCTACTATCGTATCGTTTCACTAAAAAGTCATTGGAAAAGCAAAAACTCGCAATTTCGCATATGTAGACGATTTAATAATTTCAGTTTTTTTTTATTTAAAACCAAAGTACCCAACTGTTTTTGAATAAAATTTTATGGGACAAAATGGCAGCTATTTCGCATCGAACAAAAAAAGAATCACGTAAATCAGATCAGTAATCTCGGCGTAATCGGTGTACATACATAGAAAAAAAAAAAACATACCGGCCGAATTGAGAACCTTCTCGTTATTGAAGTCGGTTAAAAACACCATAATCATTTGATAATTTCATGAAATTTCTATGAAATAATGCAACCAATGTTTTAATATTTCACTCAAATGAAATGAAATTATCGAAAGAATAAGATGTTTTTGAAAGTGGCAAACCATTTATTTTTATGAACTAATATAGCTCATGTTTCAATTTATTGTCATATTGACGGCACCACCCCGCATAAAGTGGTTTCCTAGGGGTACAGACCTTGCAAGTGAGCGGCTGCGCAATCTGGCAGGTGGTGAACTCCATGTGGCTGGCGGCGCTACAGTTGGCGCGCAGGTCCTCGGCGGGCGGGTAGTTCTGTACGTCCGCGTCCGTGGCGGGCACGCACTCCCAGCGGGCGCCCACGCACGTACTGGACGGTGTTGACATTATTATTTACTAGCTTATGCTCGCGACTCGGTGGTACGCCCGTATGTAGGGTCGTCTGGGTAGGTACCACCGCCTCTCTTATTTCAGCCGCGAAACAGTTCGCTGTGTTTCGGATTGAAGGGAAAGGCAGCCGGTGTAATTACTGGGCATTGACGGCATTTCATCTTAGGCCTCAGGATGACTAGGCACCGGTAACCGCTTACCAACAGGTGGGCCGTCAGCTTGTTTGTCATCTAGTGGTATAAAAAACTCATCGCTCTAAAAAATATCCTATGTTCTTCCCTGGGTCTCAAACTATCTCCATATAGTTTAGCCGTAACAAACGAACAAACAAACTTACTTTCGCACCAATTCCCGCACGCGTGTTATACAACGTTTTTCAACAGATTTGCGAGAAAACAATCTTTGAATCAAATGGCCCATGTGCGTGTGTTGCAAATTGGAACTATATCTTTAATCTCATTTACTCTCTAGAATTAAAATGAGAAAATTGTACTGAGCTAAAGCGCTTTAGCTCAAGTTATAGTTTAGTCTATTTATTCTCTTATTGTGAAACTCCTTGTTGGAACTCTTATATATTTTTTTAAGGAAAACCCGTAAAGAATACACACGATACCATACAACGGAACGTGCGGTAAAACAGAAACTTAGGTGTAAGTAGGTATCTATTTCACCTCACGCTCTGTTGTGTGGTGCATAATATTGAGCTTTCAACCAATGTCTACAGTCTTCGTAAACGCATTTTTTGAGAATTGTGTTGGAAATTTATAAGCAAATCTAGAAAGTAATAAGTTAGTACACATTACAAAAACAAAAATCTATAAATAAATGTAATACCAAAGTCCTCACCATAATTCTCTTTCCCGACTTCCAGGTCTGACCTCTTTGTAGCCAGCGTCGAACTTCATGCCCTTGTGGTTGCAAGGGCACAGCCCTTGTGGCACACAGGCGTTGGTGTCATCGAGCACCTACATAAATATATCACATTAATGCTTTCTGGTCATTTATCATCATCACCAGCCTATAATATAAGACCCACTGCTGCTTTGTGCGGCTTCCGTACATGCTATAACACCACCTCGCTGATAAGTGATACTGAGTGAACTAAGATTCGGCAAAATTCTTGGAACTTTTTAGCACCATAAAACTGAACAGTTTCGTTTATACATGTCGGTGCATCAGGTAAAATTAGCCAGTTGACTGGATGCCTAGGCCGCTGATTGATAGCCGGCATCCATTTAAATGCCTAGGCCGATAGTTAATTGCCTAGACTCATTACGTTTAATAACTTGGCGTATTTAAAGTCAGCTCAATTGGACGCTTTTTTTTAACCAGGAGAAATTCATTGACGGACCTACCCGCCACTCGCAAAGCAGCGGGCGTGTGCGGGACTCGCCCAGCGTCTGAATTGACCCTGGGAATACCCGCTAAAACTCCTGGATAACTTCCGTGCCTTTCGCGGACGCGGTTTGGGGTTCTGCGAAGCCAATTCACCAGACCACCCCCAGGAGCTCAATTGGACGCCTAGGCGGATCGTCTTGAACTGAAGAGTCTTGGTGTGATTGGTCGGTTATTTTTTATGGCCACATAAAACAAAAACGATTTCGGTTATTAGTGGTCATAAATAACCTTGAACCTACCAATCACAGGGACACAAAATCTCTTCGATTTAAACGACCTGCCTAGGCGTCCAACTGAATGACTAAATTAACCAGATACTCATATCTGACACAGCGTTCAGCCACCTAGTTAAACGTTGCGCTCAATGCCTTAGCTAGTTCTCCTACAGTCGTTTCATTGTATACCGGATTAAACAAGGGTTAGGCGTCAAATAAGTAGCTAATTTAACCAAACGGCTGCGACATAATTTAATATATCTCTCTGAACCGATTTCGGTCACAATATGAATAAAGCTAAGTTGGCATATTGTGACATAAACACTTCTTTCAGTTTTATCTGGCAGCATCCGTCTCAGTTGCCAATGCTACAAAATAGAAAATATAATATACTATAGCCAAATAACACTTAGTAGTGTTGTTTCTGCAGTGGGTAAGGTCACCAGAGCTCATGGACAAGAAGCGTCTCCTAGGCCTTTAACATAACTCCTTCTGACTTTTACAAGTGAACTTGGTGTTACAAATGTCTCATGAATCAAGGCAACGGTAGCCAATTGCCATCTTACAGGCCTCGATTGCCAAAACCCCACTAGACGACACGATATTTAAAATGTTCTGCCATGCCAAACTATCCTAAGCCCAAATGTAATGGCAGTTAAAATTTATAATAAATTACCTGACAAATTAAAATCAGAACAGAAAGACAGAATTTTCTTTAATCAATTAATAATTACAAAATTAAAAATTTTAAGTTACCCCCGGCCTCATTAATCATCTATCTAACACCATCTCATTATGACTATTCATAACAGCCCAAACACGCTATATCTGCTGTAAGTTTCTGAAGAATTAAGAATTTCGCAGACTTTTTGATGGTATAGGATCAGGTCAAGGTTAGTATGTCATAGGAATGCCACCGAAGTGACAGTACACAAAATTTGAAATCAATCAGATCTGTAAAAGTTAGTAAAATCCTATTATCATGCAGAAAATGAGCTGATAGTCATCAAACGACTGAACTGATCTTTATAAATTATAGCTAAGAACCATCGTAGTCACATCAGCTTTCCATAAAAAAAACGAATCAAAATCGGTCTATTCGTTTAGTTAGGCGCTACGATGCCACAGACAGACACACAGATACACAGACAGACACGTCAAACTTATAACACCCCTCTTTTTTCGTCGGGGGTTAAAATACAGTTACTACATAAATGTTACTACAATATTGACGAGTTTTTTAACGATAAAAAAATGTAAGCAATTTATAAAATAAATTAAATACCTACTTATTTACTAATCGGCGATAAATTAATTGACAATTTGAACTGACATTTTTAAATTAATTTAACATTTTAACTCACTAGCGACATATACTCAAATTTCTCTGTAGGTATATTTGATTAAGCAAATATTTATATTTATTATATAAAATTTTAAGACTTAAAATTTATTTAATGTATGAAATTTGGATGAATATTGCGGTGCCCTTATATGGTTCATGTTTGACACTATTCACACCACCAATGTATACATGAGAGCAATAAACGATTGAACTGAATTGAATATTGTACGTGGTTAGAAAAAAAATTAGTTAACTAATAGATGGGGGACCCATCAACTATTCTACCTGTCTATATGTCTGCTATTGCAAAGGTTAGTCGTTCATAAAGCGTTTGCTTAAAGTGTACCTGTCCGACGGGGCAAGCGCAGCCCTCGACGCAGCAAGGCTTGCAGTGTCCGGTGGCGGACAGCGCGACGTCCGTGCATGTCCGGACGCAGCTGTCCGCGCACACCGTGTATTCCTGTCCGCCGGTGCATTGGAGCTCTAAAGAAGAACATTTATTTTTATTTACTACAATTATTTTACAAGAAGGTATTATACAGTGTTACGCTTGAAGTGCGGCCGTCTAAACATATTTTTATCATAAAATTTTGAATCGAAAATTAAAACCGACTTCAAAATGCTAAAAAAAATTTAAGTAGGTACTTATTATCCCATAGAAACTAATCCTTTGAAGTCAGTGCTTCACTTTATATTTTTCTGTTTCTGAAAACAACTTAGCACCAACTCCAAAAAATATGTGTCTAGGGGATAAGTACCTACTCAAAATTAATTATTTTATTCTATTTAGTATTTTAAAGTCGGTTTACATTTTTGTTTTTTTTCAATCTTTAATAATGATAACTATCTAAGGTCAAAGCTAGATGGGTGACCGTCAGCTTAAAAATAACGTTAGCGTTATTTTTATTTAAAAACCAAACTAAGCAATCGATTTTAATTAATTTTTTAAAGGACAAAATGGCGACTATTCCGCATCGAACAAAAATAAAATCACGTAAATCTGATCAGAAACATACATAGTAAAAAAACAAACCAACGGGATTGAGAACCTCCTCGTTTTTGAAGTCGGTTAAAAATAAAATAGCAATCAAATAATGGCCCTAATTCTGGCGAACACATGCTAAGTTTAAATTTAAGTTTAGTCTATTTCTTTCTCTCAAAATGAAAAAGAAAAGGATGGCAGTCATATTTATTGACATTTAGAAAGGTGCGTTCAATTTTCGACCTTATTGAACGTGCTAAAATGCAGTGTTTAGGAGGCACCTCCATACATGCCGTCTAAAATTGTCTATGGTTTCTTTGAAATCTTTCTAAATTTAAGTGACAGCTCTAAACAGATTCTTGTTATCTTTTTCCTATTACTTATTGCGAGAAAGAGATATACTGTACTTAAATTTAGAATTAAAGTGTGTTCCCAGAATTAGGCCCAATGTCAATTTCAGTTCATGAAAATACTAAACATTTTATTTTTTAATCTACATTTTAATCTGTTCTGCAAATAATTTCAACAGAATAACGCCTGTGTCTTATCAGAAATAGGACATTATGTTTAATCAAATCGTTAGCTGCCATAACAACAGTTGGCTGGCTCATGGAGCGTAAGTAGCACGCGAATGGCTATATTTTAGTCGGTATACTGGGCCTGATTCTGAAGACACACTTTAAGTTTGAATTTAAGAACAGTATATCTCTTTCTCGCAATATGTAAAAGAAAAAGATAGCAATAATTTGTTTAGAGCTGTCAACTAAATATAGACAGATTTCAAAGGAACCCTAGACAATTTTAGACGGCATGTACGGAGGTGACTTCTAAACACTACATTTTGCCACGTTCAATAAGGTCGAAAATTGAACGCACGTTTCTAAATGTCAAATCATATGATAGCTATCCTTTTCGTTTTCATATTGAGAGAAATACAAATACAAATCGTTTATTGCAGACCAAATATAGATCTTAATATAAAAATGGCACTTTATACTCAGTCGCCCTTTTCGGACATAGCAATTTAATAGAGCACTAAACTTAAATTTAAATTTAGCATGTGTTCTCCAGAATTACGGCCACTGTGATACAGCGTGGCCCCTTATCATGCTGAGGTAGTCCAAAGGGTATTTCTGACAAGAAAAACAAATGGAGCATTAGTAGTGTGACTGACCGCACTCGGACACGCTGTACCGCCACTGCACGACGACGCCGCTCCTGGCGCAGGCCATGCCGTAGTCGCCCAGCATGGGGCACAGGCAGCGGGCCACGTCGCCGCCGCCGCACGCGCACATGTCGTACACGCACGCCTCGTAGTACGGCTCCACGTCCACGTACCAGTGGCACTCTGGGGGGGAACACAGAGCTTACTAACTGTGTACCCTCAAACGTACCCGTGAATGAACATTATGTTAAGAAATTGGTGTAGTTTTGTGAAACAAGTGTTTGTGTCGACGAGCAATATGCAAAATCATTGTAATAAGAGCTTGCGCAGTCGGGGGATTTTTGTCCGCTAAAATAGATCGCTTACAACTGTATCGAGTAACGCAAACGAGGGATTAAAAGTACCGCGTACAAAAAGTCCCCCGAATAACCGAGGACATGCAGAGAGCGGACCGGACAAAACTACGGGGGAGTCCCCGAAAAAAATAGAACTCGTGTGACTAGGCGAAGCAACGCAATGGCGTACTTTAGTCGGCGTTGTGCGTGACCAGTACTTTCTTTTAAAATGTCTTCTATTTTTCTTAAACTTCATGTAAATTGCAATACAACGTAACCTCTGAATATTAGCTTCCATAGAGTGCACTTCTCGACATTTCCGGGCAACAAATGATCGCACACCGTGTGCGTTGAGTTCGCGGTAAATCCGCGGCGGACTTTTTTATTCACTGTGCGTACTTTTTTCTCCGCCGCGGAGAAAAGTCCGTCGTCTGCGCCGGCTCTAAACGTTAACTAGACAAGAAAGACGTGCAGGACTTTGTCCTAGTTACCGTTTCTCATCGTAATTGCACCATGGAGACTTACCAGTCCACACATAATCTTTAAAGCGAGGTTTAGACTAGCAGGATCTTGCTGCAAGTTTTAAAACGGTGCTTTAAGTACGAGCGAGTGGAAAATAATTACCTCCCACTCTTACGCATAGCTCTGTCTCAAAACTTGCAGCAAGAACTTGCTAGTCTAAACCTCGCTTAAGAAAACTTGTTAATTTCCGTGGAATAGCTTTATAACAAGGTTATAAATATTAGCATAACTAAAAATGACAGGTTACTATAGACGATTTTACTTTTTTTAATAGCAATTCTAAAGCCGGGTATCCTTATTTTAAGCCACACGTAATAACATGCCGATGCCAATCGAACAGAAGAGGGGACGGACAAAAATAGGGAAAATAATTAGCCAATGACATTACTTTTCTTCATCATATCTATTGTGGCAGTTTGAACCAACTTACCTTCAAACAGTTTACTTTTGAGCTTGCTGCAGTACTTCTCAGCGGCCTCCTTGTTCTCCATGTTGGCCTTGCACGGATGCTCCGGCTCCTTGGTGTCGACGTCCTCGCAGAACTCCCTCGTCTTCCACTTGTTGGCGAATGCGAGTGTCGACTGTTCTACATCACCTTCAGGAGTAAGGAAGTCGTCTTTTTGGTTCAAGTTGAACGTTCCGCAGAGACCCTGAGAGTAACAGATTTGTAATTTAAACAGCTGCTTAGTTCAAATTAAAAATAATATAAAATTGAAATTTTTAAGTAGGTAACCCCCGGCCTAATTATTCATCTATCTAACACCATCTCATTGAGACTATTCTTATGAGCCGTTACACGGTATATCTGCTGTAAGTTTCCGAAAAATATATCCGAATACCACCGAAGTAACAGTAAACCAAATTTCAAATCAATCGGATCTTTGAATGTTAGTAAGACTCTTTTGTCAAGTAGAAAATGAGATGTTACGCCTCAACTCAATAAAATAAATAAATTATAACTAAGAACCATCTCGATCACGTTAGTTTTTTTAAATAAGAAAAATAGATCCATTCGTTTAGGAGCTACGATGCCACAGACAGAGATACAGATACACAGACAGGCACGTCAAACTTATAGCACGCTTAAAGAGGTTGTGCGTCGGGGGTTAATAAAATTGATTCAAATTTGAATAAGTTTAGTCTTTACTTTGGGAATAACTTACCTTAGTTTTTCCTTGTAAACCTGAAGGCACATCGACGAAAACCCTTGTGTTTCCATCCCACCACAAGTCAACCTTGAAGGGCAGTTGTACTGAAAATAATAGTTTAAAATTATATTTATTTTGATTTTTTGGAAGAATTTATTGTAGAAAAAAGTTTAGACTTAGAATCGGAAGAAAACTAAAAGAAATAGTTTTAATACAGCCCGAGTTTTTAAACGTAGAGCTCTATAGAATGACCTGTTAGGATTGAAGAGTTTGAGTTTCGTAAAAACTATTCCTAGCTCAGAAGATCGTAACGTCTATGACTCACCAATTACAAACAGCGAGGAGGCCGGACGGATCCTGACCCCAGCCACCGTGACCGGCAGCGAGGATACTTCGCGGCCGTTCACAAGGATAAGTCCGCCTTGCTTCAGGTGAATGTTGGCGCCGTCGTAGATCAGGTTCACGGCTTTTGTGCACGATGGTTTGCCCTCGCCCTTGTAAGGGGTTAGGTTCATAGCCTAAGAAGTAATGGTTTTTATATAAAATAATGTGTGACGTTTTTAATAAATCCTTGGGTTAGTTGTTAGGAGTTAGAGAGGCCCCTACCAATCAATCAATCACTAATATATGTTAAGCCTCAACTGAATGCCACACCATCATTCACTTCCACCCTCAGGCAAGTGTGTATTACTTGGAGGTAGCTCATAAAATAACATAAGGGTTTTTTTTTAAAAAAAATTGTGTATTAAACTACAATGAAAAACTTCGGAGACGGTTGAAATAGTGAAATACAAAACCCGAAGCTACCGTAAAGTTTGTTTCGATTCTGAACCTTACCTTTGTACTAATAGAAACAACTGGGTTTCGAAACTAACTTCTAAACACGCTTAATTTTAGTAATTAAAATATATCGAAACTAGAAAAATTTCACGTGCTGAGGCGGGGATCGAACCCGCGACCTTTCGCAATCTGGGCGGCTGCTCTAACCATCTGATCTACCCAGGACTTGGGATATCCCTGTGAAATTCTTCTAGTCTATCTGTATTTGCGTTATGAGCTAACGTCCACGTTTTTCTAGTTTAGATAGATTTTTATTAGAATACACTTAATTTTGATCCGAAACTCCGAAAAATACTTCATGGTTGGCCTGTTGATTTTTGAAACGCGACTAACCAATTTATCATCAACATCTTGAGAATTTTGTTCTAGAGTCATGAGTTACCTAATTAAATTTATAGCTCTGAAGAAGTGGAAGGTAGTTAGTTATTCCCAAAAACATTCTCATCAGCAATACCTCCGTGATAGTGCCGGAACATGCCACGTTCTCGACCTCTACTGTGACGTTGTCCGTCTTGAGCAGCGTGTAGGTGCAGTGGCCCATGAAGTCGTACCGCTGCCCGTCGAAGGTGGTGTAGTGGGGGTCACCCACGGCGCTACATCGGGCGCCGCACGCCGCTTGCGTACATTTCCACTGGCCGGCTTCACATGTACTGCGCCATCACAATTTTATTACCATTTGTAAAAATTTTAAAAATAAAAATTTTTAGTAACCCCCGGCGTCATTAATCATCTATCTAACACCATCTCACTAAGATTATTCATAAGAACCCAAACACGCTGTATCTGCTGTGAGATTCTGAAGAATTAAACATTTCGCAGAGTTTTTGATGGTATAGGATCAGCTCAAGGTTAGTATGTCATGGGAATGTCACCAAAGTGACAGTACACCAAATTTGAAATCAATTGGATCTGTAAAAGTTAGTAAAACCCTATTATCATGTAGAAAATGAGCAGATAGTCATCAAACGCCTGAACTGATCTTCATAAATTATAGCTAAGAACCATCGTAGTCACATCAGCTTTCAATCAAAAAAAACCGAATCAAAATCGGTCCTTGACGATGCCACAGACAGACACACAGATACACAGACAGACACCTTAAACTTATAACACCCCACTTTTTTCGTCGGGGGTTAATAAAACCAATTTTACCGGATTCAACTCCACACCAAACACCGTGAAAACACCGGGAAAACTGACACCGTGAGGTCCGTATGCGTAATTCGGACTGCTCAAAATATAACACAAAGTGACGGTAGTCACTTATCAAAGACATTTGACATCTTTAGTGTTCCCGATCGCTGTTAAGTATTTGAAACGTCGGGTGCATAATAATAATGTTACATCTAATTAAACGCAAGTTAAATTCAGTAAAATTGGTTTTATTTCAAATGTGTAGTGCTCGAGAAAATGTAAGACAATACTCCTATACCCATTTTTTTAAACATCTATTGCACAATTAATGATAAGGCACCATTTAGCGGCACCATTCCCTACCAGTCAAATATTAGTAATTACACTGGGAACCTCACCTTAAGTATTCTAATTGGCGAAGTCCCAAACATTTAGAAAATTTAAAAAAAGAAATCCATGGAAAGCTAGCATGTGTTTATTACTGAACTTCTCGAGAAAGCGTTATGTTGTACCTGTTCCCACACGGGACTTGTCTCCTTGGGAAGAAGGCATCTTCTTCTTGATTCCTACAGGGCCCGCAACGATTTAGACTACGGCAAACACTTACCGTCATTTTATAGAAAGGAGGGTACACACGTGCTGGGAAAAAAATCCAAATTTTTGAAGGACGGCAAAGAAACAAGTTACTAAACATTGTGCGTGACGTTGAGGCGGAGAGAGTGAATTGATTACTGCGAAGACCGGCATCAATGCACGCTTCTAAAGAAAAACGTAAAGAATCCATTCTCACCATTTGTTACAGTCCTTCGGAATAACAGACCCCGGCTTAAAACTCTTGTTTCTCAGTCTACAGGGACAGTCCCTCTTCTGTATACAACGTCCGCTCTCCAGCAGTAGACCTTCAGGACAGAAGCAGCCCTCGATGCAGGTGGAATTGTCCACGCTGCTCGACGCTTCGGGGAACGAACACGTGGGCTGGGAATCCGGGCCACACACTTTGTATAACTTGCCGTCTGGGCAAGTCTTAGCTGCATGAAGAAAATAGGGTCATTTTTATGAGAGAACCATAAGGTAGCATATGCCAATACTTATAATGGCCAAGGTATAAAAGACATTTGACGTTGTTACACGGAGAAAGAGGAACGTTAATACCAATAGTTTGCTATAATACCCTTAAGACTCCAGAATATAAAGCGCGTTAAAAAAAGAAGCAATTTTTAAGGTTTATTTTAATTTTAATTAATAGAAATAAAAAGCCAGATAACTTGTTTTGATTTGAAAAGCTAATATAGTATAGTAATTAAAAAAAAATATATACATACACTCACACCTATTTTAACTATAGCCCAAAAAAAAAAAATTTGGAAACGCAAAATATCAACAATTCGTGTAATTTCTTACGGCACGTTTCTGGGTCTCTCCAGTATTTCATCTCCTCGACGCCGTGCCGCAGACACTCCTTGGCGTACACTGACACTGTGCTGCAAGCGCACTCTTCAGGGTCTAAGCAGGTACAATAAAAGAAATACAATCAACTCATCTGAGGTCAAGTAAATGGAAAATACGAAACCCTATAGTGCTTCGATAGAATGAAGTGATTCGTCATTGATTGATATGATTTCATAAAAACTTTTGCACTTTTGTATGGAGAAGACGTACTTCAGTCTTATGATAGTAATAGCGGCAGGTAGTTCTAATGTTACATGAAAACTTTAGCGAGACCTTGAAACTGGTGTTAATTGTTTCAAAAACATCTGCAATTTAACTGTTTCTACTCCGAACAGAAAAGAATCTCTTTGCTATAGGAATTTCACATCAAATAGCAGATAAGTTTAAAGTATAGTATCCAATTGTCAGTAGACCACATAGTCAACTTTAATGACTAAAAATAAGACTTACTTTGGCTAGCAGTGCAGGTGCAGTAATCTCCTTGGCAAGCTTCTAACAGCAGTGATACATCCATGACCTGAGAATAACAAATGATTTGATGAATAAAAACGATTTTCTCGAGTAACTTCACCTAAGATAGCCTAGTTAGGTGTTACCTTAGAGCATTTGCGGAACTTGTCTTTGCCGAATATAGTGGAACAGAATTTAACAGCCTTCTTCTTGACCTCTTCCGTCTGACTCTGGCAACTTTGTAATTCCTTCGGGTTGCTTTCGCAAATATCTACAAAACGAGACAACAAGTAAGTAAGATAAGTAAATGTATTAATTAAATCACGAGCAAATCTTAGAAAGTTAATAACAATATAGGTAGGTAATATATAATATATTATATACTTTTCACATTTCTGACCAATGTTACCTTGAATTGTGTTCAATTGCCACGAGGACGCCATGGCGGCTGTGGTCTTCGCTCTAGTTCCTTCCTTAGTGGTGAGATCATCGTCCAGGTAGCTGTTCAGCGAGCCACAGAGACCTTCCGTGTTATTCCACATTAGCACGCTCGTCTCAACCACTACTACGTTCTAATAAAACATAAAAAATTGACTCAATTTAATATTTTTAATACAAAACACGACAAACGACTCAACTCCACCTGATGTTAAGTGGGAAGTGGAATCCAAATGAGGACAATGCTAGTGCAATAATGGATCTGAGGGCCAGAAGTCATAAAAGTTATAAAAGAATGTGTTTAACCTTTATAAAAAAACAACTTAGAAAATAGGAAAAAAATAGTTTACTTTGTATAGGCCTCAGAGGTAAATATTTAAGTTACACAAAATACTTATAATATTTTTCATATCTCATTGTAAATGAACCAATTTAAGTTTCTATGAGAAATTAATTTCTTTAAACCTAAGTCAAAGAGCGGAAGCATTCGGGAGCGGGGTGATTTTGTAATGTTAGTATTCTTAGTTACACTGCGCGCGTACGCGGTGCGGTGTTTTTTGTATAACAAAAACCTACATAAGAATTCTAACATTATAAAACGATCCCGCTCCAGAGCGCTACCGCACCGCGCTCTGAGGGTAGGTACTGGCCTATACTAACAAATGTACTAACAAACTATGGACTGTATTCATGAATAAATTATCTGAAATAAATAAATAATAATAATAATAATATACTCGCTAGTCTATCTAGCCTATACCTATTAGTCTGGCACATGTTGAAGTGGCTAATATACTCATTAAGAAAATACTATTTGTAGTTTTTTTATTTATAGGTATGTCGTCTACCTGTATTATACAGGATGGTGGCGACAATACGAAATTAAATAAGAACATTAGCTGCATTATTTCATTAAAATGTTACGAAATTATCAAATGAATAAAGACATATATGAAAGTTGCAAAAATTTTCTATGAACTAATATAGCCCATGATTTTTTATACAAAGCACGGCAATAGACCCAACACCACCTGATGTGAAGCGGTAAGGAGAGTCCATATGCGGAGACAGCTAGTGCAGAATAGACATTGCACTAGCCGCCTCCACCTTGCCGGCCTAAGAGCTTTTGCACGCCTCTCTTGAAGGACCCCATGTTATAGGAAGGAGGGGACACACGTGCTGGCAAAGAATTCCAACTTCTGGAAGTACGACAAAGAAACGAGGCACTAAATTTCTTTGTGCGTGATGTTGAGGTGGAGACAGTGCATTGATGACTCCGAAGACCGGCACGCGTGCTCCTGAGCAGGAAGGGGGAAGTAGTTTCACGTACTAAAATTTATTTCTATATCGTTTGCTATTATTACAATATTTTTTTTACTGAATGATCACCGTTTAATATAATTATTTGACTGACATTAGTGTCCCACTTGAGCGTGATGCCCGCCCCGTCGAGGTTGACGAGCACGTAGTCGGCGGGCATGGCCACGCGCAGGCCGGGCAGCGACGCCGGGATCGGGATCAGCCGCTTCGAGCTGCGGAACACCACGCTGCCGTCCTCTGGACACAACATACATAGTTACTAATACATGCCGCTGCATTACATTTGATGCGAATGACAGTCATTTATATACTTAATACCGAAATACCACAAAAATCTTAGCAACCACACGAATTAACAAACTTAATTCCAACACACATACAAGTACGCACGCACGCTTGGTTCTAACAGTCATATAGTAGTAAGTATAATAATATGTAATAAGCAGTGAATTAAATCCGGTAAATTGGTTTTATTTCAAAAAAAGAAATCATGGTTACCAATCTATGCGTTTACATTACATTTGATAAGAAGAACAGTTATTTAAGTACTTGCTGAAATACCAAAAACAATTTTAGTAACATCACATGATAATTAACTTACACCAAACACACACACACACACACGCACGCACCTACACACACGCGCACGCACGCTTGCACGCACGCACGCATGCACATATATACGCAAGCATGCACGTGCTCACTCATATAAACGAATACACCACGCTGACACACAACATTATTCTATCAGCCACCGTGATTAGATAATACAAATATAAAATATGATAATAAACAATACAGCTTCTAACGCAAAAACAAATACACTAGAAGAAATACGTAGGGTTATGGGATAGCCCCGAGCCACCGAACATTGTAGATATGAATATTTTTTGATTTAGATATTTTTTTTTAATAATGTTTGTTTTAAGTGGTCTTAGAATATAATATAAAGTCATACAAACACTCTTCAGTACTTAGCAGATATACACGCACCAGCGCTAAGCTGTCACTGTTAAAAAAGTAAATTTGAATAAGATAGATGTAGTGACCTGGATGGACCGCCAGCGTGTAGGGCTTCTCCTCGAGGTAGACGGTGAGCTCGGAGGGGCAGTAGACGCGGCCGCAGTTGCCGGGCCGCACCGCCACCGTGAACTTGTGCTGCTTGTCACGCACCAGGATGTGGCGGCACTGGGACTTGAAGCTGTTGGATTACTCCGTCGTTTGAGATACAATAAATAAATATGGTATAGTTATGGTGGAGGAGCTAGGTGGCGTAGTGGTTTGAGCGCTCTGGTTAACAAAGCAACTTTGACCATAGTCGATTTCGGGATAGATCAATTAAAATTTGTTATCTCGAGATATTCCGTGCTTCGGAAGGCACGTTAAACGCTTGATCCCGATCGATACCGTTACCGCATTAGCCCACCGCCCACCAAGCCGCATTGGGCCAGCGTGGTAGTGTAATGGCCCATACTCCTCATCTGTGAGAAACACATGAAGAGTATGGGACATGTGCCTTGCAGTAGGACGTATAATATAGGCTGGTAATGATGAGGTGTATCTGGCGTATAGACGGATGGGCGTGGTGTTTAGTGGTGGGCTGATGAAATGGCTTCGGATTTATGTTATTCTGGTAGGTATTAAACTAGCCCTTCACTTTATTACAGTCCGCTTCTTACTTAATACCACCACTAACAGTCTTCTATAAAATAATAATTTAAAATCGAATCCACCGCGAGTTTAATCCAGTAAGGGTATTTAATTTTCAAATAATATACACAAACTTAATAAGTCTAATACATATCATAAGACATCATGTTCAAATTGAAATTTGACGGACTCGGCAAGCGTACATTGACAAAAAAGAGTAAAAAACTCTTACCTATAAATCTTGCCATCGAATGTTTTGTAATGCACTCCGGCCCAGGTTAGGCAGATGCCTCCCTTGGGGGTAAGGTCCTGCACCACCACTTGCGAGGAATGCCCGGACCCATACTTCCCGTGTTCAACGTAGCCCCCACCTCCGGAGCCACCGCCGCCAGACCCGGAACTCCCGCCACTGGTTTGACTTTCGCCAGAACTACCCCACGAGTGACTCTCATAGTAGCTCTAGGTGGAATATAGATGACAATGATTTTTGGTATTGAAATCATTATAAATAAGGTTCGTATACCGGGAATTAAAGAAAAATGTTGACGGCAACTTAAGTTGCCATAACAATTAAAATTTAATTGTGTCTAGTTTATCGGGCTCCAAAGGGTATGCGTAATCTCGACTCGAGTCTTACCAGAAGAATAAATTTTTTCAATTTTTTTTTTTAAAAAAGCTAGAAATAAAATAATACAGGCTGGTGACGACATTACGTTAAATTAAAACATGGGCTATAACATTGACGTTGGCCGCATTATTTCATAGAAATGTTATGAAATTATCGAATGAATAAAATATATTTGAAAGTTGAAAAACATTTCTATGACTTATATTATTGCCCATGTTTTAATTTGATGTCGTATTGACGTCACCATTCTGTATACAAAAGGAAAATAGAAGCAGAATCAACTAGCTAGAAATTATAAAATAGAGGTAGCATTGTTTCCATTCGAATTTCAATACTATCACCTCCATGTTACTGAAAATCGCAGACGAGTAACAGAGTTTGTAGTGATGTGCTAGTTATGCTTCTACTAACCTACAATATACAGACGACAGCACGTAAAGTTTAACAATTGCACTACGAAAGCCGACTCTATTACGAACGCAGTAAGGTCGCAAACTGTTATGCTTGATGAGCTGTCTACTGCAAGCAAGAATTTTGAAAGCACAAGACCCCCTATTATTATATGCTGTCAACAATACACTGGCCTCGGCTCTGTAGAACACATAAGTTCAATGCAGCTCGTTCTCTCAATATGAATACGAAAAGGATGGCTGTCAATAATTCGACATTTTGAATCGTGTGTTAAATTTTCGACCTTATTGAACGTGATAAAATGCAGTGTGTAGGAAGCACCTTCGTACATGCCGTATAATTGTCTATGATTTCTTTAAAATCTATCTAAATTTAGAGTTGTCAGCTCTAACCAAATTCTTGCTATCTTTTTTCTATTACATATTGCGAGAAAGAGACATACTGTACTTAAATTTAGATTTAGAGTGTGTCTTCAGATTAGGCTCGTTACCTATCTTGATTTATCCAGGCGTGCAACACGTAAGAGTCTTTGTGTATTATAGGATATGGTAACCGCTTACCTTCAGGCGGGCCGTATGCTTGTTTAACGCCCTTGTTGTATGAAACAAATTAAAATACATGAAGTACTTACACTACTGTTGTTGTGGAGATCGATAGTAGTCATGGCGGCATTATCTAAAAAAAAAATTCAACATTTTCATATGTCAAAATTACAGTATGTTGGTTTTCACAATTCCCCCTTGGTCTTCACAACATTAGAAAACCTGTGTCTAGTTTGTGGGTACCTACTATACAAATTAAACCTTTTAGCTGTAGTTGTTAAAACATATACGAGTCTGGCTTTCATGATTAATTAACATCATCCAAAATCATTAATAGGAAATATAATGTGGTTTGTGTCCAATATTACAACTAAAGCGCTTGGCGATACCGCGTGAACTTTGTTTCGGACCAGACCTAGCGGGATATGACTTCTCAGTGCGAGGGAAAAAGACAACAATATTGCACGCGCGCATAACGTAACGAGAAATAGGAAGTGGATTATTTAAGTATTAAAAAAGTAATTGATTTTCTCCAAAAACAAATGAGAATGTTTCTGATAGTTTATTGCCTTTGTAATAAACTTAGTTTGGGTTTGAAAATTTCGTTCGTTTGCTTCTAAAACGAAATGCGGAAAAGGGAATGCGAAGGACCATCTTTTCATTTTTTTCTATTAATAAGAAAATGATTTCCATTCATGTGTTGGCTTTTGTAAAGTAAATAATTGATTAGTAAACTTTAATATATTTGAAATACGGTTTCGATAACGGAAACAAAGCAACTTTCGCCATGGTCCATCCCGGGATGGGTCAATGAAAATTTGTTATCTCGAGTTCCTCCGTGCTTTGGAAGGCACGTTACGTTGTTGGTCCCGGTTGTTCCTGCAACCGCTTTAACCCACCAACCCGCATTGGGCCGGCGTGGTGGTGTTATGGTCCAAACTCCTCATGTGTTCTCCAATGTAAAGGCCTGTGCCCAGCAGTGGAACGCATATAGGCTAGTGATGAATATATTTGAAAACAAAAACAACAATAGTAAGAGAATAGGAGTACTTACTAATTAAAAGACGCTAAATATTTTCGACAATCACGCCTGAAAAATGTTCACACTGAAAGCTTCAAAATATGTAAAATGAACTCTATTCTTGCAGAAATAAGGTGTAGTATACCTATTTTTGAAGCCTTAAATGTCTACATACATCTTTATAGACGTGACTAAGTATACTAAATATAAAAAAGATAATACACCAAAACCAAAACATAATACATATAAAGACAGTGTACTGGGCATTGACGGCATTTCATCTTAGGCCTCAGGATGACAACTCACCTGCAATATCAAGTGAATTTCCCTTGTTATTGCAGGTGTCTATAGGCGGCGGTAACCGCTTACCATCAGGTGGGCCGTCAGCTTGTTTGTCATCTAATTGTATATAAAAAGAAGATACAGACCGAAAACGCAATGCGGTATCGGCTGCGGCTGGAACACGCCCGCGGAGTACTGGCAGGTGTAGACATCGGCGCGGGGCGTACTGTACGACGAGCCGCTGGGACAGTTGAGCTTGCACGAGAACTTCTCCGCGTCGCCGAAGCAGCTGTAGCCGCCGTTGAACGCGAGCTTGCGGACGTCGCAGACGCTCGCAGCTGATAACGCAAAGTACTGTTTTAACGCTCCTTTGGTGGTGAACGACAGATATTGGGCCTGATTCTAAAGACACACTCTATGTTTAAATTTGAGAACGGTATATCTCTTTCTCGCAATATGTATCAGAAAAAAGATAGCAAGAATTCGTTTAGAGCTGTCAAATAAATTTAGACAGATTTCAAAGGAACGATAGACAATTTTAGACGGCATGTACGGAGGTGCCTTCCCACTGCATTTTATCACGTTCAATAAGGTCGAAAAATTAAACGCACGTTTCTAAATGTCAAATCATATGACAGCCATCCTTTTCGTATTCATATTGAGAGAAAGAAATGCATTGAACTTGGATTTAGACTTAGCATGTGTTCTCCAGAATTAGGGCCATTGTGCGCTTTTATAATTCGTAACGCGACGATATTATCGTGGACGTCCACGGTACAAGGATAACACAGGGAAGTAAGACGTGCACTAATAACGCCCACGTCCACGAAAATTTAAAAGCGTCTTCATATATTTTCGTACAATTTACTTCCCTGTGTTTTCGTTGTACCGTGGACGTCCACGATAAAATACCGTCCCGTTACAAATTATAACAGCGCCCATTAGAACTATGGGTAATACCTGATAACATTAATATTTCCTGCTCAAATTGGTGTGCTCTGACAGGGTTCACGTTGTTACAAGCATCTACATTCAAGACCTGTGTATATGTCACCGCCATCGGGTTCAATACTGCATATTGCATGCCTAGCCCATTGATTAAAAGCCGGCATCCAATCCAATGCCTAGCCTGATAGTTAATTGAACAACAGTCACTTAACGTTTAACGACTTGGCGTATTGAAAGGATAGTCCGAAGGTAGGTAGGTGTACCGACGTTGGTTTGATTGATGGGTTCAAGGTTATTTTTTATGACCACTTGACGACCGGCTGGTCAAGCGGTCTGTACCCCTTGCTATGCAGGCTACTCGGTCAAGAGGTCCCGGGTTCGAATCCCGGTAGGAGCAAATGTTTGTATGATGAGTACGAGCATTTGTTTACGAGTCATGGATGTTTATATGTTTATTTAGTATATTTATAATATTTATATACCTACATATTATTATCAATATTTCTCCGTTATCTAGTATCCATAACACAAGCCTTTAATGATGCTTACTTTGGGCTAGATAATAGGTGTGAGTGTATGATTATTATTATTATTATTATTACTTATAATCGACATCGTTTTGGTTATAAGTGGTCATAAAAAATTGCCTTGAACCTACTGGTCACTCAAACAGTCACACAAAAGCTCTTCGATTTAAATGACCTGCCTAGGCGTCCAATTGAATAGCTAATTTAACCAGACGGCTGACATGACTTTAACTTTGCGCTCAATGACTTGGCTTGTTGATCTTCAGGCGTTGCGTTGGATGCAACGGGCTAGGCGTCCAGCTCAGTGGCTAATTTAACGAGACGGCTGCGACATATACACATAAATGCAATAAATGATGGAGACCTGGTCAGGGTCGCGGGGAACCCGCTGCGCAAAACCGATCCGTTTGGAAATCGGTAGGTCTTTGTTCAGCAGTGGACTTCATAAGCTGATAAGATGATGATGATGAGACTATAGGTGACCGCTTATCATCAGACGGGCCGTACACTTGTTTGCCACCCTTGGCGTATAAAAAATAGGTTAATTTAACAGAAATTCGTTGTTCAAATGATATTGTCTGACATTATTTATTTATAACTTTATTGTACATACGTTAACCACATGGACAAAATATAATGCACTTAGTTTAAACAACGTACAAAAAGGGCGGCCTTGTCGCTAAAAGCGATCTCTTCCAGGCAAGGATTTGTGTAAACTTTAAATTACACACACAGTGACATTTGTCTTTGGAAAACCAAACTTTATTAGGCTTTAAAGTTACATTCAACTTACCATACTGGCACTGCGGCCCTCTGTAATCCTCAGGGCACTGGCACGTATTAAGCGCGAGACAAATGCCACCATTAGTGCACGGTGGCGAACACTGTGGCATGCAGTCTGGGAGAGTTGTGAAGTCAGCCCTGGTCGGCCGCCACTGGCCCTCGCTACACCGCATGTTTGCGACTGTCGTGCCATCGATGAACTTATGCCCTTCCATGCATTTTATGGTGCAGAATCTTTGAAAAAATGTGGAATATATTAGACTCGTACGGATTGATCAAAAGATGATGTTAGCCTATCACGTTAAGGTAAGTTTATTCTCTTAGACGAACTGTCGTCTTAAACTAAAACTAAAACCGTCTAAAACTAAAACTGAAACCGTCTGGTCGAGTACTCAAAAAAAGCCCCTATTTACTTAACCAGAAACCCCAGATTTTAATCCTGGTGAAGCAGATGGTTGTGTGATGTGTAAGAACAATTGTTTACGAGTCATGGATATTCATCATTAATCTTTCACCATTATTTAGTATCCATAACGATTTGGACCATAGGTAATGTGAGTTGATTATTAGTAAGATATCATGAGCTCACAGTTTGAGTCCCTAAAACAAGTGGACGGGACGTCCCCTAATTATTTACTTCTCCGTCAATTTTTTCCGAAGGAATTTTATGATGAAAAAATTATATAATAACGCAATCTACCTAGGTATATGAATAATAAGTAAAAAAAAATATGAAATGAGATCCTAATTCTGTAAAACAAATCTAAATTAAGGTTCAGTGCATCTCGTTCTCGCAACATGAATACAAAAAGGACGGCTGTAATATAATTTAACATTTAGAAACGTGAACAATTTTTGACTTCAATTTAGGAAGCATATCCGTATATGCCGTCTAAAATCGTCTACGATTGCTTTGAAATCTGCCTAAATTTAGTCGACAGCTCTGAAAAAATTTTGTTAGCTTTTTCCTACTAAGCACAGTCGACAGCACATCAAGCTTAACAGTTTGACCTTGAGGCCGCCCTCATTCCGTTCGTAATAGAGGCGACTTTCGTAGTGCAACTATTACACTTGATGTGCTGTCGTCTGTAAATATTGCGAGAAAGAGATATACAGTAGTTAAATTCAGTTTTAGAATGTGTGCTCAGAATAAAGGCTTTGCCAAACAGAACGCGTACTTAGGCGTCAAACAGAGCGCCGGGCGTTGCGTACTGCTAGCGCCGGTGCTCTGTTTGACAGCTAATACGGTTCATAGTACAACACAATTCGACGCTATAGCGCGGCGTCAAACTAGCGCTCTGACGCGCGCTAAGTACGCGTTCTGTTTGGAAAAGCCTTAAGGCTTTGCCAAACAAAACGCGCTATAGCGCGGCGTCAGACTAGCGCTCTGACGAGCGCTAAGTACGCGTTCTGTCTGGAAGAGCCTTTTAGGCCCAGCATAGGTATAGGTAAAAGCTAAATTAAAATACTTAAAGTAAAATCTTACTCTGAAGAGCAGTTCCTGTGGGAGTTCATGGGCAATGGCGGGTAGACGAGGCAAGGCTTCTTCTCGAACTCGCAGTACTTGCCGTGGAAGTTGGCGGGACAATCGCACGTGTTTGTGGCCACGCATATGCCGTTGTTCTTGCAATCTGGGGTGCATTTCGCTGTGGGGACGACAAAAACATTAGATGTTATGGTAAAGCTATAAATAAAATGGTGCTTTGATGCAGTGTAATTTAAAAACACCTATATATGATAGGCTCTAGTTTTTCTCTCATTTTCTTGAAATAGATTACCTTACACATATTCAATAAGTATTACCTAATACGTGGTTAAAATATATCTAGCTTCAATAATGATAACTCCTCGGTATCTCAGTGGTTAGGCCGTCACTCAGATTGTTCGCGGGTTCGCATCAAGTCGCATCGCGTCTTTTTCCGAAACAACACTTTTGAAGGGGAAAAGGCTTCGTCGTCTTTAAACTGTATTTAATTAATATTAAATAATACAAATTATAATAAGAAAACCCATCCAAACGTGAATCTTTGTCCGTCCGTCCATCGAAGTCACCTTCTGTCAAGCTTTAACTCTACCGGCCAGTGTCGTCGTCCAAAGAGTCCGAAACAACTTTTATAAATACCGTATATACATATTTATTACGATTGTAATGTAAAATTAAGGAAAGTTTTGATGATTCTGCTAGTGATTAAACTTTTTTGTTAGAAGTAAGTATGTAATATAATTTTCCCCCGTAAAGATAAATGGCCGATGCACATCAATGTATCTGACTACTAACATCAGTCTTATAGTAGTATTTTATTTTTACTAAAAAGCAGCAGGTACTATATCCATGTTTATTTACACACAGCGGATACTAAACTGATAGCAGCTGCAATGAACAGTGACCGTGACCTAATCTGCTGCAAAATCGACCCATATTCACGCTATCAAAAGCCTCGAAACATATTTGGGTCACCCAAGTTGCGTAGGAGTTGCAATGTCAACAGGTCAAGATTATGCATGTTGTGTGTGCCCATGTTTTAATTTATTGTCGTGACGGCACCACCCTGTATAGGCACATGGTCCGGCTAATGATAACAATAGAGCGATATGAAGGAAAACATTCGATATTGTAGTTTTGACTACTTTTTTACGTTTTGCTCGTTTACTTTTGACATTCTGGAGACAGAAGATGTGGTTCACGGCCAGAATAAACAAGTGGTTACCTAATTGCTGCATAAGCATTCATAAAAACCGGCCAAGTGCGAGTCGGACTCGCGCACTAAGGGTGCCTACAAGCACGCGTCTATCTAAACAAGCGTCTGTCTGTTGCCGTTATCAATATCGAGCAAAAACAAGCAAAAAAAACAAAATTTGCTGTATGGGAGCCCCCTTAAATATTTATTTTATTCTATTTATTAATGTTTGTTGTTATAGCGGCAAGAGAAATACATCATCTGTGAAAATTTTCAACTGTCTAACTATCTCGGTTCATGAGATACAGCCTGGTGATAGACGGACGGACGGACAGCGGAGTCTTAGTAATAGGGTTCCGTTTTACCCTTCGGAACCCTAAAAAAAACTATTAGCACAGTGAAAATAATGTGTGTAATGTTTTTGTCTCATAGACATTATAAGCAATCCAAACATGCGTTCATCCGGCGAGCTGGGATTTGAGCCCGTTTCCGCCCTAGCCGATAGCCATCCCACGCGACTGATAATATTCGCAATGACTAAAATTTAGACGATTTCTATGCAGTACTTACTATGTACAATAATAGTAATGTCATAAAAATCAAAAAGTGTAGTACAGTAAATAAGCAAGTACCTAGGTATCTTATCTTCTATGGGGCCATGACAAAGTCACGGTGCACTTCGACCCATTTGGATCTTTTGTGCCTCCCCTACGTTTACTCTTCCTTTGTCCATCAGAATATAGATGCCATTAGCCTTAATACTCGTATATCTTTAGGCAGACAGAGCCTGTAGTCTTTTGGCTTTGGATATGCCACTTTAATAAGGCTCATTCTGGTTCTAGCCAAGGCATCACAATGACACGAATGCATCATTGACTCCTAGCATTGACCACATGCTCGACAAAGTTGTTTTGGGGATAGCATGTGGTTAGTAGTAAAATGCTATGAGCGCCCCAATTAAGAACCAAGCTTGTGTTATAACGTTTGCATAAATGTATTTTCTCCATCCTCCTATCTTCTTCCCTAGGAAAGATTTGAAGTGTTTTAATCACGATTTTTCACGCCTGACCACTATGCCTGCTTTAAAAACAGGTCCGGTCTTGCGTGGAATATTGCTCGCACTTGTGGGATGGCTCCGCTAAGTACCTCCTCGATGCACTGGACTGGATTACAGCGTCGTGCTGTCCGTATCATTGGCGATGTAAAAGTTACGAACAACCTTGAGCCTCTGACGCAATGTCTCGACGCAATTGCAGACAATTGCGTCACTTAGCGCCTTTTATCGGCTTTATCGCGGAGAGTGCTTTGAAGAGCTTTACGACCTTATCCCATCTTTCCCCTTCCTGCTCAGGAGCTCGCGTGCCCGTCTTCGGAGTCATCAATTCACTGTCTCCACCTCAACATCACAAACAAAGAAATTTTGTGCCTCGTTTCTTTGTCGTTCTTGGAATTCTTTGCCAGCACATGTGTTCTCTCCTTCCTATAACATGGGTTCCTTTAAGAGAGGCGTGAAAACAGCTTTTGGGCCGGCCAGGTGGAGGCGGCTAGAGCAGTGTAAACTTTAAACTGCACTAGCTGTCTTTGCATAAGGACTCTTCTTACCGATCCACATCAGGTGGTATTGAGTCAATTGCCGTGCTTCGTTTATATAAAAAAAACTAGGTACTCACTTTACATACTAACATACACCTCAGCCTCACTCACACTTTTGATTGATTATGAATTCATCCAAAATTAGCCGCCTCTGTAGTCTAAAGGTTCCGATTACCTGCTTCAGGTCTTAGAGGTCCAAGTTTAAATTCCCGGGGGGACAAATTTTCTGCTCTTTTTGATAAGTGTTAGGGCTTTTCTAAGTCTGCCTAGCCAGGCGGACTTAGAAAAGCCCTGAAAAGACGGTGGTAGCTAGCCAGCTACCACCATCTTACCTACCTCTGCTGTTATAACAATATTGTTACCAGCATTGTGTTTCGCCAGTTGGAGGTAAGAAAACCAGTTCCTCTGTGGTTGATAAATCCGGGTGTAGCTCGCTTCCACCATTTAACATCAGCTATTTATAACATTATTATTTTCTTTATTTTTTTAGGTCGCTGTGTCGATCCCCGCCTCAGGATTTTCTAGTTTAGATATTTTACTAAGTAAGTATTCTACCATCAGATGAGATGAAATCCAAGAGCTACCCCGAAGAATTAAAAAAAAACTTATGAATTATTTTTAATCCAATAAATATTGAACTCACCCATGAATGGAAGGTTAGCACTATTTTGGAAATCTTCATACGTCGGCCTGCAAATCATAAAATGATTATTATTTATTCGTCATTAACACATAGTTTATTGTAAATGTAGTAAGCCCTAAATAGTAAGCCACGGCCTTATTTATAAAAATTTCACACCTCGGATCATCCTATGATTAGTAGCTGTTCCGTGTTCTGTCTTGTTCTTACACATGTCGAATGTCACATGTAAAAACATTGATTCGGTATTCCGAGAAACATCCAAGATGTAATTTTTTTATTAATAAGGCCGTCAGTGTTTTTTTTGTCACATTCGTTCGAATGACATTCTAAACTCGAACAAAAGAGAGTTGTAATACCGTGTAAAGTTTATGCTTGTAGTGATCATAGTAAGGTGACAGCGGGGAATCAAGTTGTATGAAATGCATGCATTTCATGTTTTATTATCTTCTCATTATTGAGATGCTGTATTACCGACTAAAGCGCGGAATGCCGTGAATATATTGCAAGTTGCATTTTGGCTACCTATACGGAGGTGGCCCATAGACGTACTCCCCCGCTGTCACCTTACGGTCTTTAAAAATTGCAAAATATTCAAAATATGAGCTGAAATTAAAACATACAGACGAATTGATAACCTCCTCCTTTTTTGAAGTCGGTTAAAAAAACTCTAATACCGAAAAACGAAATTGGCGTGGAAAATTTGACCCTCGACAACCAGTCAATTAGAGGCCAACGTGCCTCAACGTGGTATAATCATACAGTCTTATTTTATTCTATTATTTTGCTAAAAACCACAGATTATAGTGCTCTTATTTAAGTCGCAGCCGTCTGGTTCAATCAGCCGCTTAACTGGTCGGCTAGCCTGTTGATTGAATGCCGGCATCCAATCAAACAGCTGAAGTACAACTAGCCAAATCATTGAGCGCAACGTTTAACCAGATGGCTGAACGTCATGTCAGCCGTCTGGTTTAAATTAGCCATTCAATTGGACGCCTAGGCAGGTCACTGAAATCGACAAGCTTTTGTGTGACTGTTTGAGTGATTAGTAGCTTCAAAGTTATTTTTTATGACTACTTATATCCAACATCATTTTGATCATAAGTGGTCATAAAAATAACCTTGAACCTACCAATTAAACCAAAACTCTTCAGAACAACAAAATCCTTTCAACACGCCAAGTCGTTAAACATTAAGTGAATTTATGGAAATTAACTATAGGTCTAGGTGATTAATCAACGGGCTAGGCATCCAATTAAGCGGCGAAATTAATCAGATGGCGGCGACATTTACACTCTTATTTAGTAAGGTAAGAAAGACAATACGTACCCCTGACCGTTGTCAGTATTCCATGATTTCCTCTCGCCGTAAGCCGATTTAGTGCCAGAGTACCCATTTTTCGCAGCTGTGTACCCGGTTTTAGTGCCACTGTATGACGTTTTTGTGCCATAACCGGTTTTTCTACCTGAATAAGCTGTTTTTGTACCCCCATACGAAGTTTTGGCAGTGTTTGAGAATTTTAGATTTTTCAGATAAGCCGGAACGTAAGCCGGTGCCTGAACGTCCGATTGACTGCAAGAAAGAAAGTTTTTAGAGTAGGTATATACGATCAGTACCCCTGTCTACTTAATGAAGAGTTAGGTGGTAGAACCGTATGTAGGGTCGTCTGGGTAGGAACCACCGCCTTTCTTATTTCAGCCGTGAAACAGTTCGCTGTGTTTCGGATTGAAGGGAAAGGTAGCCAGTGTAATTACTGGGCATGGACGGCATTTCATCTTAGGCCTCAGGATGACAACGCACCTGCAATTTCAAGTGATTTTCCCTTGTTATTGCATGTGTCTATAGGCGGCGGTAACCGCTTACCATCAGGTGGGCCGTCAGCTTGTTTGTCATCTAGTTGTATAAAAAAAAAGTCTTGGGTTCGAATCCCACAGGGTGAGATGTTTGAATGATAAATACGGACATTTCTTTTCGAGTCATGGATGGTTAGTTAAGTAAATATAAATTTCTAATATTTATACAGGTTGGTGCCGTCAATACACATGATAGTGATTGCCGTCAATCACTAAACTCAATATCACATCAAATATTGTATTTATTATTAGTATCTATATTATATACTACTCCAGTCAAATAAATGAATAGTAAGAACTTAGACATTGATATAGATAATTCTCTAGATATCAAATGCGAACTAGTTTCCCCAGAGTCATGTTCAAAGGTGATTAGCAAAGAGTATAATAAATTTAAACTACTGACGTATAATATAAGAAGCATAAACAAAAATTTTGATGATTTCTCTATGACTCTTCGTAGACTAAGTCTGGACATCGACATATTAATACTAACAGAATGCCGTTTGAGTGATACTTCTGTTATCGGCCAGATTCAGGGGTATCAATCTTTTTCAACTGTAAACAACATAAATCAGAATGGGGGCGTTGTGGCATACGTCAAAGATTGTTGGAATGCAACCGTCACAGAACCCCTTATTGCTGAGGCCTGTTGTATCAAAATAGATATTCCAAAAATTATAACAGTACTGGGAATTTACAGATCTCCGTCCTTCAGATCCTTAAATTGTTTCCTTGAGTCCCTGGATGGCATTCTTACTGATCTTCAAAATAAACCATGCCTGGCTATCACAGGTGATATAAATATAGACATTCTCTCAGCTGATCGATCGCAGCAGGGCCCCTCAGAGTATCTTAATCTTACTAGCTCGCATGCTCTTATTCCTGCCATAACTAAACCTACACGATTAAAGTCTTGTATCGACCACATATTTATTCGCTGCCGTAACCCTGTAATTGGTGCTGTATGTCAAGCAGTCACTGCTGATCACTATATCGCTGTGGCCGGTGTTGGAGGTCCTATTTTGCGAAGGAACCAAACTCGTTTAAAGACAGTTGTTAACTATCTAGGGGTAACTCAAGTCCTGAAATCTTGTGATTGGAGCGCAGTGACAGAGGAAAGAGATGTTGATAACGCTGCAATAGCTTTTAACAATATTATTTCCAATGCTGTTAATAGTAATTCCCGCACAATTCGTACCTCTAGAAGTAAACACACTCTCGCTCCTTGGATGACCCCTGGTCTTCTTCGTTGTACTCGGCATAGAGACCACCTGCATCACTTACTAAAACAACACCCTAACGATGAAATTCTCCAAATAACATACAAGAGATATCGTAATTTCTGTAACAAGCTCTTACATAAAGTTAAAAGTGATTACGATAGGGATAATTTAAATAGTAATAGGCATAATCCCAAAAAGCTGTGGAATACCATAAAATCTATTTGCCATATGAAGCAAAAGGGGAACCAGACAAAGGACCTGCTCGTTGGTTCTGAAGATCCATTGCAATCGCTAGACCTCTGTAACAATTTCTTTTCGACAATTGGAGAAAGTCTAGCACATAATATATTGTCCAAAATGGGTGAAACCGAGGAAAGTCTAGCATCCAGCTTTAACACAACCGGCGGTCTGCAATCTTCATTTTTCCTTTCTCCCACTGATGAATATGAAGTTGATACTCTCATAAAACATCTTAAGCCCGACAGTTCCCCGGGACTAGATGGATTTACTAGCATCCTAATCAAATCAATCAGTGGTTGTATTCTTTCACCACTCACTTACTTATTCAATCTGAGTATGTCATCTGGCTGCTTTCCTTCCATTTGGAAAACTGCGTCTGTTGTGCCAATACACAAGGATGGCCCTAGGGATGCTGCTAGCAATTACAGACCTATTTCTCTTCTCAGCTCCTTTTCTAAACTTCTAGAAAAAATCATAAACAAACGACTTGTGGCTTTCTTGGAGAAGCATAATTTACTTTCTGAAAGACAGTTTGGTTTCCGCAGACATAAATCTACCGAGGATGCATTAACTTTACTCACTAATATTACTTCAGCATGTTTGGATGAAGGCTCTGTATGCTTAGGCGTATTCTTGGACTTAGCCAAAGCCTTCGACACAGTGTCAACAAAAATACTACTTCGTAAGCTGGAATATCTTGGAATTCGTGGATTGGCTTTAAGCTGGTTTGAAAGTTACCTTAGTGTCAGGAAGCAGATTGTTAAAGTGAACACACAAAAAAGTACTTCAAGACCTATTAGTTACGGTGTTCCTCAGGGCAGCATTTTGGGGCCAACTTTGTTTATTATGTATATGAATGATATTCATAATTTAAAACTACCATCATCCGACATCATTTGTTATGCCGACGATACCGTTATTCTTTTCCACGGTAGTAACTGGATCTCAGCACATAATCATGCCGAGGAAGGCCTCTCTTTATTGGCAAAATGGTTACAACTGAATCTCCTTACTTTGAACACTACGAAAACTAAATATTTATGTTTCCACAAAACAGCATCATCTAGGCCACCAGGACTTCCAGATCTAAAGGTCCATTCATGTATGACAAATGATTTCTCCCCTTTAACCTCATGTCAATGTGACACACTCGTTCGATGCAATACAATAAAGTACCTTGGTATACAACTGGACGAGCGTCTTTCCTTTGAAAACCATATTTTGGGACTGTCAAGTAGACTTAGAAAATTAACTGGTGTTATGGCTAAACTTCGCAACTGTGCGGATATGACTATATTGCGCCAAGTTTATTACGCTATTTGTCAGTCAATATTGACGTATTGCATTAAAGTATGGGGAGGTAGCTCTAAAACTATAATGTTGATAATAGAAAGAGCCCAGCGCGCAATTCTTAAGACGATGCTAAGGAAACCTTTTAGATTCTCTACGGACTTATTATACCAAGAGGCAAAAGTACTCAGAGTCCGGCAACTATATTTTTCATTAGTTTGCTTGCACATGCATAAGTTTACCCATAATCTTAAGGCTTGCAATGTTAATTCAAGGAAAAGAACCTCTAAATTTATTGTTCCATATACTAAGACTAGTTTTGCAAGGAGATTTCCCAGAATAGCTCATCTAAAAATTTATAATTCGTTGAATATCCGCTGTGACATAAAAAACTACAAGTCAAATAAAGTAAGGAAGCTAATCACATCTCTTTTCTTGAAGCTGAACTACGAGGACACGGAAAAGATCTGTGTGTAAAACTTTATATATTATTTACTACAATCTATCTTTTTTTTATAGTATTCAGGCACACATAACACACATACACACAAACGCACACCGACACACACATACATACACTCACACACTAACACACACACACACACACAGACAAACATTTCACTCATATTTTGCACTTTATATTTAACCTGGTGTAAGTCGATCTAAATCAATAATTATGTATTTAATTGGTTTCTCAAGATACAGGCTCTGCCTAGTTTGAGAACCCCTGGCAACTCTTTATTTGCAGGATTACACTTTATTTAAGATTTCTAATATAGCTAATAGAAGTAAGTAATTTACGGATTTGTAATGTGTACCTACCTGTAATTTCTGAAATTTAAAAAAAAAATAAAAAAAATAATAAAAAAAAAATACGACAATAAATTAAAACATGGGCTATATTATATAATGAAACTCAGTATAACCTTTTACACTTTTAATGGAACTGATTGGTACAGTAGCGTGGTCAGCGAAGAACTGTCGCTCCGAGCTGTTAGCAGACTTAACAATACTTTTTACACCTGCTATCGCGCCATTTTGCACTTCACATTATTCGTTAGTCAGTTAAATAACTTATTGTGTTCTTATCATTTAATACAAAGACTATAATAAAATAAGTTATCAGTAATTACAAAATGCACATTGTTACAAATATTGACAGTAATTAATATTCATGAAACATTACAATTGATAAATTAACATTGAAAAGATCAGAAACGGAATTTTAGTTCAAAGACAATTACAACAGGCAAAGGAAAACAGCATAATTCCATAGATAAAAATAAGGTCACAACACTCGGCCATCCGACTCCGTGCTTACTCCGGAGCACGGACTGGCTCACAACACTAACATTGATTATTAGAATTAAACTCAACTTAAATTGATATTTGAATTGAATAACAAAAGTAAATTAATTATGCCTATTTACTACCATACAAGATCACACAAACAATAAATGATAAAACTGAGGTACTTATGTAACATTACTAATCACTGTTGCGCAAGTTATTTTGTTTTAAAAATAACGCACTTAATTTCTAGCTTACATGACTAAACAACAAATTACACAAAAAAAAACTATGACAATCAAGGAGAGTGAGAATGTACTAGAATTAGTTGAAATGATTGTTTTAATACTGACATATTTCAGTTATTCTACATCAGAATTAATATCACTATCCGATTTCGAGGATTCAGAACCAGAAGATCTGCCAATCTCCAATGCCTGAACGCTAATCCAAGGGCGCATCCTATCGGCTGCTATAACGCTCTGGTATTTATGGTTGTTTAACCCTGGCACATGAGAAATCTCATAACGATCGTTTCCTAAAGATTTTATTACTTTATACGGACCAATAAACTTAGGTAAGAGCTTCTTACTCTTTCCGTCGTTTTTAAAATTAGTTTTGGTTATCTTTACTAAATCACCAACAGAATACGTGATAGCTGGTGATCTCTTGGAGTCGTAAGATTCTTTTTGTCGTTTCTGACTAAGTCTAATATTTTCGGAGGCTTTTTGTCTAATTTTTTTTAGTTCTGTTATCGGTTCAGAAACTTCTGGAGTTCCTGATAAATCCTGACTAAGTTCACTACTTACATTAACGATTTTATCCATCGATGATTGGGTAATAGATTTATCAGTAGCGCCTGTGCTATTGCTATTTGGCAATGAGTCACTTAATAGACTTTCATCACCAAATACATTAGAGCTATATGGTACTGCCAGACTACTATTTTCTGTGTGCAACATATTATCTATAGGACCATTTAACCTAATACCAAACAATAAGTCTGACGCACTTTTCTTTGTCGTAGCATTTATAGTATTATTAATGCCCCATTGCACTTTACCCAGCTGCCTGTCCCAGTCGCGTTCATCGCTACTAAAGTTTTGAGTAGATAGTGCAGTGAGAATAGTTTGGTTAAACCGTTCTGCCTGCCCGTTTGCTCTGGGACAAGCAACTGCGTTGAGTACATGCTTAAAACCTTTACTAACACAAAATTGTTTGAATTCAGCTGAAGTAAACGCTGTACCTCGATCTGAGATAATCCTGTGTGGTATTCCGAAATCGTTGAACAAACTGTCTAGTGTTTTAATCACGTTTTTCGTCTTAGTGTCTTTGACTGGCCTAGCGAAAACATATTTTGTAAAGCCATCCACGATGGTTAAGATGTAGTTGTGGCCAGTCTTACTCCTGACAAATGGCCCCAAGTGGTCCAAATGCAGTGTGTGGAATGGTTGCTCCACTTTTTCTATGGGATGCAAGAATCCGGAACGAGTCCGAGCCGCGTTATCTTTATTATATGCGCAATCTATACACGCCGATACATATTTTTTGACAAACCGTCTTAATTTTGGAAACCAATAACGGCTTTGGATTCGCTCCATTGTCTTTGCAAGCCCAAAGTGACCTACATCATCGTGGTTGGCCCTACAAATTTGCCACCTGGCATCTTTGGGGACTACTAAACGTAGTTCCTCGCCAACTTTCCTGTGCAAAGAGTGATTTTTGATGGTATAATTATTTTTAACGTCTGAAACTTCGTGATCGAGATTTGGCTTTAAAATTTTAATTATTCGTTCGATTTCAGGGTCTGCTAACTGTAATGTTAAAATCCAATTATCAGTGTTTATTTTCAAAACGTTAGCAAGATGAGTTGCTTCTAAACTTTTTGGCGGATTGCGACTTAAGGCATCTACATGACCCATACGACACCCTGGACGGTACTCAATATTAAAGTTATATTCACTGATCAGTAACCACCAACGTGCGATCCGGGGAATCAAATCCCTTTTGGTCAACGTCGTTCGGAGTGCGTTACAATCCGTGTAAACGGAAAACTTTAGCCCTAGAAGGTATGGTCTAAACTTTTTCAATGAACAGACCACAGCCAGGGTCTCTAACTCGTAAGAGTGGAGGTGTCGTTCCTCTGGCGTGGTCTGCCTACTAAAATAAGCAACAGGCTTCAGTACCCTGGGACTAACCTGCCATTGCATGAGAATACCGCCTAAACCCAATGAGCTGGCATCAGTGTGTACTTCAGTGTCTAAATCAGGATCATACAGTGCCAACAACGGGCGTTTGATGAGACATTTCTTCAAAGTTTCAAAAGAATTTGCTTCACCACTCGCCCACTGCCACTGTATGTCCTTTTTAAGCAATGCAGTTAAGGGTCTGGCAATTTCCCCAAAACCTTTTACAAATCTGCGGAAATAGCTTGCCAAACCCAAAAACTGACGTATCTCGTGAATATTACGTGGTATAGGAAAGTCTCTTACTGCCGAAATTTTTCTTTCACTAGGTTGAATGCCCTCTGAAGAAATTTCATATCCTAAGTATTCTATTTTAGTATCAAAGAAACTACATTTCGATAACTTTAGGGTTAATCCAGCATCTTGAATTATTTTCAATACATCTTCAAGCCTTTTAAAGCCCTCTTCAATTGTAGCGGATGGAATAAGGAGGTCGTCCATATAAGCTAATGCTGTTGTAAATCTCCGCGTACCTAATAATCTATTCAATGTTTTTTGGAATACCGCTGGTGCGTTTGCCAGTCCAAACGGCATACGCTTAAACTCGTAATGTCCGTCTGGCGTGACAAACGCAGTAATGTGACGACTCCCTTCTCCCATCGGTATTTGGTAATAACCGGAAGCTAGGTCTAACGTTATAAAAAACTTATTGCCACTTAAATTAGATAGTTGGTCGTCAATTAATGGTAAGGGATACTTGTCTTTCACGGTCTTATTGTTCAGGGCTCGGTAGTCCACACAAAGTCGAGACTCGCCATTCTTTTTTCTGACAAGTAATATGGGACTAGCATAGTTAGAATTTGACTCCTGCACAATACCATTTTCTAACAACTCATCTACCATATCTCTGACCTTTTGACGTTCGGGGTAAGATAAACGATAGGGTCTATACACAACGGGAGTTTTATCATGCAAATCTATGTCCATTACTGCACCATTAGCGCAACCCAACTCTTTGAGGTTCATGGCAAAGCAGTTTCTATACTTCTGCAGAAGCAGATAAAGTTTTTCGCGAACATCACCATTAATAGACGCGCCAGTTTTGATTTGTAATTTGTCGAGTGGTTCAAACTCTTCCTTATTCTGGTCCGAATGAATAATCAAAATTTTAGCTTCCGCTACAGGACTGACCCTAGCTATTAACATATGTTCCTTAAAACTAAGTGGAGTATTAGTCAAAGACGTAATAAATACCGACACCCTACTATTATCTACCCGGTAACAACCCTGATTTAAATGGTACTCCCGATTAGGACTCAATCGAGAGCCTCCATTCGAGTAAACATCACCAGTATACATTTCTTTAGTGTAGGCTTCTACTAACCCTCCTCTTTTAATAGTTACATCTTTGGCAACGTACAAGCTAAACGTTCGTTTATCTTCCTTATCCGCAACAACAGAAGGGGTATAGTAGAAGTAAAGTCTTTCATTATCTTTTATTACAGTCACAGAAGTCATTTCGGTAAGGTTTTGTCCTATTAGCAAAGAAGTCTGTAAGTATGTATCATCAACTGCCAAAACATCTAAGTCAGTTTCTATTTCGTCAACCCTAATTTGAATAGTGGACTTAAATTTTGGTATAACTGCGGAATTGCCGAAGCCTCTTATTATAGGTAAGTGCCCATCAGAATGTTTGTATAAACAAAGCCTCTCTGCCTCCGAATGTTTTATTAGACTGCAGTCACTACCAAAGTCTATATAAGCTATTAATATTGTTCCATTAACCCAAACATGCTTAGTAAATTTATTACTAGTGATGTCATTAAAGCAAGCGGAAGAAGGGGTGTTTTGATTTGAAAACCCTAGGTTAGTAGGACTTTCTAGGGTAGTAACTCTAAGAACATTTTTACTAATGGCCTGGTTGCTTTGGCTTTCGACTGCACGTTTCTGTACTGGTAACATAACACAGGTATCAGAATTATGCCCTATTCTACGACATTTAATACATCTTACTAACGGTTTGCTACAGTTTGGATAAGTATGACCAGACTCATTGCAATTGTAGCAAACGAGATTGGTTCCCTTATTTACATTAGTATTTTTATTTGAAAAGTTGCTACGATAGTCGCGCTTCTTAAATGAGTTTGGGGTCATGCCCCCCCTAAATAGATCTTTGATTTGTGCAGATTGTTGAGATGCCAAAAAGTTCAACAGATCCTCTGGTTCATCACAGTTAAGGGCTTGAGCTCCATTCCTAATTGAACTATCACAAATTCCGTAAATAATACAGTCAACCGCTTTGCGACCGACAATCTCGCACCTAGTTAACAAGGACAATTTATCGTAAAAATATTCTCTGAGTGTTTCGCACGTGCGAGATTTTCGGTTTAACATTTCGTCTAGCAATTTACCATAATTAACGTCATTTGGAAAGGCCCTATTTATCTTACGCTGCCATTCGTCCCAGGAGTAATTGAGAGATGGAAGTGATTCATACCATCGCTTTGCTAATCCGCATAATTTCTGAAGTGCATAGTGTATAGTTTGTTTCTCGTCCCAGCCATAAATTAAGGTACACTCATTAACTTTTCTCAACCATTGCTTAGCATCCTGAGTCTTATTATCGGGGTCAAACTCTGGGACAACATTAGTAACAGAAGTATTCTTACTTGGACCACTTTGTAGAGCAGCTACGATTTTTTTCAAGTCATGGGCTGTTAATCCTTTTTCTTTTCTGCTCTTCTTCCGCATAGTGGGTGCTTCTTCAGCCTCACTAGAAGTAGACCGTCGCCTACGACTTGAGCGCTTCGGTGTGTGACTCTGATCTTCGTCACCTGAAATACATTTTTTTTTACGAGTTTAATGTTCTTTCCTTGCAGTTTCATCCCTTTATGTAGGACCCTACTATTTTTAAACACTAATAGTTCTTCTATGAAGAAAATAAAGGAAACTTCAAAAGTCAATGATGGTAAAGATACAAATTATTTGATTAAACTATAGCAAGTAATTTCCGTGTAAAATTGTAATAAATCTGATAAAATATAATTATAACATGAGAAATTATTATTATGATAAAAATATGCTACTGTGTGGGCAGTGCACCTAAGTGACTGAGTGTAACGGTCTATCAGCACACCTGCGTGGCTGAGCAAATAACTCTTGGTCAGCACACCTGCGTGGCTGAGCGATACCTGTCTGTCAGCACACCTGCGTGGCTGAGTAATAATTGTCTGTCAGCACACCTGCATGGCTGAGTAATAACTGTCTGTCAGCACACCTGCGTGTCTGAGTAACAACTGTTTGTCAGCACACCTGCGTGGCTAAAGAACACCTGCATGGCTGAGTAATAACTGTCTGTCAGCACACCTGCGTGTCTGAGTAACAACTGTTTGTCAGCACACCTGCGTGTGCTGAGTGATAACTGTCTGTCAGCACACCTGCGTGGCTGAGTAACAACTGTCTGTCATATATTGATAACAGCTCAAATACATGGCCGCGTCAGCACACATACTTGGCATAATAAATACATATATATAATAAATAGTCTGTTGAGCTTATTGATTCACTTTGGTTTTATACACTTGTAATACATTGCGTTCACTCTAAAAGGAAGCATACTCTGTAGCTATCCATGGTCTCACAGCTTGACGATGGCGCTATACTAAACTTAAACTTGAATAATATTAGTGAATGCCTATTATATACAATATTTTACTCAATTTTACTTAATGAAGATAAATGTCTAAAAAAAAAATTGATTTATTGTAAATGTGAATATTTTCCTAGCATACAAAATCGCCATTAGGAATATGCATGAAAAAAATATTATACTGGTTATACATTTTTTAATATATACATAAAATTATACAGCTTATTGTAAACAGAATTGATTTAAGCCAAAAATACCACAGATATTTAAATTGCAATTGCAGTATAACTGACTATTTCTTAAACGAATTGTTTGAAAAATATATGTCGGGCGCGTACTGTGACGTCCGCTTATATCGTACCTACTTGTCTAGCAAGCCAATTTAAGTAGTTGTAAGTCAAATATTTATAAATATTTTTCCAAAAACAATTACTTGTTACTTCGTAATAATAATTTAAAAGCATAAAAATATATGCATATTCCTTATCTCCGAGTATCCTTGCAATGTCCACCGTACTGTTGACTGACCGTTTATAGTTTTGAATTGAGCAGTTGTTATTCAAATGACGGTAGCTTCTGGGCATGGCTTACCCCTAAGGACTGAGTTTGGAATAAATAGTAATTACAATAGAACTGTCGGAGAGTGGCCCCGACCTAGTTCTACTGCAGAAATTTAGGATACGGATTCGTTACAAAAAAAATTGTCGGAGAGTTGCCCGGACCTAATTTTACTGCACAGAACCCGGAATGCACAATTTTGTTGCAATAAAATGTCAGAGAGTTGCCCCGACCTAATTTCATTACACCAATTCTGAGACACGGGTTCTTTACAACAAAACTGTCGGAGAGTAGCCCCGACCTAATGTTATTGCACAGAACCCAGGTTAGCTAATGATGTTACAATAAAAATGTCGGGGAGTTGCCCCGACCTAATTTTATTGCACCAATAATACGAACTAAATGACAATATAATTTAACAACTGCTCAGTATCAAAACTAACTTCTTTTTTTTTTTACCCACAAAAAAAAATATTTCAAAATTACTTACTGGTTTTGTCCGGCATGGCTCGTAGCGCAGCGCGGGTAATACCACTTCTGAATTATAATGAAACTCAGTATAACCTTTTACACTTTTAATGGAACTGATTGGTACAGTAGCGTGGTCAGCGAAGAACTGTCGCTCCGAGCTGTTAGCAGACTTAACAATACTTTTTACACCTGCTATCGCGCCATTTTGCACTTCACATTATTCGTTAGTCAGTTAAATAACTTATTGTGTTCTTATCATTTAATACAAAGACTATAATAAAATAAGTTATCAGTAATTACAAAATGCACATTGTTACAAATATTGACAGTAATTAATATTCATGAAACATTACAATTGATAAATTAACATTGAAAAGATCAGAAACGGAATTTTAGTTCAAAGACAATTACAACAGGCAAAGGAAAACAGCATAATTCCATAGATAAAAATAAGGTCACAACAATTAGTTCATGAAATGGTTTGCCACTTTTAAAAATATCGTATTCATTTGATAATTTCATTACATTTCTATGAAGTAATGCAGCCAATGTTAGATATATTATTTCATACAAATGTCATGAAATTATTGAACGAATGAGATGTTTTTCAAAGTGGCAAACCATTTCTATGAACTAATATAGCCCATGTTATAATTTACAGTATTGACGGTACCAACCTGTATATGTTATTATAAATATTTCTTCGTAGGTATCTATTTAGTAGGAAGGTATCTAAAACAGAAACTCTCGATTTGGGCTAAATAAGGTGTTAAGTGTAAGAATATTATTATTATTTTAATCAATTTAAGAGTAAGATATAAATACCTTACTGAAAAAATATACACTTACGCGTTTTGTCCATCAGCATATCCACTACTACAAAGAGCTGTCCCATATAACAATAAAAGAGCACTTATAATTATATGCATTGTGATAGTTTTCTAAGGACAACTCATTTAATAAAATTTATTTAAAAATCTGTCGCTTGCTCGGATGTCCCGAGCCAAACTGAATCCTAAACAATTATGTTATCTCATATTATATAAATCAGGAAATTCAAACTGTAACATCCTTTCAGCTTAGCGGATGCTTGCTGCAAATTCTGATTTATGTAGTTATCCGAATTAGGATTAATAATAAGTACTAAAATAATGATGTAGGTATAAGTATCTATCTAGTTACTTACCTACCTACCAAAATTTGAATTTCTACACAACGTAGTTTGCCGCCATTTATTTTCTTTTTATATTTGAACATTTTAATTTTGGAAGCTTTATGATGACTGTGGCTGAATCATTAAATTATTATTAAAAAGGAAATTATTATTAATAAGCAATTTATTAAAATAAATACTACAAAAGGTGTACTTTTACTTGGATTACATACAATAGAGATGAGAGGAACAAGACAAAGGTACATGGCTATCTAGAACTACAACCATAGACAACTTTGACATTTTGCTTGGCGCCAAAACATACACTCGTGATTCGTCGGTCTGTTGTGTGGAAAGTACCTATCTACGTTTGTTACGTTTTAGAATACATAATTACGTTAGGTACTACGTAAGCAGTCCTTTGTTACATTCAAATTGTGAAGATTTTATAATGCCTCTAAATAAAATTAGAAAAGGAATATCAAAATCAACTGCAAAAAATGAAAAGGTAATTTTTTAAACTCTTTTTATGTAAGTAATTACATACTTTCCTGTGAGAAAATGAAAACTTAAGTGAGTAAATATAGCCACTCATAGTTGAGAATTTAGCTAGATTTCGTGCTATGAAAATGTTTAAAATAAAGTCCTTACCTACTTTCCTGGGTAAACTAGACCACTTAGGTAACTAAGTTAATATTACTGTAACTTAGAGGTAGGTACCTGAAAACTTAAGAATTTAGCTAGCTTTTTTGCTATGAATTTCGTAATAACATTTTAGGTCGGTATTATTGTCCCCCTATCAATACTTTAAGAAGAAATGTGCTTTCAGGAAGTTTAAGGCATTAAAAAAAAAGACACCGACTGCCTACCTACTGTCTACCTACTGTGGGAAAGACGGAATAATAAGCTTTCTACAAAACTTTTATGTTTTAGATAAAGGGCATAGTAAATAGGTTGATGGAAATAAGTCTACAAGCAGACAATTATATTTACAACCATCGGCAAATGTCCGTCCAAGATGCTTCGTCATACTTACGTGAAGTTCTGTTGTTTCAAGCCAGTTGCTGGAATGATGAGCGATGTCTTCAGGTAAAATATCTGTACATAGTGGTAAATTGTTAACTTTAGATTTTATAAGACTACTTTTTAAACAAAAATTATTGGCATTGGATACAAGTCTTTAAGCCTAAGACTAACTACTTACTTTACTACATTGGCCGCCGGCCAATGTAGTTAACGACTTTTCCTGGGAATATTGAGTTCAATTATGGCCTAAACTAGTGGATCAAGTTTACATGACAGTTTCACATGAAACGATTATGTAGGTTGTACCTGTGCGTCCCGGTACAGTCAGCAACGAAAGTATATTAACAAATCCAAATTTACAAAACGTCCAAGATCCATTTTATACAAGTGATTAAAATATAAGTAGTAAATCAAGTAAGCAAGCTTTGAATGATGCTTACTTTGGTCTAGATAATAGGTGTGAGTTTTTGAATATTATTATTATTATTATGAATGAGAAACTTGTCATAGAATTACAAATAGCTGTGATTTATCCCACATTTAAATTGATTCCTTTCTGTATAGTAGGTACCTAGAGTGCTTAGCCTAGGCTACCCCCGCGGAGGGCAGTGGAGTTACCGGGGAGTTTTAGTAGGTATTCCCAGTGTCATTTAGCGCTGGGCGACCCCCACACACGCCCGTCGCTTTTCCAGCGATGGGTAGGTCTGTAAACAGATTTCTCCTCGAAAAAAAAGGTACCTAGAGTACTTATAGGACTTAATAATGGTTCTAGATTGATTAATAGTCTAGATTATCACTAGCATATATACGCCCACGCCTTCCTACATAAGAGAAACACATGAGCAGTTTGGGACATAACACCACCACGCTGGTCGAATACGGGTTGGTGGGTTAAAGTAGTTGCAGTAACAACCTTGTCCAACGGCTTAACGTGCCTTCCGAAGCACGGAGGAGCTGGAGATAACAAATTTTGATTGACCCATCCTCGGATCGACCATGGCGAAAGTTACTTTGTTTTCGTAATCGACACTAAAGCGCTAAAATTACTATAGTGATTGAGGTCCTCAATCTGCGGCCTTCTATGTTGCATAAATATGTAGATGACATACATCACTTCATTCAATACCTACAGCCACGAGCAATAATATATTATAGTTACTACCCATTTTTGACAATTTCGTATCCATATTATCTTTTCACAGGTGGATATATCGCTGCCATCTGGTTAAATTAGCAAGCTAATTGGACGGCAAAAACAGTTTTTGTGTATTTGGTAGGATTAATGGTTGTGTGAGGAGCTCGGTGGCGTAGTGGTTGGAGCGCTCTGGTTTCGATCACGAAAACAAAGCAACTTTCGCCATGGTTGGTCCCGGGATGGGTCAATCAAATTTATAATCTTGAGCTCCTCCGTGCTTCGGAAGGCACGTTAAGCCGTTGGTCCCGGTTGTTACTGCAACCGCTTTAAAGCACCAACCCGCACTGGGCCAGCGTGGTGGTGTTATGGCCCAAACTCCTCATGTGTTTCTGCCATGTAGGAAGGCCTGTGCCCAGCAGTGGGACGTATATAGGCTGGTGATGATGATGATGATGAATGTTTGTGTACCTACTTAGGTACACAAAGTAGTAGTAGTACCTAGTAGGCTCATGATTTAAAAACTGTTCAGTAAAGTCGATTCGCCTAGGCGTCCAACCAGCTGGCTAATTAAATCATATAACTGCTACAGATACGTAATTAATATTGCTCGTGACTGTTTAATATAAAATTAACAGAATGTAATTTTTTTAAAATTTCAAGGTCATAGAAAAACTATCTCGTATCATGCAAGCCATAATACAAGAACAAGCCTCTCACACCAATACGAATTGTAATAATTCTATGCATACGCAACAAGATAATTTTCGCGGACATGTTGCTTCACCAGTTTATTCTTTGCCAGAAGAAGACAAGATAGAACTATCTTACAATAATGTAACAGACCATATAACTGAATTCCATACTTTTGAGTACCAACAATCTAATCATCCAAGCAGATTCCATAATTCAACAATCCCCGCCGCTTGTTTTCCAAGTAGAGATGGATATTTAATTTCAAATAATGATTTTGGCATACACCACATTGTTAAACGAACAACAAAACATAAAATAGAGACTAAAAATTCAAGTCATACTCGAGAAAGTAACATTTACAAAGAAAAAAATAACAATGCTGATAATAAAAACTTGGGTTATAATAACAATAAAAATAATTATATAGAAATAGATGATTCGGAGGAAGAAATCTCTGTTGTCATAAGCGACCTAACTCTCAGTCAAAAAGACATAAGCATGCAAGAGGGTAATAGCCCATGTTCTCAAAGTATTTTAAATAATGTATCACTTCCACAAATACTGACTATCATGGACGAAGAACAATATGGCCAAGGCACCGCTGAATTTGACAGAGAAATTAATAAGTTGTATAATCCTGATCAAACTCAAAATATAATACAGTTTAACGTAGAAAACAATAAAAATGCAAAGGATTTCAGTAAAGCTCCAATTCATTCTGTGGAATGCGGAAAAAATATATACACGTGTGATAAAAACGGCGGGACTTCGGTAAAAACCTACAAACCATTGGCATATGTTAATAATAATTTCAATAAAGCTCCAATTCATTCTGTAGAAAGCGGAAAAAATGTATACACGTGTGATAAAAAAGGTGGGATTTCGGTAAAAACCAACAAACTATTGGCAAATATTAATAATGACTTCAATAAAGCTCCAATTCATTCTGTAGATAGCGGAAAAAATGTATACACGTGTGATAAAAAAGGTGGAACTTCGGTAAAAACCAACAAATCATTGGCAAATGTTAATAATAATTTCAATAAAGCTCCAATTCATTCTGTAGAAAGCGGAAAAAATGTATACACGTGTAATAAAAACGGTGGGACTTCGGTAAAAACCAACAAACTATTGGCAAATGTTAATAATGATATAATTACCAAGAACAGTTTCCAAACTTATCATAATAAAAGTAATAAAACTGTAAGCCATAAAAGAAATCCATCAAAAAATATTTCAACAAAAAAAGAGAATATGAAAACAACAAGTAAATCCAAAAAAGAAATGGGAAAAAAGATATATTCACAACTGGCAACAGTTTCACAAAAGGATATAAAAAAATCAAAACCGAAAAAGGCACAGAGTTCCAATATTATAATCAAAAAGCAAGAAAATACCTCGTGGATTGACAATATAAAATATGTGCGCGAAATATGCAAAGAAGAATATTCATTAAATACACTGAATGAATCTTTTTGGGAGAACTGCGAGTTACCTTCAGGTTGGGATGATAACGATTTCAACTGATTCAAACATTAAAATGAACCTCAATATAATAAAGCTTTTAATTTTACCAGCACCAAATAGTATGGTGTTTTTATTTAAAACTTTATTGTACACATCACACAAATAAAAAAAAAACATAATAATAATAAGGAATATAATAAACTGAGCAACTAAAAATTACTAAGTTGGCGACAAAAATCTGTTTTGGTCGACTATTCAACGATTTGTCGCCGAAATCAGATTTTATAGTCGCTCGACTACCTACTTAGTATTTTCGTTGGTTAGGTTATTATGACGCTCAGTTAAATACAAGCTTAATAATAATACACACACGGCGTATGTACGGTAACAGCACATCAAGCGTAACAGTTTGAGCTCGAGACCGCCCTTACTGCGTTTGTAATAAAGGCTGCTTTCGTAGAGCAACTGTTACACTTGATGTGCTGTTTTCTGTACAGAGTCACGTCTAATAATCATACACTTAAGGCTTCAAAAATATGTGTATACCTTATTGCTATGAATATAAAGTTCATATTTACATATTTAAAACTTGATGTAATCTTTTCAGACGTGACTATACGTACTCACTACTACACGTATTTAACGGCCACGTGAATACCATAAATAAAACAATATTTATGACTCGAAAGTTTTAATTATGATGGATAAAGATGGTAAATGTAATAATGACAAGAGGCAAAAGTATATGATATTATGAGATATTACATATATAAAGCAATGCAATTTAGGTATATTTAATATCTATTCTATAATTACAATTAATTGAACCCATTAAATATACTATAATACTTTAGTATTTTGACGACCTAGTAAGTACTATGTAGATAGTACCTACATTTTAAAGTGATTTTATCACAAAAAATAAAAACTATAAATAAATTACTTACACACTTAGGCCATTAACTATTTCATTTTATTATTAAAAAAAGTCACTCTAATTGTATGTAAATTAAATCTTCTGTATAAAAATAACAAAATCACATAAGTTACACTATACTAAAACACATGGTATTAAAATATAATCAACATATTTTATTTATGAATTAATTTTCTCTCTATCAACAAAAATAGAAGTATGATAGTTTAAACCCGCTTATTCAAAATCCTTGTTTGTGTCACGTAGATATAATTATGTAACAAATTGTATAGAAATGTATCTCGAAGAAGATACCCCCTTACGAAGAATAAAAAGATGAAAACCATTTTGTTCATAAGAACAAAACAGTATTTTTGTAAAATGAAACACTCACTACAATTCCTTTACCCGCTTTTGTCTCCTACATTCTTAGTAAATAGTTTTAACAGAATTTATTAAATTTACTATCAAATGTCATGCAAAAGCTACCCTTCCAACACTCATTAATCTTACCAAGTCAAATAAGTTAACCCACTACAAGTTCTCGCATTTGGTACTTATTTAAGAGTAACATTCAACAACATTGAATACAATAATTTCATCTCCATTAAAGTTAATTCGTATTTAATAAAGTTAATTCGTATTAAAGTTTAATTATTCAACATTTGATTGTGTATCTAGAAGTCAATTTGGGGCAACCAAAACTTTAACAAAGGATTTAACTTCTATGAAGTTTTATGCAAAAATTGCAATAATTAGTCAACCCCCTAACAACAGTTAATAGTAAATAATTATACATCCCCCTATTTCAAAAGCTATTCATAGCAAATCACACGTATTTGGCCTACATCCTTATTTGGTCATTCTACAATCAGTCAGATTATTGTAACTGAAATCTGATTTTTATAAAAAATGTCCCTTGACGAGCTATAAAGTTAGTAATTATTGTTTAAGCCTCATATAGTTATATAGTACTTACAGTCGAACAAAAGAGATGAAACACTGTAAAACTATATACGGCTTTCTGTACAATAATGATTAAAAAGGTCGTAAGTAGGAGGTAGTAAAGAAAATTGACATAGTAAGAAATGAGCAGAAAAGTTGTTGAAAGATTGCAAAAACCTAACATAGACAACGCCTTAGCAATATAGAATTGCGTTTTAAATATTATTAACACTTTAAAATTACAAAATCAAGTGTTTGCAGCTAGAAGTTTTAGGAGTTTGTAAATAAGAGAACTCTTATAAGTTCAAGGTTCTTTTATAGAGATGAATCTCAGATGAAACAAAATTATATAATATATTACTCTTTTTTATTCGCAGTCCGAATACCGAAAGAACAATTAATTACTACACTATTATTGTGGAATATTTTGACCGCACACATCGCCAGGTCCACATCACATCCTGGTAATTACTATATACCATGATTGTTTTCTAACTCGTGTTTTCGTATCTTTCGGCTTTCGCCGAAAATCTATTGTGTCTGATACGTGGGTATATACAGATTAATGACAGACAGATTACAAAATATCATTTTAAATTTGAATAAAATATTAATCCTAAATGACCATTTGCACCAAAACGTCTTGATGATTTAAAAAATAAGTGCTGACAATTTAGTGCATAGAAACCAAATACAATAAAAGAGAAAGAGTGTTCTATATAAAATTGAATTTTAAAGTTTTGGCTAAAGATATTACACACGTTCGCTCACTTCTGTTGTGATGTGAGCAATAGGTAACTACTTAGGTATGTTGAGTTATAGAACAGCGGTGCTTCCCAATACCATGCTTTAAAGGAGGCTCTAGCCACAGTTATAATTATGTAATGTAATTGAAAAATAAAGATTGTTATTACTATTAGTCTTCTAAGACCGTTTCCCAGTTCTAATTCTGGTACCTACTTGCCAGCCCTTCATGGCCTGTGTCAAATTTTCTGTCTGTATATTGTACAACAAAAAAAACTATTAAAATTTCTACAACAGAATTTGAATTTGTAAAGTAGGTTATGTTAGAATTATTAATAATGATTACAAAATAATGTCACAACTTGGCATACCATACTATAATCTAGATTTATCGGAAGAACATTTCCTGTTTTTTTTTCGTAATTTAACATAAATGTATTTTATATATTTAAATAACCATTCATATAATTTAAAAGAATTCAAGATTCGCGCTATCAGAATAATATACAGTAATAGTCACAAATAAATAAAATTACGGGATATCTTTATAAATATAGTTCTTAAGTTTATACCGCACCTTTGATGAAATGCTTTGAAGTAATCCAAATCTACGTTGGTTCATCGATCGAAATGGATCGATTGATATGGTGGTTTTGGCTGACTGAAGTTAATAAAAAAATGATAGATAAAAAATAGAGCAAGAAAAAGATTAATTATAATTGGGTGTGGTAGTAGTTATTAGTAACCTAATGTTTTTATATTTAGTAACAATAAACTTGGTAGGTTTACAAACTTCAAGACATTGTGTACAAACGATCAATCGTACTGCACAACTTTGTTAATTGATAAAAATAATTTAACTCGCAATATCACACGTGATCAGCGAATCCGAACCGAAATTGTGAGCGAAATGACAGAAGACTTAAAAAATCGAGGCAAATATCTGGTTTGGTTTTCAAGAATTGCTTTTAGTACCTATTTTACTTACAGTGAAATAGACTTTATTTCTAGAGATAACTTGACACATCTAGATTTTCCAATAACATGATAACAATTTGCATAATGTTAATTTAAGTAGTAATGTAAGTAACAATATATTCCAGTGTGGTTGTATTCCTTTCAGTTCACTAACAAGGCTATTGAGCATAAAATCGATTATGTACAATCGGGGAATTTTAATGTTTAGCAGGTTGACGAATATTCGCATTTAGGCGTATCTTATCAATACACGAACTATTACGAAGAAATTGGATAATTCACAATATGTAGTCTCATTAGCCGTTATTATAATACGACAAAATATAAAAATCTTTAACTTGCTAAATAACTTTCCCCGATTGTACATACAAAGTCAAACATTGACAACTTTTGAAATATTAATACTCGTTTTCACTAACATTTGCTGAGCGTCAAGAGTCTCTTAGCGATTTTAAGCGCAGTCTATCTAAAGGAGATAGAGAGAGACAAATGTTGTTAAGAGTCACCTAAGCCTAGGGAATGGTTAGTGAAAACGGACAGGAGATTGCCATTCCGCCGAATACTCAAACGATACATAAGCTTTAGGTCCCTCTGAAACTGTAAGGACTGAATTTGTCGTTTGCCAATACAAATTTTTGACTTTAACAATATTACTATTATGACTTGTAACTGCAATGGCAACTTGTTTTTAAGTATTTGAAAGTACAACACTTTGAATTGAAAGCTATTACAATATATTTAAAAATTAGAACATATACTTTTATTACCTACTTCAAACATTTTTTTCGCCAACGTTATAGTCATGAGGAACTTATTATTTATTCCTTTTTATTTTTTTGTTCTTTTTTTACCACTCTTCATTATTAGTAAGTAATTCTAGCTTATTTGGTTACCTTTAGTGGTAAATATACTCTTACACTTATTTACATAATGTTAATTGTGGCGTAAACCTTGTTTCTGTTATCGTTACCTTTTTGAACACAAACAAGTTTTTCCTGTTGGTGTCATCATTATTTGAAAATAGATCAATTAGGGGATTGATCTATTTTTTTAAAGAACTATAAATACAGCTCATATGTAAATAAGCGCCCGAATATTTAATCATTTATTCTGATCGAAGATGATCGCTACCCGAACAATTCATTCCACTAATTTAAAATTAGTATTGCGGACACCATGTGCTAGCCAAATAGAGGTTTCAACATCCTTCATCTATTAAAAGCTGAACTTTCCTCTGACTTTGAAGAAGCCCATGCTCGTCTTGTTGTGCAGAATGGAGGTGAGGCCTACGTAGCTCTGGATCACTATTGACGAGTGGTGGATGCAGCACGCGGACGAGGACATCGACTCCACGGCGCGCTGCAGTTTTTGAGCAAATATTTCCATATCGTACGTCGCCCTGTCTTCCAGTTCACCATCTAGACATACAGGTATCTTTAATAAATTTTTAAGAGGTTTAACCCTGTAAGTGATGTACGTAGGATAAAGGGGTAGGTATTGAACACATAATAAGTCGCTCAACTGGCGAAGTAGGTGCCGTCTTACAGAAGATAGTCGCTGGAGCTCTTCAAGGAAGTATACTTATATACCGACCGCTTACCAAAAATTACAAAACAACTCTCATGAAATTGGAGAAAAAAAAGGAATTTCAGTAGAGTAGTTTTCACTATTATGTAGACGACATTTTATTATATCGTAGCAAAACTATTTTCTGCAGACTAAGCGAGAAATCTAAAGAGTGACGTAATGTCATTGTGTTCACAAAATTGATGTTTAAAATTGTTTACAATACAGTCTGATTATTACTGATTGCTTATTCTGATGCACCCTTTTCTTTTTATTCTACTTAATAAAATGGTATAGGTACCGCGGACTTCACTCGTATATGGTATTCTTGTCTACCTATTCTGTCATTCCACAAAATTTGTGAGGGAAAAAAACGGTAAGTACACTAGTGATAGGTATAAAATCGATATTACAATTGAATTGCACAAAATACCTTTATGCCAAAATATTGGATGTGAAGCGAATGTGATAAATGGCACATCTTGGCTGAACGGGTTCCAGACAGTCTTCAGCGGCAGAGGCTCCCCTTTGTTCCACATCAAGCGCACACCGCGAAGGTTCCGATCCCTGAAACAGACCAGTTAGCTACCAATCAGTTTATATTAAAAAAACTGTGGAACTGTTTTAAAATTAGAGATAAAAAGTCATAACGCAAATTAGTTTTTGATAGCAACTACTACATAAAACTATGCTCTGCAAACACGTAACAAGCTGAATTTCAGTCTACAGTCAATAGTATAAGGTATCATTTATTTAGTTGGGAAAATAATTTAAGCTTTGATATATTTTTTTAGCCGACGCCTGATTAGTTAGTGTATAAATTCACAAACATAATAATTAAGTACAATAAAGATAAGCGCCATATGCGCAATGAGCAATGCTCTAAAATTATTTATTGAATGCATTAAAAGTTTAATTTTAATATAGAACCGAAAAGGGCAGACAACTATATAACTACGTACTTCAAGTATTAGGTAACTGATAAATAACTTTTTAAACCAAAATCTTCTTCAAAATTTTTGTCAAAATTAATTGGTTGTTCTTATTTTTCATATTCAGGCAATTTATTAAAAAAATTCATTCACATTGAGTAAGGATCTGAGCTAGGAAAAGTTAAGTGTGAATTTGTCTTAGTTTAATTGTTTTAAAATAGCACACAGCACAGTGTTTCTAAATGATCAGTAAATGTTTTTTGTGTGATGAAATATTTGAATATCAACCAAACTTAGTGTTGGCAACAGAACTTATCTCCAATGCTGTCAATTACAATTACTTCCTGATTGTTACAAAGTGGGCATGGTACTCTTGGTGCTACAAGCATCTGTATGCTACGGTAACTTCTTACCGAATGCTTAAATTTGTTGTCAATCTAGTGGTATTAAATAAAAAAATTAAAATACATACCTTAAAAACAATAACACAAAACTTAAGCAATACGATTCTGGCACAATAAATTGCATTGTTTATAATTTCAAAACAGTGCTAGCATGATGTATATTACATTACAGCATATGTATATTAATTAGTACTTTACACAAAAGCATCTTATATACAAAGATTAGGAGAAAAATGAGTATCAAATCAACTCAAGATATTATAAAATTAGGGGAAAAGCAAACTAGAAAGCATTTGTTTTGGTAGTGTTCGATTTTAAATTAAAGTCACACTCATGCCGCCTTAGCATTAAAAATAACATTAAAACATTTAAAAATTTTAAAATAAAAATAAAATGGGCATCAACAGTGCTTTTTTGCTATATTAGTGCACGGGCAACCTGTTAGAAGAATATCAAGCTAGCAACCTAAACTGAATGTGATAATGTGGAGCGTCTACCGCAACTCAAAGTACCTAGGTTCAAAATACTTGGGATCGAACAGTTTAGCATCCTCGGTTGCGGTGGGTCTGCGGCACAGCCGGTCAATGACGCAGTCCTTCACCACTGTGCTCACACCCGTCGCGATGCCATTAATGCGACTGTGACAATCATGGGCATATTATTATGTAAACAATTTATCATGGTAAGCCAGTGTAACTCGTTGGAATACACTTTGTAATGGAAATACTAGTGTTAATAATCCTAATGATTTATCATCAGATTAAAAGGCTGTGCATTTCATAACTCACATTTTTGTCTTTTTTAAAACTTGTTTGTCCTATACAAGGTGTTATAAAAAGGTGTGGTCATATTTTAAGGGCTTATTCTACCCATCAATACAAACAATTTTTACTATGAGAAGAACTACGAAATCGCAAAAAAGAAATCAGCTGTTCCATACATTGCATCGAGTAAGTACATTGACCTTACTATGGAACAGCTGATTTCTTTCTCGCGATTTCGTAGTTGTCCTCGTAGTAAAAGTTGCTTGTATTGATGGGTACAACAAGCCCTTAAAATATGACAACACCTTTTTATAACACCTTGTATACAGGAAACCAATGCCCCCTAGAGGGAAAATATCCTAAAAGAGATGTTTTAGGTTTATTTATATGAAGTCCCGGCTATGACTATGTACAGTGGTTTTTAAGTTATAGAATTGGAAATAAAACATTATTTTTCAAATCATCTTCATTATTTTTTTGTTGTTTTCCCGTACAAAATACTTTCTAATATGAGAGTTTTATAATTATCAATAGCTTTATATAATATAGATATAATGGCAACACTATAACTACTGTTATTAATCTGTGCTCTAACATCGAACTTCTTTATTTCTACCACTCAAAATAAACAAATCAAAGCAAAAAACATTATTCATCTGTGCATCAGACTTAATTCCATATTCCTAGACTAGAAACGAATGTTTTTCCGAATGTTTTAAAAATATGGCCACAGATTATAGAGATTATGTCTTAATAATATGGCCTCCCATATTGCCATATTTGGTTTTTTATGGATGCTTTAAAATATTTTGTACGTGGCTTTACGGCCGAAAATATCACGCAAAAAAAATTGTAGTGGTTTTAATCATTTTTTGCCATGTTTTAATGTACACACGACAGCACTTCAAGTGTGAAAGTTGCACTACGAAAGCCGCCTTTTTTACGAACGTCGTAACTTGACGGTCTCAAGGTCAAACTGTTCCGCTTGATGTACTGTCGACTGTACTGTGCAGATGCATAGCCGAAAATGAAATATCTCCTTTTGATGTTAGCAAATAATACAGTAGAGAACCATTTTTTTATTTTTTTAAATTACAATGACTGCATTCAAAGATTTATGCGGCGGCGGTAACCACTTACCATCAGGTGGACCGTCAGCTTGTTTGTCATCTAGTTGTATAAAAATAAAATAAATTTATTAAAAGTCACTTACCGTCACTTAGCTGAGCCGGGAATCGAACCCGCTAATTGTAGAAAATAAACATGCTTTAATTATTATGATACTGATTGATAGGGTCTATCAAACGGAACAACTCTATCTTGTAAACATTCTCTGTAAAACTTGGGATGACCATTACACCTATACTTACATTACTCTTTGATGACCATGAAATCTAGCCATGTAGGTTTCATGGAACACAATATAGCACTAACTATTGGAATTATTCAATTTATATTTGCAACGAAAAACTAGTCTAATTTATTTACTTGTAAATTAGCAATCTAATTGCCTCTTACATAATTTGTTTAACACTCCTTTTAAGTTTAAAGACAAAGTTTTATAAAGACATTTGTTTATTATGATAGACCCTATCGATAGGTATTACAAGATGTATATTTTTTAATATTTGCCGGTTTTGATTCCCGACTTGAATAAGTGACTTCTAATAAATCTTTGAATGCAGTTATTGTTATTTCAAAAAAAAAAAATCTTTGAAGTATAATTTGCTAACTTTAATACATAGGATACTTTCCTTCCAGTGGGTATTGATTCGACGCACCCTGTATACATATTATCCAAAATGAAGCATGAAAAGTGCGCGGAAAATATGCAATCGTGTAAGCTTATGTATCATTGTAGTATTAGTGGAGCGCCGTAAGGTTTATACCTCGGAATCCAGGGCCAGTCAATGAATCTTTAAAAAAAATTTAGAAATGTGTTTTTCATAGTATATAAACAAATGTTAAAAAAAAATTTGAGCGCTCTTATTTTTTTTTTTTTGTAGTTTTCCTTCAGTAGTTTAGTTCATTAGTTTCATTTGTTTAAAGTTATATTTTAAAAAGAAGAACTATTACAAACTTGATCTTGGGTATCCAGGGACTGCAGGTATAACGATGAAGGGTGGGGAGAGGAAATAGAGGGGAAAAAACCAGCTGTTGTTGTTAACGCGGGCCTTAACAGACTAGTACACGTGGCAACTTGCTAGGCTTAATGCGTAGCTGTTGTTTACCTTCAAAAAAAAATTATTTTTTTATTTTTGTTTATTTACTATGATTGTTAGATCCCCATTCAGAAACGAGGTTAAACACCATGTTGAGCTCAATGGTATGATTCTCTCTCTCTCGGTTTCAGCGCGCCCAGCCCTGAGCGACTGCAATATCCCCCATGCACTGTACTGTCATCTGCATAGCAATGAATGTTTCCTAACGGAAGCATGTCATTGATATGAAGAAGAAGAGTGTGGGGGTAGAACAGAGCCTTGTGGTACACCAGAATTCACTGACATGAACTGCGAAGCGCATCCATCAGCGAGGACACGGATTCTTCGCTCATGCAGGAAGCCGGCACTCCAGTTACAGAGCTGAGCGGGCAGACCGTATGCCGGGAGCTTGAAGAGAAGAGCCCTGTGCCAGACCCGATCGAACGATTTGGCAATATCTAGGCTAACTGCCACTGACTCATAACGTTTGTCAATAGCTTTACCCCAGACATGCATTAAGTACGCTAGAAGATCACCCGTTGATCGCTTCGGCCGAAGCCCGTACTGTCGATCATTAATTAATGAGTGATCTTCTAGGTATTAGGTAATTACTGAACATTACTGAGTTTTACTGCAGATGCCGCTTTTGAACACTTTAAAAGAGTATTTTAGCAAATTCAAACATGGCTCGGAAGAGAAAAATCGCCAGAAGAATGGGTTAGAAATATGAATGCGGAATATTGATACCGCACACAATGACGCAGCGACCAGCTCCAGAATCTTTACAAAAATTATTTTTTTGCGCATGCAAAACAGGATGTGGAGCATCTTGTGGGTGCAGTAAAAGTGGATTAAAGTGGTGACAGCTGTAATAATCCTTCACCTACAATCTACATCTACGAGATCGACGACGAAGACAATAATGAACAATAATGTAATATAATTTAGATATATATAGTTAATGACGATTTTTTTTTGTAAATAATTATTTTTTGCGAAAATGTAATAAATTGACATTAAAGTTACTCTGCCAACATAATTTATTTCATATAAAATTGATTTTTTTACTTTAAACATTTTTTTCACCCTTCCGCCCCTCATTTTTCAGTAAATTATTGTTACAAAATTTTTTTAACATAAATAAAACTGACTTCAAAACCAATACATTTTAGGAGGTAAGTACCTAGGTACTGAAATTTAATTATGTTTTCTTTTAAGAGTTTTAAAGACAGATTTAATTTTAATAAAAAAAAAAAAAAAATTTTTTACATTTTTAAGTGATTTTCTAAGGTCATAGCAAAATGGGTGACTGTCAGCACTATCGACTTGTCAATCTCTCTGTCTTTGGTTGAAATACATAGTGAAAGAATTATCTTCTTACTCCTAATCGTTAAGGAGTTGTACCTTCCATCATCAGCTCATCAATATGAGATGATGACTAACAGAAGCAAATACTTGAATAGCTTTATAAAGAAATAAAACATGTCATATGTGCCTATAAAATTTTAGATTTGCCCTCGATTTCCCTGGGATCCCATCATCAGATCCTGACTTGGTGACAATGCGTCCTCCTCAGGAGTATACTTAATTGAATAAAAAAAGAATTTTGAAAATCGGTTCACAATTGACCGAGAAATCGGTGATAACCTCCTTCTTTTTTGAAGTCGGTTAAAAATTGTTCTAGTCAAGATCAGCCAATTTTTTTTTAACTTTTTTATTTGAGGTTTTAATAATATAGTCAAATACTTGCTACACAGATTCATTGACTGGCCCTGAGTTCCGAGGTTTTATCATTTTTATGTCTTACGGCTCTCCACAATATTGTGATTTTCAATTATTCTTTTGTGATAGAAAATCATGCTATTATCACCACATGGCCTTGACTATAATTTTAATTCTTAAAATACATAACACGTTGCTGCAATATTTATAAATGATATAATGTACTATCACAATTTAGCCTTACTTAAAAAAACCTCTGACCAACAACATTAAACAAGTCTTGTTCACATTTCCAAATCACACAAGAATGAAGGTAAGCATTATAGTAAAATTTTCATTATGCATTATCATGGAAATTGTATACTTACGGTACTAAAGAAGATGGTGGATATACTAATTCTCCAATGACTATTGTGTCCAGGTCATCCAGGTAAGTCTTTTTGAAATCAAGCTGCTTCATAGCTATGAAATCATACTTTATAGTCATCACTAGTCTTGATGTCAGTAGTACTATTCTCTCCTTTTCATTGTCCCATAATGTGATTCTATTTTAAAAAATATCAAAATAGTTCAAATACAAGGTGCTTGGTACTCCGTATAACAAGCAGCCACCTACCCATGTTGACTTAAGGTGTTATCAACAGTTCAAAATTATAAAATTAATTTCGAAATTTCCAATTCATTTTGTTTAACTGACTGAACTAGGTATTTGTATGAATAAATTTGTAATTAATTTGACAATTTTGAATTTTTGTTAACACTCTTGTATTTATATGACTATGTTATCATAGGTAGGTGCCCACTTGTTAGGGTGAGTACCAAACACACTGTATGTTTAATGTAAGTAATATACTTCTATCGCCCTTGGTAATATCAAATATGGTATATCATAGATATGAGTTTTAAGGGAGGTAAGCCGTAGTAGTATTTTTACTTGAATTTATCTGTCCTGCAATGAGTAAGGCTGCCGGAACTCATTGATGAAATGTTGAGAGCAGGGAGATTTATCTCCTATGTTGTCAACATAGCTCCTCCTCTTGTTTTGACAGGGTGAGCAATGCATGAGTCACAAATGGTAATGCAGGCTTCTTGCTACTGTAACCGCTTGCCATCAGGCAGTTATGTCTATTTATTGCTCTTGTTGGTAGAATAATAGTATGTGCTAGTAACCAAAACATGTTTCATGTTTGTTTAATCTCTCCGAACCAGACAATTAAATTTTAATTGTTTGTCATAAATTTATGACGTCTGGGGTACATTATTGTATGCATTAAATAAGGGAATAAAAACACAACTATTTACAGACTTGTATGAAATATACTTTTATCATAATCTTTTATCAATGCCATGTTCTGTTATAGATAAAAATAATTACATTCATTAAATGTTACAAATGAGACTCCTACTTACATCACATATGACATGTTATAATTTATTCATTTCAATTGAATTAAACTACTTAAATGCTTGCTGCATAAGCAGTAAAGCACCATGTTGGTGCAAGTCAGAACACACATAATGCAAAGTTAAAGCATTTGATTTTGGATCTCATAATATTTGAGCTGGTTTTTACCTATTTTTAAAAGAAGAAACTTACTCAGTGAGAAGCCAAGCACCCAAATACTCCCCATCTTCAGGAAATAGGAGTCCTGTTATACACTCTTGAATGGCATTCTCCACAACTCCGTTACGAAATGTGAAGAAGTCCTTAATGTTCTCGCGATCAAATGGCACATCATAACGTGGGTATACTGTTTGTGGCTCCCCTGCTGAGCCTTCAGCAGCTGCACTATTCCCCTGCTGCTCAACTCTTGCATCTATTAAATAGTAACATTGTTTTAAAAGAATTCAAACAACAAAGTTGCCTTTAATTTTTAAATTCTTAACAGGGTAGCTCTTGGCCTTTACCTCACCTGATGTTAAGTGATGATAAAGCCTAAGATGGAAATGAGTTACAGCTGGATTCTTTAACCCCAGTGGAACTGCCTATCTTACCTCAAACTGCCGGAACACAACAATGGTGTTAACATTTTTGTTAGTCATCAGTCCTTAGACTGTATTCTAATTTATTTACTGTTGGTTCTGATTTTTATTACTTTTGTTTGTTTATATTACTGAGGTACCTCATTTGCTTCTATTAAATTATGTAAAAAGTATTTATACACAATTTACCTGCAAAAGATGATGTTGATGATGATAAGGAATCTGCCCCGGACAGAACTGAAGAGTTTACAGTAGATTTCGGTTTGTTAGTTTCCTTTTGACTAGAATTGTTTTGATTCCTCCCAGTGCTATCTCCAGCGGCCGTATCAGTAGACAACTGTAGAGTGCCACCGTGAAACTCTAAATCCTCATCTAATATGTCGCTCATATTGCTTTTGACTGCTGTATTTGTATAATTTTAATTAGTTTTATTATTTTGCGTTTTGCGTAAATAATCGACCGCTGACTGAACCTGATAAGAACAGCACGTCAATGTCAAATACCGTTTCGTTAATTCAGTTCGTTTTTGGTAGTTGATAAAAGTACGAGGTAGTTTGTTCATAAGCCTAAGTTAATATGGAGACATAAACATACATACCAAAGATCAAAATTAAAAAATATACTTTTAAGGCTTTCATTCTTCAATAAGAATTTTATTCAAAAGTTAAACAATGAAACAAAACGCAACTGTGTTTACCCTACGTACACCACACGTCACGAAAGCGGCATAAATTAAAAACTTTTGAATGTTTGTTTCGGGTTCGAAGAGATAGTTTCCCATAGATATTTCTATTTTAGGTTTACACGGGCCCTGCATACGGGCCTACTAGGTGGTAGGCCCGTATGCAGGGTCGTCTGGGTAGGTACCACCGCCTTTCTTATTTCAGCCGTGAAACAGTTCGCTTTGTTTCGGATTGAAGGGAAAGGTAGCCAGTGTAATTACTGGGCATGGACGGCATTTCATCTTAGGCCCCAGGATGACAACGCACCTGCAATATCAAGTGATTTTTCCTTGGTATTGCAGGTGTCTATAGGCGGTGGTTACTGCTTTCCATCAGGTGGGCCGTCAGCTTGTTTGTCATCCAGTTGTATATAAAAAAAAATACACTATAGCAATTTGATTTTATAATGTTATAGCAATCTATTCTAGTTTAATATATTACCATTATTTTTGTTCTGTTTTCAAATGTTTTTTCTCGTCTCCGTCTTATTAGGTGTTTGCAGTTTTTTCCCTTTGCTTTTTTAAAAATAAGTTGAAGCTACCTAGTACAGTCAGCAACCGAAGAGGATTAATTAATGCTTTAGTAGGTACCTACCTATTCTTCATAGATTATGCCAATGCCGATTTGTATGTAGGTACACTGCGAATTAAGTAGTGTACCTACTAAAGTGTTAATCGACTTCAGTTGCGGACCGTACTATTGGGGCAGTAAATGTATTCTGTGTATTGGGGTTTTGGCCTATTTTTGCTATGTCGTCTTTTGTTTTATTTTCATGCAATGATTTTCCTTGGGGCCAGGCCTATGAGAGCTTTTATATGTTATTCTAATTTATAAATGGTCAGTAGGTAAGTACTATAGAAATTAGACTAACTAATATGATAAATAATAAAGAGAAGTATTTATTCATTAACTCGGTAGCGGTAATGTTATGTATCCATTACCGTGATATTAACACTTATAGGTTTACTTACCTACATTGGGCCTGATTCCGGAATGCTCATACCAAATGTTATGAGAGCACTACTTCCAATATGAATGCAGAAAGTTCTGCTGTCTAGTAATTAAAATAGAATAAAACTAGAAAAATTTCACGTCCTGAGGCAGGAATCGAACCTGCGACCTTTCGCAATCCGGGCGACTGCTCTGACCACTGAGCCACCCAGGACCTGGGATATCCCTGTGAAATTCTTCTAGTCTATCTGTATTTCAAACATCAAACATGTTTTCAAACATTTATAATAATGTTAAAATCAAAAATTAAGAATATTTCTGCTGTCTAGTTTATATTTTGTGTGTATGCAAAGTGCTCTGTGGTTTGTATGCTATTCTTAGGATGATCGAGTCAGCGCTAGCTACGTCATAGGCCGCGGCCATATACTTGGAACAAACTTCACTTCATAGACTTTGAGTATGGTTTGCCTTTTATGTTCTCAAAAATTTAATATGTATTTCAACCAAAAAAAGAGGGGTGTCATAAGTTTGACGTGCTGTCTGTGTATTTGTGTGTCTGTCTGTGGCATCGTAGCTCATAAACGAATGGACCGATTTTGAAATGGGTTATTTCGTTTATATATATATAAAGCTGACGTGATAGCTAAGAACCATAGGATTTTTAGCTATAATTTATGAAGATCTTGTAAAATGTAAAATTGTAGAATGTACAGAGCACAAGTTTAAAAGTATATTTGAAAGTTCATTCAGTTGTAGTGCCGGATTAATGTATTAAGGAGTTAGGTATGGCCTTTACACGGGGACTCACACTAATAGAATAAGTGCTAAAAATTATATACTTAGGTAATGCTATTAGTCTTTAATTCGTGTGTGTTGCCAGTGATGACATACGGAACCGAGACGTGGCCGCTTTCAATGGGGCGTATAGTTTAAAGTCACCCATTGTGGGGTTGACTCAACGGAAACAAAGGGCAGTTTCTGCATGATCGCATCAGAAATGAAGAGATACGCAGGAAAACTAAGGTCGCCGACATAGCCCAAAGAATTGTGTGCCTCAATTATGATAAATATTTCAAAAGCCCTTAAAGAGTTTTAACAAATTTATTTATTTTACAAATATCTTAACACAATCTAAGCATACAATAGAGATACAATACATATCGAAATCTGGCACAGTTGGTAGGTACACGTGAAGATTTTATACAAAATCATACATTCTATGCGGCGACCGATAATAACATAGACGAGTAACTAGCCCATCCAAAATGACACCCCCAAAGAGACTCCAAAGTGGGCGGGGCTTAAATCGGACTCCGCGCCATGATTTAGTTTGTCATTGACTGCGTCACGGTGATGTCCTCGTAAAAAAATAATAAAATCTCAGTAAATATGTCCAAAAGTGAAGTAAAATGGTGTGTCAGTCGCGTAGGTGAACATAATAAGTGCACTGGAATTAAATTTTACATGTAAGTCTCTCCTAAACCTTTATAATCGAGTCAAATACAAACAAAAATATTGGCCGCCATGTTGGGCCAATATTTGTGGACAATTTGAACAAATACACGAGTGGATGATGTTATGCAGTCATTTGTGTGTGACAGTATTTATTTATTTTCAACTCAACTTTTAATTCTGCAAACTTTTATGACGACTTATTGTTATTGTGTTTGTTTAATAGTTAATTTACCTACTAATAATCAATTATGGCTTTATACATCGTTGCCTTATATAATTTTTGTAAGAATGATAAACAACCCTCCAATTTATGGATATTTTGGCACAGTTCCTAACAATATGATGCCATTTTCTACACCTTTCTCAATAAATTTAAGTGTTATTATTTAACATGTGTATGTTTAATTATTACTTAAATAATTTACATTTACAATATGATGTGGAAATAGTATAGGTATCTATTTTAAACTGTTAAGGATAAGTCGTAGTAAGTAAAGTTGTAGACTGCAAGATAGTTTCGTGAGGTTATTGAAATAAAACAACATCATAATTTGAATAGAGAAGATAGTTGGACCACACCAGCTTGGGATCTTATCATCCAAATTATAAAGTCTCAAGCCCGTATTTACTCTTCCTTCGGACACTGTAAGCTCCATGGCGTGAATCGGAACACTCAAAATATAACTATAAAAAATATGACGTTAGTTAATATTAAACTTATCAAAGACAACTGACATCTTTACTTCAGTCTTCCCGAGACCTTGATCGCTATAAAGTAATCGAAACATTGGGTATAAAAAATCATAATGTGACAGACATCTAATAAACGCAAGTTAAATCTAGTAAAGTGGTTTTATTTCAAGAAATAATTTAATTCAGTAAATTTTTTTTTAAGAAATAATACCACTTGATGACATTTTTTTTTCTTATGTCCTTAATACAAATAAATGATGTCATGACAGATATTTAGATTTTTTTTATTTAAATGAATGAAGCGAACCCATTTCATTTCTGATCTTTAAAAATAGATAATTAAGACATTACGTTAAATTGACTGTTTAAATCAGTATTATTCGTCTCAACTCTAAAATTGAATAAGTGGACCGATTTACAACATTGCTATATTTATTAAAAATGACGATATATAATTATGAAAGTCGTCATAAAATTTTGCATGGTTACATTGTGCATATATGACCCGTCCGGCGCGTGTAAATCAGAAGACCGAGAGGGCGCTATACAATTTCGATATTAGCCGATTTTATCCGACGCGCTGTTCTAGCCGCCGAGGGTACCCATTTTGCGACGAGTTTTGTATGAAGTTATGCTTCTAGGCTCTCTACGTTCGCCGATTCTATGATATTAATTTTTATCTATGTATAAAGGACGACATTTATTTGAAGTCATAAATATACCTATATGTATGTTTTCTCACTTTATTTATCTCCAAGAAAATGTCGTATTAATTACAGTTTTATTTTACAGAATTCGTCTATTTATTATAATATAATACACAATATCAATATTCTAGAACTGTACAAAGGTGATGATATAAAATTATAATAACAAATAAAATACAAAAAAAAATATAAGCACTTAAGTATTTTGTCTTGTCTTGACGAAACAAAAGTAATGTCATGAAGCTATAAATCTTTAGTTTCTTAAAAAAACTTTCTTCTGATTTTTTTTTGGCCTAAAACCTATTTTAAAATTACTTTGTCACAACTATTAATTCGGTAGTTATTCAATTTGAAAGTTTTTTAGATATTTTTGTACTACTTTCAACTTACATCCCCTTCAATTACCACTAACGACTATTATAATAATAATATAATAATAGCCGATTCCAAGTTATGTTATTGTCAAAGAATAACTCTGACAAGTTGACAGTTAATCTCGATAAAATTTGGCAAAAAGTTTAAAAATATTCTCTAGATAAAAATTATCCAACTATTGAAAAATTCACCATTAGACTAAATACCTACAGCCCCGAAAACCCAAACGCTTCTTAAATTTTAGCAAACACATATTAGTTGAGAACTCAAAAAAAATTAAGTAACGTTTGAGAAAGTCTTAGTAGAAAAACCTGGTTTTCTGAGCATGTAAAAATGAGCATGGGAACAAAATATCTTAAATTTAAAAGGTACTGCATTAAAAAAGCAAAAATTAAAAGTCCTTTTACAAAATAACCGCGATGATATTCTCACACAAAGTAAAGACCCTATTAAGTGTGACTGAAAAGTGGTGGAAAATCGCCGTGCGCTTATAATTAAAAGTTCTGAATAATGTGACTATCACATTACATAAATTGTTATTATGTAACGAAATTAGTTGCCCTACCATGAAAAGATCTAGATAAGAAACTTTAAAAACGAAGGATTTAGTGAAATAAGAAACCTGAGGCTATAAAGCTACAATTATTAGGTAATGCTTTTTATTTTGAACCTTTTGTTTGAATTATTAAAGAACTTTCGTGAGATTACTAAAGAATAAGATTACCTAATAAATATTTAGAATATTATCTACGAACCACGCTTAATTTTGGTCCGGAATTCAGAAAACTTTTCATGTAAGGCCAGCCCCGCTAAAGAAGATGCCTTTCGTTGGTCGCTATCGCTAAGAGGACAATATAATTATAAGATTTGACTTGGAAGCTCGGTGCGAATGCATCGACAATCATGAGCACTCCCATCTTGATAGCTGAAATTGAAGTCATTTTCGAAGTAAGACCATTTATTTTGTTATATCAATAGATTTAAAAACTGTTTATCGGCATTATCGACAAAGGGAAGTTGCATGTTGTTAGTAGCAGCGGCACCGGTTGTTGGGGCAGTGTGGAGGGTACACGATGCACTGGTCCATGCAGTATACGTCTGCGCCCTCCCGACCTTCGATCTCGCCGATAGCTTCACACACTTGCCTAAAATTTAAGACAATGAAATCAAAAAGTTATTTACTTAAATCAAGGATGATAGAAGTTTTGATCTATGCTTATATGGACTGTACTTCTACCAACTTAAATAAAGAATAAATGCAAACAACCACAGCCTTGTTTGTATGAGTAGGTAATGAGCAAGAAAGGTAGAGAGTTAAAGAGACAAACCTATACAAAATGACATTTGTTTTTTTTACACATATTCACAATGTAAGTTGGCTCTCTTATGTAGTTAGAATTGCATACATGTATAGTATGTTCTTTTAAATCGTCATAATTAAATTTCAAATTCCAACTACGGACCCATTTAGCCCCGTCCAGTAAAAAAATTGGACATCAGTGGTATATTTATTTGCTATGTTTTTACGCATATTGGAGACTGGGGTAGCACCTACAACTTACCGAAGATGGCTGTTATTCGTAGCTGGTAATAAAAAGTTACGAGAGTGGACTAAAGGCGAAATAACGCCACAAAATTGTTTTGATTAGCGAGTAAGGTCGCCTTGGCTGCTTTAGAAGGCATTATATTGGGAGCTAGGGGACTACGTGTAGACCTCTACATGTAAAATGGGGATAGACTTTTTCTCGTCTATCCCATAGTGTAGGGTGTGGTGTAGTGGAGTCGTTCAAACATAATATTGAAAAAACTATTTTTCTATTTTGGCATCCGTTTGCAAAATATTACTATTAGGACTATTAGCCGCTACACCGTGACTAAATTATTATGTTCGTAGTAGGTACCAATAAAATGAAAGGTCGAAGTCTCAGAATGTTGAAGAGTAACCTCTCAGGTTCGTCCTGCGTACTAGCTGCTAACCTTGTAGCTTATAACCTGTTCACCATATTAACCCAACAAAACCCACAAAGAAACTGATTGAGCGCCAAAAATGGCTAAATGTTCCCCAAATCAGTCTAAACTTAGGCGGTTGTTTAATAAATTATTTTGGTGAGCATTTAGACTTTTTGGGGATCTATTTTATTTTTACCCCCTATAATGTAAAATAATACGCTCGCCGCTACGCCGAAAAGTATACGCTCGTGGGAAATAAAATTTTCCAGGACTTTTATTACCACCAAGCGTATTTGCGCTACGAAGATGTAGCACTACTAAGAAGCCGTAGTACTACTACGTAGCCGTAGCATCATCACGTACGTAGCGTTACATACGTGTTTGTGTATATTTAGATAGACAACTCACGGGCAGGAGCACAGCGCGGCAGGGCAGTTGGGTGGGTACCGCAGGCAGTTGGTTTGGCACCAGCTCAACATACCGGGGATAGTGCGGAAGCTGTGCGACGGCACGCATACTTGATCCCTGAAATCATTATAGTACGATATATTAATCTTATCGCTACTTTCCAAAATATTTTAAATATTGTTACTTTTGTTGTCAAGGATCTTGTGATAACTTGGTTCTTTAGAATCAAACCAAACAGAAGTAAGTAACATAAACAGAAATCTAATACACAGTACATTACATCCTGTTGTGAAGTATTTATTTATTACTTGAACTGCATAATGAAGTTCAATATTATAAAATAAATATGTGGACAGTAAGTCGGCAGTCAGTGCGTAGATAATGTTGCAGTGAAGGAAACACTCAATACCTATTTGAAGCAAAAATTAACTATGGTATTTCAATCCATTCTTTCTGCACTTCTGTTTTCATTACTATTTACTAGAAAGAGAAGTACGACCACAAACAGTAGATTTTTGCATCAAAAAGGTAGGTGCAACCTTTATCTAGTGTACCTACATCACCTTATTGGCAGTCAGTCACCCAAAACATTTTCGTAGTCTAAATTAGAAATAATCGTTTAAGTTAGTCAGCAGGACAGTAAATAGTAACTATAATACAGAAAATAATTATTAGCCACAACACACGATATTATCAAATTCCAAATTATTATTGTTCTTAATCACATAAAATATCTATAGGACACCTGGGTATTTTTAGTTTGAAAATGCAATATGAATTAACAGTTTATTTTTCTAAGACATTTTTATACGTAAAATACTTAGGTGTTCTATATTATGATAACATCTCTGGTAACCACATTTTTTTAATTTTATACACTCACGTCTATTATCTAACCCAAAGTAAGCATCATTAAGAGCTTGTATTATGGATACTAGATAACGGAGAAATAATGATATCTAATAATATGTAAATAAATAATAAAAATATACTAAATAAACATATAAACATCCATGACTCGTGAACAAATGCTCGTACTCATCATATAAACATTTGCTCCTACCGGGATTCGAACCCGGGACCTCACGACCAAATAGCCTGTATAGCAAGGGGCACAGACCACTCGACCAGCCGGTCGTCAAATTTTACACAACGCTGCACTAATGGGTAGAGGATATTAGTCACAAAATCTGTACAAGAATTAGTTTACACTGGAGACCATTGGAGACTGTACATTATTTGCTAGGTACGGACACATCGGAAGAAGACAGGTAATTACAATGAAATTATTCACAAAAGGTGTCCACGTCGCCATCACCAGGAATACAGCCGCATTCAACAACAATTAAAGAGTACCTAATCACAGGTGGAGATAAGTCCTCCTCCGTTTCTATATCGTTGCTGGAAAAAAATTTAGACATAAGAAAGTGCACGTTATTCACAAATTAAATTATATTTAACTATTTCAAATAATTACAATACATAAACAATATATTTTATATAAGTAAATTGAAACGTAATTATCTAGGTTTTATGTTTACCTAATCACTATGTAAGATTCCTTCTTGTTGTCTTTTTGGGTACCTCTGGAATATCAAGCATAGCATATAGCCGATTGAAACCCAAATATTTTAAGGTAGAATCAAACCAGTTATTCACAATGACGAGTAAAGACACCGCGCTATAAGTTTCAATCAGCTCCCAAATATGATCATAATATATACAAAATTGTCAGAAAGTTGAAGGTATGTAAGGTAACTACATAAGTCAGTCAAAGTCATATAATCTACCAAACTTTTATGTTTAATATATACACATTGAGTATATAGAGGTTTACGTTCTCATAAAAAAAAGGCGGATGGCAGTTCTAGCGATCCTTATACGACGATTAAGTAGTAACATTTTCGTAATACCTAAACGGTTATTTTTAGCTGTCATTTTTCTAGTCTTAAGACAATTTTGTAAGCTTTTTTAAAAAATATTGTAAATAGGAATTCAATAAGCAGACAATATTTTTAGAGAAAGTTCGGCATCATGAATAAAACTGTTAGTTAGTTTTTTCTGTTAATAAATGGTTGCGACCAGCACATTACTCTCTAAATCAGTCACTCAGTACATCTGGCGAGATTGAAACATGGGACCTCTGGTTAGGGGTTTTTAAAATATAGTAAGAAAATATAAACATTAAACAAGATGAAATATAACATCACGCCACTATAGGCGAAGGATACCTAAACAAAAGTGTTATACCTACTTACATAATTAAAAATAAATGAATGTCCGTTTGTGTGTGGAAATAATCTAACTCATTTTTTTTCATAAATTAATCAAGGTTTTTATTTAGTACCTAAAGATTATACGTAATGCTTGTGTCTTGTAGGTTTATGTTTTTATGCCGCTATAATCATAATCATAATCATAATCATTTATTGCACTCCAAAATGTTCTATAAGTTGATGGTGGTTATTCTACTACCCAAATCAACTATGTACGATAGAACTAAAAATAGATAGCACGGGTACAAAATGGTTGATAATAATATGTCATGGTACTAAAGTGTTCTACTTTTGAGTTCGACTGTATTTAAACTGGTTCAACTAGGTATTCTGTACAGTAAACTTCAACTTGGTTATTGGGATACTTGGTTTTTTCAAAGAGCCATTCTACCTTCATCTTTTCGTCTTCTCACCTGACAACCAACGCGAACACATTCTGAGGCATCCTGAAGTCCCTGTAGTAAAGCAGGAAGGGGTAGTCCCTGCGCAAGTCGCTGGCGAAGGCCGGGGGCAGACCACCGGTGCTGGTGACCACGCTTACGTCAGCACAATTTCGGAACGTCTCCGATCGCCCACAGCCTACCGCCTCCGTGCCGTTCGGGCAGATTCCCCACATGTTGCCTAAAAATCAACTAGAATATCAAGTTTGCTTGGAATTTTTAAGGGAAAATATTGTAACGAGGAGCTCTGTGGCGTAGTAGTTTGAGTGCTCTGGTTTCAAGCCACTTTCGCCATGGTCGATCCCGGTTGGGTTAATCAAAATTTGTCATCTCGAGCTCCTCCGCGCTTTTAAAGGCACGTTAAGCTGTTATTATGTCTGTACATTATGTCTATGATCATTAAAGGTATACAGGGCTGGTGACGACAATACGATGATAAATTAAAACATGGGCTATATTAGTTTTTTTTTTTTTTTATACAACTAGATGACAAACAAGCTGACGGCCCACCTGATGGAAAGCGGTTACCGCCGCCTATAGACACCTGCAATAACAAGGAAAAATCATTTGATATTAATTATATGGGCAATTCAGTGAAAGAAGTAGATTCTACAAAATTTCTAGGCTTGACTATTGACAACAAGTTGACATGGAAAACTCACATTAGTAGTTTAGTGAATAAGTTAAACCAGTTTTCTTATGCACTGCATAAATTGAGAAAAGTTGCCAACATTAAAACTATTCTAACAGCCTATCATGGGTATGTAGCATCAGCACTAAGATATGGTGTATTATTTTGGGGTAACACTACTGACAAAGAGAATGTCTTTAAAGCCCAAAAGAGGTGTTTGAGATCAATGTTCGGTTTAAAACAAGACGTCTCATGTAAACCATATTTTCTGAAGCATAAAATTTTAACACTGCCATCAATATATATAAGTGAAATTGCAAATTTCGTTAAAAACTATCCGCATTACTATGAGTCATATCCTATTGGAAGCCGTCGTGAGGGTAATTTGAAAGTAACTCAGGGATGTAAGGCTCTTCTGCGTAAAATTAGTGTAAATTGCATGGCGCCTACCATTTACAATAAAATTCCACTAAATATTAGAAGAATTAATGACAACAAAAGATTTAAAACTGCTCTCAATGGCTTCCTTGCTGAAAAAGTATATTATGACATAAAAATATTTTTAGATGATAAGACAATAATAAGTAATGATCAATAATTATTTGTATATAATAAATAACAATTAATATATTATTAATAATTTTATTTGACGTTGACTTGATTATGACATTAATTCTAATTTTATTACATTTCAATTTATTACATTTCAATATGTTCATATGCCTATATGGCGAACCATGGCTGTACTGATATTTTCTTATATTTAAAATCAATGTAATACCCATGCTTATGAATAAATAAATGAATTATGAATTATTATGAATGAATTATCACTTGATATTGCAGGTGCGTTGTCATCCTGGGGCCTAAGATGGAATGCCGTCCATGCCCAGTAATTACGCTGGCTACCTTTCCCTTCAATCCGAAACACAGCGAACTGTTTCACGGCTGAAATAAGAAAGGCGGACTAATATAGCCCATGTTTTAATTTATTGTCGTGTTGTCCTCACCAGCCCTGTATATGTAGAGTCAAGACTGCTTGTTCTGAACAAATTGCATATTTTTCTACTCTTTTTTTCAAGCAGTTCCTAGTGTAATAGTGTTTATCAATTTTAAACCCCATTATAATCTCACCAGTGTAGTAAGTCCACTGCATCACGCACTGAGTGCAGGTGACGTAGGGTGGTAACCTCACTCTGTACCTGAAGATCTCTTTCTTAGCCGTGTCCAGGGGAATGAGGAACCGGTCCTCCCGCGTGCCGGATATGTAGAGGGGATACCTGGAGAGTTCGATAACATATATTATTAGCATGTTAACTATTTTTCTTTCTACTTTATTTATACATATATGCCAATTGCAGTCTACTCCTGGACGTAGATATCCCCAAAGCCGTGCCATGATTGCATTCGTAAGAATTTAGCAGTACCTTTGTGTGTTTGAACAAAGGTAACGTCCTATACTACAATTCGGTCACCCCTAATACTTTTACCGACCCCGGGTGAATTTTGTTAGAGACTATTATCGCCCATCACGAGCGACGAACGACTGAGCAACTTGCGAACCCCCCACTCTAAAATCATGAAAATGTTTGGAGGATGGGGATAGCCTTGAAATTTTCCATATATCAAGCGATAGCTTCGCACATGTACCATGATCTCTCGCCATCACCTGCTAGCTTCTTCAGGTCGTCGGTCCATTTAGCAGAGGGATCCCCTACACTACGTTTTCCGAGACTTGATCTTAATTCTAGAATCTTATTCCTACGCTGATTTCTCTACTGCCACTTCAGTTTGCAAGACTTCTGGATGATGTGAACTCTATGGTCTTTCGTCGACTGAGTAATTTTAATCAAACTTTTCATGATTATGAAAAAAGGATATTCAATGAAAATTAGGGTTTTTTCTCAGCCGCAAGCTGATAACTTAAAGTAAGTTTTCTTTAATCTATTGTAACACAAAATATATTTTTTCTACGAACATAAATATTTTTTAGGTAATTGAAACTTAGTACCTAATTAAATTGATAAAAATATAACATTTAGTGTATCAGTTAGTAACATACAGCAGATAGTAGTGGGAAACTTCCTTTTTAAAAATGTGTTATCGCTCTACATTCAGTAGGAAGTCTAGAATATTAAGCATTTTAATAATTTTATCGATAACGTTTGGACTGTAATAATATACATATACCTAAACGTAGTTATGTAATTTAGAAAGGAAATATGAGATTAACCAAGTAAGCCAGTGGCGGTCGTGAAACTGATAAATATGAAGGGAATATCCCAGGTTCGTCTATGACTGCATTGTACCACGGTCTACTGTGACTGTAGTACCTACCTATCATCCGGGCATGTATACTAGGACTCTGAAAATATTCTGAATTTTATTTTAATTCTTTTACACCATTTTTAGCTCCCGACGAAAAATGAGGGGTGTTATAATTTGACGTTTCTGTCGGTATCTGCGTGTCTGTCTGTGGCGTCGTAGCTCCTAAACGAAAGGACCGATTTTGATTTAGTTTTTTTGTAACTAGTAATTATTAAAGCGGTTTCAGCTAAAACACTTTATAAAGAAAAATATTTAAGTTACGAAAAAAAACTTACTAAGGCGGGAATCCCGGATTGTAAAAGGTCGTAGATTAGGTCCCTGTCCAGTAAAATATTTTTTGTAGTTAGATTTTTTTTTTAATATTTATTACAATGTTAAATCTAACTAGGAAAATATTGATAAAGAAAGAAGATCACCTATCAAAGCAGTCCTGACTGGCTTCTCTTCTAGGGTTGTTGTTTGGACATAGTTTGATTGCGAACGCGCCGAGATGATTTGCTGTTAATTCGACTTCGACTTCGATTTCCTGAAAAAAAAATATAATTCTATTTTTATTAAAAGTTTGTTGTCGTTGACTACAAGTGAAAATGTAGGTCTTGTAGGTACATAACGGTAGTTTGAAAATATGAGATTTTATAAATAAAAAAGATTATGATAAAACATAATATAGAAATTTTCAAAAAGTAGTAAAATAAATGTTACGAAATTCATTGACAATATTTGTGATACTCAAAATCCTACGACCTACTACTTTACTAGGTGGTAGGCCCGTGTGTATGCTCGTCAGGGTAGGTACCACCCTCTTTTATATCAGCCGTGAAACAGTTCTCCGTGTCCGAAACACACGAACTGGGCAGTAGAGCATTGACGGCATTTCATCTTAGGCCTCAGGTTGACAACGCACCTGCAATATCAGGTGATTTTTCCTTGTTGTTACAGGTGTCTATAGGCGGCGGTAACAGCTTACCACCAGGTGGGCCGTCAATTTGTTTGTCATCTAGTTGTATAAAAAAATCCTTCATAATTTGTACTTAAATCATTATGTGCTGCCTTTGCTTTCAGAGCCTTAGTCTTGACAATTTGATGTCAAAGTGGCGAAACTAAACCTACTGCGTTTCTTCAGCATCGGGTGGGAGCGATGTGTAAGACGCCACATAGCACAACTATTGTAAGGTAACAATGGTTACCAGCCATCAGTGGCGTAGCTTGCTTTAGATGGGCCCTGTATCAAAAATTTTTGGGGGCCCTGTGATAAATAAAGTGTCGGGTGGTTCACGTGGTCTAATTGAAGACCATCGATGGAGGGGCTCATGGTTTTTTGAGAAAATATTTACAGGATTAGTTTTTGAAGTATGTCGTTTTTGTTTTGTGATTTTTCGAAGTGAAAACCTCCTAAAATAAGAATATAAATATCATCCAAATAAAAAAATGTTTAATGTTTTCCCCTATAAATTATTAGTCCAAATTAAACACTGTATTATTAATCTAGTGTATATTATTAATCTACTAATCTATTCAATATTCACATTCACAAAAAAAAAGTTAATTAGTTTTCTATTTGGATCACAATTTTTTTCTGGAAAGCACGGCCTAATATTTCACGATTTTTCTCTTACACGTTCGGGGCCCCTGTAGCCCGGGGGCCCCGTATCATTGATACGGCTGCCTGCCATACGAACCTGGCCAACGCTGTAGTGCCTGGTGACAATGCCCTTGCCGTACATGCCGCCCGCCTCGTGAGGCCGCGGCTCGATCAGGTGGTGCGCGTCGCCACACACTCCACACCTACCCTCGTTCTGTTCCCACTGAACTGGAAGAGTAACACCTTATGAAAATAATCGAGCTCGCGCGGGCAATTTTTAGTGGAAAAGGGTCAGTGCGGTTTCAATTATCATCTCGCCTTGCCTTGTCTCGCCCCTCTGGTGGAAAACCACCTTAAAGGTGATTTACTACCAGAGTGGCGAGGAGAGAATTGAAATCGCACAACAATAAACCTATCGCGAGAAGCGTGTTTGTTGCAGAGTTAATTTATACTCTATATCGGAAGCAACACAGTTTATTTTTACACAAACAAATATTTCAATTCACGCCTAAGCTCGCACATCCTCGTCAATCCTGACTATTTCCACCAAAGATGCGCGAGGCGAGGATTGAAAATTTGCCATACAAATTTTAAATCTCGTCTCGCCTCGTCTCGTCTCGCCCCTCTGGTAGAAAACCACCTTTAGGCGGGCGGCGGGCCCCAAGCGGTTACTCTTAGTATTTTTCCGAACCGGTGTAAATTCAGGCAGTACAGACAGACATTATTAGTGAAATACTGTATGTAACCAATAGTTAGTTTATTTTTTAAACCCAGACGAAAAAAAGAGGGGTGTAATAAGTTTGACATATCTGTCTGTGTATCTGTGCTGTGGCATCGTAGCTCCTAAATAAATGGACCAATTTTGATTTGTTTTTTTAGGTTTAAAAGCTGACGTGATCAGGATGGTTCCTAGCTATAATCTATGAAGATAAGTTCAGGAGTTTGATGACTATCAGCTCGTTTCCTACTTGACAAAAGAGTTTTACTAACTTTCACGAATCCGATTGATTTAAAATTTTCTTTATAACACATTTGCTCGTAAAGGGTCTCTTATTGCACCAATTTCAATATCGTAATGTATCTCATTACGCACTTGTGCGGTAATGTAAGTAAAACGCACGGTTTATCAAGATGCACTGTTATTAATCTGTGGCTCAGTCTAAAAACGAACGGTACTTTTTAAAATCTTAGCAAAGAGTTTCTATGGCAGAAAGTGGTCAACATTTTATGAATAAAATTAACTTTGGGAGTATTAACTTTGAAAATATAATAAATTAACATTTAATTCTTTAATTTAATTAATTTTATCAATAAATTATGACCATATAACTGTAACAAAAACACAAAAATATTAATTTACTTTATTAGTACCTAATATTGGCTGTTTTTAGTGCCTTTGCCTAAAAAAAGCGCTGATGCGCGCGCATCGCTAATTTGTGAACAAGTATATGATGAAAATGAAAATGAAAATGAAAATATCTTTATTCAATTAGGCCCCCAAGAAGCACTTTCGAATCGTCAACAAAAAAACCCTTAAGTCTATCACATAAAAATAATATTAACTAACTAACAATTTCATAATGTTTGTCTCTCTGTCTTATCTGGATCTACGTAAGCTAAGAATGTTATGTCAGTCTGTCTATCGGTCTGTCTGTCGGTCCGCCTGTCCGTCAGTCATTCTGTCTGTCTGTCCGTCAGTCAGTCTGTCTGTCAGTCTGTCTGAATTTACACCGGTTCCAAAAGTTGAACTACCGAGAAGATTCCGGCAACAAACTCGTGTAGTCACTCTTTTCAATCATTAAGTTACAATGTTTAATTACACAGTAAAAGTATTTAGCAGCGCAGTGTCGCACAGAGTATAAAAAAAGGTATATTAAAGTACCAATAAGTACCTAATGATAAGAATATTTACTCTATTTAAAGGCTGTCCGACAATGCACCATCACAATATAGGTATTATAAATTATTTAAAATAATATAATAATATAGAATAATTATAAATTATTCCGCGCGCTTTTTATTTTCGTTATATTATTTTTATTTAAAAATGTTGTCAAGTAGTGATAAATTTATTATTCGATACCGCCAGAAGTCTCAGAGGTAGCGAAAAAGGCTACTCTAAGCCTCTTGCCCGAAAAATGCAGGAACTGCGCGCGAGTGGGTAAGCAAATGTGCGGGAATCTTCGTTGGATCTCGATCAGGCTCCCAGGGTTGTAGTCAATAATGAGAGATGTTAACTTCTTATTACTTATATTCTTTAATTTTACAAAGTTTGTATTAAAAAAAGGGAACGAATAGTGACTACGTGCGCGCGTCGATCGCGTACGGTACCAAGAGGGCAAGTGTTTGGTGGGGGGATCATAGCGGGCGCGTTTGTGAAGAGTAGTCGCGAAGATCGGCTGGTTTCTTGCGTTAACAGGCTCCCCGGGTTGGAACATCCGGTTCCAAGTTTTCTTCAGTAGGTAGCAAGCAAAGCCTATTGTAAGCCCTTCTTAGCACTCCTGTCGCCGTGTTGACATCTGCAACACGTGTGATGCCGTCGCTGCCAGGGTGCAGGCGAGTGACACGCCCAAGCTGCCAACGGTTAGGGGGAAGCCGCTCATCCTTTATCACCACTAGGTCTCCAATGCGCAGTTCTCCTCCACTAGTGCGCTTCCACTTCTGCCTCTTTTGCAAATCTGAAATGTATTCCATGTAGTACCGATTCCAGAAGTGCCGAGTCAATATCTGTGCTCTCTGAAACCGAGGCAGTGAACAAATCCTAGTCGTTTCCTCCACATTGACCTGAGAAGTAGGCAACATAGTGAGTGTGCGTCCGATAAGGAAATGTGATGGGGTCAATGGGATAAAATCGTTAGGGTCTGAGGAGAGAGGGGTGAGTGGACGAGAGTTTAGTATTCCTTCTACACCTACGAGTACGGTATTCATTTCCTCATACGTTAGGTTGGCTAGAGATAGGACCCTTTTCAAATGATGTTTAACTGACTTTACAGAACTTTCTGCTAGGCCATTGAAATGTGGGCTGTATGCAGGAGAGAACTTAAAAACAATCGACTGTTCCGCTGATCTCGAACTAATGTCATCACCTTTAGTCTTCAAAAATTTTGAAAGTTCGTTTGCGGCTCCTACGAAATTAGTACCATTATCGGAGTAAATAAAGTCAGGTTTACCCCTGCGAGCAACGAATCTGTTCAAGGCGCCTAAAAATGTTTCAGTACTTAAATCAGTTACCAACTCCAGGTGTACCGCCCTTACAGCTAGGCACACGAATATACAAATATACGATTTTAACAACCTACATCCTCTACCTTTCCTGTCCGATATCATAATAGGGCCAGCATAATCCACTGCAGTATTAACAAATGGAAATTGACCTTGAATTCTTTCTTTTGGTAGGTTAGCCATTATAGGCTGAATGGATTTCCCAGCAAATCTGCAACACACATGACACTCGTGTGTTATTTTTCTAGCCAGATTGCGAATGCCGACTATCCAAAACTTATGCCTTAAAACAGACAACAATAATTGAGGCCCTGCATGCATAAGTATTCTATGATAATGCCTAACTAATAATTTAATGACATGGTGCGATGCATGAAGCAAGATTGGGTGTTTTGTGTCATAATCGTAGTTGGAGTTAGACAATCTGCCTCCAACACGAATCAAATTTTCATTTGACATAAAAGGATTTAAATTTAAAATTTTAGATTTAATGGGCAGTTGTTTATTGTTTTGTAAAGACTTGTGTTCATGTGACCAAATATACAACTGCACCACTCTACACAATGCATATGTAGCAGAATTCAATTCTGACAGTTTTAAATAACCACTAAATTTCTCCTTTGACTTAGAACAATTATTTGTGAATCGTAATACGTAAGCTGTGATTCTATTCAATTTAGCAAAATTAGAGTATTTATGAGTAAAATTAGATTGTTCCGTCACGAGTTTGCAATCATTTCTTATTTCAGGTAAAGATAGTGATATACCTTTTGGTTGAATAGGCCACTGTGATTCTGGCTGCTTTAAGAAATAAGGGCCAGAAAACCACAATAAAGAATCACTCAACTGATTAGCATTGCATCCCCTAGACCCCAGATCAGCCGGGTTTAGCTGGGTAGGTATATACCTCCATGCCGATGCTTCGCTGTATTCAGTTATTTCGTTTATCCTATTTAGTACAAAAGTTTTGAGGGATGCTTTAGGGGTTCGAATCCACCCTAATACAATAGTGGAGTCACACCACATAATGCATCGATCGACATTTATTCTCAAAGCGGCTTGAACTTTTACCGCTAGTCTGACTGCTAGTAATGCGCCACAAAGCTCTAATCGTGGAATAGTCATACCTTTTAACGGAGCAACCTTACTCTTGGCCATGACTAACTGGACGTTGGTGCTACTATCTGTTGAAACAGACCGTAGGTATATGCATGCACTATAGGCATGTAAAGACGCGTCGCTGAATGCATGAATTTCTATGAGTATGGGTGAGCTGCACATTGTACGGCGCGGAATTTTAATTTTGTTTAACTGTGGAAGGGTTTCTAAAAATACTAACCAATCCCTTTCAATATCAAAAGGTAAAGGATCGTCCCATGATACTTTAGAAACCCAGAGTTTTTGTAATATTATTTTTCCCTGAAGTATGCATGGGTTTACAAGACCTAAAGGATCAAAAACCTGTCCTATGATAGATAAAACAGATCGCTTGCTAAGGCTAGTCAACGACAAAGACTCGATGTTAACTGAAAACTGAAGTGTATCAAAGTGACAAGACCACCCCAAGCCCAAAGTTTTAGCATCGCAATCGTTAACCAGCTTGAGCAAACCGTCAAAGCCATCGTCTTCTTGTATGTTATTTAAAATTTCTGGACAATTAGAACGCCACTTTCGCAAAGAAAACTGACCTTGTTTAAGCTGGCTAATAACCCCCTGTATAATATGAATGAGGGTTGACTTCGATTCATGCCCGCTAATGTAGTCATCTACGTAAAAATCATGTAATATAGTTTCGCGTACTAAAGAATCAACGCATTCCTGACCCAGCTTTACAAGACAACGAGTAGCCAAATACGGCGCTGACGCGGTGCCGTACGTTACTGTGTTCAGTTTATATGTTTTTAGTTCTTCACTAGAGCTGAAACGCCAGAGTATTTGTTGCAAGCATCTTTGATGTTCTGCGACTAATACACAGCGATACATCTTTTCGCAGTCAGACGTTACTACGTATTTGTGTTGTCGAAAACGTATCAAAATACTAATGAGATCGTCCTGTACCGTCGGCCCTATCATCTGAATATTGTTAAAAGACAAACCAGATGTCGTCTTCGCAGAAGCATCAAATACTACTCTCATTTTTGTCGTAAGACTGGATTCCTTAAGGACACCATGATGAGGTAAAAAGTATGTATGTTTATCATTTTCGCTACTAATATTTAGAGACATATGACCTAAGTCTATATACTCTTTAATAAAGTCGCAATACTTTTGTTTATATAATGGATTACGCCAAAATTTACGTTCCAAAGATTGAAACCGAGTAAGGGCTTGATCATATGATTCACCTAACACTTCCGGTGATTGTTGTAATGGTATTTGTACAATAAATCGACCGTCACTTTGTCGTGTCGTGGTTGCAGTAAAATGCAGCTCGCAATCATTTTCTTGTTTTGTAGTCCTGCGAGGTGAGGGTACTGATTCCAAATCAAAAAATCTATCAAGCTTATGTTGTAATTCTAATTCATTTACAAAGTGGCAATGGACTGTATTAACGTGCGTAGAATTGTGATTGTGACTGACTGTACCATTTACTCTCTGTGTATGCATTGCACCTGACACCAACCAGCCGAGTTTACTATTGTGAAGAATTGGTTTATTTTTACCTAACCAAATACGTTCGCCACCTAATACATTCCAAAATACATCGGCGTTAAGTAATATGTCAATGTCAGAAGGTGTATTAAAGGTTGGATCAGCTAACCTTATGTTATTAGGTATATTTAATGACCTTATGTTAAAATGTGTAGCAGGCAACATTTGCGTTATTTGTGGTATGACAAAACAACTAATGTTTGTTTTGTATTTTTCAGTACGCGACAGTAAAGTGACAGTCGAACGTGAACTGATGCGAATTGACTCACGACTTAACCCTTCGACCGCTGTCGAAGTTGAATAAAGTGACAATTTTAGTTTCTTTCTCAAATGTTCTGTAATGAAGTTAGATGTACTGCCGTTATCGAGCAAAGCACGGACGGTGTGACGCATCCCGTCACTGTCAAGCACATCAATTAGAACTGTGGACAGGATAACGCAACTGTTATGTGTGGATGACAAGACCACTTCGGTTTGGTCACCTTCGGTAATTATTCCATTGTCCGTAAAACATGCATTATTGTTCGACACGGGGTCAATGACCTCCTGGGAAGTCAATGTGACACAATTATCTTTCTTAGAGGGAGCAGCACTACTCTTAGACTCAATTTGTAATTGTTCATCGGTATGCAGCATAGTGTTATGCCACTTACCACAAACCCTACATGGACCGAATCGACATTTGTTTAGTTCATGTCCTTGACGTAAACAATTTAAACAAAGTTTTAATTGTTTTGCCTTATTAATTTTAGAGTAAACTGATAAAGATTTAAATTTTGAGCACTGATAAATTGCGTGATTTTGTTTACATAAGGGGCATATATACGATGTATTTTCTTTTGTATTGACGTTTGCAACAAATGAGCGTGACCTTGAAGTGGCCGGCTCGCTGTGCCTACGTTTTACCTGACTCAAATTTATAGTTTCAAGCAAACCTGCACGGTCTTTAATGAATTTAATGAACTTTTCTAAGTCAGGATATCTCTCGAAACTGCTAGTGTATTCCTTCCACTTCCTATTCGTTACATTGTCTAGTTTACTTGAGGCCATATGAATTAATAACGTGTCCCAATTATGAGTACTAACGTTTAGACTTTCAAGTGCCCTAAGATTTTTATTCAAAGTATCGACTAGTTTTCGTAGAACAACAGATGATTCCTTCGGAATTGTATCTATGTCAAATAATGCTTGAAGATGATTATATATTAAAACTTTATTGTTATGATATCGTTCGCATAATAATTGCCAAGCAATATCGTAATTATTTGCAGAGAAATCCAAAGAGCCTATAACGTCCGCAGCTTTGTCTTTTAATGACGATTGCAAATAATGAAACTTGTTAATTTTAGGTATACTATCATTGGAATGTATAAGCGACGTGAATGTATCGTGATATCGCAACCAATCCTCAAACCGGCCAGTAAAGGTAGGCAGCTCGATAGTAGGTAACGTTAACGTTGGTGCACTAGCTGTTAGGACAGTACCTGCCACAGATGACACTGATGCTGCGGCGTCCTTGTCGTGCTGCGCAGAAGCAAACCTGCTTACCCACTCGCGCGCAGTTCCAACAACTGCGAAATATTCACTCTCGAACTGCTCACGATATTGGTACTCCTTTTCGCAGTCAGCTTCTGAAATTTCCAAACAACTTTCTATTTCAATCTGTAATGCGTCAAATTCACCGTACCACTCATCAATTTTCGTTAATCTCAAATTTAAATCACTAATTTGAACTGGGCTAGGCTTTTCTGAAGAAGAAAGTATTGCTAAATATGATTTAAATTGCGTTAGTTTAGATTTATATGAACTGCGTTTACGTTTTAGCTCTGCAAGCTTAGTCATGATTATTTAAATAAAGTGGCTTGGTGAAAGAGAAAAATAATTAAAATATCACGTAGCTAAGTATCTGAAAAGGTTGTGAAAATTTGAACAACTAAGTATTATTTTTAATTAATATGAATTATGATAATATTCAATGATAGAAAAAAAGATATATAAGTAAAAATTTGATATTTCTTTGTCAATATATTTTTAAAACTTATATAATAATGTTAGAATTAAGAATATATTCACTAATGTTTGCAAATAAAGGTGATGACAATGGAACGAATACTTAAAGCGGAAGAAGGTGTAGGTAATGAAGACAGGCAGCGCAAGCTAAGCGGTGCGAACAGCTGATTGACCGTTATCTTATCGTAGACCGGCACAGGTAGGTACCTACAGCTCGCTATAGCAAAATAATGTATTTGCTGCGCGCGCCGTGAATGCTCTGTAATTTGAAAATTAAATAATGTAAGATTACTTGTCTATCCAGTCAATATTACACGTAAATAAGGTCCATGTAATAATAAATTGAACTGAAACGATTTAAGGTATGGCATAAATTCTTGATATTTCTAGTAAATTTGTAAAACACGCAATTAACGTTCGTGTATTACAGATATTTCAATGAATAATAGCAAATAGATTATTCTATATAAATTAACGAGAGAAAAGATCACCGTAATGCAGGTGGATTGAGAAAATATATGCACGTAATTAAAGTCCGTGCAGTTGTTGGGAACACATAAAGGAAATGATAATTATGTAAAGGAATTATCGGATTAGCACTGTCACTTAGTTACGATTCGATGACTTCGCCTCTTGTTCTGGAGCTTCGTTCGATGACCGTCGAGTAACCTTCCCCGATGTCCAAGGTCGCTGCTTTTAATCCGGATTGGAGGTCCAAATGAATACACTAGCAGTTTCGAGAGATATCCTGACTTAGAAAAGTTCATTAAATTCATTAAAGACCGTGCAGGTTTGCTTGAAACTATAAATTTGAGTCAGGTAAAACGTAGGCACAGCGAGCCGGCCACTTCAAGGTCACGCTCATTTGTTGCAAACGTCAATACAAAAGAAAATACATCGTATATATGCCCCTTATGTAAACAAAATCACGCAATTTATCAGTGCTCAAAATTTAAATCTTTATCAGTTTACTCTAAAATTAATAAGGCAAAACAATTAAAACTTTGTTTAAATTGTTTACGTCAAGGACATGAACTAAACAAATGTCGATTCGGTCCATGTAGGGTTTGTGGTAAGTGGCATAACACTATGCTGCATACCGATGAACAATTACAAATTGAGTCTAAGAGTAGTGCTGCTCCCTCTAAGAAAGATAATTGTGTCACATTGACTTCCCAGGAGGTCATTGACCCCGTGTCGAACAATAATGCATGTTTTACGGACAATGGAATAATTACCGAAGGTGACCAAACCGAAGTGGTCTTGTCATCCACACATAACAGTTGCGTTATCCTGTCCACAGTTCTAATTGATGTGCTTGACAGTGACGGGATGCGTCACACCGTCCGTGCTTTGCTCGATAACGGCAGTACATCTAACTTCATTACAGAACATTTGAGAAAGAAACTAAAATTGTCACTTTATTCAACTTCGACAGCGGTCGAAGGGTTAAGTCGTGAGTCAATTCGCATCAGTTCACGTTCGACTGTCACTTTACTGTCGCGTACTGAAAAATACAAAACAAACATTAGTTGTTTTGTCATACCACAAATAACGCAAATGTTGCCTGCTACACATTTTAACATAAGGTCATTAAATATACCTAATAACATAAGGTTAGCTGATCCAACCTTTAATACACCTTCTGACATTGACATATTACTTAACGCCGATGTATTTTGGAATGTATTAGGTGGCGAACGTATTTGGTTAGGTAAAAATAAACCAATTCTTCACAATAGTAAACTCGGCTGGTTGGTGTCAGGTGCAATGCATACACAGAGAGTAAATGGTACAGTCAGTCACAATCACAATTCTACGCACGTTAATACAGTCCATTGCCACTTTGTAAATGAATTAGAATTACAACATAAGCTTGATAGATTTTTTGATTTGGAATCAGTACCCTCACCTCGCAGGACTACAAAACAAGAAAATGATTGCGAGCTGCATTTTACTGCAACCACGACACGACAAAGTGACGGTCGATTTATTGTACAAATACCATTACAACAATCACCGGAAGTGTTAGGTGGATTGAGAAAATATATGCACGTAATTAAAGTCCGTGCAGTTGTTGGGAACACATAAAGGAAATGATAATTATGTAAAGGAATTATCGGATTAGCACTGTCACTTAGTTACGATTTGATGACTTCGCCTCTTGTTCTGGAGCTTCGTTCGATGACCGTCGAGTAACCTTCCCCGATGTCCAAGGTCGCTGCTTTTAATCCGGCTCGAAGGACCAAATGTGCGGGAATCTTCGTTGGATCTCGATCAGGCTCCCAGGGTTGTAGTCAATAATGAGAGATGTTAACTTCTTATTACTTATATTCTTTAATTTTACAAAGTTTGTATTAAAAAAAGGGAACGAATAGTGACTACGTGCGCGCGTCGATCGCGTACGGTACCAAGAGGGCAAGTGTTTGGTGGGGGGATCATAGCGGGCGCGTTTGTGAAGAGTAGTCGCGAAGATCGGCTGGTTTCTTGCGTTAACACATACTTACAAGCGTATCAAAAATTTGGAAAACAAGTAATGATGCAAATTCATTTTCAGAAAGTGTGTTTTAGCCTATCTCATGGAACTTTCTCAAAAATAAAAGTCAAGCTCATTGTGGTGCTACTATTCAATGCTAAAAAATCAATAAATTTTACAAATTGTTCAAATTTTTATAACTGCTTTGTCAAGTGATTAAAGATTTATTCGTTCGAAAAAAGTTTCGAAAGTCCGAGTTTTATTTATTTCCTCGCAAATATGTTATAAAACGTCGTATGACATTCGTGCGCTTTGATAATTACAGCCTCTGCTTTCTTGTAGCAATATCGCCTCGGCTGTAATTTTCAACTTACCGCACTTATATCTTAGTGTACTATTACTGTTACTTTGGTGGTATTTCCAAGACATGCTAACCTTGAGCTGATCCTGTGTCATCAAATAGTCTGCAGGGTGCTCAATTCTTCACAAACTTACTGCGATTTAGCGTATTTGCACTCTTAAGAATAATTCCAATGAAGTGGTGTTAGATAGATAATCAATTAGGACGGGGGTTCCTTTAAAGGAGATGTTCGATATTGGTACTCGAAAGCCCCCACGATAAATTATATATTATGCGAAAGTTTATGCTCAGAGGATGTTGAATATACCATTTTTTCATTTTGATACCCCGGCATTTTTGAGTAATTTTGAAAAGTGTATGCAAGAATTCTAAGCTTCTTATCAAAGTTTCTCTGACAAGATGTGGTAAAAAATAAAATAAAATAATTATTATTAGTCAGAAACAAGTGCAGAAACCAATTTGCCATGTTCTTCTAGTATTTACAATAACTCAAAATAGTCGTAGGCTGAACCAAATCAACCCCATGTCTAGTTATTAAAAAAAAATCGACAAAACAATAGACGACATTGACGTTTTATACTATGTCTGTGATGTGTCACATTTTTAAAATGTTTTTTTACATCTCTGGATAACAGTTTTTTGACCAGAATAAAATGTTATTTTTTATTTATATGCAGGCATTAAAAAATATAGTTTTTGTCTCATTATATTCTTAAAAATATACTCTTTCTTCTTATATAACTTTTGTCTTGGGGGGTAGCTGAGTACCAGCCCACATACATTTTCAGAACATGTCCTTTAAAAGGATTTACAAATAAAGAAAGAAAGCGATAAAAAACATTATAAGCTCTAAGCGGGAATCGAACCTCCGTCTTCTCTGGCCTGGGCGGATACCCAGGAGACGCGGGTTCGATTCCCGCCGAAGCATATAATTAAAAAAAATCAAAATCAGTTGGGTAGTTTGGGTTTCAAATAAAAAAAACTGAAATGAGAAAGTCATCTACGTATGCTTATGCATAATTGCGGATTTTTGCATTCCTATACGATAGTAGGAAACAATGTAAGCTGACGGTCATCTTACATTATTTCCTTCTATCGTATAGCTTCACTAAAAAGTCAGAGTCATAAGTCATAGGATTTTTAAAAATTTTTGGAGTTGGTGCTAAGTTGTTTCCAGAAATAATACAACGTGAAGCACCGACTCCAAAAAATATGTTTCTAGGTGATGAGTACCTACTTAAATTTAATTATTTTATCCTTTTCAGTTTTTTGAAGTCGGTTTTAATTTTTTTTTTTTTGTGAAAGACATACATACCTACACTTACGGGATTTTTAAAGATTCCAAAAAGGTTCTTGAATAAAGATATTTTTAAATTAGAATTTGTGTTTTGAGTTTTCTATAAATTTTATGGATCCTAATATACTTCATCAAAAGAGTCTTATTCAATAATCCAAATATTAAAATAATTATCCAGCAATTTATTACATTCTCTACCAGGTAAAGCTTGAAATTAATTTTCAATGTTTGCAAACAACGATTGACAAATAAATTAAGTATACACAAATGACCCCAGTCTCTTTGTTCGCAGTATAGATCAAGTTTACTGACCCCTATTTATTTTCGGCTCATCGCTTCACGCATCATTAGAACTCAATAGGACAAAATGTTTGCCGATACATCAGTGCAAGGATAATGCCCTGAGGTTGCGGGAACGTCAACAAAGTGCTAGTTTTTTTTTCGTTACCTCCATGGTTTGAAGCGGATTTATTTAAAGCTAAAAAGATCTGGATCAAGCCAGATTAATCTATTACATTAATTACAGAGAAAGCACACGGTCTTTTACGGTTTAAGGCAAAGAGTTTAGAAAGATGCCTTTATATGAAAAAATACATATCTTGGGAAGAATGCGGACTGCTCTATCACTGAGCTATCGAGGACATCAGAGATCCCATATGATTTTTTTCTTTAGTCTTTCTGTCACAGTGTAAATAAATAAATATGTTTAGTATGCGTAGTTGAAGCCGACCGGCTGGGCGAGTGGTTTGTGGGCCTTGTTATACAGGCTACTTGGTCGGGAGGTCCCGGGTTCAAATTCCGGTTGGAGCAAATGTTTGTATGATGAATACGAGCATTTGTTCACGAGTCATGGATGTTTATCTGTTTATTTAGTTTATTTCTAATATTTATATACATATTATTATCATTATTTATCCGTTATCTAGTATCCATAACACATGCTCTTAATGATGCTTACTTTGGGCTAGCTAGATAATAGGTGTGAGTGTATGAATATTATTATTATAAGGGAAAGTAAAGGAACTTGATTTAAAAAAATATTAAACAAAATAGTCGTACCTACCAGCATACCCGCCACAGAACAGCTCGTTGTCGTTGTAGTTGACGGGGTTGGGGAACCCGAACCGCCACATGGAGTTGCGGGCGGGCGGGTCCATCAGCCGCCCGTGGCCCTCCGCGCCGCGGTGGCCGCTCCCTAGCATCTGGAATTACGACAGCAGTACTATGAAGTTCTGCGATTTATGAATAAGTTAAGATTAGAAACCATCCATCCCCCATATTCTCTCAGCCTGTCGGATCACGAATTCGAAAAGTCACATGCCCTGCCGTCTGGCTTGACGCAAGAGTTTCCGATATTCGAATCTTTTGTGACAGTTGAGAATAAGGGGGCATGTTTCGGCCCTGAGACCGAAACATGCGAAACAAAAGTAAAATACATAAAGAAAAAAAAAGAAAAATAAATTCGTCAGATAACACAAATATCGTGGTAGAGCGCTGTGGCTGTGGTATTTTCTACTCAATACAAGAACACTGGACTGGGGAACTTGAGAAAGCATACTACACCTTACAGAAGATTTTTTTTTTATAGAGAGCACGACAAATGACTCAACACCACCTGATGTAGAGCGGTAAGAAGAGTTTTCACATTTACATGTTTTCGATCCGTTTAAACGCCTACTTTATGGTAACAATTACAAATAAAGAAAGAAAAACATTAAAAAGTATTTTTTAAACTCTAATCAAACCAAATCAAAATATTTATTCACGAGAAACATGGTACCTAATTACTGAGATGTTGATTTAAATAATTATTGTTCATACAATACATATCTATTTAATCTTTCATTCAGTTGCTTTTGCATTTAGTTCAGTCTGTCCGAGTGTCACGTAGTCCCAATAAGTCTGTGCATCCCTGACTTCAGGCTATGGTGACAGCTACGGCTCGTTTTGTTTTTCTCTTTTTGTATAAAAAAAACTACCGCATAATATGTCCTATTGTTTTAATTGGTACTTACTTGTAACAGAAATATCCAATATGTTAAAAAAGTTGTCCCGCCCGTCCCGTATCGCCTCATTTCCATCTGCAAATAATACTACAAATTAACGACAAACAACAAAATATGTCTTGCTTATTTTCTTTTGCTCTTTTGAATTACTTTTGAAATCTCGTAAAGGTCGTCCATAAGCATAACCGGAATTCGTCGTTCCAAATTTTATGAATTTGTAGGACGTTTTATTTTGGAAAGGAATTTGGCAAATTTTTTGTAAGATGTTCAAGGATGTTCCGTTATATTGCCCCTTTTTATTGACTTAAAGAGATTATTAAATTAAAACGGTACCTACTCATTTCTACATAAATATTAAATGAATTACCGCACTAAAAGCTTTTTTTTTTCACTGTGCAGTAAAAAAATGATCATCATTTCTGCCGAGAGGCGTCCACTGCTGGACAACGGCCAAGACAAGAAAAATTAACATAAAAATATGAGAAAAGATAAGTTACTACGAATAGAAACGTGAAAAGTGAGGTTAGAAAATGAAAGATGGCAGCCCTCTGAAAGCTCTCTATCCGAATTCGATTTGAAAATAATCCCCCCGAAAATTACAGTGTAAGTATTTAGTTGTACAGTATATGTAAAATTGCTTAAAATCTCGTAGTGAGGCGACTGAACTTAGCAGATGTCTACTAACTTAGTAGTAGAGTACTTAATTGGGCAAAATTGCTCATTGACTTTTATGTGAAAGTAAGAAACTACGTCGCTTAAATAGTGTACTTTATCTTGTTACTTAGTATTTTGACCGACTAAATAAGACACGACTACTTAAGCGCGTGTTCCTTTTTACATTTATGATACATTACTCTTCTTTACTTGGTAGAAGGTATTTTTATTGGATAGCAGCATCCTAAAGCTGGCATTTTAATTCGAAAACAACTATAAGAGGGACAAATAATTAATTTTGCGCCGCGCACGGGTAGACTACTGCAACTCGCTATTCCGCTGCGAGCCAAAGGAGCGTTAGACTTTTATTGGTATCTAAATGTGCAGAAAAAAAATCTTAGTTTTTCTGTAAATTTAGAATTTAGATAAACAAAACATAAATATAACAAACACAATACCTATGCTGGCAAGGCGCTCTTATCTCTACATGCGATCTCTAACAGACACCATAACCCTAAGCAGTCTACTGAAATGAATAAATGGAAAATGAATTTCTATTTTTCGCTTTTGGGGTCATTTTCTATGGCTATTTCTTTATATCTTCTTCTTATTCATTCTTGTCAAAAAAATCCTATCCATAATAGCATTGTAAAACTAACATATTTTATTAGCGCCGTTTTGGAATCCCAATAACTATAATTTAAATGTCATTTTACTTAATTCGGTAATTAAAAAGCTATTAAGCATTTAATAAGTTCACACAGCTGGTTGAAATTGGCAGTGCGAAAGCTCACTTTGAATCAATTAAATAATTTCATTACCTTATAATTATTCAGACGAGCAAGACATACAATTAAGTACCATTTTAGTTGGCGGTTACAATAAGAGTAATATAATGCTATGGCAGCAGTTCTCTGTGGAATGCTGCTATTTATTTTAAATGAGGTAAATAAAAACTATTATGACCATTTAGAAATGTTTCGCCTCTGACACGAAGCGAAAGTGAACAGTTTAGTTGTCACTAAACTGTTCACTTTCGCTTCGTGTCAGAAAATTCCCAATTGTCACCCCTTAGGACAGTGCTTGAGACAACTGGGAATAATCCACAGGTCTTATACATGAAAGAAACACATGATGAGTTTTTAATTGGGCCTTAACACAACCACGCTCTGTCCTAGTGCGGGTTGGTGGGTGAAAGCGGTTAATAGTGATTAATTTAGCTTTTTTTTATTTAATAAAACCAAACATCTTTATAGAGTGTAGAGTCGCCGGATTAAGGTTTATTCCCTTTTACCTTGATTATTGTTCGAGTAACTATTATAAATGTACAGGGTGGCAGTATTAGCCACTTGCAAAAACTTCTTATTTATTTGATAATTTCATGACATTTCTACGAAATAATGCAACAGTCTTTGCCTCAAAGTGAAATACCGCCGCGCTCTATTGAGCACACCAAGCTTCTTGGATGCCAGCTTGACTTTATCCTCCAAATGACTACGGAACTGCACGTCACTAGAGATATCAACACCAAGATATCATATCAATTATATTATGTCATCATCATCATCATCAGCCTATATATGTCCCACTGCTGGGCACAGGCCTTCCTACATGGGAGAAACATGAGATTTGGCTATAACTCCACCACGCTGGCCCAATGCGGGTTGGTGGGTTAAGACGATTGCAGTAACAACCGGGACCAACGGCTGAACGTGCCTTCCGAAGCACGGAGGAGCTAGAGATTTGATTGACCCATCCCGGGACCAACCATGGCGAAAGTTGCTTTGTTTTCGTGATCGAAACCAGAACGCTCAAACCACCACGCCACAGAGCTCCTCAATTATGTATATCAATTATGTAAATACTAAAAAAATATCTTTAATTGACCACTTTTTATTTAGTTTAAAGTTGTTTGCCGACAGGAGTGGCTTTATATTCGTATTATAACCTCAGCAAACGTTATCAGAAGAAAGATATTCACGCCTTACTTCGCGTGTGTTTTAGCGATGAAAAGTGATTTAATCGCCACTAAGGTGCGTGAGTGCCATAATTTGTATCACGCCGAGGCGCCCCTGCACAACACACGACTTTCAATTTGTACTACGAACAATTTAAAAGTGTATATGGAATAATAAAAGGGTGGAACTCTCTGCCTGCCCATCTTTTTCCCGAAATCTACAATTTGGATTAGGTAAATGTGTACAGTCGACCACAGAAGTAGCTGAACACTTTAGTACCATGTCACACCGATCTTGTGCACGTACTTTATAGTTGCTACCGTACTATATTGACGCTAGAGTCGTTGTGACATGGTACTAACATGTTCAGCTACTTCTGTGGTCGACCGTACCATCGCAGGCCATAATCATCACTTAACACCAAAGTGTTTGCCTATTAATCATATTTTGTTAACTATAAGTTTTACTATTTAATGCTAGGAAGGCGATGACTACACAACACAGCAGAGAAGAGATGTTCCGAAAATGTATGGTAGGTACTTGAACTACTTCCAACTCTCCAAACTAATATTAAAAATAAGAAAGTCTGCTGCTAAGGACATAATATATTATTATCGGCGGGTACTGTGCTACTTGGCTAGTAATTTGGCTATCCATGTTCGTTACTTCTTGAATGCGGATCTAGATCTATTTAAAATCGAAATTACTCACACATTTATTCTCGCTAGCCCGTGAATACGCCTCGTAAGAAATATATTTGCATTGAATGAGGCACTTAGCCACAATAGGTATGAAGTCTTGTTTTTCACATTTCACTTTAGGCAAAAGACATTAACAATTTGCTTATAAAGATATTGTTTTATTTTTAACATTTTTAGGGGTTTTTTTATTTAACGGGTAACTCTTGACCTCCATCTCACCTGGTGGTAAGTGAACAACGATGGAAGCGAGCTACACCCGGATTCCTCAACCACAGAGGAACTGGCTATCTTACCTTTAACTGCCGGAACACAACAATGCGAAACCCCGAATCGAACCCCGGACCTCTAGATCTGAGACAGGTGGTCTCAACCACTAGACCACAGAGGCGGTTTAAAATTAAAATGGCAGACCCCTTCTATTGATAAATTATATTAGTCCATCCATAGGTATATTTTTTATGATCCATTTAGACAATCCGCTGTGACTTAACTGATTGTGGCTGATTTCTTTGTTATCTTTACTGAGATGACTAAAAATTCTTAGAAGTGTTTTTTAGTAACCTAAAACCACAAAAGCGAACGAAAAAGTACCAACTTGTTTTGATTATCTTCTTTGTTTTATGTATTTTTTTATATGTTACTTCGCGTCATCGGCTGGGCCCTGTCATAATATCAGCGCTTCTGCGGCATTCTGCGAATGTCGCAGAAGCTAAGTGCTGAGACAGGGGCCTATTGGCGTTGCACTTATGTAATTTTTATTGTGATTATTTTATTGTAAATGTGCAAGTCAATAAAAATATTTCTTTCTTTCTTTCTTTCTTTCAACTTTTTTGCAAACCCGTACTACATATAGGTAAACATACTGCTGCAGACCAAGTTAAAGGCTAATATAGGTATCTTAATACGTGGTATAAAGAGCCATTTTTCAACAAACGTGTGTAGTTACAACGAAAAGGAGCGGGATAACTTGTTAAGATCATTGAAATAAAATACGGTTACTTTAAATATTGGGTTGTAGACACGAAAGGTTAAAGTGGTCGTATTCCAAATTCTTTTTTACTTTATTAACTTCGGAACCTAAAGGCATGTCTGACATGCTATTGGTCTGTTTTTTTTTAAATATATGGCTATACAGAATGAACTTGACAAATAATCCCGGTCTAAAAAGTTTTACACGAAGGAAACATTTCTTTATTTTTAAAACTAAAAGCAAAAAGTAACTGCGCTCAAAGATTTATGAAAATCTTACAAATTGCCTAGCCTAGTCTAGTCCTAAATTCCTAGCCAGAAATCACACCCGGTGATTTTGAAAAATAACACTTGTTAAGGTGATTTTCCACCAGAGTGCCGAGACGAGACGAGAAGAGAATTGAAATCGCACTGACCCTTTTCCACAAAAAATAGCTAGCTCTAGTAGAAATGGCTTGTACTATCATGACGGTATTCTCAGGTAATAACACGGTAATAAGTAGCAAAGAACAACAATAAACCTATTGCGAGAAGCGTGTTTCTTTTGCAGAGTTAAATTATATTCTACATCGAGAGCAATACGGTTCATTTTTACAATATAAATTCACGCCTAGTATATCCTCGTCAATCCTCACTATTTCCACCAAAGATGCGCTAGGTGAGGATTGAAAATTTACCATACATATTTCAATTCTCGTCTCGTCTCGTCTCGCCCCTCTGGTGAAAAATCAGATAAGGTTCGAAATCATATCCAATATCACATTAAAATATATACTCTATATAGCAAGCAATACGGTTCATTTTACACACACCAATATTTCAATTCACGCCTTGCATATTCTCGTCAATCCACACTGTTTACACCAAAGATGCGCCAGGAGTTAAAATTTGCCATTCAAATTTCAATTCTCGTCTCGTCTTGTCTCGCCCCTCTGGTGGAAAATCACCTTTATACACCATTCGATAGTGTAGATTTTGTTAAAATTGATCTCTTCTTTTAAGTTTGTCGTATATCATTACTTCCCAGAATTTTTTCTTTACTTGCGACGTTATCGAATGGTGTTAATATACAGGTTGTATTTCTTTCAAAACTCTTGGATAGGAATATTGTTTTTGAAAAAACAAAATGAGGCAGTTTTATTTTTTATCAACATCCAGGCCCGAGACTCCTTTGAGTACTTTTCGCTACATCTCATAGTTTTAACCTGTATACAAAAACTATCAATTAGATTGCAGTACCTACTTCAGACATAATTGATCTTATAAATATTGTGCGCCAGCTGCTGACCAATGGTTAGTCACGACTCACGACAGCATCGCAAGCGTGGCCAAAAATGGACATTAACGTAAAACAATTAAGCAACTTCACTGAAGCCATAGTAATTTGGTGTTCAGCAGTAAACCGCAAATATTGTACGCAAAATACTACAAAGTGCGCCGGAGTGTGAATTTCCGAATGACATTTCTATAGTTCAAATGTTTGTGAATACTTATAGGTTTTTGTTGACTAATTTTATTTGAAAAATGACTAAGGAACTAAAAGCTTTTACCGCATCGTTAAAGCTTTTACCGCATCCTCAATTCTTGCTCAAACTTACGAGTCAATCGGCAAACGAATGGTAGAGGTTTACAGTTCAGTATTTGTAAGCGTTTGGGTCAACACACGGGCAACCTTGACAGCCGTGTTAGCTGCGCGTGCGCAGCTCAACATACGGAGTAGATTATGTCATCAAATGTCAGGCGTTGACAAGTGAACTGAATATTATTAAGAAAAGCAATGAAATTGCTTTACACTGATTAATTATTCGTAGTATATTTATGGCTGCTTCTGAAAGGTTAACTACAATATCAATAATAAATTATGAAAAAACTGGCTCAAAATGCAATAAGTAAATCACAATTTTATTTATTTAATAGTTAATGGAAACCGACAAGTAACAAGATAGGGAAGGGGAAAGGAAAATGCCGTAAGAACCAGCCGTCACGGCAAAAAAAGATGACTTTTGAAGGAGCGCAACTGTACAACAAAATACCCTCACGTATAAAAAATGTAAGCTTATTTAGTGTATTCAAAGTTAAACTTGCACAAACATTTTAGAAAGTAACTAAGTAATTATTGAATATTAGCTTATTCTAGCGATGAGTCCTTTAAATAAATACATACTAAAACAAATGTTCGAACGACATATTAGTAATTTTATAAGGTATACAGGGTGGTGCCGTTAATACGACAATAAATCGAAACATGGTCTATATTAGTTCATAGAAATGGTTTGCCACTTTCAAAAACATCTAATTCATTTGATAAGTAATTGCATGCCATTGTATGAAATAATATAACATTGTCTGCATAATTTCATAGAAATGCCATGAAACTATCAAATGAATAAGATCTTTTTGATAGTGGAACACCGTTCCTATGAACTAATATAGCCCATATTTTAATTTATTGTCCTATTGACGGCACCACCCTGTGTAATGTTCTCATGTAAGTGACTGTAATTGTCTTTTTTGCGTATATATTTCTCTAACTATAAAATGCAGTACCTATCTATTTTTAGCTTTTCTTATTCTTAAAAAGGTAGCTCTTGGCCTTAACTCACCTGGTGATCAGTGATGATAAGACCGAAGATTGAAGGGAGGGAGCTACGCCTCAACTAAAAAAACTGGCTATAAAAGCTCCAAAGGTCCTGAACACAATAATGCTGGTAGCATTATTGTCATGACGGCAGACTAAGGTAAGATGGTGTATTCGTAGCTAGCCAGGTGGACTTAGAAAACGCCCTACCACCAACCATACCCAAGAAATATTTTTGCCGCCACCGGAAAAGATCCCCGGACCTCTTAAGCTGGGTACTGCCCAACGTCACGAGGTGTAATGTAATATTCGCATCGAGCATGTTACGCTGTGCTCTAAAATCGACGTAACATGCTAGTTTGAACTCTGTGCTCCATATTCGCCAGCCACTCTCAGTCAAGATGTCTGACAGCGAGGTTGGGATCTTTGATTCTTCTTAATTTTTGATTTTAACATTATTATAAATGTTTGAAAAATTACTTAGTAATTAAAATATAATAAATATAGAAAAATTTTCACGTCCTGAGGCAGGAAACGAACCCGCGACCTTTCGCAATCCGGGCGACTGCTCTGACCACTGAGCCACCCAGGACTTGGGATATCCCTGTGAAATTCTTCTAGTCTATCTGTATTTGCGTTTATGAGCTAACGTCCACCCTACAATGTCGAAATATTCTATTTCAACATCCGAAACGAGTATTTTTACAAATACCGACGATTCGGTTAAGTTGGGGCAGTGCTTTCAAATATTCTTTATTTTTGATTTTAACATTATTATAAATGTTTGAAAAATTACTTAGTAATTAAAATATAATAAAACTAGAAAAATTTCACGTCCTGAGTGCCGTTTTATTATATCTTTGATTCTACTAAATTATTGTTCCAAATTAAAAAGAAATAACGTTATTGGACATCAAACTTATTTAAAAACAGAGACGTATCTGATGGTTTGTCATTAATAGCAATGGTTCTTCACTGGTTTTTTTCTATTTAATACTGTGTTTTTTCTTTGTCCCACTCCATGTTTTAAAGTCAAAGTCATTTGGGCGTTTTCTTGACAACCATATGACAACCGTTGGCGACACTAGCGTTCCGACGACGAGCACGGCGTGAGCCGGAACTAAAAAGTTGTTGAGTTCTGTTTCTTTATGTAAAAATCAATCAAATATTGAATGAAATCTTTGCGATACATTTTAAACACAAGAAAAACGAAATATAAAAATATTCATACATAGCCAAGGGATCGACGTAGAGATTAGTAAATACGCTTACGCCCAACGCCGTGCTCAAACGTCAAAATTAATGGCAGTTCGTTGTTTTGTCAGACGTCAAGCTCGATGTCGAATATTTCAGTTTGTGAACCACACTGCAGCGCTGCTGACAGCCACGAATTTAAGACTGCTGAATTTAGAGAATCGCATAGCAGGGCATCTCCCATATATTTGCACTCACAATTTAGTCCCAGAAATAATAAAATCGACTATAATTATAAATAATACCGATATGCTTTAAATTTATAGCTTCCTTATATTGGTACTTATGTATTGCTCTACCTCACAAAATAAAAATGTCCAAGCAAAATTAACTCATTGCCGATACAAGATCGCGTGTTTTGCGATGAATATCATTTAAATTTAAATATAAGCGATTATTCGCGCTTCCGAATAATGAGGAGAAAATGCCCTTAAGGCACATTTCATGACTTAATTAGCTGATGTTTACGAACCATTTCTCTGTCCGTACTTACTATACCGTTAAATACGGAATTAAGTAATTATAACAATCGCTTATAAATAATCGATATAAGAGTTTCAGGTCTCAGTTGATAAGTCTTTAAATTCTAGAATCTATCGTAATTAACATGTAGTTTTTAACCGACTTCAAAAACGAGGAGGTTCTCAATTCGGTTGGTACGTTTTCTTCTTTTTTTTCTATGTATGTATACCGATCATGCCGAGATTTCTGGTCCGATTTACCTACGTGATTGTTTTTTGTTCGATACGGAACTGTTACCATTTGGTGCCATAAAAAAATATTTAAAATCAATTGGGTAGTTTAGTTTTCAAATCAAAATAACTGGACTAATTAAATCGTCCATGTATACGATTTTGCGGGTTTTTGCTTTCGTATAGCGTTTTAGTGAAACGATACGATAGTACGAAACAATATATGCTGACGGTCACCCATCTAGCTTTGACCTTAGAAAGTTATCACTATAAACGGTAAAATAAAAAATAAACAAAAATTAAAAAGTTTATCCTTTATCCTTTTTACAAAATACTAAAAAGAATAAAGGATAAAACATATTTTTGGAGTTGGTGCTAAGTTTTTTTTTTAACTTTTACTTCTCTTAGAAAAGAAATAAACGCAATAAGAAGTAGATATATCTACTTTTATATGATATATCTACTTCTTATTGCGTTTATTATAAATAATGCTTATGCTTATGCTTTATTACAAGCCAAGCATTTTTTTATAAAGTTATATATAAAGTAATTCTAACAATAGATAAATAGGAGCTCTTTATTTTGCACAAACAAACAAACAATTTTAACAAAAGCTTAATTTAGCATTACTATTACCTAAAAGACCAGGTACGGACGACGGAACCTTTAATTCAATAGACAGAGCCTTGTTGTCTCCGTCTATATGTGCTTAAGTATTTTCTTCTACTGCATAGCTTTGTTGTTACTGTCTAAGTTTATATGTAGGTATGTTTTATTTTTATGTTTGGTGTATGTAAATTTTTTCTTTCTTTTTTCTTTCTTTACTTACAATAGGAATACGTTCTAGACAGATTACAGATTGGTATATATACTACTGGGTTCAAGCTCTTCTTTACACTCAATCAATCAAATATTCTATAATGCACAATAGGAGACATGCATACTCAACAACAATAAAAATAAAGAAAAACAACACAATTGGCAGCCTTATTGCTAAGCAGCAGTCTTTTTCAGTCAACCTGGAGTGATAGGAAATAATTCAGACTGTTTCCGAACAAAAATATTTTTATTCAACCACGACTACTGGCATTATTGATGAACTGAAATACCAATTTATGTGTAAAAATGTAATATATTTTTTAATAGATATTTATTTATTCCCCTTAAATAATCCGACTCCGCATATTAAGGTACGTTAAAGGTATATTATTTATAACGCATTTTCCGTTATTATATCGCACCATAAAATTCCAATTAAAATTTTTCAGAAAATTACCAAGAAGAGGTGTGACCATAATAAGCCTTCACATTCTACCTGGCGTTTAAAGTGTCTAATTGCTGTATTTATTAACGTCATAATTACTTTGTACAACAGTAGGTAATTAAGGTGCAGTTTGGGATTATTTTCGTATCCAAACTCCAGATAGGTTCTGAGCACCTTTAAAATATATTTTTTGTTTAAAAACAGTATGTTATTTTGTCTTCCATAAAATTTACCTTATAATCTGACCATGATGAAAGTGGTATACTTTGACAAGCCAAAACGAGAATTGAATAATAATAAATCTTTGCGGAAAGCTGTAATTCTGGAGTTGCGGGGGGTCGATGTAATATGTGCGTGAGCTGTGTTTGAGTGGTATAACTGTAGTGTATGTTACGATACGAAATAGAACGCATTTTTAAGGGTTATCACGAGCAGGACAATGTTTTTATTAATATCATAAGAAAATAAAAGTGGTCTGTAAGGCGTCAAACTTTCACCCTTTAAGTTATAACTTCTGGTCAAGGAACACAACCACCCGCTTAAATTTTATTTCGGACTTTCGGAACGCACTGTTTCTACTACAATTATGTTAAATGTAATCATATTTTAAGAAGATAATGATTATATTTAATTTTATTCGACAATATTCCGCAATTATCAACAGCTTTTTATAAGAAAGGCAGATTAGCGGTATTTCACTTGAGTTTGGAGAACCCAAATACGGTCGTCCTTCCTTACAGAAGATCGCAGCTATATAGCTCTACTTAGTTGAGTAAAGCCTTCGCAAGAGCTTTTTGAGAAAGCGTTATATTAGGACTTGGGACTTGTCTCCTATGCTGACAACATAACGGTTTCTCTTGACCACCCCTGTCGTATAGACAGGAGTGCTTTAATAATAATATCGAGAAAGCGTACTTAAGTACACCGTTTGATTTCGGACAGATCATTGATTTTACAGAATCTCCCTTGAGTTCAGTAGTTTTAAGGGTGTTCCTGTTAAAATATACAGTGTGTTACAAAAATTTAAGGGGGTAGTTATGTTCGACACATTTCAGACCACTTTTATTTTCCGATTACATTAATAAAAAATCATTTTCCTGCTCGCGACAACCCTAAACATTGCGTATCGTAAGACACACTATAGTTATACCACACACACACACACACACCCATGCACATACTACAATATCGACCCCCCGCAACCCCAGAATTCCTAAAAATTTTTTTGTTCTTATTCTGTAGCACCCCGTATAATATACGTTCTACGATATTAAAGTAAGAATGGGATTGAACCAGCGCCATATTGTGACATCACAGGAGTGATACTAACTACAAAATAAAAAATGCAAAATAAATAAAATAGGTTATTATTTTATAGACAACCAGCTTCCGTTCGCGACTTTGACTGCGCTATCCCACGGGGACTCATTCAAACAATTATTGTATGTATTTCAGGGGATACACTTAAGGCGATACCTCGTCGACACTAGCGACACCACTTGATTTATATTAATTGTGTTGAATATAGAACATAATAAACAAAAACGCTTTAGTGAATGACTAAAGAATGGTATTTGTAATTTTTTGAGATGTGCTCGGTATAAGATATTCCTCTACATGTTACCTATTTTTTCATTATTGCCGAAAGTGGCCACTTTTAACAATAATAAAAAATTTGGTTACGTATAGGTCGACACTTTATACAAGATACATCTTTAAAAATTACAAATACCGTTCTTTAGCAATTCTCTAAAGCGTTTTTGTTTATTATGTTCTAAATTCACCATAATTAATAACAATCAATTGGTGTCGCTAGTGTGCACGACTGTTTTAATTTTATTTTTGTGTTACTTTCTTATGCGGAGTGAAGTGAATGACGTACCCTTTTCTCATAACTTTATTATTACTATACACACAGATACTGAGAATCATGTCAAGTAACCTTATTTACTCAAGAGTAATCGAAACGATACAAAAGTCTTGCTTTGATGTGCAATCAATCGAAGGTAGCATATTAATTTCCTTAGTCGGCCCCGATCTGGGGTGCGGTCTCAAAATTATTAATGAAGAGCACGCTCCGGCCGCACATTACCGCGAACGTATTTAAATTATCGCTTGCGCACCAAACTGATTGACTCCCATTCATCTCGTTGGACCAACAAACAATCGTAAGCGCAAGATTACACGTTCCACATGTTATTTGCCTGTCGCACCGCGAAATATCAACAGGTTATCGTTCAGGGAACTTAATTAAAAAGCGATATATCACCCCCATTTATGCATATGTCTCATGAGGTTTGCCGACGATGTTCCAATGATAATTGTTGATTAAGCAAGTGATTAAGCGAGGCCCTGATGGGGAACAACGGCAGATACAAATCTGCGCGGGCGCAGCGTCCGCGTTGGCGGCAGACGCTTTCAGGCAGCTGATTATTTTCAACAAAATTAAGACTCATTTGTGAAACGAGACATAAATGTTAATGTTTATATGTCGCGGATATTTTATGGCAGGGAATTTGTATTCATTCACTGACTGTACGTAATATCTATAGATATACCTATCATAGAGTTGTTATTTATTTTTAGTGGGAATACCGTCGAGACTACTGAATTAATTTAAAGGAGATTCAGTGAAATGACCTTTAATCAAAGACCCAGGCTGTAACTGTGCGCTGTCCTCAAGGTCGTATGCTCTACATTATTAATTGTCATGACAACTCTACATATTTCCACTTCACTTATCTAGACTTCTTTATTCTAATTCTTTATTTCGACAAATATGCTATAGAAATAATCCAACATTTTATTTTTGGTAAAATCATATTTGCTTAGCTTTTCAGCATAGGGTACGTAGGTGTACTATCATATTAACCAAAACGACCTATGAAAGATCTAGAACAATATTCTTAATTTTTGATTTTAACATTATTATAAATGTTTGAAAAATTACTTAGTAATTAAAATAGAATAAAACTAGAAAATTTTCACGCCCTGAGGCAGGGATCGAATCCGCGACCTTTCGCAATCCGGGCGACTGCTCTGACCACTGAACCACCCAGGACTTGGGATATCCCTGTGAAATTCTTCTAGTCTATCTGTATTTGCGTTTATGAGCTAACCGTCCACCCTACAATGTCGAAATAAAAAAAATAATAAAAAAAAAATCTAGTTTTATTCTATTTTAATTATTATCTAGAACAATGTTAGGCCATGTTGGGCTTAGTTAAAATTAAATGAAGATCTCGGATTTTTTTATAATGATCTTTTTTGAGTCTGACTTAAAAGATGACTTCAATAGTCATCTTGATGCGTACCAGTGTATCAAAAAATAATGATCGACATAAATCTACGTTTGGCGGAGGCGGCTCACTACATAGAAACAAAAAGTTGTCGAATTGAGAGAGAACCTCCTGCTATTTGGAACGGATTAATAACCAAATTACTTAATCCGTTGAGAATATTCTAGCGGAATGTAAAACAGTGTTTTACTGATTACATTGAAACCTAATCTTTTATTAACAAGTGTGGCAAAAAAGAACTTGGGCTGAAAAGAGAAGAGGACCAGGTAAGAGGACGCTTTATGTTCACAGCATAGAACAAGCAAGCTCCTACTTTGGGCTTGATAATAGGTGTGATTGTATGATCATCATGTAATACAAGTCTCCCTGCTCCCAACACAATGCTGATGGCCACAATCACCACAAGAACACAACACCACAAACTTTTTAAGACTACAACCGTCTCAAGACATTCATTCAGACAGACATTCTAAATTCGAGTGGGAAATACGATTATGCCATAACTGAAATGGACTTATGCTCGTTTACAGGCGACTCCTAAATATCCCCTTTGCATTTTTACAGACATAACTATTTTGTGTTGTGTTTAACGTAAATGAGAAAAATTTACTTTCAGACGTCATTAACGATTAAGTATCACCACTCAACACAAATCATGACGAATGACACGATCTTTACATGTTCAAGTTTTGCAAGTTTCCTACCCGATAAAACAGGAAACCTGTAGGATTGTAAGACAGGCGTATCGAAACAGAATTAATTGAAGACTTGACGGCTTTTGCTTTACCTACAATTTTTGTTGAAACTTCCTGATGAGGCGTTTAATGTGGATCAAGGATTCTCCACCATGTAAAACCGTCCGATGTTGGAAATATTTATTGTGGCTAAAATGTAAGTTGACACCACAATTCACCTCTTACAGAAATAAGTTGCTATAACTAGGTACGCCATTGGACGACTGACGGGGAGAAAGGAAAAGGTTGATTAAGGTAGTTTTATTTCTTTTTATATTTATTTATTTATTAGGAGGACCACACCAAACTAACATAAAATCAAGAATTCTATTGATTTCTACAGGAATAAATAAAATAATAGGCTGTCATTAATTAATAATTCTGATAAAAATGGTCCCTAGAGAGGTATATACTTGATATTTTTCTGGAGTAGATACTTCAGATTATAGAAAAATTCAAGCGGCGTTGTACCTCTGGAGGTTTATGACAATTTAAAAGTCAATTCTGTCAGGAACCTGATGCTTGACGGGTTAAAAAGAAATAAATTAAGTTACACTAAAATTATACTATCTATTTCAAGGCATGATCCTCGCCCTTAAAAAATTAAAATGCGTATTTGATTTAATTTCGTATATTGTAAAAATGGTGTATTTTTGTCTTTTAAAATGAAATATTGTGGAAACTGTACAGGGTGTTACAGAATTCCAAAATAATAATCCTATCTAAATCCACATATTTTGAGGGGCAACACAGAACCTATCACTGCGTGTCCGGTTTTTTTAAATATTTATACCACTTTAATATTGTTACGTGTATTCTATTCTAATCATACTGACGATTATGGCAAAGCTATTTTGCTACACCTTCCCAAAAATAGTATAAAAATTAAATATTTAAAGATCACACACAGCCACCCCTGAGAAATATAATGTTTGAAGCGTCCGATAACAATAATCTGGTGAACTTTAACTGAACATTTATGTCAACTATACATTTTGGTCGATCGTGCCATATCGAGCGAATTTATTGAATACATAAGGGTCCCTTCTCGCCGAGCTCAGAACCATAACTTAACAACACCATTAACAAGTTTAACATCACATACAAATTGCAAGTCCGAATTAAAAGCGGTCATTGGCGGTAATTGAATATTTTTTTCTATGCTATTTTGAACTTTATAAATATTAACAAAAGGGTGTTCCTTTAATGTCGTAGGGGTTTCCTGATTGCATCTTTATAGGGTATATTATTAACGGTTTAAATTATGCGATCATGTGCAATTATTGAAAAAAGTCTTGACGGTTGACAATAGGCAGTAAAGGGATCTCATGAGCCTCCTGAATGCCAATTATTGCGCGGCTTGAACAAATTTATGACCTACACTTTAAATAAATAATAAAGTAAAGAGAAAATACAGCGTATTAAAAAGTCCGATACAAATTTAAATAGAGGTACTAATGGACGCGTTATTGTTATTTAAGCCAGGAATATTTTACAAGGCTATAAACCGAGAATTATTCATTTTAACGTATTAATGACTTGATATGGCATGACTTTATGTCTTAACTATAACTAGTAAAACAATATAATCACATTTGTTTTATGTAATTTTTTATTACCTAACGCAAGTCATCTCAAAAATTAAGTAAGTAAACTTTTTTATGATGGCAAGCAAGGATAGCAACGAAGCGTACTTATTCCTAAACGTACGACCCAAAATCAAAACCGACTTCAAAATATATATTCTTTATACTACTAAGTAGATGACAAACAAGCTGACGGCCCACCTGATGGTAAGCGGTAACCGTCGCCTATAGACACCTGCAATAATAAGAAAAAATCACTTGATATTGCAGGTGCGTTGTCATCCTGAGGCTTAACATGAAATGCCGTCCATGCCCAGTAATTACACTGGCTACCTTTCCCTTCAATCCGAAATACAGCGAACTGTTTCACGGGTAAAATAAGAAAGGCGGTGGTACGTACCCAGTCGACCCTACGTACGGGCCTACCACCTAGTTAAAACAAAACAAAATGAATATCCTGAATTTCGCATACATTAACGACTTAATTAATAATTATTCCAGTTATTTTGATTTAAAAACCAAACTTTCCAATAGATTTAGAAATAATTTCTATTTCAAAATCTATTACCTAGTAGTTAGGACCAAATGACGGAATTCTGATGTAAAAAACATAAAGATACCAAAAAAAAAATACAGCCTAATTGCTAACCTTCTCGTTTTCGTTGGAAGTCGGTTAAAAAAGAGTAGAGGGCACCTACATATATTAATTATGTTATTACAAGTTAAGCTACAATGGGGCTGACACATCTATCAATACTTATATAAATCAATCAAGATATAAAAATACTACCCATTGATAAAAATCTTACAGAAGCGTTGTATATTTCTCACCTAAATACGATCCCATTTGCTAACTAAACTAGATTAATTAGGTACCTATGTCAAAACGTAAAAAAAAGACTTTGATTTGTGTAAGTACTATTAAAAGGAAATTTAATATATTTTTATCTAACAAAACATACTATGAGTAAGTGACTGCCACTCAAATCGATTTCTTACACCACCGGTAGCACCGCCAATATCAGAGGAACATTCACAATCAATTAACTTAAGTCAAAATGTCACCGCACACGATAAGTAGGTAATAAATCGATTCCTTTATAAAAATTAAAAGCGCAAATTACACGCCAGTGATATATCTTTATCTCAATGTTGAGAATACCGTTTTTTTGGCCGAAAAACTGGCTCAAACTGAGTTGTTAATCGAATGATCATTAAAAACACAAGCTGCGTGTTTCTAAGAATTGGACTCACAATTATAGGCAGGGAGCTCGTGGTCTGCATGCCGGTAAACCACATTACTTACTCCGAAAAAAATAATAAGGGTTACCGGTTTGAAATCAGTAAAGATCGGTCGGCAACTGACCTGTTTATTTTTTACAAGAAAGATGGTAAAGAGAAGTTACTAAGTGGTAAGCCCGTATGTAGGGTCGTCTGGGTAGGTACCACCGCCTTATTTCAGCCGTGAAACAGTTCGCTGTGTTTCGGATTGAAGGGAAAGATAGCCAGTGTAATTACGTTGCCATTTCATCTTAGGGCTCAGGATGACAACGCACCTGCAATATCAAGGGATTTCCCCTTGTTATTGCAGGCGTCTATAGGCGGCGGTAACCGCTTACCGTCAGCTTGTGGCCGTGAGCTTGTTTGTCATCTAGTAGTATAAAAAAAAAGTTACTGTATCAGTACAGGGACCACTCGCGCGTTGCCTATATTCTCAAAAAATTAAAAGAAAGGTATACATTGACAGAGTGGAAGATGAGTCCTGCTGCCCCGGCATAACGGTTTCTCAATGACCTCTTGTGATTTCAAAGCAGTTATTTAGCTGCGTTCTTTAAACAAGTGGAACTTGGACCTATTCACATTCATTTGTTCACACTACTTTCTGTGCGGATACTCCTTAAAGGGCCTTTTAGATATTTTTTCTCTCACGAAAATTTTAAAGTTCTGGCAGTTATCGATTAGCGGTCAAATTGACATAATAATTCTCTGAATAAATGTTATCTGAAGATTGAGAACGATCGGCCCTCATTCTGGTAAAATTTACAGGAATATGTTAGTCGCTGGATGAGAAATCTCCATATATTCGGCCTAAACCAGAGACGCTGTTGATAAACTAAGATAAGTTAGTCTTTTTCAATTGTCATATGAGTGCAAGAAACAAAACATGTTATCTTTTACAGTGCTTTAACTAAAATAAATTTCATGGATGTTTAAAATATGGATCTTGAATTTTTAACGACTTGTATTTAACTGATCAGCATGCTAATCTAACCAAACCAACCCTATAAATATATCAAATTAGTCAGTAAAATACCAACAAATGAACAAATTTCTACACCATTTAAATATTCTGTTCGCCAAGCTAATCTTTTTTGCAGACTCTTTAAATTTTTTTATCGTAGTTAGGCTGCGTATCTCCTTGGAGCAATGACAATATTGACAATTACTTTAAAAAACCATTGAGCCTAGAATGTGTGACTAGAAAATGTTAAATATTGTAATTGCAAAATAAAAGACTGTTGTATTGAGACATATGCTATAATACTTAATAATGATGCCTAATGATAACTCTCGCTCTGAACACATGTAGAGTATTACATAACCTATATTTTTTCATGCATATACCGGTCTATGCAAATAATTATGAACTGTGTTGGTCCTACTTATCGGTGATCGTCGAACTACCCTTGACATTCACCGGCGCTTGGACAGTTGGGGGCTCGTCTAGCGAAGATTTTGTAGAACTAAGTCAGAATAGACATGACGTACGGAAAAAATCTATGATACTTCATTTGAGCTAGGCATTCGAAACCCGATCGTAGTAAGATAATTACACTTTAGAAAATTAAGTATATAAAGGCACATGCTAATTTTATTGCTTCACGGAACACCGGCGTAAATATAATTTTAGTAGATACTTACAGTAGATATCTTTCTCTCAATATAATATTTTGTAATAAGTGTGTTTTGTATTTTGTAGTATTTTTGTAATAAGTTAATAGTTAACTGGATACATTATTTGAATGTTGTGTTTGTCTGTAAGTGATGGTGCATTTAGTTTTAGCGCCAGCTTCTTAAAATTTTGTACATGTTTTGTTGTAACAATATATATTAACAATATAATTTTTATTTTTTACATTTTTTCTGGTTTAGATACTAAGTAGGTATCTTTCAATCATTTACAGAAAAAATAAGTCCTGCGGCGAATTAAAAGCGCGCAAGTAAAAAAAAACTTAAAGAAATTTAAAAACTGACATAAAGTAAATGCAACGTTGCGATAATAAATGCATCTTGAACTACAAATCGTCTCCGCGTACGCCGCGCGCCCGCCGCCGCCGCACCGGTACTTCGGCAATAAGCATCGAACTGTTCGTGTCATTTGAATACTAATTAAAAGGTAAAAGTCAAACCAATACTTATTTGCTGATGTAATGATTCCTTATTTCCAAATACAATTCAAGATCAAATTAAAACAGAAAGCTATATTATTCAAAAGCCACATAGGTACCTACCTAATCAGTTTTTAAACTATAAAAATTTTAAATTTCAAATCACAGGAAAGTTTATCCAACGAAGACTCGATAACTGTTGACAACAAAAAATATTACTAAAAGTCCTAATTTTGTGAGATCAATTAATTTAACGGCTTTCACGCTGCCAGCATGGTTCGAAATTTTTATAGAGCCTTACTAAAAAGAACCAGCGTGTAACTCGGAAGGCTGTCTTTTTTTCTCCGTCTTTTCAAATACATAAAAAATGATACTAAACATCATTAATACACATAAATAAGAATAAACAGTTACAGTTCAAGAGTAGTAATACCACAGAATAAGAGCACGTTTGCCGTCTATAGAAACACAGTAGTGACAATGACGACAATACCATAATAAATTAAAACATGGGCTATTATAGTTCATAGAAATGTTTTTTATTTCAAATAAATGTCATTCATTTTTATCAAATGAATAAGATGTTTATGAAAGTTCCAAAACATTTCTATGAACTAATATAGCCCTTGTTTTAATTTATTGTCGTATTGACGGCACCACCCAATTTGTACTCAAAAGAGATGTTCCAAAAATGTATGGAGACCCGGCCATGTCTATGCCAGCCAGTACAGTATACTGAAAAATAGGTACAAATATGCAGAACAGCGTTTAACTGTCCATTTTCTTTTTATTTGCTTTGTTGCGTGGTACGAAACAAGAAAATTTTTAGAGAAAAAACTGCAACACAGCCAAGTATTCATCATTTAGTTGACTTCTATGTCGCCCGACATATTGTCATATTGAATAATGGTAAAATCGACGAAAAATTTCAACTTTTGTAGAAACAAACTATGCATGAAAACGACTTAGTAGTATTTTCCCCGGATTCAGAAGATTTTTCCTGATTTGTTGAGATAGTGTACAGACGACAGCACATCAAGTGTAACAGTTGCACTACGAAAGCTAACTCTATTACGAACGCAGTAAGACCGGTCTCAAGGTCAAACTGTTACGCTTGACGTGCTGTCGCTGTACATATAACTGGCCGGATGCAAAACATCTCCTTTACCAAACTAAACAATTTAATTCTATTTCTGATTCTTCTTAATTAATAAAGGCCGTAGTTTTTCAATAACATAAAAAATTAAATATTTCTACCGACACTAAATGTATAGAAACAATGATTAAATAAACAACGACTTCAATTTTTTTGCAAAGAATTAACATATAAGAAATATCTCGACCACCTTACCGGAATATAAAAAAAGTATTCTCGTCAATAAACACGTCGTAAATTATTGTTTGTCAAATTTAAGTACGGTTCTAGTTTTATTCTGAAGTCTGCGCAAAAGGAAACTGGAGCACATGTCGCTGAAGTTATTGGACCGGTCCACTTCAGCTATAATTGCTGTTTTGTTTCGAGTTCCTTCGTCTGTTCAAGCTCGCCCCTGGCCCTGCCACTTCCTTATAAAGGCAGTGCATCTCCCTTTTATTGTCAATTAATTGGTGTAGTGGCTTTATAGTGAACCAGAACAACATGACACATCATGTGCACTGTAAACCTTAGGGGCATATCAAAATCAATACAAATAAGGTAAATTTAATTAAAGAGGTACAACAAAATTTCTTGCAATATAAAATAAAAATTTTATATTTTCAAAAAATTCGGGGTTTTAAGTGTAATAATTTTGACATTGCGATAATACTTGCTATCAATATCTAACGATAGTAATTACTATAGATAATTAAAGATACAGCATAAAACTAAAAATCCACGAAAAGTCCGAATACCAATTGCTATGGAGCTGTGCATTCAGCGACAAATATCAAAATATTGTGGCCACTTTTCTTGACATGCTTTTCAAAACTACATTCCTGGGATAAGTTCAAAATACACACATTACACACATCCAGCAGCAAAGTTCTCTTCAGACATTTATCTTCTAACTATAGGTATTAGGTAATATTCAATTTTGATGTAAAAAGAAAATATTAAAATTCTCGACGAATACAATGATCCCCACGGAACGATTAAGTATGTATAAATATTAATGACATCATTTCACATAAACCACATTGTAGATCATCGCCCTGCGCCCACGCATACAAAACTGATTATCAGATATCGATGTTCGATTAATCGATTTGCTAAACGGAATATGATTATGTAAAGATTAAGATTAACATCTCTTAAAAGCCATTGTTAAAATTCAACGTGTGACTGTACTGATATTTTTATTTAACAAAAAAAAACCGACTTCAAAACACTAAAAAGGAGAAAATAATTAAATTTCAGTACTTACCTCCTATAATGTATTTTTTGGAGTTGGTGCTTCACTTTCTATTGTCTCTGGAAACAGATTAGCACCAACTCCAAAAAATACATTTTAGGTACTGAAATTTAATTATTTTCTCCTTTTTAGTGTTTTGAAGTCGGTTTTATTTTTGTTAAAAAAAAACACATTTTTAAGAGATTTCCTAAGGTCAAAGCAAGATGGGTGACCGTCAGCACTATCGACTTGTCTGTCTCTCAGTCTTTGGTTGAAATACATAGTGAAAGAATTATCTTCTAACTCCTAACCGTTAAGGAGTTGTACCTTCCATCACCAGCTCATCAACATGAGATGATGACTAACAGAAGCAAATACTTGAATAGCTTTGGAAAAAAATAAAACATGCATAGATGCCTATAAAATTTGAGGTCTGCCCTCGATTTCCCTGGGATCCCATCATTAGATCCTGACTTGGTGACAATGGGACCACCTCAGAAGTATACTCTATCGAATAAAAAAAGAATTTTGAAAATCGGCTTACAATTGACAGAGAAAACGGTGAACATACATACAAAAAAAAACATACAGTGGAACATATTAATAACCTCCTTTTTGAAATCGGTTAAAAAGGTTCGAGTAAGGACTCTTTCATCCCGTTGCGTCGGTAGGAAGCAGATAACGAGGTGCATTGCTGAGGGGATTAGTGGGTGAGAGCCCCACACCCCCCCCCCCCCCACCCCTCTTCCCGCCAAGGGAGAGGAGGATAGGCTGGAAGAGTTTCCCCTCAGCGTACCAAAAAAAGAGACTCTTACATCCAGTTCTTAGGAAAAAACCGGCCAAGTGCAAGTCGGACTCGCGCACTAAGGGTTCTGTACCATTATCTATAAACAAGCGCCTACCTGTTGCCATTATCAATATCCAGCAAAAATAAGCAAAAAAATCACGTTTATAGTATGGGAGCCTTCATAAATATTTAATTTTATTCTGTATATTAGTATTTGTTGTTAAATATAGCGGCAACTGAAATACATTATCTGTGAAAATTTCAACTGTCTATTACGGTTTAGTCAGTCGCCATACTAAATGAATCATAGTATCCGCTGCCGGTCGTATACATATATTATACAACGTTTAAATTTATTGGGCAGTAATACTATGGGGGTGGATCTGACCATCAAACTGAACAGCTTTCTGTATGGGGCCAGCGTCGAAATTTGTTCCATATGAAACGTCAACCTACTCGACCCAAATGTATGTGACAGACAGCTCATTAAGTTTGTGAGAATCCTTCGTAGATCCCATAGAGAAAGTTTTCAGATTGGTGGTCTGATCCACCCCCTAGAGAATTACTGTCCAATCAAGTTACACGTTGTATAGGTACACATATCAAAACAAAATGAAATTATAACATAACTCAAAATGTGATTAGCAAGACCCCCGCGGACAACGAAACACCGTAAAGTGTCAATTTACATAAAATCTGCGCATTATGTCCATCGTTCGAATAAATAATAGGCTCTGAGGTCGATAACCGTACCGCCGGACAGACAAACATGTATAATTAAGCTAATATTTAAAGAATCAACAAATATTTGAGCAGGTAACTTGAAGGAGCTTGAATATATCCATAAATAATATTTCTTTATAGTTTGTTTTACACATTCTCATATTCTGTATGTCCTATCCCATCATATTAAAAATGCTTCTTATAATTGTAAATAAACGTCAGATGTTCATGTTTTTAATTTTAAAACACTGATTTTTGCACCACATTCTTTCTGGACTCAAATTTCGGGATTTCTGGTATAAATAGCCCATTAGTATTTAGCCTGATTAAATGGCCACTGTATTAACAATAACTGAACGATCTATCACAAGCTCTGAAAGCAAATTTTACTAGGTGGTAGACCCATATGTAGGGTCGCCTGGGTAGGTACCACCGCCTTTCTTATTTCAGCCGTGAAACAGTTCGCTGTGTTTCGGATTGAAGGGAAAGGTAGCCAGTGTAATTACTGGGCATGGACGGCATTTCATCTTAGGCCTCAGGATGACAACGCACCTGCAAAATCAAGTGCTTTTCCTTGTTATTGCAGGTGTCTATAGGCGGCGGTAACCGCTTACCACCAGGTGGGCCGTCAGCTTGTTTGTCACCTAGTTGTATAAAAAAAAAGGAAAATATTGTTAGATACGTACATACATGGGTGGCTTATAAAAATATTTTTTGGTTTTCCCTGGAGAATTGTGTGATTTATTTTAACACAACTGCAATTGGTTTAAGTATGGAATTAACATAGTTGATATAACAACATATTACTAATAGTATATATATCACATGTGCTTTTCATTTATTTATTTATTTAATTAATGCACACAATATTAACATAATGGAAAAGATATTTCAGGAAAAAATATGTGTGGTTTTGTGATTAATTCACATTTTTGTGACTAATTCACATTTTTTTCCTTTTTTTCTTCTTTTTAAGCTTGTCGTTTTATAACAATAAGTTCGTGGTTCGCTTAATGATTAATGAAACAATTTTTATCATCTCTATTACTTATTCTGAATCTAATGTCTAATGACTCCCCGAAACAGTGTCGCAAAGCTCAATGGGATAAAACCGAACATTAAAATTTCATAATCACTGTAAAATTAGCGGAACATTATTTTGTTTAGGAACTAAACACTCAAAATAGGCATACCTACAGGCTTCAAAAAATGTTTAGACAACATCTTATAGATACGAAAATAAAGTTCATAATATTAATATCTTTGCGCTTTGAGTGCTTACATCTTTTCACACATGACTGTACTTGCCTTATCTTTACATCAAAGTACAAGAGACGCATATTTTTCTTTCGAAAATTAAATATTAATATCTCCCCGTTTCATATAAGGACTAGCCAAGTTCTTTTATTGACTCTATCTGTAAATATTTACATACAAAATGCTATGCTGGCAAACAGTTCAATACAGCTATCAAATATGAAGAAAACTGGTTCTGATGCTTAGGTATCGGGTGCTAAAATAAGATATAATTTTAATATGATTCGCACTGGACAGATACCAGATACCTTGCATGCAAATGTCTTGCTGCCATTTGCGAGACATGATGAATTTCTTAATTTATATAGAGTTCCTTTCCTGGGCAAGCGTGCGCAGATTAAATCATGCCTTTTGTAAAGAGTTCAAAGAAAAAAATGAAGGTGATTTCAATTTACAATAATTATTTATGCTTTGTTTATAAAATATTTCAACATTCAAAAACAGCAATGCGAAAGGGCACAAGTTAAACTTTTGTAATTAAATGTAGCTATGTACTTACCCCCCAACCCGCATTGGGCCAGCGTGGTGGTGTTATGGCCCAATCTCCTCATGTATTTCTCCCATGTAGGAAGGCCTGTGCCCAGCAGTGGGACGTATATAGGCTGATGATGATGATGATGTACTTACAACGAATTGTTATCATTTGAATTAGAGTTATATACGGGATATTTACCATTCAAATGTTAATAACCATGAAAGTATAGAGTGCTAAGTGTTATCATTTTCACTTCTTAAAAATCTGTCGATGACGTAGTATATATATTTTCTACTTACAGCAACATCAAGTGGGTATTATGCGCAATTTGCAGTTGTAACTAGGACCCAATGTGTATATTCCCTGATTTATTGCTTTATGTTGTTATAGCCTGTAAGATTTTCTCAAGTCATTAATAATTTTAAAATCCTGATGATGGGAAAGCAAAAATGTCAGAACAACTAAAACTGTCGGTTCGACATTTTTCAATCTAAAACGGTTAAAACTGAATACAAACTTAAACATAAAATCGAAAATTTTAAGTAACCCGCCCGGCCTTCTTAATCATCTATCTAACAGCATCTCATTGAGACAATTCTTATGAGCCCAAGCACGCTATATCTGCTGTAAGTTTCTGAAGAATCAAGCATCCCGCAGAGGTTTTGATTACATAGCATCAGCTCAAGGTTAGTATGTCATGTGATTGTCACTGAAGTGACAGTACACCAAATTTCATATCAATCGGATGTGTGAAAGTTAGTAAAACTCTTTTATCATGTAGAAAATGAGCTGATCGCCGTCAAACGCATCAACTGATCATCATAAATTATAGTTAAGAACTATCCTAATCACGTCAACTTTCAAACAAACAAAAAAACATCGTAGCAACGATGCCACAGACAGATACATCTAACTTATAACACCCCTCTTTTTTCGTCGGGGGCTAAAAATAAAAAACCGTTCCTTCTACAGGGTGGTGCCGTCAATGCGACAATAAATTTAAATATGGACTATATTAGTTCATATAAATGGTTTGCCACTTTCAAAAATTTCGTATTGAATTGATAATTTCATGACCTTTGTATGAAATAATGCTGCCAACGTTACACTATTCCATACAAATGCCATGAAATTATCAAATGAGCACGATATTTTATATATTGATATAAATAAAGTATCTTTAACCATTAACCATTTTTGAAAGTGGCAAACCATTTCTATGGACTAATATAGCCCATGTTTAAATTTATTGTCGCATTGACGGCACCACCCTGTATATAGTCTCATTGACTTGCCAGAGAATTAATATGATTACTGTTATTTTACCCCACATTACCGATTTAACATCAGATTGTATCAACAACACCGGTTCCAGATAAATGAAGAATATTAAATAAAATTAATCATCATCGTGTCAGCTCCAATTATTTCCCAAATTACATCGTAGATGATAATAATAAATATTTTATAAAAGAGTATACTAAATCCTTCAGTTACATTGATTGATGTGAGCCCCATCACTCAGTTAACCTATAAATAACTCGCCATTGGGCGTAATTTGAGGGTTTTTATGACTTTTATGTCTTTCATGTGAATCTCAATGAGTACAGACATGTCGGCCGTTGAATCATCGTCTGTGGAACGTATTGTTGACAGTTCAAAATAATAAGGTTGCGCGTGCGTGTAGCCATCTCGAATTCTTATTAGAAACGGTTTATAGAATAACTTTAAAATGCAAAACATTTAGGCGTCTTCCGCTGCGTAGTATTTTTTTTTATTAGAGAGTTTTGGATCATCATTACCAGCCTATATACTTACGTCCCACTGGTAGACACAGGCCATCCTACATGGGAGAAACACATGAAGAGTTTGAGCCATAACACCACCACGCTGGTCCAATGCGGGTTGGTGGAATAAAGCGGTTGCAGTAACAACCAGGACTAACGGCTTAACGTGCCTTCCGAAGCACGGAGGAAGCTCGAGAATAGAAATTTTGGTTCGCAACTTTCAAAAACATCTCATTCATTTGATAATCTCATGACATTTCTATGAAATAATACAGACAATGAATAAGATGTTTTTTAAAAGTAGCAAAACATTCTTTAAGTAGCCCACGTTTTTATTTATTGTCGAGTTGCCGGCACCACCCTGTATATTAGATAAGGATCCACTAGATGGACAGACGACCTGGAGTCGCGGGAAGCCGTTGGATTAACGCTGCGCAGAACCGATCCATTTGGAAATTAAGCAATGAACATTATAGAATGATATAACGATGATGGGATAACGGAAAATATTCATAATCAATTATGGTACCTACTTAAGTATAAATATCGAAAATATAGTTAAATAAACAAATGTTCGTACTCTCATACAACACGATATGCAGGACATTTGGTCTAATAGTAGCTGAGTGACAAGAATATGTAAACATTACCTTGAATTTGTGCAAGAGTATGCCAAACTTTCAATTGTATTTTTATCTATTTTTCATTGCATATTTTTGATGAGATTTTGTTACAAATTAAAATATTTTTCGATCAAAGGCTTTAGTTTGTTAAAATAGCCAATAAGTGGTTCAAAAAGTAAGTCAGAAGAATAGTGCGAATCGGTGGAGTAAATAAAAAATTTGGACTTGGATCTAACGCCATAAAGAGTTCGTATCGAAAATATCAAGTGGGCCGTCAGATTGTTTGCCATCTAGTTGTATAAAATAAAAAAAATAAGAGAAAAAGAATTTTGAAAATCGGTTAACAATTGACAGAGAAATCGGTGAACATACGTACAAAAAAAACATACAGTGGAACATATAACCTCCTTATTTTTGAAGTCGGTTAAAAAAGAGAAAAAATCCCCTCAAAAGTTGGGCACAGCTGTGGACATACTTGCTCGTAGTACTCAATCGGATTACTAAGTAGGTAATAATTATCATGTCACGGGAAAGCATTATCTTGTTAAATAAGTATCGTTGTCAATAATATGTCTGCTCTTTTGAAGGAAACGATCAATTGTTCGCACCGAGTAAGAATTGATCTCGTAGTGGCATCTTGTTGTCATTGAACAGGCTCGCGTAGGTTCAAATCGAAATATAATAAGGTAGGTAATTTGTACATATGTTCAAAGGAAGGTATATCGCATCCTTATGTAGATGTAGGTAAATAAAATAATCAACGTAATATGAAACAAGTGCGAGTCGGACTCGCGCACGAAGGGTTCCGTACCATTATCTATAAACAAGCGTCTACCTGTTGCCGTTATCAATATCGAATACGAGCAATAAAATCACGTTTTTTTTAAAGGAGCCCCCTTAAATACTTATAATATTATGTTTATCAGTATTTGTTGTAAAAGCGGCAATAGAAATACATCATCTGTAAAAAAAATTACTGTCTAACTATCACAGTTCATGTGATGCAGCCTGGTGACAGACGGACGGACAGCGAAGTCTTAGTAATAGGGCCCCGTTTTACACTTTAGGTACGGAACCCTAAAAACTACGAATTGACATATTTCCAGTTCTTTTCAATTCAGTTTTAAATTCATTAGATTTTGAAGACCGGCTGGTCGAATGGTCTGTACCCCTTGCTATACAGGCTACTCGGTCAAGAGGTCCCGGGTTCGAATCTCGGTAGGAGCAAATGTTTGTATGATGAGTACGAGCATTTGTTTACGAGTCATGGATGTTCATACATATTATTATCATTATTTCTCCGTTATCTAATAGTATCCATAACACAAGCTCTTAATGATGCTTACTTTGGGCTGGATTAGTTTAGGAATATTATTACCTATATTATTATTATTATAATTAGATACCTAATTTTTATTATGATTTAGAAGATTTATTAATTATTTAACAATATATGTACACACAAAAAAGCAACAACGAAAACACAAACCAGGACAAAGAATTACAAAGGAACTGCTTATTTCTAAAAGAAATGTCTTTCAGCAGCCCTACGATTAGTAGAATTATTATTATTAGTATTATACTTACTACTCACGCGTTACCTAACCTGTAAGCTGTAAAATATACGGGAAAGTTGACAGGGCCGGAAATGAGTTCCACAGCTCCCGATAAAACTTTTTCTCAATAGTCCTGGCGACCTCAGTCACCGCAAGATCACTTCACTACAAACTAGTGTTATTTGGCTGAGATCTATAAGATATTGAGTGTTACTCCAGTCGAAATTCCAGTTTAAAATACGACAATACTCTACCTGTTAACCCAAATATAACTTGATTCTGAATTTCTGGGTCGACGAATTTACATTTTTACATTTCTTTATGTAGATGAACGGTACGAAATTTATGCTAATAAGTTTAAAAGCAAAAATATCTTCACCAACCTTAATAAACTGCCGGTATCTCGGTTGAAACAAAGTAACATTCAAATTTTGGTTCTTATTGCAACGAAGTGTATTTATGTACAAACTGCTTGATGGTAAGTAGCTTTTCAGATCAAAGATTTCTTAAGATGTCACTTACGACGCTCGCTGTGGCTCACAGCATTTAATCTAACATCTATTATCAGGAAAATATTTTCAGTGTGGAAAAAAACCACACATAAAGTCCTCACAGCACTAGAAAAGTTCTTACGTCGACTTTGTATAACCCCGTGATAATAATACTTAATTTTGTATTGTAGCGAGGATCGAAATAGTACGACTCATTTAAGTTTATTTTTAACCGACTTCAAAAACGAGGAGGTTCTCAATTCGGCCGGTATGTTTTTTTTTTTTTCTATGTATGTACACCGATTACGCCAAAATTACTAATTCGATTTACGTGATTCTTTTTTTGTTCGATGCGGAATAGCTGCCATTTGGTCCCATAAAAATTTTTTCAAAAACAGTTGGGTACTTTGGTTTTAAATAAAAAAAAACTGAAATTATTAAATCGTCTACATATGCGAAATTGCGAATTTTTGCTTTTCCAAGTGCTAAGTGGTTTCCAAAAACAATAGAAAGCAAAGCACCGACTCCAAAAATATGTTTCTAGGGGATGTGTATAGGGGACCTACTTAAATTTAATTATTTCATCCTTTTCAGTTTTTTGAAGTCGGTTTTAATTAATACTTGACTATTTTGTTTTATTGTACAGCGAATAGCTTTATAAAATTTTCTTATTCTATATTTAAATTACAATTTGCGACCGGCATGGAATGGTTGATAACGCCAACATAATATCTGCATCCCAATTGAAATAAAACCAATTTACAAGTCTTAACTCGCGTTTATTTAGATGTTACATTGATATTATACACCCGACGTTTCGATAACTTTACAGCGATCGTGATCACGGGAAGACTGAAGATGTCAATTGTTTTGATATGTTTAAAAGTTAACTTTATACCGTCACTCTGTGTTATATTTTGAGTATTCCGATTTAGGCATACTTACATAGGTACTTTACTTTTAAAAACTACATACTTTTTCATTTTTTTTAACAACAATCAAGGTTTGCTAGTAGAAAACATAGTTTTGTATTAAGCTCGCCCATGTTTTAATTTGGTAATAATAATAATTAATAATAATTAAACTAAGCAATCGAAGTATGCTAGTTTCAATATCATTGGAATTGTAATTTCAGATACATTTTATATCATTCATTCATTTTCATTTTATTTCATTTGAATAATCAACGTTTTTATCAGTCCTAAAATTGAGCGAAATTAAAGCCATATGATTTCGATGTTCTTTAATGTGGAGGTACCGCTCTAAATTCAGATGGAAAACACCCTTTGCCCAAATGTTTAATTCAAGCTTGTCAAGGTATCTCTTCTGTAAGTCATGTAATAATCGAAAATAAGGCAAAGATAACTGATTAAGTACAGGATTTTGCATAGGGTCATCACAGCCCTCATTGTGAAAGGTTGTGAGCGTGAGACCGGTGCTCGGCTCAGGGCATATTTTTTTTCTAGTTTTGATACTATTCTGATTTCGGGAACTTGTGAGTGTAATGAATGAATTCTGTTACTTATTTAGTTATTTCCATACCCAACATTTCAGTTTGCTGAGCCCATAGAAATATAATCAGTTATTGATTATCATCGGACGATAGTCCCGATATTTATTAATATTATTTTGCGTTAGCTCGCGGAAGCCTCGGCTGTAATGTCACGGCCACCATCCGGCTCTAAGTAGTCCAGTTTGACATTTCTACAGCCGTGGGTGCCTGTCACTCGCACAGAATCTGTCACGCAGCAACGGACTGATTAGAGGACGATAATATTATCGAACGTCTGATGTATTTCAGATTTCAGCTCCAAACGAACACTAACAAAAAATCCTTTTTTTCATTATTGTGTGACTTATTTTTCACGTGGAGAGTTACAGTATTTTTATCTGATAAGAGGCATAAAGTTTAGGAGCATGTGAAGACCTGGCTAAAATCAGAAGAATTCCGAGCACCTGCTGCGAATTCTTTAAAGAAAGCTCCATTTAATTCTGTAAGGAAAGCTCAGAGAACTACCTAGTTCTCTGAGCTTTTCTTAGAGCATTAAGTTGTCAACCATTTTTTTTTATATACAACTGAATGACAAACAAGCTGACGGCCCACCTGATGGTAAGCGGTTACAGCCGCCTATGTCCACACTGAACTTTAATGACCACATAGAAGAAAGACTACGAAGGAAATCGTCTGCAAATAAAAATCACAAATCAAGTCGTCATTATCGAACATAGTCATGAAAACAAATAGCCCTTTTTACATGAGAAAAAGTTTCCTGGAAAGTTTCCATGGAAGTAGCACATATAAGGCCAGAACCGAAGACTAGGCTCTTGATACTCAACAATTCAGCGAGGATAATGGTAGTTGTATTCGGGACTCCGGAAGAGTAGGCACAAAAGGTCTCCAAGAGTAGAGTGTATCGTGAGTCGTGCGTGACATATTCACTCACGGCCACACAATAAATAAAGCATTATATAAGTAAAAATAAATGATTATTTAGAGAAACAAAGCAAAAAATATTACAATCAAATATATACTTGTATAAATATACAATACTCATGTTAATATAGTCATACAAATACTATAGTGTTAGTAAAAATTCAAAATTATATAAGAAATTTCAAGTTTTTTTCATTCAAATAGTTTAAAACAAAATATCTGGAATATTTCAAAAATAAAATTAGAATTTTGAACTTTTGGTAACTCCTTAGTATTTATATAACATGTTAACATGGGTAGGTGCACGAACATCGTGTCGTGAACGCAACATACATACATTTCCCTGAATAATCATATTTTCACAAGAGAAGAAAACATATAAATAAATATTCACACACTCACAGTGTTTGAATGTTATTACCTTTACACCCTAACACAAAATGTGAGAATAATGTTTGTTATTAGCATCGAGTGATTTTGCGCACATTTAATAATGAGCACAGTTAATTTAAATAGACAATCTATTTAGCGTGATCTGAGCTCATTCGATGAGGAGGTCTATATTTTGTTGCTTCACAGTGTCGTAATACACATTGGTAAACTACAAGCGTCTGGTGCGCGTCCGTCGTCCGTCAACATGTCGGCGCGAAGTCGACGCATTACAAAAATTAGTTTCAAAAATATCTTTCAACAATTAAAACTTTAAGTAAATTTATCATGACGTAGAATTGAATGGAATATTAGTACCTATTTTAGGATAAGATTAATAACTGACCTAAATTACCCGAAACGTGCGCTGAAGCAATCAATATTAAAAACATAACAAACAGATAATTAATAAAACCGTTAATCGTTTCGATTTTGATTATTTTGTCAATTAACCTAAAATATTAAAATAATTCCACTATAGATACATGTATAATTTAAATACGCGCTTATGACTTATTTAATACCAATTCTTTTTATTCTAATTAAAGATAATAATTTATATATACAGCGTGTTTGGTAAATGGTATAACAAGCGGGCACTTACCCATGTTAACATAGTCATATAAGTACTATGGCGTTATCAAAAATTCAAAATTATAAAATTAATTTCGAATATTTTCATACAAAAAGTTCGGTCAGTAAAACAAAATGTATGGGAAATTTCAAAATTAATTTTACAATTTTGAATTTTTGATAACGCCATAATATTAATGTGACTATGTTAACATGGGTAGGTGCCCGCTTGTTATACCATGTACCAAACACCTTGTATAAGCATTACAACATAACCAATTACTTCTAATATCAGAAATAACTTGGATACCTACACGCTAAAATATGGTATTAAAGATGCCTCTGTGTACTTAGATATAGTGATAATAGATTACTTCGGAACCTATTCCCAAGGCTACATTTTAGAATCATTTTACAATCTACACACATTATTAAAATCTACAGTTATTACCCTAATTCATGACTTAAAGATACGTCTTATAATCTCAATTTTACATACAAATGGACAATATTATTTATCTGAGTAGTATTTATTTTTCAAATCTTACCGAAATAATAATATAATAGTACTTATGTATAGTTTTTTTTCGCTAATTGTAATCTTACCAACGAAACTGAAAAAGATCTACTAATCTAATCTATTAGTTTGGTCTTCTCATCAAATCTTTCGAGGTATCTTTTCTGTAGTTTAATTAACTAACAGAAATATTCAACATCGAGGTTGACTACTGACAAGACGAGGAGCCGCCACTGATTTATTTGACTGACTTTAGAGAATCTCAATTTTTTAAAATTAAATATAACATTTTGTTTTATATTTATTTACCTACTTTGGTAGTTTTTATTTATAGTATTACGCAAAATTTGTCAGTAGGAATTTTTCAGACATAATACAGTTAGATACGTCGATTTAAAAAAAATCATTTAAATTTTAACTCACTTCACAAAAGCAAAAAAGTATTTATAAATGCTCTATTTTTCGACTAGCCCCATTGACATATACAATAAGTTTTCTTACTTGCATCCTGTGATTTCGCCACCGTGGTCGTACAAAAAGAAAACTCTGAATCACACAATAATAATGTCCATGTTCATTTCCGCTACCAGTAAGTACCTACAGGTACCAGATCTTATCAAGTCCCATAAATATCCTTAAAACAAACATCCTTTCAAAAATTACGCTTTCCCGTCGCTCTTCTGTGCGGACTATAAATAATTGTAAAAGTTAATATTAAAGCGGCGATCGAAAACGTGCTTGCGCAAATGTGCTCACATTATTTATTATTCCGATGTAAGGTTACCACTCGTGCCCGCCCCTGGGGATTACTCGTGTTTTACTTTCGCATAAAATTATAATCCGTTGAAGATCTATATTTTTTCAGTCACATTAAGAAGTAAATTGATAATAAATTCTTGAAATTTATTGAATAATACCGCTCGTATTTCCCGACCGATTGCGAGATTAAATCGGTTATTCGAATTGAAAAACTTCGGGTCTTCAGTTGGCATGCTTGTTTTAATTTAGTCCGATCCCGAGAATTCGGCATGCTTTAGCTACATATTATAAATACTTGTGGAATCCACAATGTGGATTGCAAAAAACAAACGTCATCATGATGTGATTCTTACTCCAACAAGCCAAGGTTCAATTTAAGATATATAATATACAATCAGTTGGTATAATATACTTGGGACCCTTGCTTAGATTCATATTAGCTTGACTCAGAGGTCAAGGACCGCACTGAATATTTCAGAACTCGTGTTATCTTGCAATAATCACAAATCCACGTCATGTAGTAAAGAAAACATTAAGGTGTTTATAATTTTCGAGGGTAATTTTTTGTTAAAGCTTAGACTCCATTAATTCCATCAATGGCTGCAATCGGCAATTGTAAAAAGCGGATTATGTAAATTGCATTAGAAAATATTGCACATAGCAGACGTCTACGTGATAAGATAATTGCAGCCCTTGACAATTTGCCAACACTTGTGAAACTATACTAGGTTTGAACAAGTAATCGATTTTGGCAACTTAATCTGATTTCTCCTAAGGTTTTCTCTGTGGATTAGATCCGAAAGGTGAAGACCAAATACATAGCCAGTACTTACCTAAAACACCATCATGTCTTAGTTAGGATAATAAAGTAAACGTAGACTGAAAAAAATAAAATAAAAAACTACTTCGGTTATATATTAGAGCGCCTTCACACTAGCGTTTGTCCAGCGTGGGCGTTCGATGAACGTATGCGCAGCGCAGACGCCGCGACAACTGCTGCGCTGGCGTCGCAGGTGCGCGACGTATGCGCCGAGTTACTTTACGTAAAAGAAATTGTGTGACGTCGGCGCCGCGTTTGCGCAGCGTTGAATTAACTTAAGATGAATCACTGCTAAAACGCGACGCGTGCGTTGCGTTGTCGCGGTGTCTGCGCTGCGCATACGTTCATCGAACGCCTACGCTGGACAAACGCTAGTGTGAAGGCGCTCTTAGATATAGATAACCAAAATTTTGCAAGAGGAATTACAGTTTATTTGATTTAACAAAATTGGCGTAACTCTATACTTCTCTAAGCTTAACTTGCTATAGGTGTATACCCGGGTTAACACTTTTTTTTTGTTACAGCTAGTCAAAATGTACCTACACTTACCTAACTGTTTTTTTTCAGTATTAGTATATGTATTTACATGCATAATGTTCTTGACGTGTACACTACATAAACCTAAATAGGTATAATAATTAGTTTAGCGTCAAATATATATATATATATGTATACTCTGTATGTAAGTACATATACCAGTAGACTAATAGGTAAGTACAATCTATAATAGTTCAGTATTAAAATTTAAAAATCAGAATAGGTTTAATATTATATTCAGTTTAGAGAGTATATCAAACTACAATTAGACAGGTATGAATCCCAGCTCTTACAAAACGTGCCGTCACCTCACAAGTTACACAGAAAGCTACAGGGAGATCTCTTAATACTCGATTGTTTCGCCTCCCGTCCATGATATACAGCCTTACTTAGACCTTGTTTAAAGCGTAAGATAGCCAATAAGATTAACGTCCGTCATTTATAATACCCAATTGTTTTCACGTTCAGGAAATATATGGACTTAAAAACGAAATGATATGAATTTAAGCGCTGTCACACCTTAAGCGAAATATAAAATGGTACCTGATGAACAGATGTTTCGAATTTTGTATTGCAAACCTATAAACATAGAATTGGTAAATTTAACATAATATGAGTTTTAATTGAAAAAACAGTCGAGGTAACATAAATAGATTTTCGCATTTTTTTTATACAACTAGATGGCAAACAAGCTGATGGCCCGCCTGGTGGTAAGCGGTTACCGCCGCCTATAGACACCTGCAATAAAAAGGAAAAATCACTTGACATTGCAGGTGCATTGTCATCCTGAGGTCTAAGTTGAAATCCCATCCATGCCCAGTAATTTCACTGGCTACCTGTCCCTTCAATCATAAACACAACGAACTGTTTCACGGCTGAAATTAGAAAGGCGGTGGTACCTACCCAGACGAGCATACATACGGGCCTACCACTTAGTAAAAAAGTATAGTGTATACTTGAGCCAACTTAGGTACAAAGTAAATGTAAAAAAACTAAATGTCATTTTGTAGTTATAGGTTTATCCCTTTCACTCGCTACCTTTCTTGCTCACCACTCATGCAAAAATTAATTCTTTGAGTAAGTTGTAGTAGCGAGTAACCATCAGTGGTATGCTCAATAACTTTGCCTATTTGTCTCCTTATTGATTTTTTAAATAAACATTCTTTACTTATTGACAAAAGTAGCCTGGTACTCGGTCAGAAATATAGGTATAATTCGTAATAATGCACTGCTATTCGAATTTTCTTTTAATTAAAATTTCCATAAAATCCTTTTAATAAATTGAAGATAACAATAGGTATAAGGTGTGAATTTAATATGCCGTAAACAGCGATATATTTATTATGTTACAGACAGACAGGCCGTGCATGAGCTCGACGCATCTGCAAACAGTCGCGAAAATGGATAAAATAATTTTTAGCTGCTTAATTTTAAATCAGGAAGACTCGAAACAACGATGGTTCTTGAACGGACACTTACAACCAATTATTACAATTAACTCGATTTCCTCCGATAAGATCGATCATTATTTTAAATTACTTCCATTGAGTTGGTACTGGCTGGCGCGCAAAGAAAAAAGTTTGTTAATTTTACAAATTAATCCATGATTTATGAGACAGTTGTAAATTTTAATCAACGGAATAATTTTAACAACATAATGTTTTTATATTACATACAACGTCAGCTAAGAAATATAAGAGTGTAATGTTAATATGTAATACCATTTTAATGAATTGGTATGTCACCTTATTTTTATTTGAATATTGCGCTATTTTTCACAAATTCGGAAAAAATACGCTACTTTTACCCATAAAAAAAATCAAATATAAAAGATATGGAATATTGTTGAAGTTACACTGTTTAGGAAATTTAGAAAAACATACCAATTGAATTAATTGAGAACCTCCACGTTTTAGAAGTTGGTTAAAATCATTTTTTTCTAATTTATTAAAATGTCAATAGTATTTATTATATTAGATTGCTGACATCAATTAAATACATTCATACATATTACATAGTAATTATTAATTTTGTCAGTATGCCCATACATTTCTTAGTAATATAGGAACATGTGATATCACCTGTCCGTACTCCGTAGATTTTGTATGGAGCGATTTTGGACGATGCGCCGCAACACATCAAACATACCACTTTAACTGTGAAACTATTGATCTTTTGCAACCGTTATATTATACTTACTTCTCATTTATGAAATAAAAAAAAAATCTAAGTAATAACATTGTTGATTAAAAGAGATGTTTATAAAATGTATGGAGACCCGGCCAGGACTACGCACAGTATACTGAAAATAGGTAAAAGTATGCAGTACAGTCTTCATTTGTCAGTTTTCTTTTTATTTGCTTTGTGGCGTGGTACAAAACAAGATTTTTTATAGAAAAAACTGCAACACTGTCAAATATTCATCATGGCGCCTATGTCACTTTGGTGACGTTTAGTTGACTTCTGTATCCCCCGCCATATTGCCATATTAAATAACAGGGAAAACGAAGAAAATTTTCAAATTTTGTACAAACAAACCATGGATGAAAACGAATTCTTATTATTTGTCCCGCATTCAGGAGAACTTTCCTGATTTTTTGAGGTAGTGTACATATATCTGGCCGGATATGAAACATTTCCTTTGTGCATTTAAGTTTTAGTAAAAGTAGTTATGACTTTACATACATAAAATCTAATATGTAACAACTGTTTCAATACATTTATACGACCGAATTATTTGTATTACGATCACCGATCTTTAAACAATGTATCACTTCCTGACAATGTCATAGTCGAGGTATTAATGCGCCCAAGGCAACCTCGTGTTAAACCTTTGCGGCTGCTTCAGAGGTATGCGCATGTCCAGGTGTCGATATTCTCTATTCGATTCGTTCGACATTTATATGATCTTTAGAAATAAAAAAAAAATTATTGGGACTCCAAATCATCGACTCGACATTTGATCGTTATCATAAAGTAATTAATCATACCGCCCCATCGATATTACAAATCGAAATCAGGGGCCTTACCACCATCTTTATAAAAGCAATTCATATTCCGCTCGATCCAATTAATCGAACTCGAACCAATACTGATATTGGTTCCTAAACTGCATCGCTGTCATAGTCGTAGATAGCGTCGTAGTACGAATAAACGATTCTACTCTGTTTAGGTCCTAAACTGGATCGCGATAAAAGATGGTGGTACGGATGCAGGTATGTTCTAGTAGAGATTTTTGAGAAGGGACAGAAATGGTAGAAAGTAAGTACATACCATTGTAGACACGTTTTATATTTAATGATATTTTGAGTTAAGTTCATAGAACTAAGCAAATATCGTTATGCTTAAACACCTGTGGGTAGGTTGGTGAAATTAATTAGAAAGAGATAGGCTACCCCTAAGAACATCAGTGGAGTTACTAGGGAGTCTTAGTGGGTATGCCCGTTACCATCAGGCAACGGGCGACCCCACCCATACCAGTCGCTTAGCCAGCGGCGGGTAGTTCTGTGTAAACCGATTACTCTCTGAAAAAATAAGTTAACTAGACCTTGCCAACGTTGTAAATATCTCTATCACAAAGTGATAGATTGACTTGAAAACAGGATCGCATGGTCGCTATAACATAAACTTAACCCTCAGACACTTAAATCTATAAGATAGCCGGCTTCTTAAGTCCAAGGTGGTTGTTTAATTTACAGTCTGAATGTTCTCAATCCACCGCGAGATATTAGTCTTGCTTCTAAGATAAGATAAGATAATCTGCAATCTGCAGAGTTCACAAAACTTGTGCGACTCCAAAGCAGAATATCTGTATTATCCAGTTTCCAAGTTGGCCAGTTCCTGAAGGCCGTTCAGTGAACTAAGTGCTATATTTTTTCTGAGGACAAGTTTTTCTAATTTTTTTTAAAGACGCCTTCTTTGCAGAGATAAAAGCTGTTGATACAAAGTCGTTTAAAATCAGTAACGGCTTCTGTTTCCGGCAGCGACAATCGAATTTTTTATGCGTTCTATTACACACTCTAGCTCTTATAACCGCGTAAGAACATCTATAATAATAACATAAATTCGAAAGAACATGTATATCTATGTGTCTATCAATAACGTTTTCAAATCTAAGCTGCTGAACTGATTGAAATGAAATTTGGCATACAGATAAGACTGACCCAACATCCAGATGGGCAGAGCCATGCGTGGCCACTATATTTTATTTTAAGAAAAAAAAACTCTAGCTAATTACCTACTGGGTATTTCTACGTGGACCGATTCTCTCAGGTGAAGGGAAAAAAACAAAGTTAAGTGTATAATATATAAATTGACACATTTAACTAATTAATTTAAAAGATTTTCCAGTGCATGCAACATTAGACTTAGATAAAAAAATAAAGGGGCAATTGACTGACGTCAATAGAAAAAGTAAGTTATCACTTTTGATAGCTGAAGGCTCTCATTACGAAAGTCACAAGGGCTATGAGCTGTAATTGATTACCTACTTACTTTGCTCTATGGTATATTCCTCTTAGGAAATTTATTACTAAAATGCGATCTATGCGAAACAGCCCGTATATTAGATATAGCTATGTCGCGCCAAAAACTTGCTCTATATACGTAGATCCACTTCTAACTTGACCTTTTCCAATATAATAGCCATCAACAAAAAACAGTTGTCTTGTAATCTGGTCCCAGTAAAAACCATGATTCTCGCTGAATATTCATTAGGATAATAATGTGGCTGTCTGAGTGGTAACTACCTATATGTATAGGTATTTAAATGGAGGGAGAGTCGACAGAAACTAGAGTCACATTTAATACAATTATCTAGAGGCAATACAGCTGTTTTTGCGGTTTATGTCTTTTTTATACAACTAGATGACAAACAAGCTGAAATGCCTTTAATACACTGAACAAGTAATTACACTAGCTACTTTCCCTTCAATCTGAAACACAGCGAACTGTTTCACGGCTGAAATAGAAAAGGCGGTGGTACCTACCCAGACGACACTACATACGGGTCTACCACCTAGTAAAGGCGGTGGTACCTACCCAGACGACTATACGTACGGGCCTACCACCTAGTAAAGGCGGTGGTACCTACCCAGATGACCCTACATACGGGTCTACCACCTAGTAAAGGCGGTGGTACCTACCCAGATGACCCTACATACGGGTCTACCACCTAGTAAAGGCGGTGGTACCTACCCAGACGACCATACCTACGGGCCTGCCACCTAGTAAAGGCGGTGGTACCTACCCAGACGACTCTACATACGGGTCTACCACCTAGTAAAAGCGGTGGTACCTACCCAGACGACTCTACATACGGGTCTACCACCTAGTAAAAGCGGTGGTACCTACCCAGACGACCATACCTACGGGCCTACTACCTAGTCATGTAGTTATGTAATTTCAACTGCGTTTAGTAATAATATTTATTCACTAATTTATTTCGAATAATATTAGGGTTACATTGATATTAGTGATTGGTAACAATTTACATTTATAGTAACAATTTGGTGCAAACATTGATATTGAATTAATATCTATGATCTGAGATTCATATCCAGTTAAACTTCTGTGAGGAATAGGGGTATTTTAAATTTCCAATGGTAATGACAGGCACAAGATTCGTGTTTTTAAATGTATGTACGATTGTAATGATCTTCTTGTTGGTATTTTCACAATAATTTATTTAAATAAAAAAAAAACTAAAATACTTGTACGCTAAAAAAGGTTCCCCTTTAGCGCATTTTATGATTCTTAGCAAACAAACAGCATTGGACAACGTAATGACACCCACCATTTCGTATTCAGAGTTTTCTTCATGTTCCTTTTTGCATAGGTATACAAATATGTCTGTAATTGTGTAGTAAATAATATGACTGTACACAAATAAATATAGAAATCGATAAAAATTATATGCGGGAATCGAAGCTGCGTCTCCTTAGGGACCGGCCAGCGTAGTGGTAATCGCGTCTGGCCCCAGAAGTCGCGGGTCGATTCCCGCATATAATTTTTTCATCGTTTTCTATATTTATTTGTAATTGTTACAATGAAGTAGCCGTTTAAACGCATCAAAAACATTAAAATGTGAATTTAAATGATTAATACTGTGCAGTCAACGAGACCCCATCTCACCATAGAGCTTCTGCGACGCTATGAAATCGTCGCGCTGGTATTGATAGGGCCAAGTTTAAATAAAATAATTTTAGACTGCACAGTCGTAAAATCAACTTATATCAAATTAAAGTAGGTACTTACCAATAATATCTATTGTAACCTACGTAAAATATTATTGTTTATTGTTAGGCCCAAAAACGCTCCATAGAAAATCTAGGGAACAGATGACGTCACATGACATGTTCCCATATTACTAAGAAATATAAGGGCATACTGACAAAATTAATAATAACTATGTAATAAGTATATTTTTATTAATAGTTGTCATAATAATAGTTGTTTTAATTGATGTCAGCAATCTAATATCATTAACATTTTCGATAAATTTTGAAAAAAAATATGGACTTTTTTTTAATTTTTAAAACAGTACTCCTTCAACAATATTCCATATCTTTTAAGTTTGAATTGTTTTTATGGGTAACAGTAGCGTATATTTTACGAATATGTGAAAAATAGCGCCATATACAAACTTGGGCAACATCACAATTACATAATATGTAATTGGAAGATTTAGTTACATATTATGTAACTAAATCTTTCGTATTAATAATGGTACATATTTTCTTATTAACTTGAAATATTGTACAATAATGTTAACATCTGAGATATAATCTATGGAATTTGTCGTACAGATTGTCTCTTGTCACTTGAGGCAGGCTGCTCTACGGCATATTTAGCGCCAAATTTAGCGCCATAATAACAGCAAAAAGTTTTAACCGGTGCACGACTGGCAGATGCCTCCGACAGAGATAACTCGTCAATTAAAAAACATTTTAAAGTATTCCAGATGAAATTTCCGGATTGTTTTTGCTTGTACGTTTTTACAACACCGGTTGTGTATTGTATGAAATTAAATCGCGAATTAGTACGGTCCGTGGATTTTTCTCTTCCTATAGGTAACATTGAGGAGCTCGGTGGCGTTGTGGTTAGAGCACTCTGGTTTCGATTACGAAAGCAAAGCAACTTTCGCAGTGGTCGATTCCGGGATGGGTCAATCAAAATGTGTAATCTCGAGCTCCTACGTGCTTCAGGAGGCACGCTGTCGTTGGTCCCGGTTGTTGCTGCACCCATTTTAACCCACCAATTCAAATTGAGCCGGCGTGGTGGTGCTATGGCCCAAACTCTTCATGTATTTCTCTTATACATGAAGAATTTGGGCCATTTAGCCCAGCAGTGGGACTAAAATATATTGGCTGGTGATAATGATGATGATAGCTAGTAAACATAATGGTTTTTCATTTGATACATATTACAAGAAAGAGGTAATGTATTTTCTCGTTACGAATTCCATGTTATGAGCGTACGACAAAGTAACAAAAGAGTACTAAAATTCTAACGAAGTTTGCGTGAATTATACAGTAAAATTAGTGACTCCAAATTATGCGTGCTCATAATAGCAGAGGGAAGGTCTTTTTTATATTAAACTAGAAGCAGCTAGGTATTGCTGATAATTTAACGCGAATCCAACTTTATTCATTTCGAAAAATAAGTACCTATCACAAAAATTAGCTCAAACATATATTGTTAAACCAGTTAACAAATTACCATCAATTATGACAAACTATGGTGTGTTTAAGTACTAATTTATGTGACCATACTGGCTCATTATGAGGCTCCTGGTACGGATGATATTATAATGCAAGGCGTAAAATTGCCATTCTATATGATGGGTATCACATCACAAGAAATCTTCGGCCGATCATCTTTTTTTCAAAGAAAATGTCAGCAGCTATAAGCTGTTAATATTACCGGTTTGACTTTGTTTGTCAATTCGAGAGTCCACCTTCTTTTGTTCAGTACGGACAGCACATCAAGTTGCGATCGGAAAACCGATCTTATTACAAAAGTTTAAGATTTGTCCGAAGTGTTCTCGTTTTATATGATGACGACTGCTCGTGCTATCAGAGATTGTCCGAACCCTCGTACTTTTATTAACTCCTCGTGACAATATTTAAAAGGACGCCGGACAAGCGAACATCGAAAAAAGATACCGCAATCTGAACACATGTAATTATAGTTGTTGTTTGGATGCGTTTAAATATTTTAAGACGTATATTGGACATGATTCACGTGATCGCGCAAATAAATCACTGCCTGTCTGTGAATTATTTATTGTTGTTACAATGTTTTGTACCGATGTTATTGATATTAGCTTATTAGTTGAATGGCGGGAATGATATAAAATAACTACCAATGTGACTGTAGTAATGTAATAAAACTATGCTAAGTAGGTAGTAGTTTTAAAGATTGTTAAGTGTTCTTAAATGATTATAAAAATATGGTCATTGGATTCATTCAATTTAAATTATATAAATATTCAAGTACATTAAATTTTAACGCTGTAATCTAAGACGACCGCAGCCCGCCCGGCACGGGCGCCTCCTTATAACAATATAATATCTATTGTGTCTAGTTTTGATTTATATTATAAGTCGAAAAGGGAAATTTATTAAGTTGTAACTCGAAAAGTTTTAAAAATCTATTTAAAATAAATAAATAAAGTCTTAAAATTATACAGCCAACTACAACTTCGCAGCTCCATACAAAGAACTTCAACGCGCTCCGCTAGAAAAATTCATTTGGCTAAACATAATTTCTATATTTACAAAAAAAAGAAAATTTATGGATGAAAGATATAAAATAAATAAATATTAAAAAAATATAAAATAGTAAAATAAGTATAATATACAAGTTATTTGACAAAACAGAACTCACCTTAAAGGGGATAGTCCAAAAAAAACTTTATAGTAGAAACACAACTTCCACGCACGTGGTACTGGCACAACAAATACGAAATCACGGTTTCGAAAAAATAAATAAATAAACTATTCTAAATTCGAAAGGCGCGCGCTACCGTAGAAATGTGTCAGTGGCGCGGCGGCGGACGGGACGACCTAGGCTCGCGCGCGGTTTGAATAGCAATGGCGGCGGGTGCCGAAATTGATTTTTTCGAAAATATTTTGGGAGTCGTATTGTCGCATCGAAGGCGAAGTTCTAAATGGCGCGGCGGCGAGCTGTACCCACCACAGTGGCCAGAAGTCGCAGGACATCGACTTTATAAATTGAATTTGTCCATCACAGAGTAACTGTACATGGATTTTGGTAAAGTATTCGGTGCCATACTTTTAACGAGCCATCGCAGGTTAAAGAAAAGATAACGATGACGTGTGACGTGATAATTAGCCTAGCTAAAACACGCTATCACAATGAGAAACTTTAAGAGAATGCTAGGAAAATATTTTTCTTTGTGATTTTGTTTATTTTGAGAAGTAACAATCAACTAATCAGACGCAATATGTTTCCTATGGTTTAGTAGAGGCGGGCTGGTAAGGGACGAAACGTGTGTTTAGATGATTGCTTGTTAGCTTGCGATTAAAAAAATATGAATATTGATGCGATGTTTTTAAATTTTTTCTTGAACTGAAGAATTTTAATTGACACAGGCTGTCACATCTCTACATGCGTAAAGGCAAGTCGTTACGGAATTTTGCAATGAGATTGCCTCTTCAATCTTTAAATTGAATTCTTCAGAGGTCCTTTCATTTGGTGGCGAAAATATTCCAATTAATCGTCCGAGGAGATTGCCGCATTACAACCGCGCCTGCCCTCACAACTATACTTAAATGCAAATAAATATAAATTGTGCACTTCGTCTGTATGTCATTTGTATTTTAAAATAGCTGATTATAGTCGAAAGTGGTCAATTAGTACGTCCTAAAAATTACTGTGATGACTTACCTATAAAATATTAACAAGTAGGTGCTTACCACCTAATAACTACTTGCTTTACCGGATTACTTGCCCAATGAATAAAACATTGTGAGGTTTACTGTGGAATATTTGTGATAATTATACATTAAACCAAAGTATTAAGTAGGGTTTGTAGATGTTTGTAAAAAGTAGGAGCGTTGTTTTTGAAAGCAAATTATTTTCAGAAAAATAAATACTTTGCTACATTTAGCATTATTATATTAATTTATTATAAATAAAAAGCTTTTGAATTTTCATTCAATAATGAAATCTCTTGTGCAAGCGCGACGTGTTATTTTAAACCACTCTTAATAAATCTTCCAAATTCTAAATTATCTATTAATTACGAGTCTCATGACAAGCTTTTCTATTGAAATCATGTTTTTTACATGAACTTGGCTCTAGTTTTTTTTTATCGGGTATAACTAGAGATTGTGTTTGTTGAGTATGGACTAAACCTGAAACAGATTTGAACCTCTAGAGCGAGGGAAATGAAATACCTACTGTCATATCTAAATAGCAATAAGTTTAACAGACTACCCAACCAACTTATATCTATGAAAATCTGAAATAAATGGAATACTACCACAGAGTAGTTTTATATAACAGGAACTCTAGATACTTTCCGAACATATATACCTACTTATAGGGCGTAAGGGAAACACTCTCGAGAACGATAAGGCATAATGTGCTGCTATGCGATTCTCTAAAGTCAGCAGCCTTAAATTCGTGGCTGTTGGCAGCGCTGTCATACCTTTTGGTGTTTGTTTGACAACCAATTGACAACCATTGGTGCCACTAGTGTTCCGACAACGAGCACGGCATAAGCCGGAACTAAAAAGTTGTTTATTTTTATATATTTATGTAAAAGTCAATCAAATATTGAATGAAGTCATTACGATACATTTTAAACAGAACAACGAAATCAAAAAATATCGATTGTACTTCATGTCGTATATCCTAACAGGGACAAAAATACATGCCAAGAGGTCGACGTAGAGATTAGTGAATACACTTACGCGCAGCGCTGTGCTTAAACGTCAAAATGAATGGCGGCTCGTCGTCCTGTCAGTCGTCAAGCTCGATGCCTAATTTTTCGTTAGGGAATCACACTGCTGGTGACCTTAAGCACGACTTGTTAAAAAAAATTAAAATTGCGAAAAAAAAACATCTGTTCCATACAAACAGGTCGTGTAAGGATTACAATTTAGTATGAACGAGCTGATTTTTTTGTGATTTTTTTTTAATTCGTACTTATACAAGATCTCCAGCACAGTCATCTTCCTGTTCCGGTTCCCCGTACAGCCTGTATAACACACAATCACGAATCTGACTAGATAGTGAAACTTTTCCGTTGTTATCATTGCGACGAAAATCAAAATTTTTTTATACTTAGCACAATATTAGATATACACCACCTGATGTGAAGAGGTAAGAAGATTCAAGATGCAAATTGCAAAAAAAATTGCTAAATGATTTTTAGAGATTGCAAATGATTGCAATTATCAAAAACCACTAGACGCTTTCACGTTTTAAAACGTGGCGACTTTTGAGATACTCTTCATTCTGTTGACAGTACAGGATACTACAGGACGCTACTTTTACTATATTGAACCGTTTGCAATAAATTAAGTTCTAAATGCTAATTAAAATGTATATGTTAGTAGTGGGTATCAAACCACAAGCTACCTCCTAAGTCCGCGTATTGTGACGTGAGCTACTGCGAAACTAGCTTAACTCGCACTCGGACTGTATTTTTTTAAATTTTCAGGTGATGATCCATCTCACTTCGAAGCTACCATGATAGGATGTAGTGGCAGAAAACGCGTAAAGCCTGACAAATAAATTACCTCAAAACACCACAATGTGTGACTTAAGAATGAGCATGGATCGTCATCTGAAAAAGTGTTCTCGGAACGGAATTTCTTAGAGAGTGTGGGTGTAACAATGAACGCAAGGCTTCAATGAGCGGTACTTTTTAATGTTAATTTGTTGCAGGGCCTTAACCTTTGAGGTCCCATTGATGTGTCTCAAATACCATAACTCATAGGTTCCTAATTGAATTGATAACAGATAAATACACCTGTGGGTAATTACTGATTTTTTTGTTTGTTTATAGATGATGTCTTGATAAAATGTAATGAAGATATTCATTTCTATGTGTAGACTAGTGTTTCAGCTAGTTTTTCACCACTTCTGATTGCAATAAAGGTTGCTTTATACTAAGGTTAAGACAGTGTGTTATTAAGACAAAAGGTTAATTTATTTTTCGCTTTATTCAATTTCTTTTTGCGTCGGTTTATTTTAATTTGTATGCTCAGGGGTGCATGACTATTTCTCGATCAAATAAATGCTTGTAATAATTTTAACCAGACTTCTCTGAAGCTGCAAGTGGCGTTGATCCTCTGTCCAGTAGGCTCCTCTATCTCGATCCACTAGTGGATTGTCTCGGTGGATCCTGAGATACTTGCATCTCTTAATATGCTCCACCGGTAGATCGAACATAATTCAGTGAGTTTGGTGAGATCACACTATTAGTGCCAAGTAGTAGTGCCTAAGGTAATAAATGGATCCACCACTGATTTCAGTGGAACCTGTGATATCTACCCTTTTTTTATTTCGTTAATTATAAAAATATTATTAAACTTAATGAAGCGTAATTATCGCGATGCGGAGAAAGCTACGCTTCTCCTCAGCCTAAGCTTTACGAAAAACATATTTTTGTTAATTTTATAGCAACAATTATCGTGGTCCAATAGGCACATAAATAAAGGTGTATTTTATTAATATTCCACACTTGGGGCCAGGTTGAGGATAAAAGCACATAAAACGGTCGTTATAAGTCGGCAATTTGCATAAAAGTTTTCACCTGTGGCTCAATGAACGAGAGACTGGTTTGGAATGCTTTAAATTTTGGGCAAAGTGGTGTGTATGTTATATTTTTTCAGAAAGAGGAAATGGTGGCATAGGCCGACTTGATGGTGTCAAAGAACACATTAGGAATCGACGTTTTATTTAGTGAGTTGGTCAAAGACGTGGTCAAAGACCTTTTCAATAGAACACAGATTCAGTCACGTGTACAGTCGTGTCATGTTTTATATTATCTAGACACTTAGATAGTCTTTTATTTGGCACCTTTAGAGGAGTTGATGCTTTCACAAACCAGACACACAGAGTGTTGAGCTTGCTTTGTAGGCGGTCGAAGGGCTTTGGAGTTCTGTTTCAGAACCTCTTCTGGGATAAACAAAAAAACCATTTAGATCGCTCAATATAGGCAAGTCTGTAATTATATGACATAAAAAACATCGACTCTATTATTTACTATTTTTTATACAACTAGATGACAAGCTATTCTGTGGGTCCAACCGGTGGTAAGTGGCTACCGTCCTCTATAGCCAGCTACAATAACAAGGATAAGGTCACTTGGTATTGAGTGTATTGCAGGTGCGTTGTCATACTGAGGCCTAAGATGGAATGCCTTCCACTCTCATTAATTACATTAGGTACCTATAGGTACCTTCATTTCGAAACATAGCTAACTGTTTTACGACCGTAGCTACCCAGACGACCCCCGACGAAAAAAGAGGGGTGTTATAAGTTTGACGTGTGTATCTGTGTGTGTCTGTGGCATCATCGCTCCTAAACGAATGGACCAATTTTAATTCAGTTTTTTTGTTTTAAAGCTGACGTGACTAGGATGGTTTTTAGCTATAATTTATGAAGATCAGTTCAGGCGTTTGATGACTATCAACTCATTTTCTACGTGATAAAAGGGTTTTAATAACTTTAACAGATCCGATTGATTTGAAATTTGGTGTACTGTCACTTCGATGAAAATTCAATGACATACCATCAAAAAGTCTGTGGGATCCTTAATTCTTCAGAAACTTATAAAAGATATAGCGTGTGGGCTCTTATGAATAATCTCAATGAGATGGTGCTAGATAGATAATTAATAGATAGAGAAAAACTCTCTAAGGAACCGTGATCTTAATTTTAGATAAAATAAAAATGGTATAGAAAAAAAATTTAAAATCTTATAGATTTGGAAATATCTGAATTTTTGAAAAAAAAAACATTTTTTTTTATTTCGATTGTATTATCACTATACAAACCAAAAATTGTATGGAGACCATATGTTTAAAGTTGCTACTAAACCTAAACACCTGAACTAATCTTCATAAATTATAGCTAAGAACCATCTTAATCACGTCAGGTTTCAAACAAACAAAAAAACAAAATTGATCCATTCGTTTAGGAGCTACTATGCCACAGATATACAGACAGACACGTCAAACTTATAACACACCTCTTTTTTCGTCGGGGTTTAAAAATGGTTATCGTTTCGACTATCTACCTAAATAAATTAAAGGATATAAAATACAATGCATTTTATTTACTTTAGATACCATGTTTCATAGTAACATTCACTGTTTATGATCTACACAATCGATATCCAAATAGAAATAAAGTAATTTTATTGTTACATAGACCGGGTTCGATTCCCGAACTGAGTACTACTGATACTATATAGTTTTTTTTAAATCTATGAATGAAGTTTTTTATGTCATTAAAGTCGATCACATGGTTCCTAAAGACAGATCTTTGAATGTCTTAAAGTTAACAGAATGCCCATATTGACCGGTCCCCATACCCTGCAAACTCAACACTAGACTCAACAATAGAATATCTATTGTGTGTCTCTCAAAGCAACAATTCCTCTAGAGTAGGTAACAAATTAACGCGCTACTTCGTAGTGTTGTATTCCTGCGGTAAGGTCGCCAGAGATCATTGGAAATGCTTAGGAGCAGGGGAGCAATTATCATGCATTTGAATCACTCTCGAATTCAAGATAAAATTCGAATTCCAACTTTAATCGGGTTGTAATCTATTATGGAAATCTCGAATTCGACTTTTTTCGAAGGAAGGCCACTCGAATCGCTTCGAATGATTGGTAGCGGTCAAGACGTAGATTTCGAATTGGAACTATCTTAACCGTATCTTATACGCTGAGTATTATATTGTTATATTTGTTTATAGTTTGTTGATTTTTTTATTATAATACATATTATTTTCAGAAGCATTTAATTACTTTAATAAAATTAAAAATTTTAAGTAACCTTCGGCCTCATTAATCTGCTGTAAGTTTCTGAAGAATTAACGATTCCACAGACTTTTTGATGGTATAGGATCGGCTCAAGGTTAGTGTGTCATGGGAATGTCACCGAAACCGAAGTGACACTACCTACATCTTTCAAATCAATCGGATTTGTGAAATTAACATTTTATCATGTAGAAAATGAACTGACAATCATCGAACTCCTGAACTGATCTTCATAAAATAGCTAAGAACCATCCTAGTCACGTCAGCTTTCAAACAAAAAAAACCGAATCAAAATCGGTCCATTTGTTTTTAGGAGCTACGACGCTACAGACACACAGATACACAGACACACAGACAGACACGTCAAACTTATAACACCTCTCTTTTTTCGTCGGGGGTTAAAAAAGACGCGATAAATCACAATCAGTTAAAACCACAGAATACTTATACTCCGTTAAAACCCGCTACTAGCAAAGAAACATGAAGTATTGTGTTTTTGCTATCAAGTGACTTAACTCCACCCACAAACATAAAAGATGATGGATCAACATCGTCAATAAAAAATAAGTAGGTACAATTTATTGATTAAATGTATGCATTGCCTTTGTTAGTATTTTCGACCCTTTCTCTTTGTAATAAGGTTATTAATTATGGCAACAAAAGAACTGCACGTAAATTGTTGCTTCATTACAAAGACGAGACATCTTTAAAGCTGTTACTTACACAATATCGCTTCGCAGTAATTACGTGTTCTTTTAAAAAAGATTGAAATTAGCCTAATTAATTAATGTTTCCAAATAAAAACTAAAATTCTCGATAATTTTTGGTTCGCGCTCCTAGAGTAGGTATCCCATTGTGTTCCGTCCATAGTACTATGTCCGAGGCTGTTTTTCAGCCAATCTTACTATCTAAGCAATAAAAAACTGACTGACTCTGTAAATGATTAGCACACTACGCAAAACGGTTTTAAGATAAACTAGCGGACCCGACAGACTTCGTCGTGTCATAAAGATTTGTAATGTGGCAGTTTTTTGTTCCTACGTATTTTATAGTCGTGGCTAAAAATTATCCTGAACAGAACCGTCACCCACCCAACCGTTGTGAATCAAAAATAATTGAATGAAACATATATAAGGATTTAAAAGTAAGTAATCGCTTTATTGTTAATCATGTGAATCATAATTATTAACAGAAATCAGTTTTATTATTATTGTAGCGCTTTGTGATATACGATGTTTTTTGTTTGATTACTTGGCGCATAGACAAACAAATTTGATGGTTTTCCAACACGGGAACAGGCAACATACAATTGACCATGTGAGAAACATGGGTTTTCTAGATTAATACCACAAACACTTAATGATTGCCCCTGGCACTTGTTTATGGTCATAGCAAAAGCAAGCCGCACTGGAGACTGTAGTCGTTTAAACTCAAATGGCACATCAGTCGGAATCATTGGGATGCGCGGTATGAGAACATCTTCTCCTTTATACTTTCCTCTGAGTATAGTTGCTTCTATCACGTTGTTTAGTAATTTTTTTATCGCTAACCGTGTACCGTTGCAAAGACGCGGTTGGTTGATATTTCGCAACATTAAAACTATTGATCCAACCTTTAATTGAAGATTGTGAGGTGGCAATCCTCGCAAATCCAGCGAGTTTAAAAATTCCGGTGGATAGTTGACTACATCATCTTGGTTAGTAGCCGAATCAACTGATTTATATATCCTCGATTCGCCTGTAATTTGTTCTTGAATTTTGAAATTTAATTCATTTACATCTATGTTTTTTTGCAGCTAATATAGCTCGTTCGCTCAACCAATCATCGTTTCTGTAATTTTGAGAAACATCTGGAAACACCTTCTGAATAAGTTCATCTTTTGATTGCGTTAACTGACAAAAACTTTGAGGAAAGTTAATGCAGCCAGTCAACATGTCTATAGGAAATTTGCCATTACCAATGTCAATGAGTTGTTTAGAGAATATGTTTCCAGATTGATCATTTTGCAACTCGACACGCATATTCTTGCTTAAATGAAGTAGTTTGACATGTTTCCACAAATTGGAGGACTTTAGACATGCATTGATTTCATCAGCTGGCGTTGATCGTGGAATCACTGGCAATGTTTGACGAAAATCTCCTGCTAATAAAATCATTGCACCACCAAATCGGTTATTATTGCTTCGTAGATCTTTTAAGGTTCTGTCTAAAGCCACCAAAGATTTTTTATGTGCCATCGTACATTCATCCCAAACAATAAAACGCTTTTGGTAACTCGGTTTGTGTTTGACTGATGTATTGACGTGAACACTGATGCATTCTATCTTGCGTGCCGAAAGTAATTCATAAGAAACGCGAGTTTCGGAACGCGACATTAAACTCCTCCAACTATGTATTCTGTGCTCCAACGCACACACGCACACTGTTTTGATAGATATGATCTTTGACGTTAGGAACACACCTACATTGCTTAGACAACAGTGAGTGCTTGTAATTTAATATGAACTTTATACAATATCAATAAAGCTCAAATTGACTACGTTTTAGTTAGAAAACATTTGTAATTGGCAATTATTCGAATTTTTCTCGCCGTAAAAACCATCCTTGAACTTCAACGAACATTTTAAAAAAAGAATTGGCCAAATTGGTCCAGGCGTTGTTGAGTTATGCGCTTACCAACATATTTTGCGATTCATTTTTATATTATAGATGCATTTTGGTTTTCCCCTGCAACAAAATGTATAGCAAAATCACCTTGCTGTGCACTTACGCAGATTTCCCATTTCATATTTACAAACTGTTTTGATAGAACACATTTAATAATATTTTTTTTATTTTTTTATTTCAAATAAGAATTCTCACTATTATGTAATAGTTGGATATTAGACAATAGTCACAATTCCCTAGACAATTATTACACTCTCTCGCATAACATTTAAATGATTGCTATATTATTTTTTACAGGCGGTTTCTTGCGTTTTTTTTTCCTGAACAACGCATAAAATCCGCAACATTATTTTACTGAAAATTATTCCTGTTAGTTGTATTGTTATACGATTTTCCCGGACCCGTAATTCAAATCCAGTTAGTTTTTGTTCAATTTTCATTAACCCGCCAAGCATCAGATTTTTCAATTGTCATAGCCCTCCAATGGGATAACGCCGTTTGAGAGATTAAGCAGTCCAAGTAAAGTGGGAGAAACACGAGGTTTAGGCCTAGCAACAACACGGTCGCTGGCTCAACAATACGCGTTGGTGTTGGTCGGTGGATTTCGGTTGCAGTAACAACCGGGACCAACGGATTATCGCGCCTTCCTAAGCACGAGATTATAAGTTTTTACTGACCCGTCCCGGGATTGACCTGTATTATGTGGAGATCGAATGAAAGACGTGCGTTTACTTTAGAATTATATTTCAGACTACCAAACATAACACATGTTACTTATAAAGTTATAACTAATGAGCTCATACATACCTACTTATATAGATATACTTCACAGAGGGCTTCTTGTCAAAGTGGGAAAAGTATAGCTATCTATAGTTGTTAAATTATGTGCAGTCATCAAGCGTAACAGTTTGACCTTGAGATCTTATTCGTTCGTAATAGAGGCGACTTTCGAAGTGCAACAGTTACACTTGATGTTGTGTCGGCTGTACACGACAATAGCTTACATAGCTTAAATTATACAATTTAAGAATGTGTCCCATCTCACCACTATTTCCATGAATGGAACTACTTCGTTTGTCGTGCTATTTTCATAATTCTATAAATTGGCGTGCATGGTTAACTTTAAAATCGATGGGTATTTATAAAGCGCGATAAGTTTGTAACATAAAACGCCTATCCCACCTTTAGCGCTCCGTTTGTATTGTGAAAACTCAAACTCAAAACTCAAACCGGTTATACCATTTGGGATTTTTGTCCTCATGGAAATAATGGAATATAAATAGAAAAAAAACGCTTGACCCACAATTTCCATTTTGTATTTCCACGGAAGTAGTGGGTACACCCCAATTTCAAATACTTAATATAATATCAAGTGATTTTTCCTTGTTATTGCAGGTGTCTATAGGGGGCGGTAACCGCTTACCATCAGGTGTAAAATTATTCAATTATTATCAAATTATATATTATATATTTGTTTAGTATATGTGTCAGATTTATTATTCATCTGCATTTTCTTGCTAGGTATATGTATATAACTACGCACTGTGTCCACTTTTATTTTTCCGTCTTCCTGCCGCAGCTCTGCTGGTAGAGATTCCTTTAGAAATAAGCGGTGCCTTTGTACTCAATTATTTTTTGTTTTGTTTTTGAGTCTTTTGTGTGTACATAAATGAATAAATAAATGATGGGCCTAATTCTGAAGAAACACTAATGTTCGTTTTCACTAACGATTTTTATATCAGTCTATCTAAAGGAGATAGAAAGAGACAAATAACCTAAGCCTCGGGAATGGTTAGGAAAACGGACATAAATATTTTAAGTCCAAGAGAAAGCCTTCGGTGCGGTTCCAATTAATTCTCGTTTTTATGTATTCATTTTATATTTATTTATTGTGTATTCACAGGTATTTGTCATTCGTTTTGTTGTGTTATAACCCAGCTACCTAATTATTTGCACTAACTAAATAACATTTCTGGTTGGTTCGTAGAGAATGGCCAGTGGCATTCTCTACGAATATACCAACCAACCAGTCATCATCATTATACCTTTATTATGTGCAATAAAGTTTGAATCAATATCAAATAAAACACAAAATGCTTATAATAATACGTATAATTAAAAGATCTTTTCTTAATATTATCTACATCTGTAAAAACAATTCACGTACTCGTATTTACACGGCACGACACATTCACACCATACTCGCGATCACATAAGACGCAACATTTGATCAATATGTTACATACATTTACATATATACACATTTGAAATACTGCATACATTTTCGCCGATATAATTGTCATAGGACTTCTCTCTTAGCCTAATGAATTCATAAAATCATCACCAAGGTGTTCATCATACTACAACATTAAAAAAAATTAAAATTACATGTACATTTAAAAAATTACAACGGTCAAACGTTAAAATGGTTGTGGTTCTGATCCATAGGTTTCTAATCTCAGCTCAGACAATATTGCAAACATTTACGTGTAACTCAGAAAACTTAAAACTAATTTTGATGCTGCCTCTTTCTTATTAGTACAATATAAAAGAGACAGCTATGCTTAAAATTAGTTTCAAAGAAGATACTAAAAGTTTCTATGAAATTTGGGCCGGCTCATGAACACTAATTTTTTTGTAGTTATTTTTGTAAGAATCCATCTATCCAACCTTATCATTTTCATAAATATTAACTGATAGAAGCGGCAAAAAAATATTTTTACTTGCTGAAAATCATCACAGAGGTCGGCATTTTGAAGAAAACATAATATCAATGTCATAACATAATGTCATAACACATTTATTAAACAACAAAAGCGCACATTAAGCGCACTCAAAACATTCTCAATTTTACTAGGCGGTAGACCTGTATGTAGGGTCGTCTGGGTAGGTACCACCGCCTTTCTTATTTCAGCCGTGAAACAGTTCGCTGTGTTTCGGATTGAAGGGAAAGGTAGCCAGTGTAATTTCTGGGCATGGACGGCATTTCATCTTAGGCCCCAGGATGACAACGCACTTGCAATATCAAGTGATTTTTCCTTGTTATTGCAGGTGTCTATAGGCGGCGGTAACCGCTTACCATCAGGTGGGCCGTCAGCTTGTTTGTCATCTAGTAGTATATAAAAAAAAAAAACACGGTTGAAAACACGGAATGACAATGTTATCAAATGTCAATATGACATTAAACTTTTTAACAGCGCTATTGTGGCTATGGACTATGCACTTTTGGGCACATTCATGACTTCTATATGGCCATTTTATACAATACTTTGTTTATTTCGTTATTCTTTTGCAATAAAATAAAAGAGTTTTGTGTTATTTAATAGAAACCGTGTTATGACCGGGCCGAAAAGTTTACCATCTCCTTTAGAGCAGCTGTTCAGAATCAGCACCATACAATGACGAGAAAGAAGCAAAGTCTTAGTAAACTAAAGATTTGATTTAGTACTACATCAAATAAAGTCACAATTGATGTGTCAATCGATGGCAGGGTATTATTGCTCCTCGTCTGGTAAGACGCGGTTAGCCGACCATCGACAGCGACAACGCCCTACAAACTCTGCCCGCAACTTCTGAGTCGGCCGAAACAACGAAATACAATCGGATCCTTTCATTAGGGTCAACAGTATTTTAGTGTATACACGAAACAATTCTTTAATGATACGAAAGGCACATAATTTTATATTTAACATGTAAAATCGCGTCCTGGCATAAAAAAGGTGGCCAAAAGCAAGGAGAGCAGTTCCAATGTAAGCTACGGCCATAGGTACGCCGACGCAACTGTTTATTCCTGCGTCTTCATAGGGTTATTTTGCGATTACACTCACTAAAATTAAAGTGGTACACATCACTTCCTCTCAATATGTTTAGAAAGAAGCAAGCTGTTAAATAATTAGGCATTTAATTTAGCAGTTTTAACCTGAATCGAAAAATGGTTTACACACTGCACTATTTAAAAAATCTAGATTTTATTTTAATCACGCTGTGATTAATACGTTACTCGTGGCATATTACAGCTTTGTAGTTATTATAGAAGCTTATTGTGTCTGGGTATTTTACAGAATAAAGGCCGGCCGAGGGCCGAATGCTCATTTGACGCCCTCCTGGAAATTTTAATTAAAGTCAAAATCAAAAATTTGTATCGGAATAAGTCAAATTGACACTCCTTCAAAAGACTTGAAATTTACTTAACATTCCAAATTTCCGTTATCTTTTTGCATATTGAGAGAAAAAGATAGAATCAGGCTCATTAGCATAACACAGACTGGATCTCAGGTAACCGAAAAATAGCATCACAGGTCAAAGAAATATGTCGAACAAAAGACCTTATGACAAAAAGTATTTACATAGTAAACGGCTGAATTACTTAAAAAAGCAATTCCTTAAAAATTTTAGTACTAAAATGACTAGGAATAAATTATGCACACGTGCACAAGCATGTGTATTAGATACTTTAATTTCCATTTCATTTAAGGCCTACTTCTAATTTTATTATAAAATGAACTCTATTAGCAGGGTAGTAGAATTCATGCTGCAGCAAAAAATAAATAGGCCTTAAATTAAAACCATCAGAAATAAAAAACCTTTTATGGTTTAAACTAAACATAATAATGAAGAATTGTTAAATACATTTGTAAATTCATTGTCATTAGTACCGATTCTGTATTACAAAGTGAAAAATTTTCTTTTTAATTCTAACCACAATATAATTTCGTATCATCGATATATAAAAGACATATCGTCCCTTTCTTTCCTGTTTGAAAAGAAAGAGGCGCTGGATTTCAATTTAGTGAGTTATACTCGTATTTAGTCTACAACGCAGGATCTGTGCTAGTAAAACTAGACTACAATAATAACAGATTCCGACCTAGACACATAAAGGAAAAATATTCGTGATACGTAATAATAATGACGTTTATTCTGAAATAAGTCAAATATTTAAACTAACTTTAATGTGACTAGTTTAAATTTATTAAAGTATCAGAATCGACACCATAGCGAGTGGTCTATAGTATAATAAATAATGAAAATCTTAAAATATGATTACACGTTATTATCAGGTCTTATAAAAATTAAGTAATAAGCACGTATTTTCAATTCATCATCACAACTTCGTCACAAGTACTTTAACAATAGAGGCGAAAACACCTTGGCAAAATCAATGACTTCATTGACACATACTGTATATTAGTATTCAGTGAAGGAAACATTTTTTACTTCATTACAGAATTTTCAGCAGATAAAGTCAATGGTATAAACATAAATAATTTCTATTGACATTTTTAATAGGAATTAAGACATTAAATTTTATGTTAAAAAAAATTGTCAAATGTGTTTTTTTTTTTCAATATGATCACATGACTAGCCGAGTTATGCAGCGAAAAGTATTTTGCTTGTATGTCAATATTTGTAAAAATGGACGTAAATTGGCGTCATTTTGAATGACGACGAATATATAATTTGATCATTTCTACCCTCTCATTAAAATATTTAATAAGAGGGTAGACATTATCTTATAACGTAAAAAAATAATACTACAAGAAGTTCATATGTTTGTTTAGAGTTGTCACACGGATTGTGAAAGTCGCGGGTTCGTTTACCGCTCCAGAACATTTTTCTAAGCATTTCTAGTTTTTTTTACAATGTCAAAACTGGCTAAAAATTAAATTATTACACAATTAAATTATTGCCTTTAAAATATAATAGGCACTTGTGTCTTTCTGTAGAGACAATCAGATATTACTTCGTCAATTCATTTCATGAAACAACATTTAATAATTGTATATACTCACAAATCTGTTAGCAAATGTTACCCCCACTGAATGATACGCAAAGAAAATCACATAACAAATTTCCTTCTCGTCTAATAAGCTCTAAGTCCTTACATACTAGGTTCATATTGCATTGCCTCTCGCCGGGCGGCCAATCACTCTCTAGCGTTTGCACTACTGTACAGACAACCATCATCACCGACTTTATAAACCAACAGATCGACTATATACACTTACGAGGCTCGTCTCTTTAAAGTCACTTTGCCGCGCGCTAACTGCGATATGTATATCCTAAACCGTTCTAAGTTGGGCCGCTTCACCCATATCTGAAACAATGTAGAATTTCGTTTTAATGTTTTCGATGCGTTTAAACGCCTACTTTACTTTAACAATTACAAATAAAGAAAGAAAACGATGAAATAATATATGCTCTAGGCGGTAATCGAACCCGTGATGTCCGGCCAGATGCGATTAACACTACGCGGACATCAGGAGACGCGGGTTCGCTTCCCGCCTGGAGTATGTATTTTTTCATCGTTTTCTTTCGTAGAATTTATTTACATAAAATATTCATGTCGTGAAAAGCTATTAAAGTATAACATTAAAGTATACAAGGAGCGACAGTGAAATTCTGTTCGATTAAGTGGAGAGTTCCAAAACCTATTTGAAAAAAATATAAATAACTCATCGAAATCGGTGACTGTAACTGTACCCGATTAAACTGGTTTGAACGGTTGTTTTAATGGTACCCGTAAATTTAGAAATTATTCAAAGGATACCATAATTTAAAGGGTACCCGTAATAGCGGTAGCTTAATTTTAGGTCGGATACCCGTATTCTAACCCGGTTTTACACGTAACGTTGCCAGCTTGTGCGATCGGTATCCGATTACATACAGAGTTCTGGTATATCGGCCGCGTGTAACCGCTACCGTAAATTTTAGATATCTTTATGTGTCATTGTATTTGGATACCGTTAATAACTATACCAGAATTTTAAATTTTTTAGATAGTTAATGTTTTTTTTGTCTGCTTATGGACTTTCAAGACTGTCCGAAATAGCTCAATATTAGATAAAATATTTAAATTATTTATTATTTTATTTTTGACGACCGGCTGGCCGAATGGTCTGTACCCCAGCCTACTCGGTCAAGAGGTCCCGGGTTCGAATCCCGGTAGGAACAAATGTTTGTATGATGAGTACAAGCATTTGTTTACGAGTCATGGATGTTTATATATTTATTCAGTATATTTCTAATATTTATATACATATTATTATCATTATTTCTCCGTTATCTAGTATCCATAACACAAGCTCTTAATGATGCTTACTTTGGGCTAGATAATAGGTGTGAGTGTATAAATATTATTATTATTATTAAATCACCCAAGCTCAAAGGCGTCGGGACGCTGGTAAAGTTACGCAGAGTCACGATACGTCTTCTATGACGGCGGCTGTTCGTCACGACGTCACTCCCGATCAGCCCTTCTCGTAATGACGTCACTCTCAATCACCCAATCACCCCTGCTGATCGAGCCGTCACTCCCGATCAGCCCTGGTCGTGGTGACGTCACTCCTTATCAGCCCAGCTTGAAGTGACGTTACTCCCGATGAGCCCTGCTCGTCATGACGTCACTCTCGATCAGCCTTGATAGTCATGACGTCACTCCTGATCACCCCTGCTCATAGAGAAGTCACTCGCGATAAGTACTGGTAGTAGATAGATAAAACATTAATTTAAAATTCTGGTCGTCATGACGTCACGTCACTCACTATCAGCCCGGCTTGAAGGGACGTTACTCCCGATGAGCCCTGCACGTCGTGACGTCACTCCCGATCAACCCTGCTCGTTCCCGATAACCTCTGCTCATAGAGACGTCACTCGCGATAAGCACTGGTCGTCGTGACGTCACTCCCGATCAACCCTGCTCATCGCGACGTCACTCCCGATCTGCCTTAATAGTCATGACGTCACTCCTGATCTGCTCTGCTCGCACTACAGGCTGCACGCCGTCGTCGCGGGCGTCGCTAGCTACACAGGGTGGTATTGACCGCTTCGTCGGTGATGGCGTGTATATGGCCCTTGAACCGATGAGCCCTACTCGTCGTGACGTCACTACCGATCACCCTGCTTGTCATGACGTCACTCCCGATCACCCCTGCTCATCGTGACGTCACTCCCGATCACCCCTGCTCATCTTGACGTCACTACCGATCAGCCTTGATAGTTATGACGTGACTCCCGATCAGCCCTGCTCTTTCCCGATCACACCTGCTCATAGACACGTCACTCGCGATAAGCACTGGTCGTCGTGACGTCACTCCCGATGACTCCTGCTCATCGTGACGTCACTCCCGATCAGTTCTGCTCGTACTACAGACTGCGGCGGGTCGCCGTCGTCGCGGGCGTCGCTAGCTACACAGGGTGGTACTGACCGCTTCGTCGGTGATGGCGTGTATATGGCCCGGGAACCGCTGCACGTCCCTGCCCTCCACGTAGACGCTCTGCCCGCGGTGGAACCAGCGCCTCTCGTACAGCAGCTTGCCGTCCTCCACCCGGGTGTCGCTCGTCTCGCCGCTGTCTCTGACGGGGGAATCGCCTGGGAATATGTCAACATAAAACTTTCTCCATTGCATGCAGGAAGTTAATAAATACTTTTGATTGCCGATTTAGATAGGTACCGGATTTTCAAGCTTAGTGTAGATTAGAAAAACGAGAAAGTATGGGAGCCAGTGAGTGCAGTGTGTACATATTCTTTTCTTATTAATTTATTTTTATTATAATAGGCGTTAAAGTATGAAGTTGCCGTTTTATTGTAATAGGTAGTTCGAATTGACATAGAACCTGAATGGTTTGAGATTTTTGAGTGAAACTTTTTTCAAATGGTACCTATGGGGTTCTTCTTTTAAAAAATGTGCAACATTCCATTATCAACTTTCAGTTGTTTTTTTTATTTAGCTTAGACAAGAAAGATGGATAATTCGAAAATTTGAGTGATTTTTTAATACGAGTTCCGACGCGGAACTAACGCGGCAGAAACAGCTCGCAATATCAATGTTGCGTTTGGAGAGGGGACTGCTAATAAACGCACCGTGCGATTTTGGCTTAAACGCTTTCGTTATGGAAATTTTGATTTGAAGAACGAACCACGTGGAAGACCGCCCACACAGGTGAACAACAATGAATTGAAAGAGATGGTGGAAGCCGATCCGACCCAAACTACCCAGGAATTAGCGGCATGGTTAAACGTTACCTTACCAACAATATTGACTCATTTGGATCAAATCAACAAAATGAAAAAATATGAAAAATGGGTGCCTCATGATTTGACTGATCTGCAGAAAGAAACGCGTGTTGAAACTTGTGTTGCCTTGTTGAATCGATACAGAAATGAAGGAATATTGGATCGAATTGTGACAGGTGATGAAAAGTGGATTCTTTACGATAACCGTAAGCGAAAAATGCAATGGCTGACCCCAGGTCAAACGCTGCAACAGTGTCCTAAAAAAGCAAAGCTTACCAATAAAACGGTAATGGTAACTGTTTAGTTACTATAGCTTTCTCCGATCTGGTCAAGCAATAACGGCAAATGTCTACTGTGTCGAACTCCGAACAATGATAGCAAAACTTGCAGTGAAATAGCCCCGACTCATGAATCGATCTTCACCGTTATTGCTCCCTGATAACGCGAGACCTCATAAAGCACGAGAAACCGTTTTAACTCTACAGAAACTGCAATTAAAAACCATTCGTTACCTTCCGTATTCGCCAGACCTTGCTCCAACAGACTACCATTTTTTACGTGATTTGGTCAATTTTCTACGTGATAAAAAGTTTTCTTCCCAGAAGGCAGTACAAAATGCTTTCACCGAGTTTTTAGAATCTAGATCACCATAGTTCTATTGCAAAGGCACAAATGACCTTCCTATTAAATGGCGCCAATGTATATATAATAATGGTAGATATTTTGATTAAATAAATATGTTAAATTGAAGAAAAACTAATTTCAATTTTTCAGTACAAATCGGCAATTTCATACTTTAACCACTATTATGAAAATTTTAATTAAATGGTATACTCAGGAGCCCAACCCGCATTGGGCCAGGCGTGGTGGTGTTATGACCCAAGCTCCTCATGTTTCTCCCATGTAGGAGGGCCTGCGCCCAGCAGTGGGACGTATAAAGGCGTTGAAATGGTATACTAATTTTCCTTATTCTTGTTTATCCTGTCCACCAGAAGGTCAGAAAGTTTTTTTTTGCGATATGACCGGCCTAGTAGAATTTAGTTTCTAGATAGAATATAAAAATATCCTATCTATTTATATTTACAAAGTCGCAAAACGAAACAACATAGAACTCTTAGTAAACTACTCACAACTATTAGAAGTGGAATTGAGATGCTTCCGCGGCTGAATATTGTGCGACTGCGAGATGTGCCTCGGCGGGGAGTGCCTGGCGATGGCCCGAAGGTCTGACTCGATGTCTCGCTCGTCCAGCTGGAAGGTGAGCGTGGTGGTGAGCGGCTTGCGGCGCTTCTCGGGCGCCGGCGCAGGCTCGTTGGCCCGCCGCCGCAGTATCCGCTTCATTACCGGCTTCACCTAAACAGGAGTAAATAAAAATTGAAAACTTATCTAGCTGTGACTATAGCTTCATAGCCAAGACATTTATGCTCTACAAAAGCCATAACTCCAATGAGTTATGTTTATAAAATAGAGATAAATGGTCAACCTTTCAATGTCTCAACATCTTGTTTGAGAAAAGGAAATTCAATTTAAGTATGATAAAATGGATATCTCTAGGCGGGTTAACTAAATTATATTTTAAATGCTTTTTACGGCTCTGGCATCAAGGCTTTTGAGATAAATGTAAATAAGTTTTCAATTGAAATTTGACTTTTAATAAATGCTATTCAAAGATAATCCAAAATAAATTAATTTATAAGTGATAAAAATCTAAAATAATCGAAGTTTTATTATGATGCTTGGGATTTTTGTTTTTGCTGCCAATAATGAATGGAAAATCGGCCAAAATAATCTTTCTTCTTGTTCTCATATTTTTACATAAATAATTATAATAATATATAAACTGTAAGGAGAAAATTTGGTACCTCTGTAGAGTCTCCATTGAGCTCCATGCTGTGCCTCTCACTCTCAATCATCTTGCGCTTGTCTTCAAAGTCGTTCAACAAATTCTCCTTCAGTTCTATTTTCTTTTCTTCAAATTCTTTTGCTGCTGCTTTCTTTTCTGCTGCATATTCTCTTTCCACCACATCATACATGTGGTCTCTGAAACAAAAAATAGTATAAAGCATGAACATAAAACATAACTCATGACCATGACTGGCTTGCATTATTAAAAAAATAGAATAGGGAATAGAATAGAATATATGATGATATATTCTATTTATGTGATTAAAATAATAAACAAGAAAATTAGTAATGGGAAAACTGTGTTGGTTTTATATCTTATTTAATAGGAAATTAAATTTGAATTCTTGGTGGACCAAGAAATGGTCTAATGAAAGAATAGATTTGATAATTTCGATAATTTTTTAGTGTTTCTTTGTCTGTATTTATTTTTATTTACTTATTATATTTTGACTTTTTGACTGACGCATGTTGCGTCAGTATAGACAGCCAATGCTACTCGTGAATTGTTTTTAAATTCATTTTTAATAAGTGAATAATTGTTTTGAATAAGAGAATTGTTTAGCACTACATATTTAATTATTGTGCCCAGCAGGTACAAAACTATACTAGACCACCTAATGTAATTTTGGAGACAATAAATATTGAGTTTTGAGCCTCTGATTTTAGGCAGGAAGTGCCCTAAAATTTAATGAAAAATTATTTCAAATTAGAACATTTTGAAATAAACTTTTTAGTATATTATTTAGCCCAATTTTTAAATTTGTATAAAATGTTGGAATTCTATGAAATCTCATTACTTACTTGTATATTCTGTTTAATCTCAGCCTCTCGTGTAATTGGTGTTCGAGGCGCTTCACACGTCTTAAGTACTCCGCGTGAACACCATCCTCCAGCTGCTGCAACTGCTTTTTGAGGTTCAATAACTTATCTTGGTACATCCTGTATTGAAATTTTACAAATTAAAATAATAAAACTTTCAATAATATAGTCCAAATTATCTCAAATATTATTTATTTATTCAATCTTTAATTGCACAAAATAAGTTACAATTTGGCGGACTTAATGCCATTAGGCATTCTCTGCCAGTCAACCGGAAAGATGAGTCCAAAATGATCAATGAGGTAGTGCAAAAAGAACTGTAACTTATTTCTATAATTATTTTGATTTACTACAGTCAGGCATCTTATACTTCTTCATGACTAGTGGCTGCCCGTGGCTCCGCACTCGTCGATGTCGGTTATCGCTCTAAAAAGTATCCTATGTCTTTCGCAAGGTCTTAAACTATCTCCATACTTTATTCTAACAATTACAGATAAAGAAAGAAAATGATGAAAAAATACATACAGAGTGGTGGCGTCAATGCGACAATAAATTTAAACATGGGCTATACTAGTCCATAGAAATGGTTTGTCACTTTCAAAAATATCGTATTCATTTGATAATTTCATGAGATTTGTATGAAATAATGCTGCCAACGTTACTATTCCATACAAATGTCATGAAATTATCAAATGAATACGATATTTTTGAAAGAGGCAAACCATTTCTATAGACTAATATGTTTAAATTTATTGTCGCATTGACGGCACCACCCTGTATATGCTCCCGCCTGGAGCTTATTTTTTAATTGTTTTCTTTCTTTATTTGTAATTGTTACAATTAAGTAGGCGTTTAAATGCATCAAAAACATTCAAATGTATTTCCATACTTTTCATCTAAATCGGTGCAGCCATATAAGCGTGAAGAGATAACAGACAGATAAACAGATAACAGTTAATGTGTTAAATGAAAGTAACCGTGCAGAATATATGTATTTGAAGTATGTTTGAAATATAATTGTTTAAGCATTGTGATGGTAGAAGTTAAATTATTAAGTCGTTTATCTAAGACCTCTGTAGCTTATCATTAGACCAGTCTCCCAGATTATGATAGGTTGTGGTTTGACATCCATCCCACCCTAGGGCATGTATTTATTTTTAACAAGCTGCCCTAATTGCAAAACCATCTTGAAATACCCATCATTCTCCTCTTAAAGACCAGTATTTTTAAATAAACCATTTCATTCATTGTACCAACATAGAGCTAGCTTTATAACAGTGGAGACCAGCTGTTTCTGATTCCGCAATAAGATTTATGAAAATGTGAGTGGTTCCATGTTAAAAATATGTTCGAAATAAAAATTTATAATAATTATAATTAAATTTAGTTTTCTCTCGCTTGCTGGTTGGCTTAGCCACTGGCATATGGACAAATTAGGAAATATATTGTGTCTGATATGAGCAATCAAGTAAATTGGATCCTGACCCACTAAAGAACCTTGATTTAATCAAATTTACTTTTGACCAAACACTTGTTAGTGTTTTTTTCAAAATGGCGACCACACATGAATCCTTTGTATATAGATATTTCACATCAATACAAACTCAAAATATAGGTTGACAAAATCTTATAAAGCTGTCCAAGATGTATTAGTAGCGCCACATTATTTAGTTTTTTAGTGTTTATTTTTATAATTGCGCTTTTTTATTCCACTAATGTGCATTAATAATCTCACATTTCGAATTAAGTTGATTTATAAGATTAAAAAACCTTTAACCTTCATTACGTTTAACTATTTTGTCAAGCTATAAAAGTTTGGTGGCCCATTGTCAACCTGTTATTAATATAATGGATAAAATTAACATTTACTACAAATAATAAAAATATAAATTAATTCCACAATATAACTGATTATCATTGATAATCATGACATCATCTATGTACACACTTTGACATAGATTGTATAAATAAAATTTTAAATTTCTTTATTTGTAGGCATAAAATAAACAACACTTCTATCAAATCTTTTGTATCCCAAGTAATCCCAACACTAATTGTGTCAAAGTAAGGCTATTAGAATGGTTGTACTAAAGTAGATCTTTGACAGCTAATAACTTGGAAATGTGATGATTTACCACATTTTTACAATCTATATTTTGTGTATGTATGGATGTAAACTACCTATTAATTTTTGGAAATTTCATGCATGGCCACATTTGCATTTTGGACAGGACCTGGTACTAAAGTTTCAAAGCCCTTTGTCATTTCCATTACACTGTTAGGGTTCTACTATGGGGCAGGATTATATTTCCTTTTTTTCCATAAATTAAGTGTTTACCAATGAACTCTTTTGCTTAAATTCAATATTAGTATGAGTATGTATTTTGTTTGTTTTCATCCTACTGTAATTTGTAATGTATGTAGTACCCGCAACGGACAAAACAGATATTCTACTGTTGAGAACACACTGGCTAGTAGGATTAAAAGTTACAGATATAAATTTCCATTAATAATATTTTTAGTGCTATCCACCTGACAGCTTTAAATTGGGCTTATCATAACATTGAAGTTTTTAGGCCGGTATGTAGGATCATCTGGGTAGGATACACTACCTTTCTTAATTCAGCTGTGAAACAGTTCGCTGTGTTTCAGATTGAAGGAAAAGGTAACCAGTGTAATTACTGGGCATGGATATTATTTCATCTTAGGGCCCAGGATGACATTTCACCTGCAATATCAAGTGATTTTGTCCTTGTTATTACAGGTGTCTATAAGGGACGGTAACCACTTACCACTAGGTGGGCCATCAGCCTGTTTGTCATCTAGTTGTATTAAATAAATTAAATTGGATAGCTTTAAATTATCAATACTTGAACTCACTGTTCCTTAACTTCAAGGGGTTCATCATTTTTTGGTACATCTGTCTCACTGGCTTCCTCTGTGTCTGCAAATAACAAAAAATACCATAAATAACAATTCCAATCAGTTCAGTACAGAGTCAGAATCAAAATGATGTCTAAGTTATGTTGCAGAGCATGAAATATACCAGGAATTTCGTGAAATCCCAGAAAATGTTGAAATATATTTTCCTTGTAGCCTTCGATTTTAACAATCATTTAACTCTACAATTATTATTGTAAGCTTAAAAAAAAACATTATGTAGGTACCGGTATTCGATGTATGGTCACTTTTCGGGATTGCAAGAAATCCCTGGTATATTTATTTCCCCACTAGATAAACATACTGTCTCTTATGTCAATGTGATAGGGATCAAAATTGTTTACATGTTTTAGATGCTAGCTGTACAGGTATCCAAAGTAATCAGGCAACAAATAATGATTGCTGTCCTGTTGTTAAAACAAATCACGGTGAAAGTTACACACCAAATAAATTACGTCACCAGTCAGGTTGGTGCAGAAATAGGCGGGAAACAATAGTCCTATATATTCTAACCTATCTACATTTGTACAACTGATGTTTTAGCATTCAGAAAGAAAGATATCGACAAAATATGCAGGTGAGAGCGATATTGACCGAAATACCAGGCCAGTTCTGGTTAATAATGATGATCGTAAACAAAACTTACCTTCGTCACTATCATCGACTGGCGGTGGTGGTAGCGTATCCTCGTGATCCCTATATTCATCCAGGTCGTCGTATCCGTCGTCTTCAAAATCATACTCATCTCCAGGGCCTGAATATGGTGATCCTTGGTAAGACATAGTCGAGACAACGCGTAACAGTTGCATACAGATTGACTGAATTCACCGCCTCAGACACAAATTCCGGATTGAGTAAGTATCTAACAGAATTTGATTAACAAATACACTAGTTGTGCCACTCATAAAAGATAGATTTTTTTATATCCACTGGAAAAGAAGAAAGAAATAGGAGCAAGCTAGGTAAGGTGTTTTACGTCAAACTGGGCAACTGGCAAACTGCACAAAAAGCATCATATTATACAACATAATAAGATAGCCACATTTTTGAAACACAGCATTAGAATTTGCTTTTAACTTCCGATAGGAGTAAAAGAGAGATCCGAAATATGCTGTCCCCTCCCATGACTTTCGTCCTTGTAGGCATAGCACCATCGACAATAGCGAGGGAAATTTAAATTTTTGACATATTGTAAAATCGATACTCTCTGTACATTTCATTCAATTCAAATCAATTGTACCATTTTCAATTGATTAATTCCACTTGCATAGAAAAATTGTAGAATTAGAAAAATCTGCTGGTTCTAAAATATTGAAAGATGAGGTCATTTATTAGTTTATTTATTTGAAATATTGTTTTTTCTCTTTACATCACATAATTTTAATATTTTTTTATGCTTGATAATTTGTCTGTAAGGTTACTTTTGAAGGATGACGAAGAAGGACGACATCACTCTTTCTTGGCCTTCGTCTAACCTGAGGGCCTAGACAAGATGCTATTTGACAATCGCTACTGCTAACGCTAAATGGAAAATGTATGGGATTTGAAATTTACAATCGAAAGTCAATCGAGAGCTTATGTCAAATCTCATACATTTTCCGCTTAGCGATAGCGATAGCGATTATCGATAGGCATCTTGTCTAGACCCTCTGACCTGAGGGCCTACACAAGATGCCATTTGACAATCGCTACTGCTATCGCTAAATGGAAAATGTATGCGATTTGACATTTACAATCGAAAGTCAATCGAGAGCTTATGTCAAATCCTATACATTTTCCGCTTAGCGATAGATAGCTATAGCGATTATCGAAAGGCGTCTTGTCTTGTCCTCTGACGGTAAGTTAAGATAGGGATGAAGATAGAAGCGAGTGGGGAACTGGCTATAGAACGGAAAATAATGTATGTAGGAAAAAATATATGGAATTTGACTTGAGGTGTCGATGGATTTCATACAGTTTCAATTGAGCGATAGCGATGGCGAATATCTAAAAGCATATTTTTTTATGAAGTTCTGAATATCTAAAAGCATTTATTAATTGTTTGTACTTTTCAAATGAAATATGGTTTTTTAATCCTGGTTATTAATTATTATTATTTTAGTTTTTGCGTCACTTTTCATCCTACATTTTCTTTGGATTTTTCTGTTGGTTCAGATCAATAATAAATCTAGTATTAATCTTATTCATAATTAACTTAAAATAGAATTGAACATTCAATTTATACAGTGCTTTGTGCTACTCTATTAGGATTAAAAATGTTTGTCAATTGTCTATTATTATGATTTGACGTCATCATGAGGTTGAACGTCACCTTTCATTGAATGAAAAATTCTTTTTATTTATTTTGTTAGATAAATCCGTCAAGCCGATCAAATTATTATTTCTTATTGTTTTATAAATAAACATCAACTTATTTGTGATGGACCACTATTATTAATGTTAGACATAAAATTTTAGTGAATGTGACGCTGTAGTACGCTTTTGTGTCGGTGATGTAATTAGGTGATTGGGTGGCTTCCTAGTCCTAATATTACAATGGAGGAATCCTCATTCACAATACCAGCCGACGACAATGGTGATACTGAGCTTGATCCTAGAATACAGGTCAGTGAGTGACTATTTATTGTTTTGAATAACTGTACCGTAAGTCTAAAGAGCTGCAAAAATGAGTGTCAACTTTGTCGATTATTTCGCCAATGAGCACAATGGATATGATATTTTATACCAAAACATGAAATACGGACTTATTGCTAGCAAAGAGCTTTCCGAATACCTTAGAGAGAGATCCAATATTGAAGAGTCTAATTCAAAATTATTGGCTAAATTAGCGAAACAGGCAAATAGCAACTGTGCGCAGGGAACATTCGCGCCCTTCTGGGGTGTCCTGAAATGTTCAGCCGAAATTTTATCAAATTTACATCAGGACATGTTTCAAAAAGTCAGTGAACTTGTAAAAGATGTAGCTCGATATGCTGATGAATTGCACAAGAAACATAAGGCTGTTAAAGACTCCGAGTCAAATACGCTAGAAGTTGTACTGCTCATACAAAACACTAAACAAGCTTTGCAAAAAGCAAAAGATGTATACACAACCAAGTCAGGGGAATTAGACAAACTCCGTAAAGATAATGCATCAGCAAAAGACTTAGAGAAAGCTGAAGTCAAATTGAAAAAGTTGCATGAAGACTATAGACAGCTTGCTGAGAAGTATAACTTGGTGAAACAAGATTTTGAAAAGAAAATGACTCAAACATGTAAGCATTTCCAGGATGTAGAGGAAGCACACTTAAAACAAATGAAACAATTTGTCAATGCTTATGCTGATATAACACATAATAACCATGATCTGATAGGTCAAGTTCATAGAGACTTTAAACACCAATGCTTGGAGCTGACAGTAGAAAAACTGTTAGAACAGTTTCTCATTGAAAAATATAATGCAATAGAGAAAGCCAACTTAGTTGAACTACCACCCTCATTACCCAAACCTGGGTCTGCTAATAATTCAATATCTGAAACAGATCAAATATCAACCGTTTCTAATGGATCCCACAAACCTACACCTCCAGCTAAAGCTTCAAAAAAAGAACCATCATTTGCTTCCAAAACATCAAGGAGGACAACTTCTCTTTTGAATTTGTTTACTCCGAATTTCCAAAGTAAAGATGAACCTAGTGGTAGTATTGAAGGTGCTGCACCTTGCTCTGCTCCATCCAGTCCTAGTGGCACCCCAGCAACACCAGTAGCACCAGATAAAGACAGCAACATGGGTCGCACTACCCTTCGTGAATCTAAGTGGTTTCTGCGAAGCAGAAGGACAAAGACTAAATTAAAGAAGTCAAAGAAAAAAAAGGAAGATATATCCCAAAATTCAAATCCTGGTGACAAGTCTGACTTAGAAGAAAAAGAGGAGGAAATTATCACTAAAGAGGATCTTATGAATTCCCCAGAAGTGGATGAGGAAGGTTACTGCATTAGACCCAAAGATGAAAAGGGCAGTGTGTCCTCTTTATCAGATTCTGATTCTGATGAAGAAAGAGACAGAAAAATACATGTAGAGATAAAACCCATAAGTAATGGAGGAGGACCTATGTCTGCTAGTGTTGATGAGTTAAGAGCTACTGTAGAGAATATATCTCTATACAAAATTGGTACTACAAGACGTGGTTCTAATGCTAACACTAGCAAAGCAAGTAGTGATTTACTGGATCTAAATTTTTTCCAAAGTCCAACAGCAAGCAATCCTACCTCACCTCATGGCAATGTCTCTAATCCTTATGCACCCCTGCAAGCCAACCAATCTCATCTATTAGAAAGTCCAACACCATTGTCAACTGCTGATGTTGGGGACTTGTTCTCTGAAGTAGGTGAAATGAGCCAAGCAACTATCCGCACTTCGACTCCCACTATATCGTCAATATCGCTTCCAAGACCACCTTCACGGCGTTCAGAAGGTGACTTCCGAACTGCTGGCTCATCTGGTTCCAGAGGCCCTTCGCCACTTACCATAGGCATGGCTGATACTATTCCCTTAGCAGTTGCATTTCACGAGATTATTCATTCATATTTTCGAGGTACTGAAGAATCCAGATGTCAAGTCAAAATGTCTGGAGATATGATGCTATCCTTCCCCACCGGTATAGTAGGAGTCCTTGCCAATAACCCCAATCCTGCAAAGCTTTGTTTTAGACTGAAAAACATTCACAGGCTTGACAATGTACTACCAAATAAGCAATTAATATCAATCAATGCCATGATGTCGACCCGAGATTCCACAGTGCTCGAATTCAATATGCCTGCTCTAACTTCTCTTTTAAAAAGACAATCGGAAAAAAATCCAACAGCACAATACTTCAATGTAGACATATTGAAGTACCAGATACGACCAAAAGCGGGTGCCGCGTCGTGCCCTTTCCAATTGGTATCTTATTGGAAATGTGAACGTGACCACACAGACTTAAAGGTGGACTATAAGTATAACATGCACGCCATGAGTCCGCCGTCACCACTGCTCAATGTGTCAGTTTGCGTGCCCATGAGCGGCTCGGTAAAGAAAGTAATAGCGATGCCGCAGAATACTTGGAATGCAGAGAACGATCAGGCGCTCTGGCGGTTCACAGAGCTATCGCAGCACTCCGAGGACAGGGGCGTAGGGTCTTTGAGAGCACGATTTGAGTTGGATAAAGGTCCGTCAAATAAAGCCACCTTATCTGCTCAGTTCAACTGTGAAGGCGCTACGCTTTCTGGTATCGAGTTTGAGCTTATAGGCAGCGGATACCGCCTATCTCTCGTAAAAAGGCGTTTCGTTTCCGGCAAATATATATGTGATAGTGAGATGCACTGATTGGTCCAAAACCTTATGATTTCTCGTACCTCTGTACATATAACTACTGGCGTCGATAATTAAGGTTTATAAGAATTCTTTAGAGAATTGTTTCGATATATCTTTGGTACCTACCTTATAGGACTGTTTCCTGTCCATGAAATTATTTAAGGATTTCAAAATATGAGTTTGTCAATTTTCTTGTTAAGTAAGTTAATAATTAATAATTGATTTATTATATTAGCTATAATGTCTACAGCATGATTATTTTTTCAAAATAGAAATGTGCCATTTACATAATAAATTTTTTGAAACCCCAGTTAATAAGTTCTGAATAAATTGGTTTAGAAGATATTAAAATTTCAATAAGTTGTAACAATAATAGTTAAATTAAAAACATCACATTTATTTATATTTTTTTAAGTTTCATTAGAAAATAATTTGATTAATATCTAGCTGTCAATGTGCCCTCATGACGTTATAAATACATTGAAATTTTAAGAAGAGATAAGTAAGATCTGTTTTACTAATTTCATTGTACTTAGTATTTTTTTACTAAATTCTTTGAAGTAAAAGCATTATATTAGCTTGACTTCTATGTTTATCAAGGAATTTCCTAGTAAAATAAGTAAAATATATCCAAGATCGTGTACTATATCTAAATTGTTTTATGGCAACTATAGCACTAATTGAAATATTTTAAGAAAACTTTTATTTACTTTTGGCAATTGTTTAAAATTTTCTTATCATTGTTGTTCACCTCTAAGTGAGGTCATTGAATGTCCTTTGTGTCTTGTTGTAGTCAACTGATTGGATTATATGAACAACATAATTTTAAAACATTTTAAAAACTCACTTTTTATAGATTTAAATTTTTAGTTGATTAGTCTGCACAGGCCTAATATGAGGATGCAATGATGACCTTATAAGCAAGGCTAACATGAATTTGCTTAATGGTGTAGTTATGGAACTATAAATGTAACTGATAAAGTGTATTTCTATAAATTTCTTTGTTATGGTGTTTAAAAGACTCAAGGTTCAGGAATCTCTACAGGAGTATTTTTAATTTTTGGGTTGGGTTTCTTTTCATTTGATGTCTGTTGTGTCAATTTATGTTGAAGCATTTAGTGGAAATTTGTTTTAAAAATGTTATTTTTTTGTATCTACCTATGTACATAATTCAATTATGTACATCACATTGATTGTCTTGTTACTTTATTATTACTCATTAATTAGTAATCTCATATTTTAATATTTCTAGTTATTACTGCGATATATTATGTATATTTAGATTTAATATTATTCCTTGAACAGTAATGGCCTAATTTATTGAAATCTTACCTTTTACTACATAAAGTAGTTTAACTTTACCAAAAGTGAAGTGTTCATAAAATAACAGTTTAAATAATAACTTAATGTTAATCCATTCAAAACCATTCCAATATTAATCTTTGTTTTTACTTTATAAGTATTGTCATAATGTTCTCAAAATATTAATTAATTTAATAATGGTGCATCAATATCAGCAGAAAAGGTTTTCATTCTAATCGCGGGTTATTGTTGACAAAATTCACTGTAAATTTAAGAAAAATACTAAAAAAGTATAAATTAAATGCGTAAAGTATTTTTGTATTTTAAAATTTATGGCATGTATGATTCTAATTATACGTATACTATATTATTACATTCATTGTAATTTGAAATAAAATGTAATTATAGCATTTTTATTGGAATTTTTCATTGGACCAATTATTTTCATAAGGCTCACTGAAGTTTGTATGTAAGTAATCATTTGTATTTGAGTAGTTGCTTTTGGAAGGCGTGTGCAGGTGTGGCCGGGTGTGGACGACTGCACACGCCTTCATAGGGACAGGAAACAATCATATTTAGGTACGATTAGGGCTGTCGTCTGATCCGTTTTTTATAGTAAGACTAGACTTTTTTATACTTAAACTTTGTAATGAAATCTGAACGAAAATACCTATGGAAAATATATCTTATCTCATAATTTACAAACGACAGCCCTCGGTACAGTTAGATAGCGATTGTGACTTTATTTATCTTGCGTTGGCCATGCGTGTGAAAGTATTATGTCGCGCGGATGTTTCCCGTCCCTACGTGTTGCTTGCTGCTGCCATACGTGGAGTACGCGGTGAGGGTGCCATGCGACTGCTTAAAGTTCTTCAAAACGTTTCAGGTGGAGCTGGAAAAGCTTAACGCGGCCACAGATGAGATCAACAAGCTGGAGTTGGAGCTAGATGTGAGTGAATTTTATTATTTATTGTCAAGGGTGCCTTTCGATACGGAATCCGCACCCGCACACCAATCCTCAAGTTTCCTATCTTACGCGGATTGAGGAGCGGGTGCGGATTATCAGAAATCAGAATCACTGCTCCCAATCCGCGTACGAGTAAGGCCACGACATTACCGCGCGCGCGTCCTACTTATTGCTTCTCGGCAACCACTGCGCGGCGACGACGACGAGCTGAGAGGCCGACATTGAGAGTGCGCAGTGGTTGTCGAGACGCGACATTCAGGACGCGTGCGCCCTTAAGGCACCCAATCTGCGAATCCGTGAACGACAGAAAACGCGAGGATTGAGGTAAGGTGCAAATTCTGTGACGGAATCCGCACCCGCACACCAATCCGTGTAGAAATCGGCCTTTTGGCAAATAAAAATAAGTATTTTGAAAGAGGTTGAGCGTAGTCCCATTTTTCACTCAGGCTCAGAACTAGGGTAGCACCTCCACTTTACAGAAGAGCACAGTCAAATAACTCTACCTCGTAGTATAGTGTTCCTGCTGTAAGGTCAAGTCTCCAGCTCCCCCTTTCCATCGCGGTGCATCAAAGTAAAGGTGGTTTTCCACCAGAGGGGCGAGACGAGGCGTGGCGAGAAGAGAATTGAAATCGCACAACAATAAACCTATCGCGAGAAGCGTGTTTCTGTTGCAGAGTTAATTTATACTCTACATCGGAAGCAATAAGGTTCATTTTTACACAAACAAATATTTCAATTCACGCCTCGCATATCTTCCTCAATCCTCACTATTTCCACCAAAGATGCGCGAGGCGAGGATTGAAAATTTGCCATACAAATTTCAATTATCGTCTCGCCCCTCTGGTGGAAAATCGCCTAGGGTTCGAAATCATATCAAATATCACATTAAAATTTATACTCTATATCGGGAGCAATACGGTTCATTTTTACACAAACAAATATTTAAATTCTCGCCTCGCATATTCTCTCGGCTATCAACACTGTTTCCACCAAAGATGCGCTATGAGAGAATTGAAAATTTGCCATACAGATTTTAAATCTCGTCTCGCCCTTCTGGTGGAAAACCACCTTTAGACGAGATGTTACTTTTCGAATAGAATTCGTGATCCGACAGTTCAGAACAAGTGGGCAGAGCTAATCGAGCAAGCGTCAGGTATATTACAAACAGCATAACTCTTGAGACTTGGAAAAGTTACGAGCCGTTAAGATTTAAAACAAGGTCGGCAGCTGTCTATTGGTTTCCATCCACAAATGGCTCGTAACGCATTTCTTTTTGGCTCTGAAAATGATAAGCCTACAAGAAGAGTTACCCCAAAAGACGGTAGCGATACAACAACATAGGCGTGGTACACCACCATTTATGTCTTCTGGTCTGTAAATTTTAATATTTTATCCAGTGCAAATTAAAACTCATTTAGTTTTTTACCCCTGTACTAGGATATGTCACTTTCTCTTTGGTTGGACTTAAAGGAAACGGGCACTGGTTATTCCAGTAAGCGGTTACCGCCATTTTTACACTACCTATAAAATCAAGGAGGTAGTGTTTTGTAGATAGGAGACCACAGTAATCCTACTCCCAACAAAACCCATAGGAAAATACCTTTTGCATAAATTGCCTTCAAGACGCTGGTGTGTTATATTATAACAAAGCTAGCATATCACTCCGATTTCGTCTATCAAAATGTACAAAAAAAATGCTTTGTTTGATAGTTAAATTCGAAGTGCGATGCGAATTTCACTAAAGCAAGGACTGAAAAACCACTTTAACCGGTAACACACAATTTCGGTATTATTATTAATAACGGTATTCAAATTCAGTGTCTCATAAAGATATTTAAAATTTACGGTACCCGTTACACGTGACCGATACATCCACTCCTAACGGGTATATTAAAATATAAAACTAGAAAAATGGCACGTCCTGAGGCGGGAATCGAACCCGCGACCTTTGGCAATCCAGGCGACTGCTCTAACCAACTGAGCCTAACGGGTACCTTAAAAAATTAGGGTATTTAAGAATCGCACAAGCTGGCAACGTTACGTGTAAAACCGTTTTCAAATACGGACTTAAAAATTAAGGTACCTTAGTACCGATATTACGGGTACCCTATAAGTTATGTTATCCTTTAAATGATGGATTAGTTTCTGTCTAAATTTTAGGGTACCATTATTATAGGTATTTAAAAGCGCAGAAAATGGTCGGGTACCGAAAAAAAAATCCGTCCAAAACCGTTTTATCGGATACCGATAGAGTCCCCTCCGTGTTAAAGAATAGCATGCCAGTTCATTCACAGCGTTCTATGGTTTCGCCGCGGCCTTCAAACGCTCTTTATGTAATTTCCGATGCAGTTGTGAGAATTCACTTCTAGATAGATTTTAAAATAGCCATCTTATCTACCACTATCTATCGATAATAATAATACCACCGCCTCTTTTTAACTAGGATAAAAAGAGGCAAACAGAGGCATGGTCTAGTGGTTGATTGGTAGGGCTTTTTCTAAATCCGCCTGGCTAGCTACAACCATTTTACCCAAGTCTTACGCCATAACAACAATGTTAACAGCATTGTTGTGTTCCGGCAGTTAGAGGTAAGATAGCCAGTTCCTCCGTGATTGAGGAATCCGGGTGTCGCTCGCGTCCATCGTGGGCCTTATCAGCACTTACCATCAGTTTATATGGAGGCCAAGAACTACCATGTTATGTTTTTTTTTTTAATCTGCACTCTTTTGATGATTCCACTATTCTCAGCAGCTGAAGCGAACAAACAACTGCGTCTCTCTGTCTCCATTCAATGTTGATGCGTCTATGACGGTGGATACACGTGCCCAAATAAGAGAAAGGGTAATCCGACCCACCGACGTATTTTCAAAACAAAAATGAACCGGGAACCTTTAAAAATAGTGTAATTTAACCGTTTTATAAAAATCACATTCAGGGATTGATATCATTTCGTTATTGTTTTTTTTTTTTGAGAAAGATAAGACAAAGTAACTACGATAAAATACGTTTTCAATGAAATTACTACTCTTGATGTAAGAAAGTCTATTGGTTTCTCGAATTACAATAATTTTTATTATGTGTCATCTTGATCCAACCTGACCCTCGGTGTTACATTTTGCCACTGCTCTGACGCCCGCCGGGTTAAAACCTCATACTTATTATGTGACTGTGGGCAGGACACTACGCACGCAGAGCCGATGGCCGTTGGGGCGGAAAGGTTCTGTGGCAACCACGAACCGGAAGCCGCAGCGTGGGCAGGCCTCCAACAAGGTGGACCGACGATCTGGTGAAGGTCGCAGGTAGTCGCTGGATACGTGCCGCGCAGCACTGATCGCCATGGAAATCTTTAGGGGAGGCCTTTGTCCAGCAGTGGACGTCTTTCAGCTGAAATTATGATCACGATGATGACTATAAGGTCACATAGTTCTTACGCTGACACCGTATTCTGACTGCCAGCGTCTGTCCGAGTAATTAGTACCCCTGTCTTCTAAATCAAAGGTCCCGGATTCAAATTCTGGCAGGGGAAAACTGTTTGTACGTTTTTTTAGCATATTTCTGATATTTATATGCATAATATTACCTATATTTCGCCGTTATCTAGTATCCATAACACATGCTCTTAAATGCTTCATTTGGGCTAAATAGGTGTGAGTGTAATCCAAATACACCATTGATAAAAGCTTGTTTATGATTATGCAAAAGTGCCAAAGAACAAGTACAGTTACGTATACAAAAATAATGACTTTTGACAGTTTGTGACGCTAATGCAAAGAGAATTTATGGTTTCTTACATGTCAAAACCTTATACCGACTAGGGCTACATCTTATTGCACGTGGCTGTGTTTCATCTTTTTTTTTAATTTATTTATTTATACAACACACTTTTTTTAACAAGTTTAACAGCTAGCACTGCCTTCTGCCTTCATTCACGAGAGTGTTCCCCTAACATTCTGTATAAAACATTTTATACCTTTCCCAAACACTGAATGAAAACATGATTTTTGGTAGGTGGAATACAAATAAACGTTTTATAGGTTGTCATAGATAAAAATAGTCTGTTTATTAGCGGGCGAGTGTATGAGCGCGGCTATCGGCTCATTGAGGCACAAGGTCGACTCCTCGCGGGCTTTCTACGTGTGTTGATTCTGTTACAATATTTATGAACTACTAATATGGCCGCTATCATTCTAGCGTGGCCCTGCCTATTGAAATGATCGCGTGGAAACTTTTTTCTTTTGCGGATCATGAGGAACATCGATATTGAACATTGGTGTTATTTGTTAATAATTAAGTAAACCACTCAATAAACATTTGAAATTACTTATAAAGCAGGGTTTCTAAGGAAAATCAATTTCACCAAGAAATTACCAGTACTTATACTAACTACTATTTATAATTGAATAGCATTTAGCTATACCAAGTTTTATGTTGAAAATTTTCAACTTCGGTGACGTTAGATAAGACAAGTGTTTACGAATCTATTGCGTCGCATTCATGAACTCTTAATTTTTCTGAGCCATGCTCATTTTGTCAAAATGCACGGTTTAGTATCAACGTATCAATGACGTAAGACACACCCGCAGATCAATAAATTGAATAATAGAGTCACAAATTGTCGAAAGTGGGAAAAATATTATTGGACGTGACTTTACACCATGAATGGCATCGCCAACACTATTTTAGTACATGTATACTTTCATTGTTAAACATTTACTTACTAAAATTTACACTGAAGCTAGATTTGAAGTTAATCGCCTTGTGTCAACTATTTCAAGACCTCCACTCTCCAAAATCGGAACTTGTTTTCTCGAAAAATACACTTGGATTACGAATAATTTGACCGTACTATAGAAGCTTAGTTAAAAACAAATAATAACGCATGTAGACATAGTGATAATGAACATGATTAAGTAAGAAGGCCAAAAGGCGTTTATGCAGGTATAACGATACAAATTATCAAGTTATAAATAGTAACTATGTGAACGATTTCACTGCGTAACAATCACAACGCATATATAAAAACTTTTTTCATCATAAGTTTCAACTCTTCGGCAAAACAACTAAATAAAGAAAGAAAGAAAGAAAGAAAAAATATTTTATTTAAATAGGCCACAAAGAAGCACTTTTAAATCGTCAAACACATTCTTATAACTATTACAAAAAATATATTAACTAACAACGTCAAGTCTCTCCGTCTGTCATGTCTGAATTTACACCGGTTCCAAAAGTTGAACTACCGAGAAGATTCCGGCAACAAACTCGTGTAGTCACTCTTTTCAAATATTAAATTACAATGTTTGTAGTTACAAAAGTTTAACCTTGAGCAGTGCAATGCCGCCCAGCGAAAAAAAAAATGAAAATTAGAAAAGAAGGTAAGTCAACGTACCAAGAAAGGTACCCAATGTCAAAAATAATATCGTTATTTTCAGGCTATCTGACAGTGCACAATCACAGTATAGGTTACAGAGGTTAATAGTCACAATACTCGTAAATAAACATATAAAACATTTGAAATTTTAATGTGTCCATGCACAAACACAAACGCATTGCTTCAGTCACTAATAAATTCCCACACAATAAGCATTGCAACAAGAAAAGGGTCATTCGAATGCCATTAATCTCTATAGAACATGAGTGGTACAATAATTTGCGGTCGAGTTTCGTTTGAAGGCAGATATTGAAGAAGTATCCTAGATTTATAAAGACTACCACGATATTTTAAAGAATCGTGTAAAACAACCCTTTGGTATTTGTAATGGAAGCAGTAACATTAGGGTAATTTGTTTCCAACTACAAAATCGATTCGTCACCGGCTGAGGTTTTTTAAGATCAGCTGATGACCCAACTCATAATAAAAGTATTGGAAACGTCCCCCAATACTTCTCTTGATTTTTTCAGGGTGGCAACTTGTGATTAGTATCCAAGGCGCTACGAGCGTCAATATACTTTGATAAGCGGTACCTACCCAGCAAGAGGCTCTACCACGTCATTATGTCGTAGAGCCTGTATCTAAAAAGAAGGGTCACTACTCCTCTTGGATGAACGCGGGCCAGGACTCTCGATATATTTTGCCCCATCTCATACAGGCTTAAACCAACTCTATAAACTTACATACGGAATAATGTTCCGCCGCCGTTACTATACACTGTAAACGCCCGTGCTTCCTCGACTTGCTCAGACGATCTTACTGATGCCAGGAGGGTAGGAACATATTAAAATTAAAAAACATGATGATTGAGATCTCTACATTTGGCCAAAAAACCGCCGTGTCCTACATAACATAACGTCTTAATAAGTTTTAGCTGCATTGGTCCGTCTTTCTACTATCTTTTTTTCATAATGATCGACTTGGGGATTCTTGATAATCATAGTTTGCGCACTTTTCCGATAAAATAAATAACGGCGATAAAAGTTACCTCTAAATGAACTGACTAAAACCGTAATCTGTATCCAAATAGAACATAAGAAACTTTCGTTTGGTTTATTGAATTTAGAGATTGTAATTATGTCAATAATGATATTATTATAATGTTACTTACATTACTCCTCATTTGTTTTTCCTATGTAGGAAGACTTGAGACGATGCCGTGGACCGTACTCAACATTGCTAGCACATCAAACATAACCGTTTGACCTTCTGCCCGCCCCTTACTTCAATCAAAATAGAATTAGTTTTAGTAGTGCAACTGTTACAGTTGATGTGCCGTCATCTGTACAATAATGTTAATACTTTTCCGATAAGCAAGTCTCGAGAATCTCGAGTCGAGATTACTTAGAAACTTGATCATACTAGTGTCTTAACATTCTGATGCTCGATCTGGCTATTAATCACCGTCCATATTAATGCGTTCGACAGTAATTACCCTTAGAAAAACGTTATTTCAATGTGCTAAGATTCATATTTGCTACGTTTTCGCGTCTACCGCAGTGCGTGGAGCGTGCAAGTAATCTGTTGTTTGACCCCAACATTTAGAATCAGCGGCGTGGAAAAGGTGCACTATTTCTTCTGCAACACGTACGCAAGAATGGGGAGTATTGTGCGACAAACAATGGCATTAAGAATGCACACGGGCATGTTGCGTAACAAGATGAAAGAAATCCTGTTACCTGTACTAACCTGTTTAACGTCAATCGTTGGACACGCCTTTAGCTACTGGACGTCCAGTGCAGTGCAGGGACTTTGAACTCTTTTAATAACGATAATAGAAAGAAAAACATTCCACATTTAGATTTAATCAAACCTGCAAGCAGTACACAAAACAAAAAGGTCGTACTGTCAATACTCAATTTATTTATTGCAAACCATAATGTACAATAAGGTGGTACAGTTACATTTTTTCAAGATCATAATGGACCCCGTCGGGCACGCAATGTCTATCTCAACTTGCTATAAATTAGCGATAGCAAAAATATCAAAGGTTGTCAACGGTACAACTTCATGGTAATCCACTCAAGTTTTAGAAATTACCCCTTAATTACGTAATACCGTTTTTTAATGCAAATCTACTGCTGCTACGCCATTGTAATACCTCACCTCATAACTTAGCAATGGATATAGATGGATCTTCAAATAAAGGCCTTTCCTACCATCATCAGTGTGACTGTCTGTGTCTTATTGCTTACATTGTCCAACATTATGGAGACGTATTACTTTGGAAGCATCGGGAGGAAGAAAGCGCTTCTTCAAATAGCTATGAGATTCCTGCCTCAGGACGTGAAATTTTTCTAGTTTTATTCTATTTTAATTACTAAGTAATTTTTCAAACATTTATAATAATGTTAAAATCAAAAATTAAGAGCTATGAGAACCTTTAGGAAGATGAAAATCACAACAGAATTATAATAGTAATGGGTGTTTTTATGCTAATGGAGTGTTTTATCAAACAAGCGAAAGATCAGAACAGCAAAATACTCTTTTGTCCTTTCACGCTTATTTTAAAAGTACAAAACTGTATATATCCAGGAATTCCCAAGTATGTGCCTAAACAACAAAACTGAGGTCACGTACACCTATTAAGAGAAATAGATCCAAGGTGCGCGGTCAACTAGTGATATTAACCTCCGGTCGGCGCAGACGCAACCAGGTCAATTACAAACAAGCTCATAATAATTGATGCAAATATAGCATCATTCTCTATTATTGTTTATTATAAGATGTTTGATTTCTTAAAAAACCCTACTAACATTTGATCTAGCTAATATTGTGTAAGTAATAGTCCACTGTACTGGCCTCTTAATCACACCGCACGCTACTATTAGTTCATTGACCAAGTCATCGACAAGTGACTTGATAATCATGATATACAACATTCTATCTGCATTAGGATTCAAACAATTTCAAAGAGGAAAATCTATCATAGACTTGAACAAAGCAAGAGTTCAAACTCATTCGATTCCGCCTTCGTGAAGCTATTGTTGATCCTCTCAATATTTTTCAGGACTCAATGAAGACCTTTCATTTGCTCCTAAACGAGACATCCAGGAGACTGCAGGCGCTGACCAAGAGGCTAGGGACTTGCGTTGACAAGTCGAGGCCGTATTACGATGCCGTTGGTGTGGCTGCTATCGCTCGCTCCGAGTGTCAGAAGGCAGCTGTGCAGTTTCAAAGAGCTAGTGGTGAGTGCTATGATACGGCTTAAGGTATTATACTGTTATTATTGTGGCCAGTGGTGTAATGGACAAAAGGTATTAGAGGTCTACCATTATCTATATTGATATGCTTACTAACTTCCGCCCGCAAATTTGCCTGCATTATCCAATGGGAACATCCCCGGGAGAAAAAGGAGGTATGTTTCAATCTAGATTATAAACTATTCCGACGTGATTGAACAACAAAAATCCAAAATGACACATTTATAAAATTTATTAGGAAGTAGGATTATTTAAAAACAGAAAAAAAAGTAGAAAGCGGTGAAGAAATTGGTAGGTAGGTTACACGTAGCGCTCAGGTAGCGTAGCGGTTATCGAATCTAGCCGGACCTCAGGAGACTGGTTCGATTCCCGGCTGGAGCATACAATTTTTTATCGTTTTCTTTTTTTATTTGTGATTGTTGCAATAAAGTAAGATTTGTTGATAAATCTCACAGGTTTAACTCCCTACGCAAAAAGGGGTGTTATAAGTTTGACGTTCCTGTCTGTGACATCGTAGCTCCTGAACGAATAAACCGATTTTGATTCGGTTTGTTTTTGTTTGAAAGCTGACGTGATCAGGATGGTTCTTAGCTAAAATTAATGAAGATCAGTTCAGACATTTGATTAATCTCGGCTCATTTCTTACTTGACAAAATGGTTTTACTAACTTTCACAGATCAGTTTGATTTTAAATTTGGTTTAGTGTTACTTCGGTGGTATTTACAAGCCATGCCAACCTTGAGCTGATCTTGTACCATCAAATAGTCTGCGGGATGCTCAATTCTTCAGAAACTTACAGCAGATATAATTAGAGTGTTTGGGCTCATTGGAATACTCTCAATGAGATGGTGTTAGATAGATGATTGATGAGGCCGGGGGCTACTTAAAATTTTCAATTTTATAATATTAGTACCTAACCGTTTCAGTCTTCTTACGCAATACGAATCTGAGGACCATAGCTGATTGTTAAGTTTGTTTTTGTCAAGTAATATTTTATGATTCAGATTTATTGAAGCGCTATGGATGTAAATGACACGTTCTCGAAGTTTCGTTATGGTTCACTTCATTTCCACTCTATCGATTCTTTTAACTTACTTATACTTATTGCAAGTGACTGCAAAACGGCAATTCATTTTGTTGACAATCATCAACATCATCATCATATCAGGCTATTGCTGCTGGACGCAAGCATATTCAACTTTCCTCATCCAGCCATCACCTGCTAGCTTCTTTATGTCGTCGGTCCACCTAGCAGAGGGACGCCCTACACTACGCTTGCCGAGGCGTGGTCTCCATTCGAGAACCTTTCTTCTCCACTGGTCATCGCCTCTGTATTTAATTGGATACCGACCGCACAAGCTGGCAAGGTTACGCGTGTATTTTCATAAGGGTATCCGACCTAAAACTTAAGGTATCGTTAATACGGGGTACCCTTTAAATTATGGCATCCTTTAAATAATGGATTTGTTGATATCTAAATTATCGGGTACAGTTATCATTGGTATTAAAAAGCACGGAAAAACGGTCGGGTACCGGAAGAATAACCGGCAAAACCGTTTCATCGGGTACCGTTACAGCCCCTGGATAGACAAACGAATGGGTTTTTTTTACTATTGAAAGTGCTTCTCGGGGGCCTAATTGAATAAATATTTTTTTACCGCAGCAACACAATACTAAAGTACAGTGGAATCGTTTAAAATGATATCGAAGGGAAATGACAAACATGTCATACTAAGCGGAAGTCATAAAAAGCATTTTGTAGAAAAACAAACAACCTCGTGTTTTTGTTAGGTATGTATGTTATAAAAAAAAAATGAAAACCAAACTTCGCTGTGTAATTATTTCATATTAAGCGGTGGGCAACATAAACGGATTCTACTGTAGTGTTATTTAGCTGCGATCTTAAAATCCGAGCGGTAAATGCAACTATGCCCTAACTACAGCGTATATCAAAATAGTAATGACATTTTATCGAGCGGTGCCGGTATCGACTGATATTAATGTCTTCCGGTGGGTAGTAAACCGCTCTTGACTGTCAAGGCCTGTCACGGACAGCCTAAACTTTTATTTTTATTCCACTATTAATCATTGATCAGAGAAATGAGCCTTGGAGCTATTTTCTGGGGGATGATTTATTGAGTAGTTTTATTTTGAAATAAAAAATAGAGTCATCGAGTCGACACTTGGTTTGCTATGTATGACATTTTTTATTTGAGAGTCACTAACCTATTATTCTTTAATTTTGATTTTAACATTATTATGAATGTTTCAAAAATTATTATTATATGCTAATTACTGTTATTCTTTTTTATTTTTAAGAAAATGCAGTTGAATTTTTTCTACGATTTGTAAAGAGAATAACGAGAATCGTTGAATTATGCCTTAATGACTTCTAACAGCGGCAGCGGTTCGTGTTCGGCTACTATAAATGCGGGCAGTAATACCTATACGAGAAAATACATTCTTAGAAACTTTGACAAAACAAAATGACGGTGAAGCAGCTGTTAATTAAAGCAAATAATTAATTTACATCCATATAAAAGCGGTCAAGTTATAAGATAATTAAAATGTAAATTAAATTCATATGCTCGCCAACAACTCCCTAAAGAATTGACCTAATATATGTAAATATTATGATAGTCCCGCCCGGCGACCTCATAATGGTGGTTGTCCTTTTCACAGGAATTCGTACGTTCAAATAAGAGACAGGATAGGATCGATTCTACTTTCTCTCTCGCTATCGCAGTAACATGAGTGAACGGCATGTTCAGTGTAGTCAGCGTCCGACTATCTGAAATAAAATGTAACTCGGAATTAAATTTCTTCATTCAGTACACTCATTCTGTTCCAAATTAGCCTAATTATAATTACCGATTTCCGTGATTTTCCGCACTAATTCTAAGACATCCCCTTCTGTGTCTGCTGTATTAGTATACTATAAAAAAACAAATAAAATAATCTGGCAGTTGTCATCACCTTTTATTTATTTTATTTTAGATAGGTAAACTTACAGATTACATGGATATAGTGTTAAATACAAAGACTTAAGCTAGTCAGTTATCCTATTTTAGTGTACAAAACATGTTTAATTATGCCTAATGTCGATACCTCGTGAAATTGAAGACTGAGAAAAGAGGTTTTCTCTGTTAGCGCAAAAAGACTATTTCAATCTTATTTTCAAGGAAAGGTCATTTTACCCATTAATTTTACTTTTTTTCACAATATGTAACCTTCCTAATAATTACATATTCTCAATGATCAGTCAACCACGTCAATCAAGTCCATAGATAGAAATTTAAAAGAAAATTATACTATAATATAATCCATAAAAAGAAAACTTACCTTATACCTAACTATAAAAAGTACTGTAAAATATTTAAAACTGTAACACGAATAGCAAAGCAAAAATTTAATATTTCATTTATTAACAAAAGTGTCAATAAAAACAAAGCAATATGGAATTTAATAAAAAAACAAACAATATCTTTAAACACATTTAAAAATACTATAAGCGATATCGCTATAGATGGGAATATTATTACGGATGCAAGGACTATTGCTGAAATATTTAATGATCATTTTGTTACATCTGGCGCTTGCGGCCATCCATCCAAAAATAAACATAAAGACAATTCACATATAAACAGCATATTTTTGACACCCATTGACGCATATGAGCTTAAAAAAATTGTTATGAGTTTAAGCAACAAAAAGAGTTGTGGATATGATAACATACCAATCCAAATAATTAAAAGTACCTTAGAATATATAAGCAAACCACTCTTACATATAATAAACTTAATGTTAGAGTCTGGTGTATTTCCTCATGAATTAAAGATGGCTAAAATAAAACCTTTATTTAAAAAAGGTAGTAAGAGCAACGTCAAAGATTACAGACCCGTATCATTACTATCCTGTTTTTCCAAAGTATTCGAAAAAGTTATATACAATAGATTACTAGAGTTTTTAAACAAACATGAGTTGTTAAATGAAAATCAATTTGGATTCCAAAAAAAGAAATCTACTACACTCGCAATATTTAAATTTCTTAAAGAGGTATGGGGCTCATTGAATGAGAAAACACCATGCGTTGGAGTATTTTTAGATATGACCAGGGCATTTGATTGCGTCATACATAATAATCTCCTTCATAAATTAAATAATTTAGGTATACGTGGCTTAGCTTTAAAACTCCTAGAAAATTATTTAAAAGATAGGGAACAGTTTACAGTTATTGATACATTTAATAAGTTTAATAAAACTTTTAAAGAAGTGCATTCCAAGTCAAATAAAATTACCATGGGATTGCCACAAGGAAGCATTTTAGGTCCTCTTTTTTTCTTAGCTTATGTGAATGAATTACCAAACGTCCCGGATAACCTATGCGTTATGTTCGCTGATGATGCAACAATTTTTATACCTAATACTAATAGAAATATTTCCTTTGAAACTAATATAAATAAAACCTTACAAACAGTGATTGACTGGCTAAATCCTAACAATTTAAATGTAAATCTCACCAAAACCAAATTCATTCGATTTAAAAATTATAAAACTAATTCAGATAAACTTAATATTACTGTAAATGACACTAAAATAAACGAAATAAATGAAATAAACTTTCTTGGAGTGACTATTGATACTCACTTAAATTGGAAAGCGCATATCTTAAAAATAAATAGTAAAATATCAAGTTATTGCTATGCCCTTTCTGTACTAGCCGAAACCACTTCGATAGATGTAACAAGAGCAGCTTATTATGGACAGGTTTACCCGTTACTCACTTACGGTGTGATATTCTGGGGAAACTCTGTTAATGTACGGTCAACTTTCATTCTACAGAAAAGATGTTTGCGAATTATATACAATATGTATTCTGATGAAACTCTTCGAAATATTTTTAAGGAAAAGGGATTTCTGACGTTAACAAATATTTACATTTTAGAGGTTTCTATGTTTGTTAAACAAAATCCAGAATACTTTGACAGCAAAAATAAAACGCGTCAAAATATCCGCAATAAGTATAAATATGATTTATGTATTCCAAAAATAAATAACTGCATGTATTATAAAAGTACTTTCAGTATGTGTATAAAAGTATTCAACAACCTTCCATTAAACATAAAAAATCTTGAAATGCCAAATTTTAAGTACACACTAAAAAACTGGCTAATTAATAACGTTTTTTACAGTATGAATGAATACTTTGATACAAAACAAAAAAGAGTGATTGTACCTATTATTTAGTTTTAAACTAAAATTGTATTGCATGCCCGATATGGGTATACTGTTGATCTAATGTATTGCAATATCATCCGCACATTGTATATGTACACAGTTTTCGCAATAAATATTATTATGATTATTATGATTATGATTATGATTATAGAACCTAATTGAACCAATAGAAAATGTATCATGATTGTAATGATAATTCATGCATTATGCAACTTTATACGATGCATGTAAATAAATACGCATCACTGAGTTTCACTTTCATTATCAACGGATCAATTACATGAAAATCACAATTGAAAATGTACCAGAAAATGCCTTCGATTCCCTAGGCTAGCTTTCGTACCACCACCTTAAATATTTCGTTTGAGATTGGGAAGCAGTCCAGTGTATCATTGTGAAGGGAAAGGTGCATCATCACCAGCTTATATAGGACCCAGTGCTGGACACAGGCTTTCCTATATTTGGGCTATAACAACCGGCCTACCGTAATTGAATTGGAATGGACATTATTGGACATGGGTATCGTTTATGACGTCACATTGTCATTTTAATAACGATATAATTTGTAGAAAAAATAGTCTGTCTTCACAAATTACTCACTCATTATCGACTTCGTGACATGAGGAGTTTGGGCCCATGTCCATGCCCAATACCAGTGTCCACACAAATGCATTTAAGCGGTCGCCCCGCGCACGGGTCCAATAGCTTAGCATGCCTTCCAAAGCACGAAGGAGCTCGAGATTACCCATTGACCCATTCAGGAGCGACCATGACGAAAGATCCTTTTTTTTCACAAACGACAACGCCACTTCTCGAAGGGAAAGGTCGCTAGTATAATTTACAGGTGTTCTCTTCAGGTTTACTCTATGAGGAACAGCCCCCTTATTCTCAATTGTCGGAACACGGATTCGATTCTTAAAGTCATATGCCGTCTCGCTTTGACGCACCGCGATAAAAAGGGACAGGTATGGAGTTTCCGAAATTCGAATATTTTCCGACAGTTGAGAATAAGGGGGCAGGACTGGGTATGTGGGGCTCCCGGGCTCAGTGCAAGTTCCGCCCTACCCGCTAAAAACCAGCGGTGTTCCGACTCGCTGGTCTTCGTGGCCGTGTAACGGGAACGGTGGGCCGTTGCAGGCATTAATCTCTCGTCTTCAGATTATTTTGAAATTGCAGATATGTAGTCTGTTGGCGATGGTTAATCACGTATCTGACATTATACGAAATAAAAAAGTATTTTCTTTTTTGAGGTCGCACATTAAAAATACGAAATACCTATAACATTTTTCTCAAAAGCTGTTGTTTTACGCGCGGCAGTGTGTCGGGTAACGTCACCCAGTAATTGCTTAGATTAAGAATTGTATTCTATTGTATTGTATTACCTATAATGTTTACAAATCTAAGTAAATACAAACATTGCGCATTGCAATAACAGTGCATAACAGACAACTAATGTCATGACATCATTTTTGGGTTTGGCACTGCTTTTATTTTCAGTAATTTATAATATTTTCTGTAGTTAAAATTATCTAATTAGAAAGCACAATAGTTTTGCTATTGTTGAGAAGACGGTATGGAACGAAAGCTTCAAATGATTTCGTTTTACAAATCGGATCCATAAAAATAAAATTTACAGATAATATGCTAATTACCAGGGACTGTAACGGTGCCCGATAAAACGGTTTTGAACGGTTATTTTTTTCGGTACCCGACCATTTTCTGCGCTTTAAAATACCGATAATAATAGCATCCGAAAATCTAGATATCAACTAATCCTTACCGGTTAATAACGGTTCCTTGATTTTTAGCTCGGATACCTGTATTTGAAAACAATTTTACACAACATTGCCAGCATGTGCGGTTGCACTCCGCCTCAACACGGAGCGAAAAAAAAGTCCAAAGTCCAAAGAGAAACAAAAATCCAAATACCTACATTGTAACGTTGTCGTTCTTATTGGTATCCGATTAAATACAGATACTCTAATTAAGACTGCACGAGGGCGACACTAAAAGTTTTTAGAGCTGGTTACTTGTAAATACAATAAATAAATAAGTTTATATTTTGAAAACGTAACTCTTTGCCAACATTATTGAGTATGTATCTCATTCATGAGAAGCTCGGTGGCGTAGAGGTTTGAGCGCTCTAGTTTCGTTTACGAAAACAAAGCAACTTTCGCCATGGCGATCCTGGGATGGGTCAACCAATTTAAAGTCTCGAGCTCCTCCGTGCATCGGAAGACACTTTTTAAGTTCCAGTTGTTACTATAACCGCTGTAACCCACCAATCCGCATTGTGCCAGCGTGATGGTGTTATGGCCCAAGCTCCTCATCTGTTTCTCCCATCTAGGAAGGCCTGTGCCCAGCAGTGGGACATAATTAATAGGCTGGTGACGATCATATTCATTGTCTTGTAACGCTACCGCAAATTTTAGATATCTTTATGAGTCATTAATTTGGATACCGTTAATAATGATACCCGAATTTTGTGTTACCGGTTAATAGCTATTTTTCAGTCCCTGCTTATAACTATCGCATGCGAAATGTATAAATATGCGAAAATAAATACTCTGCAATATGTGACGTCAAATATAAATAAAAGTGTGATGGCATGTGAAGAGGCGGACGGCGCACAGGAAAACGCTTATCAAACGGAGCCCTGTTAACACAATGATTAAATTTAAACCCTACCGGTTACGCGCAATAGATTTTATTGAGAAAAAAGAACGGTTTTGAAGTGGTTTTTTTGCCATTAATGCTGTTTTGTCATGGTCGTATAACTCTATGCGGGTGTGGCAAGGCTAGATAACTCTCCATGTACAAACTACATTTTCGCTGTTAATATTTTTCTACCATATGTAGGCGTAATGAAAATTTTTAATCCATACCTTATGTAAGAACTTGAACAGGTGGCACAACGCAATGTCACGTGAATCTAATGTACCTACTTTAAGTTTTAGAATGAAATATTGATGGTAGGAAATGTAACTAGTATGAATGGTTAGTTCTACTGTCAACCTTAACGAACGCGAATCTGACAAGCGTCGTTATACCTCGGGAGGTCTATTACAATTGAAAAATCAATTGTGTCTGGAATCTAATGCTTGACGGGTTAATGTATATAGGTTTCGGAACCTGACTTACCTATAACTTTGTTTTTTTTATGTTTTGTCCTGTCTAAGTACACATTACTTCTATGTTCTATTTTTTGTTATATCTATTGAAAGAAATTGATTTTTTAGAACTCATCTACAAATGGGGATAAAATAGCGGAAGAGATGATCAATTCAATTCAATTCAACTGATTAGAAAAATTAATTTTGTGCTTAAATAAATACAAATTTAATTACATTATTAATAAATTAGGTACCTGCTTAACCAACACTTGAAAATATTTTTTTTTGTTTTATATTTAAATTGCAATTTAATAGAGTTACATATCTAAATTTATTTTTTTAAACCTAGAAATTCAAAAACTTTGTCATATTAATTAAACATATTTTATAATTACTAAAAAAATCAGGTATTATGGTATCAGGTCAGTATGCCCTAGTCAAATGTTAATACATGCTGACCTCCCATAGGTAGGGCAAAACTTGTTTAATCGGTGATATGTAGTAATTCTGTGATAGTTTGTTCCTCCTTTATAATTATCAAAGTTACTACATATATCTTCAGTTTTATCTCATGTTGATATTTAGTAATTCTGTGAGTTTTGCCTCACAGAATTACTACATATCACCGATTAACCAAGTTTTGCCCTACTGATTTCTCTTATCAAAAAGATTAGGTAGAAACTCAGAACAAAGCAGAGTTGGATCGACACTGTGATTTTTAAATTGTAACGCTTAAATAAACACAAACAATATGTAATCAGTGTGTAATTGATAAGATATGGAGGCGTTTACGAGCACGCGGCACCACGTTATCGAGCGACCAGCCGACCGGCCTTGCCATTGACAAAATAGACTCTAATATGAAGTAATGGGTGTAATTGACCGAGGCGAAGTACGATAATTTTTTTTGGCAAATTTACCACTTTTTCTACTCTTAAAGTGCTGGAGTAGTAAAAGTAATAATATTTGATAGCTCCATTTAACAACGAAAGTAATCATGTGATTGAACTTTCTGAGTTACCGAGGATTTGGGAATTTGGTAAGACCCTGTGAATTTCCTCTATTTTTTTTCTATTTTTCTAATTTTCTCTATTTGCGGTAGAAGCTAACGGATACCCTACAATAACCAAATATTGTATTTTAACACCCAAACGAGTCGGTTAAGTTGGTCATGAATATATGACTTAAAAAATATCAGTATTAGAAACCTATATTTTTTTTCTAAATTTTAATCAAAATGCAACTTTCTAGGTGCGCTATATCAGTAGGTACTACAGTAATATTACTTTGTTTTTTCATTACTGAGTTTGAAGTACAAACATTATGAAACGCGAAATTCTTTGCCAGCACATGTGTTCCCTCCTTCCTATATCATGGGTTCCTTCGAAATGAGGCGTAAAAGGTACCTTATGGGCCGGCAAGGTGGAGGCGGCTAGAATAGTCTGTTTCAAGCTGCACTAGCTGTCTTCGCATATGGACTCTTCTTACCGCTTCACATCAGCTGGTGTAGTTATTTGACGTGCTTTGTATTTAAAAAGTAACTGTTGAAACTGTAGGTATTCTATACTATTTCTCTGCAAGGTAATCATAATTTTACAATTCGTATCAACTTTTTTGGAGTCCAATTATTATTAAGCTCAAGCCCCTATCAAGAGTAGTTTGACATAGATAGCGTATCCGTTCGGCTATAGCCGTAGGTATTTTATCAAAACCAAAGAGGCATCACTTAATAAGTACTCAATAGAAAGATATATAACCTATTTTCAATATTGTTTCTATTGCAGAATTACACGCAGCTGCGAAGGAAACTGTTACTCTCGCAGAGCAGCGGTTTGTGAGCAAACAGGATGAGTGGCAGTTTGACAGCAATTGGCAGGAAGTGCTCAACCATGCCATTATCAAGGTAAATAAACGTCTTATGCTGCGGGATTTCACTGCTATTTCATACAAAAACATTCATACGCCCCGATTCTGAAGACAATCGAAATCTAAATTTTGGATACAGATTATCTCTTTCTCGCAATACGTAACAAGAAAAAGATAGCGAGAATGCGTTTAGAGCTGTCAACTAAATTTAGATAGATTTCAAAGAAACCATAGACAATTTTAGACGGCATGTACGGAGGTGCTTCCTAAACACTGCATTTTAGCCCTTGTAATAAAGTTGAATTTTGAACAACGTTTTCAAATGTCAAATTATATGAGTTTCTTTTTTATTCATAATGAGAGAAAGAGATGCATGGAACTGAAATTTAGATTTAGCGTCTGCTCTCCAGAATTAGGGCCAATGTTAGATTATGATGATTTTCTTGTTATTTCCCAAAGGTCATGGACGCTGAAAAAAGAAAAGCGGAAAGCGGGCGTGAGCATCAAAAGAAGGCAGCATCGTATATTACAGCAGAGAGAAAGGTATATACCGATATTGAATATCTTTGCGCCTTTCTGGTCGAATGGGAGACAATGCTGTATAGCATTAAGTCCGCTATTTGTACATTTTTGTGCAATAAAGAATGAATAAATATTCTAATATCGTAACGTTCCAGCTATAAAATAATAATTCTTAATAAAACTAATTCTAGGTGACCCAGTTAGAAGAAAATCTCAAGCGGAACATTATCAAATCCCGTTTATATTTCGAAGAGAAGAAACTATGTGAAGAACAGCTTCAAACGCAAAATGAGAAGATTGAGAAGCTTCAACGTCTCATTGCGGATGCGAAGTTCCGTTACTCCAAATCTCTTAAGGCTCTCGAAGAAATATCTGAAGAAATCCACCGTCGGAGAGGCGAGTACCCTCCAGGGAAGGATGCCATACCTGTGGGGCCAAGAGAACCCGGTGTTGGGGCTGAAAGAGACCCAATCCACGATGAAAATGTAGCGAAAGATGTTGAACATGATGAAGAGTCTAGTCTCCAGGAGTTGAGAATGCGAGTCAGAGAGTTAGCTTTAAAGCCTATTGATAGAAAAGACGTAGAGACAGATGAAGCATGGGCACTGGAGCTGAACGAAACGATAAATAAATTGGATCAGCTGCTAATGATGAAGGAAAGCAATCAACAGAAAAGATCCAAGTTTACTGAAAGCTCTCCAAGGAACTCTAGCGCGCCTTCTACCAGTACTAACACAGGGAACAAACATAGCCCTCCTCCTAGCGATAGTTGGAAAACTGAGTCCAACCTAAACAGAACCAAGTCTGTAAGCAGAGAGGTGGTATATGAAACAACAAATCCACCTATAAGCAAGACTGAGAAATCTAAGAGCATGATGTCGTTAGATGTACTCGCTTTAGCTAGGGACACCGCTATCTTAGACAGGGAATCCTATTTAAAAGCTGTAATCGAAGACAAGTCTCCAACTGGAACGTATACAGAAAGTAATTCAGATCGCAATGAAAGTCCTGATGAGATCCTGATGGTGGAATGTGACTCGAGCGACTCCACGCAGAACCCTGTCATAAGGATGACTAGCTCAACTATTACTGATAGCGATAATAGTTAAGTTACTCTTAAACTTATGACCAGAAACATTAAGTTTCTAATTTAACAGATACATATTTGAGAAAAAAAATATTGATGTCAATTTCTACATGTTAGATTTTGTATAAAACAAAAAGTAATAAAAACATATATCTTCAAGGTCAGCTAGGGTTTGGGTTCATGTGATGTGTTTCGGTGTGAAACCCTTCTTCGACGAATCTTGCGTTCAAAATCCATTCCACTTGAAATAATTCAATAGTAAAAGGGCATAACTAGTGCGTTCATGGTTATTGAGCTATTTTCAGTTTCAGGTTATTTTCAGTCCAAGCAGAGTTGGATATTTTGTCTGGTATTCAAGAAAAGGGCTTTGGATTTATAGGCGAAGTGTTCTTCGACGAAGCGTTTCACACCCAATGTGTTTCCAGCAGCCTTTAGGCTGATAGTGGTATATTTTATGAAAAATACACACTAATTGCTCGCACCTATCAAGCCATATCATTCCACCGAGGAAGTTCACAAACTATTTATTTATCACATAGAGTTTTGGCAGGTTGTTGTTGGTAGATTTTATTCTTAATTTGGTTGTTAGCATTAACTAGGTTGTTTCAGTACGTGTTGTACTATCATTTTAAGCTAATGTTACCTTATTTATGGCAATGCAAGTATACAATGCAATAAACACGGGTGTTTGGGTTAACTTACCTTTTTTATCAAAAAGCACCAATTCTGTGTTATAGATGAAATGTCCTAATTACATTGTAATAACTTATAGAAAGTGTATTATACAGTATTTTGAAGACCGTACCATATCGAAAGAGCTGGGACAAAGAATATAATAATACGCTTTAACGGCTGAGGTCAGAGGACGCAAATTAGGCGTAAATCATATTTGTCTAACCTCTGCCTACCCCGAGGCCAATCAAATGCCTTCGAAAAACTGATCAGCTAATAATATTCAGCTAATGCATTTTCCTTTGAAAATAATAGTTATGGTAGCTATACTTTATAATAAAATAATAGTGTTTTAAATTATAATACACTTTAAATTTAATAATAAAATACACAGCTATTTATATTTTTTTAAATTGTGGGGTTGCCAATTTTCTATAATTCGTTTTTAGTGTTGCCATTTAAAAATCAATTACCTAATTCTTGGAATTACGTACATTATTGTGTATAAATTTGTGCCTTCATTTCTTACACATTCTAACTATAAAAATATATCAGAAGACTGGAGTATACGGTTGGTACTTATCTAGAAGGTTGTATACTTAGATACGTAGTGGATTCCATATACCAGGGGTACGTTCAGAAGGTCACCCCCGAGTTTGTTCGGTTGTTTTTGAATTTACTAAAACTACACAAAAAAATAATTTTACAGATTACTCATATTTTTGGCATTTCGAGTAGATTTAAACAATCTAATGTGATCATTGAAAATAGCTGCAACGCTCGATATTATCAAAAAAAACTAGGTTGTGTCAACCTGGCACTCGGTTTGGACCTCATACTCGGTCTGAACGCACTCCAAGGCACCGATCGCGCTAATTTACAACGTGTTTACCAAAGCAAAACCAAAAACGTTATGTTGCACACAATTTGTATTGCGCTCAACATTTGAACTGTATTAAATATTAATAACAACTTATATTACAAATTAATCAAGTTTAAATTACATAATAAAATAAAAGCTTTCAAATTGAGTAAATATATCGATTGTTTTTTGACAGCATCTAGTATCATAGTGGACTGTAGATCCATAGGTCGCTGGTTCAGATCCGGCTCGAAGGACCACTTTGTAACTGTGCCTAGGTTCCCAGGGCGAAACTAAAGCGAAAAGTCAAGAAAAAAACTAATTTATTGCGAAAACACAAAGAAACACATGAGAACTGGGTTAACACAGAGCGACATGAGGCGTCGCAGAGATATGGTCGCGGACTGGCCCAGACTGGCCTACGTGACTTGCGCAACGCAGGCGCGCCTTGACATTTTTTAGAGGAAATATTTGAGGGTAAAATTAAAATATTCTTACAAACAATTTCCAACAACCTTAAACTAAAATAATTACTACATTTAATGAGCGCTTCGCTAACACCGCTGTCGGACGAACGTTTTTGATTTAGTTAGTACCTAGCAACTTTTCAAAAAACGTCAAAAATGTTTGTTAGCCAGCTGAAAATACGTTCCCATAGCAACGTTTTAACACTGTCCAAAAACCCTTGGATATATATACACATTTTTTTTTTAAAACTTTATTTTTGTTCTCAAACGTATGTTCCAAAAAGCAACCAAATTGGTGGTCATTATGATGTTTAGCGCTATACAAATTGTGCGCAACGTAACGTTTTTTGTTTTGCTTTGGTAATACGTTGAAAATGAGCGCGATCGAGGCCCAGATCAAAACAAGATTGAATTAGTTACAAACTAATGTGAGTAACTTGTTGATATTATTTAGTCTGTGGTTACAGACACTGAGATTAAGGTTCAATATCCTGTGATTTTAATTCTGAGCCATTCTTAAGTATTTTCGGTAATTTAATGCACAATTTTGTTTTGAACTGGAATAGTAATACGGACTTTAATATCACTAACATACTCATAAGTTAATTAGTAAGCTCTTGTGGTTATCGATGCATTTAATTGAAGCATTGTGTGAAATAGTAAACTACAAATTAAGGATTATTTTTGTATATCTATATCTAAATTGCATATGGCGCGCAGTGCGACCTGCATGCGGAGACCATAAGCAAGCAATAATAATGTCCCGTTAACTCATGTTGGTCTAATTATAATTATTTTAAACTAATATATTGGGCCTGATTCTAAAGACACACTCTAATTCTAAATTTAAGTACAGTATATCTCTTTCTCGCAATAAGTAATAGGAAAAAGATAGCAAGAATCTGTTTAGAGCTGTCAATTAAATTTAGATAGATTTCATAGAAACTATAGACAATTTTAGACGGCATGTACGGAGGTGCCTCCTAAACACTGCATTTTAGCACGTTCAATAAGGTCGAAAATTGAACTAAAATTGATTCTAAATGTTAATATAAATGACAGCCATCCTTTTCATATTCATTTTGAGAGAAAGAAACGGACTAAACTTAAATTTAGACTTAGCATGTGTCTCCAGAATTAGGGCCATTAACTCCACTGATTATTATAGTGCGCGTCAACCTTAAAGGCCATTTAAGACAAAGGCTAAATACATCATGCAGTGTCCTCGTACAGACGACGTCACGTCAAGTGTAACAGCCGCCTCTATTACGAACGCAGTAAGGCGCAGTAACGCGGTCTCAAGGTCAAATGTTACGCTTGATGTGATGTCCACTGTACATTGACTGGCAACCTAACGAGAGAAGGGATGTTGACTGTATTCAAGTTAAAATATAATTTTTGAAGCGTAGTGGCAGCTTTCATAATAGAACTCATAAAAAACACAATAGAGTATTTTATTTTTAGGGAATTTAAGTAATATTTAATAAACAAAATGCAATTAAATCGCTCCCAGGTCACGTGACAGCGAACACCAATCGCAGTGTATGACGTCACTTGTTAGCAGCAGACACTGTCAAAAGGAAAACCATCTAAATCGCCGTGGCAATTTAGCAGTGATTGGTAAGAGGTCATGTCATAGCGGTCACGTGCCTTTTATCGTCGTTTTGGATTGAAATTTGAAACGGAATTTAAGATACAATAATTGTGATCAATATTTTCGATACTAATACACGATATGAACCACTTGCCTAAACTTGGTCAACATCCCTAGTATAACTCACGCAGCAATGTATTAAATACGATTTTACAATCGTATGCATCTGTAATAAGAATCATTTTGCTGTGACAATGTAAATTTTTGTCTGTTACACACATTCATGCACGTGCAATCGCGGTCCAAAATGTTTATCGTTAAAATGTTAATTTAATAAACATTTTAGACCTCGATTCTACATCTTGTTGTTTATAGAATGAAGTAAATAATATCAATGTAAATACCATTTATTATACATTTATGGTAATACTGTACCGCTTCTTCTAAAACTCTGTGATGCTATCTCTTTCTTACAGAAACATATTGCAGACAAAGAGACAGTTTAATAAAAACGCATTATTATTATATCTTCTTTTTGTGTTTAGTTCTTGAAATAACAGCCATTAGGGAATGCGCAACTTATATCTAAATGGTGCTCAAATATTTAAAAATCTGCAACTAATTAAGAATTCAAAACTAATCAAGTGTTTTAGAAAATGATAACGAGGCAGCGAAATGTTACTTTTAGAAGAGAAGACTCTCTGAATTACACTTATTAAAATGTAATCAAAGTACAGCGATCTCTTTCTTTTAATGTGTATCCGAAAAGGATAGCTTTCAAAATAACTGTCAATTTATTTTAAAGTTATGTTCAATTATCGACCAGTGACGTCAACAGATCTCATTGAGGTATTCTATGTGTTATTTGGGCGTTTAGTATCATTATAAACTTGTCACTGCGACCTTAAAAAACATGTATTGTGACTCTTCAACAATGGGTGAAACTAAAGCCTTGATTAAGGCACTCCATAATTTCAGCATCTTCCAACATCAAGGATAAGGGCAATTTTTCTAGTTTATGTGTGTTATACGTTGTGGCTCCCCTGATGAAGGCTGCGGTTGTGAATGAGTCACAATTGCAAAGGTGTATTCGAGTATCACGCCTCTGATTGCAGTACCCTCATACATCAGAATCATCTAAGAGAAAGATGAGATAGAATCAAGAGGGGAAGGGGGAGAAGAGGGGAGAGAATCATTCATCAGAGTATCTGTTTAGCAGTGTTTAACAATTCAAAGCTTACTTAAGGTGCTGCCACACTGCTGTTTAAAAATGTTTACAAACGTTAGTAAAATTTGTTAAGAAACATACGATCACAATGTTAGATAATGTTAGTAAACATTTCTAAACTAGTTAACAAATTGTAACAAAATAAAACATTTGTTATCATCTGTTTGTAAACATATAATCCAGGCCACAGCAGGGTATGCGGAGAGTGCGAGGCCCGGCGGGAAATGTTATAAATGTTTGTAAACATTTTCCATTAGTGTAGGAGCACTTAAAACATTTAACTATTCCTAACAAAATGTAACAATTCCTAACATTTGTTAGTAAATGTATTAGTGTTAGAAAATGTTTGTAAACATTTTTAAACAGCAGTGTGGCAGCACCTTACTTTTAGGACTCGCCGACCACTTTCGAAATTTTAAATACTCCATGGACCATATCCTCGCCAGGTGAAGATCTGTGTGTATGTTGGGTGTCCTTTTAACTAAGGTTGCAGTACTTGCAGCGGCACACACTTAAGGATGAATCATGTAGCCGCGGGCCCCAGGCACTCAACCCCTTAGGGGTTCATATTTATTTATTTATTTGGGATACATATCTCAGACCACAGATGAAGAAACCCTACTTTAGTCATTGTGCTTACGTTAACCCTGCTGAGCTTCATCTCCATGAACGGTGGTGCTGGTTGACCTCCATGCGCGAGACACCGTTGAAATCCCCCGTCAGTAACACTGAAAAGGGACCGGCCCGACGCACCGTTTTAAAAGTAGAGGAGTTATCTCCTGAACTGTCAAATTACCGCTTTCTCTTACTTTTTAGAGATTATATAACACCTTTAATACTTGAAAATAACATCTTTAATATAAGAGCTGGTTACATTTACATAATTTGGCAGTTATACCTAGGTACTATCCTTTTTGTATACTTAGTGAAAGAAAGAAATGCACTGTACTTAAATATAATTATTCAGATTGTAATCAGAATGGGGCAAATTGTACGCCTAAATTTAAATTGAATTACACTGTAATAGAAACGCTCACTAAAAACTAGTCGAAGCTACTATTTAAAGTTTTTACTCACAAGTTGAATGCTATTCGATGTTAGAACCGTTGTTTTGGTAAAAATGTTCACCAATATTGTAAATGTTACCAAGCACTGTTCTTCCTAACCACAATCCACATTAAATGTTGTCTTCAAAACACAGATGTGCATTAATACATTTAAGATTTAAGTTTCGCGTAGAGGTTCATAGGTCTGATTAAAATTACTATAGGTACAGGTATCCCACGATTAGTATGGTATGTCCTGTATCATTAATTTTCCTGGTTTGGATGTTAAATGTGGATGGATTTAAAAAACCTTTTGATCTGTTTCAACATACATGTGTTTTTGACATTCTCTCAAGCTTTTTCATACTTACCGGATCAGGAAGGCGGACTTCAAAAATCTTTGAAATCAATTGTGCTTATTTATAAAAAGGAATTTAAATCTTTCAATAAAATGTTCCTATCATTAACTTTTCTACGTTTAGGACATAGCTTAGATGCTCTTTATGTTACACAACCTCGAAACTGAAAAAGAAAATTTAAATCTGTGTATAAGTATTACTGCACATTTTTGTTTTACGTGTACCTACCTACACTTTAATAATAATTTTTTAAAATTGAGAGTTGTTTTATTACGGGGAATGAAATAAAATAAAAATAATAATCATAATCTATTTATTTGTGGAGAAGTCAACGCTTCAACCCTTTAAACAATAACTTAAATCGAGTATAACAGCACACAAGGTATATACCATTTATTTATTATACAAATATACACATTTTAGAGGAAGGCACTTCTAATGAGTGATAAAGTTAAATATATACATTATCAATATTAAATTCATTTTATATATAATCAACATATTATTAATACAAAACTGCAGTAGGTCAATATCTTCGCAAACTTGTACAATTGACGGCGTATTAAATACAACACTGATAAAACATTAAATGTTAACTTTGTTAAAAATATGATTGTTTGTGATAGTATAAAATACACAAAAATATTTAAAGCATACACTATTGATCTTTGTGTGGTTAGCAATCACTGATTTAAAATGCTTTTTCTTTGTAGGAGTAAGAATAAAGGCCCCTTTTCATTATGCAAGTTTATTGCCCGCATACAATTAAATTAAAGATAACAAATCATACTTCCATTTATTTGTATGCTACAGGCGAGAAAGTTACATCGTGTAAATAGGCCTTCAAGCTACAGTTTTATGCGCCGTCGACTGTGCTGCCTGTATATGAATGTATTTATAACAATTTTATAAAAATAATACACTAAAACTATATTTAAAATACCATAAGTGCATCGACAAGGAATGTCTACATTAGTAACTTCAGTTAAACTTAAAATAAATGTATGTCAATCACGTATTTCAATACGATTAGTGAAAAATGTATTATATAAAAATATCGATTCAAGAACTTACACGTGAGAAGACCAGTTTTACATACAACCCTGCTCAAATCGCATTGTCACACATAAACATTAGTTATTGTGAAATGAATGTAAGTCGGACCATAGCAGTACTACATTTAATAAATATTCTAGCCATCTCAAAATCTCAACCCCGTTTAAGATGAAGTAATAAACATTCGAGATGGTGTACAACTGTTTTGTGGTACAGTCAGCCACATGTTAAGCGTAACACGTCACTTGAAAATTGATTCTTATTACTAACGACGAAAGGTACTCATAATGTCAATGTTTTGCTTGGTCTCACCACTATACATTTTGTAGTGAGACGATTGTTTCTTATTGCAACATTCACCAAAAAATACTCGAATAATCAATTTGCCAATCGAATACTAATATTTTAACTCGCATTAAAACTCTTAATACATTGGTAATAAAAGCCATATTATGCAAAGTGCTTGCATACTATTACAACTATAATAATTTTAGTTCTCATAGGTACAGCATATTAATTATTTTATGCTCGACAAAATATTTAATTCCTACAGTCAGCAAAGTAGTCGATTAACACTTTTGTACCTTTTCACAATTACCTATTTGCATACTCGTCTCGATTTATCTGAAGACTGAATGACGTAGGCCCGTATTACAGAACATTTCTCAGTAAAGAATCTAGTTTTAAAACAAATTTTAATACGAGATTTAAATTTAGAACTTTACTTGAAACGTTATACATTGATCAACTCTCAGCTGAGTAATTGCCTATTTTAGAACGATACCTACTTAAGTCAAAATCTGCGCTCAAGTAAAGATTTGATCTTTGTTTATGGTCGACACCATTCTTGAGAACGGATCACGTACTATACTCCCAAATAAAGTTGTAATGCTAGTTCCATATGCTTGACGTAACGCTATATTGTTTTATATTCGCACATGTTTTGATAGTTTCGCTTTTATGTACACATAAAACTAGTTATGAGTGATTCGAGTTTAAACGATGCTTGAGCCGCGTTCTGTAATAGGGGCCGTAGTGTGACAAACCTTACGGCCCGAAATACGCAAACATTGCATACGTAACACACAGTGCAAACGCCTTGGGCCGAATTGAATACGGTGCGATGTGCGCTGTTTGCGTGCAATCAAGTCGGACCACACTTTCGCTCATTCATGTGTAGGTGGTAGACCCATATGTAGGGTCGCCTGGGTAGGTACCACCGCCTTTCTTATTTCAGCCGTGAAACAGTTCGCTGTGTTTCGGATTGAAGGGAAAGGTAGCCAGTGTAATTACTGGGCATGGACGGCATTTCATCTTAGGCCTCAGGATGACAACGCACCTGCAATATCAAGTGCTTTTCCTTGTTATTGCAGGTGTCTATAGGCGGCGGTAACCGCTTACCACCAGGTAGGCCGTCAGCATGTTTGTCATCTAGTTGTATTTTTACGTTTCAATCAAAGAGTAAATTTTGAAAGTATTTGTAGCAAATTAAGTATGTTGAAAAGTTTTTATCAATTCAAAAATAAAATATTTACAATATTTTTCACAAAGTCTAGGTCATAACCTCAAATTTGACATTAGCGCTGCACACTGCACTGCCTCTTTTCGTGAGCACCGTTAGCACGGCTTCATGACGTCACTCATGACCTCACAATAATCTCGTTAGCACGAATACGTTCAATTCGGTTCGTTTGTAAGCGCGCTATTGGCGCAAATGGTTCATTGCGGACCGTAGGGAAAGTACTGAAGTGTTAATCAACTTCTATTGCTGACCGTATCTATATCATGAAAAATACGATATAAATAATACAAAAAAAAATAACATTATACAATAGTTATGGAAAAATCGCCATTAAATAAATAAAATGCAATAAAAAATAGAAATAGCACGAATAACTAAAATTGCAATATAAAAATATTTCGTAAATTATCCATCATAATATACTATAATTCAAAATATGTAAAATAGATCAAGCTACATGGCAGTGTTATAAATACACAAGCTTAACCATGAATCATTTGTACGTCGTCGTTCACAACTTTACATGATTGCTTTAATTTACAACTAGTGAAGTAGCAGCGCAACCGGCGCCTGCGCAAGAAAACGAATTAGCGATTTTATCGATATTACGAACTAAGTATCTTTTATACATGATTTAGTTATGTATTTTCAATACTGATTAAAGTCAAAAATATTCATATAATGTAATTAAAAGCAGGGACTGTAACGGTATCTGGTTTTGACCGGTAATTCTTTTCGGTAACCGAGCGTTTTCTGCGCTTTATAAAACCGAAAATAACGGTAACTGAAAATCCATCATTTAAAGGATACCCGTAATGTAAGGGTACCCGTAATGTAAGGGTACCCGTAATGTAAGGGTACCCGTAATGTAAGGGTACCCGTAATGTAAGGGTACCATGTAATAACGGTACCTTATGATTAGGTCAGACACCAGTAATTTAAAAAGGTTTTACAAGTAACGTTGCCTGCTTGTACGATCGGAACCCGATTAAATACAGATACTCACCCTAATGTTTAGGGTACCCGTTAGGAGTTTTGATCGGTTGCGTTGTAACCGCTACCGTAAAGTTTTAGATATGTTTATGTGTCACTGAATTTGGATGCCGTTAATAAGATACCCAAATTTTGTGTCATCGGTTAAAGCGGTTTTTAAGTCCCTTAAAAGACGCGACAGTAATACCTATAAACAAGTCGTACACACACCCATCACCCAGGGACTAGCGGTACCTGATGAAACAGTTTTGAACGATTACTTTTTTGGTACTCGACGGTTTTCTGCGCTTTTAAATACCGATAATAACGGTAAATATAGTAATATATAGATATTATAGAAAATATAGATATTAACTAATCCATCATTCAGTATACCATAATTTGAAGGGTACCCGTAGTAACGGTACCTTATTATTTAGGTAGGGTACCCATATTTTAAAACGGTTTTACATTGTTTGATATATTTGAAGCGTGTAACTGCTACCGTAAATTTTAGATATCTTTATGAGTCGCTGATGCTGCTTATATGTTTTGGAAACCGTTAATAAAAATAATAATACCAAAATCTTGTGTTAGGGCCGGCGCCCACTGCCGGCACGGCACGGCGTGTCATGGCAAAGGATTTTATTACTTATCAAGTTATTTTGATACTTATTTCAATAAGTTTAGAATTCATGTTACTTTATTTCGATACCGCGTCGCGCCGCGAGATGCTGCCGCAGCTCGCCATTGCATCCCGCGATAAGTACAGACTTTGTGTCGAGGAATTATGATTGCTAAGCTAGTTGAAATAAGGTTGAAACTTGCACAGCTGTCATTTCGGTCAATGGGCGCAGTCCGGTCGGTGCGCGGGGGCAAGGGGGCATACCACGACTGTAGAAGAATGACTGTAGAAGCCGCGTTTCGCGCCTACGACGCTCTACTCAAAACTTTACAAAAGTAGCGTCAGCGCCGCAACGTCATAAAAAAAAATACATGTGGCATTCAGTAGTCACGTCGTGTATTTAGTCATGATATGCAGACTTGTACCGTAAGTAGTATTGACTTAGGTCGCTTTTTACTGCGTGTGAGGGAGCGAGTCACTGGCAGCAACGCGGCAATATTTGATTCTATTCTATAGCTAAAGGTTGGATAGTATTCTTTGGTAGCAACGGAGTCCGTTGCCATTTAATCAATAACTGTAATGAATAAAGGAAATAACTCTAGCACTAAAAGTCGTACTTACTGGCATGCCATAATTACGTCAACGGGAACGAAGTCAAACGATTTATATACGCCGACGGCTATCCCAAGATTAATTTTGTATACCGTCACCAGCGAAGTAACCATGGCGTCCCGGTTTGCTAGGACCCTTAAGTCTACCATGTCACACCCGTTTATCTTACACAACGCAGTTAAATGCATGAACCTTGGGATTCGCTAAGTACCCCTTTATCCTTGTGACATAATATTATCTATCTAACACTAAAATAACCTAAGCGAAATCTCATTTCAGTAGACAACACATATGAATAACATATTGCCAGCGGATTTTAATACATACGAATTAAAATCCGCTAGCAATATGTTACGATTACGATCATGTGTTACCTACAATCAAAAGTTATTTGGAGAATTTTCACAGACATTTTTTTACATAATTAGTAAACCCATAAATATGAACATCTTATATAAAAATATAACTTAAAATATATATTTTTTGAATGATAAGCGACGTCTAAATCGCTGTTAAAATTTTACATACCTTTGTATGAAAAGTACGTAGTATAATATAAAGGAGTACCTTAGCATTAACAGGGAATTGTTAACAATTTAATCTAACAATTTTCAATGAAGCAAGGTTGCCAAGTCTGTCTTAAAAACAGAAAACATTGAGGATTTACTATCAATTTTCAATGTAACATCCTATGTAAATTTAGCAAATTAAAGTAAATGGTATTTTAAACTTAATATTCAACAATTGGTACACAAAATAAATTACCGATTGGTAATGTAAAAACTAACATTTTGGTATTTTTCTGCAATGGCAAACCTACCTCATTGGTTAGCTGATCGGTGGCTATATTTGAACATTTCAGTAGTAGGTACCTATAGCTTAGAAAGCGGCTTGCAAGTGGCTTCGCGCCACCACGACGGACGACCAAACGTGGCGGGGTTGCTGAATAGCTCTGATTGGATGTTTTGATATAGCTGTAAAGAGAGAAAAGTATACTATAGTGTAAATAATTTAAAAAATCATAGTGTACAATATATGTGCCTAATGTTGGCTGTTTAGTTTACAAATCATTAATTTAATACTAATAAGTGTGATTGTAAGATTATAATTATTATTTGATATCTTAAATCATTTTTAACACTCCATACTGATATTATAAACGCGACGGTAACTTAGTCTGTCACCTTTGAAAGCCTATTTGAACCGATTTTGATCCAGAGAAACGATTGTTGGCTACGTTTAGGTTTAAAGAACTTTATTCTCAAAAGACAATACATGTTCACCTAAAATGAGATACAGATAAACTATAATACTGAAAAAAAACTGGCGAGTTAATTAGAGTAGGATATAGGAATATTATTACTGTGTCGGCAAAGTCCAAAGTCATAGTTTGGCAATATACCGAATGTTACAGAATTGCGAAAAAAAAAATTTTATTCTAAGTTTGCGCGCGTCGATACATAATATGTGCGCGGGTTATGTTTGTTTGTGTGTGTGACATAACTGTAGTGTTGTCGAACGATACGCAACAGTTAGCATTTTTAGAGTTGTCACGAGCAGGACAGTGTTTTAATTAATTTAATTGGAAAATAATAGTGGTCTAACTTTCCGCGGCAACTCATGACAAGGAAACAATCACCCCCTTAAATTTTATTTTTGACTTTCCGGAACACACTGTATAGTGAAGGTTACTTTTAGAACTATCTAAACTATCACATTCTTTGATTTCTTCGGGTAATATAATTTATTATACAACTGTATATTAACGTGGTAAACGGTGTTGGTAGTATAGCTAATAAGTTACTGTATAACTATTATTTCAGTATAAAATACTGTTATGCAACTGTTTGTTTACCCAAATAAATAATAAAAAAAACTGTACTCCTCCAAATAGAATAGTTATCGCCCATAATCGGTTAGAGGAGTGCATTGACGGGAGTTAATGAGACAACGTGTTAACGGTGTAGGAGCTAGTTTATCACTAATCTTATGCTAATTACATTATATATATTAAACCTATGTACTAACCTAAATGAGGAGACGCGGCATACACTACAGGAGTAATAACTATGAGTTTGCATTTATTTCGAAGTTATATATATATTTAACTATTTTGGCGCAACAATCGATATTCACGCGAGCAATTGGGATGTTGGCTCAGTATGAATTTGGCGCTATTTTCACGAATTCGGAAAATATACGCTACTGTTACCCATAAAAACAATTCAAACTTAAAACATATGGAATATTGTTGAAGTTGTACAGTTTTGAAAATTAAAAAAATGGTCATATTTTTTTTCAAAATTTATCAAAAATGTTAATGATATTAGATTGCTGACATCAATTAAAACAACTATTATTATGACAACTATTAATAAAAACATACATAATACATAGTTATTATAAATTTTGTCAGTATGCCCATACATTTCTTAGTAATATGGGAACACGTGACGTCACCAGTTCCGTAGATTTTCTATGGAGCGTTTTTGGACGATGCGCCGCAACACATCAAACATACCACTATATCTATGAAACTATTGATCTTAGATATACTATTTCTTTTGCAATATTTCTTTATGAGTTATAAACTCCATATTTATGACATAAAAAAAAAGTTGTCAACTACCCTATTATGTAAAATAAAATATACTCACATTACCGTCGCTTTTCCCCAACACCGAGTTCAATACGAAGTCGGTCGGCGCAAGCGCATCGGCCACGCTGACCACATCCCCCTTCACCTCCCCGCACAGTTCCAACACCGCTTCCCTGAGGAGCCGCGCCAAATCGTCAGATTTCCCGTAACCCCCCTGATACAGCTCCACCAGATGTTTATCCAAAGACCACAGACCGTACAAATAGAACATTTTGTACATGACTGGCTGTAGTTCTACGTCTTTCGTCTGTATTGAGTCTACAGTAAATATGACAGTTAAGTATTCCGCGTACACTCTCGTTAACGTTTTCCACCTGTACACCTGCGCTTTGGTCTTCGCCTGGAACTTCGATATTCCTTTAGCAATGTCGCCTTCGTATTTGTCGTGAGTCTGTTTGAGAAGCCAGCATATAAGCCATTTGTATGTGTTTGTTATGACTGGAAGAAAGAATACAATTTTATCATCACCTGACTATTCTTAATTTTTATTTTAACATTTTTATTGTAAATGTTTGAAAATTTATTTTTCTGATATAAATCTATCTAAACTTGAAAAAAATTAGTAAATTAAAATTAAAATTAGTAAAAAATCTTTCAAACATTTATAATAATGTTAAAATCAAAATTAAGAATATTTGAAAGCAATGCCCCAACTTAACCGAATCGTAGGTATTTGTAAAAGTATTCGTTTCGGATATCGGACATTGTAGGGTGGACGTTAGTTCATAACGCAAATACAGATAGACTAGAAGAATTTCACAGGGATATCCCAAGTCCTGGGTAGCTCAGATGGTTAGAGCATTCGCCCGGATTGCGAAAGGTCGCGGGCTTGATCCCCGCCTAAGCCCGCCTAGCATGACCACCGAAACGCGATATGATACGATATGATAAAGCTATTTATCGCTTCGAACTGTCAATTTTATCGAAACTGCGAACTTGTATTATATATATACATGTTCGCAGTTTCGATAAAATTTCAAGATAGCGGTTATATCCAATGATTTTTGACAGTTCGAAGCGATAAATAGCTTTATCATATCGCGTTTCGGTGGTCATGCTAGGCGGGCAGGGCGTGAAATTTTTCTAGTTTAGATAAATTATCACCTGTCTATACATTTATGACCCACAGCTAGGCACGGGAATCCCACATGGGAGAAACACATGAAGAGTTTGGACCATAATACCTCCCCACTGGCCCAATGCGGGTTGGTGGGTTATAGCGGTTGCAGTATCAACCTGGACCAACGACCTTAAAGGTCATAGCTCACTTATACGACACCGCTCCGGCACAGAATACGAATGAACATTGAAATATAGGCTTAAAGTCGTGTTCCTTAGTGACACTTTACAATGACAAAACAGCCGACGGCAACGACGCGCGGCAAACGGACTTATCTTTGTAAAGTATATTTACAGAGCACGGCTTAAAGACCACATTTGAATGTTCGTTCGATGGCTGTGCCCGAGTGGTGACGTGTGGGTGATATACTTCCCTTACCTTCCGAAGTTACACTGTACATCTTTCTTTTAATATGTATAGGAAGAAGATAGCAGTAACAAATATTGCCAAATAACTTAAATTTAGACAGTATTTAAGAGACTACAGACAATTTTACAAGGCATTTACGGAGGTGCTTTCCAAAATCTGAATTATATCATTTTCATTAAGGTCGAAAATTGATTAAACCTATCTAAGTGTCAAATTATATGACAGCCGTCCTTTTGGTATTCATATTAGAAGAAAAAGATGCATTAAACTAAAGGTTAGATTTAGCATGAGTTCTTCAGAATTAAGCCCAATTTAAGTAGAATTCAAGTGGCAGTGGGCAGGCCACATTGCAAGGACTGCCGGCCGTTGGGGCGGAAAGGTCCTCGTGAGGCAAGAGACACAGCGTTGGTAGGACTCCCTAAGGTGGACCGACGATCTGGTGAGGGTCGCGGAAGCCGATGGATGCGGGTAGATAGATAGATAGAAAAGATCCTTGGGGTAGGCCTATGCCCAGCAGTGGGCGTCTCTCTGCTGGTACTGGTATGATAATGATAATGAAAGTGAAAGTAATGGCCTGCGCAGACGAGGGATTTTTGTCCGCTAAAATAGATCGCTTACAACTGTATCGAGTAACGCAAACGAGGGATTAAAATTACCGCGTACCAAAATTCCCCCGAATAACCGAGGACATGTAGAGAGCGGACCGGACAAAAGTACGGGGGAGTCCCCGAAAAAAATAGAACTCGTGTGACTAGGCGAAGCAACGCACATGGCGGACTTTAGTCCGCGACGCGGACTCCGCGTTGTGCGCTCGAGAGTTACGTACGTATGCAGGACGATAAACCGCACACCGTGTGCGTTGAGTTCGCGGTAAATCCGCGGCGGACTTTTTATTGAATTCACATACCCATGACGGTTCATTATCAGTTTCCTTTTGCCCTATTGTTTGAGGCATAGACTTAGAAATTTAAGTAAATTATAATAATTTAACAATATATTTTATATAATTTTTTTAGACATACACACGCAGACACTATAGTTAAGCTTTTAAACTAATTGTACTATTTTATTGAAAGGTTTTATTTATCTTGTTATTTCGTTCCTCATATATCTGTGGACAAGCCCTCGCGTTGTAGCAGAATATCGGTGCCTTATTCAGATCCGAGAGATCAGTCGCTGAGCTGCGACCCTTTTAAGTTCCGCAACACACACATATGATAATTGTTTTTGTGTACGTATTAATTTATTTTATGTTTTTTTTTGTTTTTTAAAGATTTTTAAATAAATGTTTTATCTATCTATCTATCTATTGGCGGAGCGTACTTTTTCTCCGCCGCGGAGAAAAGTCCGTCGTCTGCGCAGGCCATAAGATAAGGTTAAACCTGTACTCACACTTCGCAGTTTTCAGCTGTCTCGTCTCCGTACAATGGAAGGTCAGTTTCGATATCCGCTTGTAGTCCTTGAGGAAGGCGACAGTGCCTATGGGCGAGTCGACGTCGCCGCCCGACTTCGCGATGTCGTACTGTCGCAGCAACCAGTTGCCCGCTTGCTGAGAGAGCACGTTGTTGTCGCCTTCGTATGTCACTGTCGGCTCGTGATTGCTGCGGATGTCGCCTAGTCGCGCACACTGCACATATTTTGAATCTACGTTTATTAATATGTTAAGGTGTTTGTGAAGTGTAACCCACACCTGTTCCCTCGTCTCTCAGACAATGTCATTCGCAATAGGCGTGATAAATAAGTATAAATAAGTATAAAGCATAAATTGGAAGCAGAGACTGCTAAAACTAGTATGTTGAGGAAAAGCATATATGGCATGGGCCCCAAGCTTTATGATAAACTTCCAAACTCATTAAAAGAATGCGACATTAATATGTTTAAGAATAAATTGAAAACCTTATTGATTGGCAAATGTTACTATAATGTGAATGATTTTCTGAGTGACAAATGTATTTAATAATTGACATTAAAATTAATTTTATCCAAGTGATTTAACTTTGACATAATTATTGTATACCGAACTTATTGATCGACATTCTATTCTCTATATTAGTTGTATTTAATTTAATTGTAATTTGTATTTTTATACGCCTTTCATGGCAAGACATGTTGATACAGTGTACCTATTTTATGTAAGATCCATTTAATTAATGACACACATGTTCTGACAAATTAATTATCTTTATCTTATGTAAGTCGCGTCTGAATCGCGGGAGCGTATAAGAGCTAAAAACCCTATCTACTATTTTTTTATACAGAGCACGGCAAATGACTCTACACCAGCTGATTTGAAGCTGTAAGAGTCCATATGCAAAGATAGCTAATGCAGCTTGATACAGACTGTTCTAGCCGCCTCCACCTTGCCGGCCCATAGGGTGCCTTTTCACGCCGTACTACAGAACTTGGAACTAATGCTGTCACTGTCGTTCTTTTATCAAAAAAAAGTGACAGAATCAGTTTAGTCCGCGCTTTATAATAGACGCATTGTGTCTGAAATACATTTCTTGTATACTTATTAAGAGCTCGAGAAATGACTTTCAGAAGGGATTACTTGACTAATACTACTATGTTCCCTAAGCAAGATGCCTTTATATCATTGTTGTCGCTCAGCTAGAGGAAAAATAACGTCAATCAAGTGTACGGTCCATCTGATGGTAAGCGGTTACCGAAGCCTATAGACGCTCGTAGGACGTTGGGTTCCACTCACGCGATGCCTACCCTGTAAAAATCAACATAGCAACATAACAACGCTACAAAGCCGCAATCAAATTTGTGTGACAATGCCGACGAAATAATTTCAATAGTATTTATAAGGTACGAGTGTCTTGTTAAAAATGGTAGAAGTCATCGCCATTTCATTGGCATCAACCAGGAAAACTTTCATGATACTTTTGTCACCAAACTCTTGCATTGCAGGTGCATTCAAATGAGTTAAATCCCGATTTTAAAGCTAAGCTTAGCTTTTCCTTGCCTTGCCTTCACCTTTGCCTTGTTTTTAACAGAGAAATAACAGTCAGTACTTTTTAGACAGACAAAGAAAGCCGGCCGTGGTTTTAGAGTTGATAAATCTTGCGTAGTTGGCTAGTTACTTATCTTGAAAACATGATTTAAAATAGGATAAGGTACCTTCAAGAAACCATGACCGCCGCAAGCCTCCCGGCAATGCTGCACAGCATCCAACACGGTCCACGTCAGCAGAGGCTTGCTACACGAAACCATTGCGTGGATCTCGCCCACCGCTTCACTCTACAAAAATTACACTTTGGGCCATAGCACCACCACACTTCACTAAGTGGTAGGCCCGTATGTAGGGTCGTCTGGGTAGGTACCACCGCCTTTCTTATTTTAGCCGTGAAACAGTTCGCTGTGTTTCGGATTGAAGAGAAAGGTAGCCAGTGTAATTACTGGGCGTGGACGGCATTTCATCTTAGGCTTCAGGATGACAACGGACCTACAATATCAAGTGATTTTTCCTTGTTATTGCAGGTGTCTATAGGCGGCGGTAACCGCTTATCATCAGGTGGGCCGTCAGTTTGTTTGTCATCTAGTTGTATAAAAAAAATTCAACATCATCATCAGCTTGCATACGTCTCACTTTTGGGCACAGGCCTTCCTACATGGGAGAAACACAAGGAGTTTGGGCCATAACACCACCACGCTGGCCCAATGCGGGTTGGTGGGCTAAAGCGGTTACAGTCACAACCAAGACCAACGGTTTGACGTGCCTTCCGAAGCACGGAGCAGCTCGAGATTACAAATATTAAATGACCCATCCCGGGATCGACCGTGGCGGAAGTTGCTTTGTTTTCGTAATCGAAGCCAGAGCGCGCAAGCCACTATCTACTGTTTGATGACCGCCTGGCCGAGTAGTCAGTATCCCTAGTTACAGGATCGAGGATTTGAGTCTCGGCCGGTAGTATATGTGATAAACACGAATATTTACTCTCGGATCCTGGTTTGTTTGATTTAAAACACTTATTATTTAATTACCAATTTATTATTCCTGTACTTAACTGGTAGAGAATGCCCAATGGCATTAAATTCACCAAATGTCTAGTCGATAGCGCATCAAGCGTAAGTGTGACTTTGAGACCGGCCTTATTGCGTTTGCAATAGAGGCGGCTTTCCTAGTGCAATTGCTACACTTAATGTGCTGCTGTATCTACCTTATTATGTGAAATAAAGTTTAAATAAATAGATTCAATAATTAAAAAGTTCAAACAAAGCAAAAGCCAAAACCGTGGAGACGCCGTACGCAGTTCAGTAATTCTTTACTCACCAAGTTATCAACCCTCTGGCCAGAATTGGACTTCTCGACGATGCCGAGGTAAACTTTGGTGAAGCTCACCACATACATTCTGAACACCACTGCCGCCGCCACGTACCCGAACAGACGCCATTGCTGAACAGAGACACAAAGAATGAACGTGAGAGAATGGACCTTAATTCTGTCACCCGCTAATACTATACAAGGTGTTTGGTACATGGTATAACAAGCGGGCACCTACTCATGTTAACATAGTCATATAAATACTATGGCGTTATCAAAAATTCAAAATTGTAAAATGAATTTTGAAATTTCCCATACATTTTGTTTTAGTGGCCGAACTTTTTGTATGAAGAAATTTTCTTTCAAAAACATCTTATTCATTTGATAATTTCAAGACCTTTCTATGAAATAATGCAGCCAATTTTTTATTATTTCATACAAATGTCATTAAAATTATCAAACGAATTAGGTGTTTTTGAAAGCGGTAAACCATTTCTATGAACTAATTTAGCCCATGTTTTAATTTATTGTCGTATTGACGACACCACCCTGTATAACGTCAACTAATGAATTAAACTGTTTTCTTGTATGTTACCTTAGTACGACTAATGCTTAAAGAATATATGTAGTACACGCGTTAAATCTTATTTTAAGTGCAATGCATCTCATTCTCTCAATATGAATCTAAAGGGAGCTACATTAAAAGGCGTAATCACACCTTTCCATTTTAAGCCTATTTGGAATTAAAGAAAGCTAAAGAAAAAGCATAAAGCCTAAGCTTTCAAGAAATTGATAAAATGTAACTTTTAAGAAGCGCGTCTACAAAAAATGTTTAGTTTATTTAAAACTTAAATGCTTGACATTTCTAGTTCTTGCTTTTTTCTTCCTATACATATTGAGAGAAAAAGATAAAAATACAGTCAGCAAAAGAAGTTCATTAACACTTTAGTACCATTCACAGTGTTCATACAAGTTGTTAAAAATATGCTGTTAAATTACTACGGAAAAGCAGGGATTGCGACGGTACCGGGTGTAACTGTTTTGAAGAGATATTTTCTGCGCTTTTAAATACCGATAATAATGGTACCCGAAAATTTAGATATCCAGCATTCGAAGGATACCATAATTCAAAGGGTAAACTTAATAACGGTACCTTAATTTTTAGGTCGGATGCCCGTATTTTAAACGGTTCTACACGTAACGTTGCCAGCTTGAACGATCGGTAACCGAATACATACAGATACCCTAATTTTTAAGGTACTAGATGTAAATTTTAGACATCTTTGAGTCACTAAATTAAGATACCATTAATAATGATACCTAAATTTTGTGTTACTGGTGAAAGCGGTAGTTCAGTCCCTGTGAAAAAGTACTAAAGTGTTAATCTACTTCTGTTGCTGTCTGTAGATAAACTTAGACAGGTTTTCAGAATCGAGCCTACTAAAAGTTTAAAAATAAAATTGTCAACTAAGTAAGCATGATAAAGGCGACTCTTCATCATATAATTAGAATCATACAACTTGAAGTTACGCCGCATCAGCAACCTAGATGGTGGCTGATGCGGCGATTCTATTGTGTACCCACACAGTGAGCATCAGAATTATCTGAGCATTGGCGGCTAATAACTATGGCTTTTTAGAAATGTAACCGTATTGCTGAAGCATTAGAACCGCCTTTCATTTGACATAGATTTAAGTGATGCTACAAACAAAATACGGCTCTATCACTGAGTGTTAAAATTGCTTTTTATATCTCTTTAGAATTTTTTTGATCTCTCTGAGATCTCAGATGACTGAGTGACTGGACGACTCGCCCAGTATCAAACTCGGTTCACATTATTTTTATTTTTTAGGTCACAGTTGTAACCTAACCCTACTAATTTATTTAAAGAAGTATAAAATTCCCAACTTATTTCAATTGGTCACAATCACAACTGTTAGAACTGTGACCTGAAAATAAACAATCAAAGTGGTCTGAGTTTGAGACTGGGCGCGTTATCTCCTAACCTCCTAGCTCCTCTCCTTACAGGGTCGGCAACGCGCAAGTGATACCCCTGGTGTTGCAAGCGTCCATAGGCTACGGTAACCGCTTACCATCAGGAGGGCCGTATGCTTGATTGCCACCTTAGTGGTATAAAAAAACCGTTTTGTGTACTACAACTAAAGCTAGCATAAACATCAGTATTTCCGCCTCCGCAAGCACGAGAAGCTAAAAATATAGTAAACAAAATTCCATGACTTCGTAGTTTTTTTTCTGCAAAGAATTACCTCATGCGTCTCGTTTATCTCAATATCATATTCTACACGATTGTCAGTACTTTCAAACTCAAACATTTATTGCACTATAATGTTACAAACAATATCTTAAGGCTTCTTCCGCAGCCGCTGCCAGCGCACGTTAGAATAAAACCGTGTGACAAGAGGATTCAATGATATTTATAATTACGCTAATAATTACTAGGTGGTAGACCCATATGTAGGGTCGCCAGGGTAGGTACCACCGCCTTTCTTATTTCAGCCGTGAAACAGTTCACTGTGTTTCAGATTGAAGGGAAAGGTAGCCAGTGTAATTACTGGGCATGGACGGCATTTCATCTTAGGCCTCAGGATGACAACGCACCTGCAATATCAAGTGCTTTTCCTTGTTATTGCAGGTGTCTATAGGCGGCGGTAACCGCTTACCACCAGGTGGGCCATCAGCTTGTTTGTCATCGAGTTGTATAAAAAAAAAAACGCACCGTATTATTAGCAAACAAATATTTGACTTTGAAGTTTTAACCAACGCATGTACAGGAGACAGGTAGACGACTACGTACGATGATACCAAATCAAGTCAAAGAGAGCTTTCCTCTAACTTGATTTGAGATTGCATACTTATGTGCATGCGTCGTTCTGCATCTATTATTCTTTCCGTAACATGTAAACACTGGATTGCTTCGATAATTTCTAGCTTCTCGTGGTGGGGGCTATAGTTTTCCATCTATATACTGTCGAAGGACCAAAAGTGGCTAAAAGCCTTACTAAGTGAGCAACTGACATGCAGCTCATACTCGATGAGCGGTATCTCCCTGTCCTTCTCGGCGAACTGTCGCCGCGACGCCGCGTACCGCACCGCGATCGCCACGGCACTAGCGATGGAGTGGCAACTCTCTTGCATTATGCCCACGCGACCTGAAACAACGAAAATCAAATCAAATTCCAACTTTGATTGCGTTTCATGGAGAATAAAGTCCTAAAATATGTTGGTCATCAACACGCGCCGCAATAAAACACCGGGAATCTTGTGAATAGCACGGATTTCTCGCGAAGCTAATAGATGTTGCCTTACAAAATTATATTAATAAATTCCGTAGTAAGCGCTCGTCGCGCGTGGCCTCTCGGCCTGATTCGAAGTCTAGAACAATTCTGACAATAAGAATGTTATTAAAATAAAACTTTTTTTAACGTCGTCAACGAATGTGCCAATACCTACCTAGAAGGCCGGTTACTACAGTACTTTCAACGAAGACTGCAATATAGAGAGCACGGATAAATCTCCTTGACTTTAAAAATCGTAATAGATTGGCCCGCCTGCTGGTATGCGCTACCCTAGTTGGGCGCTTAAAATTCCAGTGATAAATACCACTATGCCGTACCACTCTAGTATGTAGTAAATAGGCTGCCTTACCTACAACATTGTATACAGTATGTTTCAAAAGTCCCAAATTAAATTTAAGAGGGGTGGTTATATTCCTTATCAAGTTACCTCTGAAAGTTTGACGATTACCAAATCTCTTTAATTTTCCGATTAAATTAATAAAAACTTTGTCACCCCTGCTCGTGACGAACCAAAAAAATGCGTACAATCGCATACGTACGACAGACAACAGTTATTACCACTCACACAACCCGATCTGCCTAGGCGTCCAATTGAGCGCCTTTCAATACGCAAATATATTAAGCGTTGAGTGAATCTAGTGCAAATTACTATTAATTAAGTGGCAGATTTAACCACATAACTGCGACATGCATAATACGACAATACCTACAATTACGGCAAATTATACCGGAAATCAGATACTTGTTCGGTCTATACATATACTCAGTTGATATTTATGAATCGATAGCAAAAAAAATTAAAACGATTAAAATCTTATTAAAATTATCAATCGACTTCACAGGTAGATCAAGATAGCCTGAGCGTAGTACGCAAAGATAAAGAGGTGTGTACTTTAAAAATTTCAAATTAAGTACCGTACCCGCTGATAAATTTTCTAAGGCAGCTCCCAGTATTCTAGAAGGATCTGAGAAGGAACTCTCATAGGTGCCGTCTTCTGTAACATCAGCGGTCCGGTTAAGCAGGTTCTCCCGTGGTATCTGGTAGTTGTTGAACATTATGAACCTGCAACCGAAAATACAATAAATAGTTTCGTGGAGTGTCAAGATAAAAAAAAAACTATTTTCTATGTAAATATAATTTCTTCTTTATTCGAGTAACAAACAACTTAGTATTTCCAAAATGATGAGAGTAGGTAGAAACAAGGGCAAAATACAATGAAGTAGATTTATTGGATACCATTATTTGTCTGAATCCCAAAATGGGGTATTTTTCGTACGTATTTTTGGATTACATGGTTTTGTACCTATTTGTATTTAAAGAAAATTTTTACACGTCGATTCTAATTCTACATTCCAATTTTTCCATAGTAGGACTGCTAAAAGCAGAATCTTGTACATTTTTTCCTGAAATATCTTTTCGATTGTTTAATTATTCGCATACATTGATTAATAAATGAATAGACAAAATAATGATATAAATATCATTTTGACATGATGAAAATAAATAAACCATTTTGTCAGATCACAAATAATCTGTTTCGTTTTATCGATTATGCCACAATTACAATTCACCTCTGTTCCTGCTATCCTTGATCTCCCCTAAAACGAACACATAGCAATCGAATCTCTAACAATAATATACTCGATAAGAGTTTACTCACAATTTTCAAAATTCTACGGTACGATTCTTGCTTATCATTATAGTTTATTTTATCAAGTAGGTACTCGTCGCTATCAATATTCTAAGAAATATGACTGCGCTTGTCGAATGGCATAGGTATGGCATATCGGATTACTTGTTTATAATAAACAGTCTACGCCAACGATCTGTCAATGGACGCTATTGTCGGTAGTAACATCAGGAAGTTAGCTTCCTGCTGGGATGTCTAGTGACCGTAAATCACTTATAGCCTATTCATACGATCCTTTTATACTAGCAGACGACGCGACGCGCGTTTTTATCGAAACAAATGTCAGTTAAACGGACTGTTAATGTACAGTCGAGAGCACATCAAGCGAAACAGTTTGACTTTAAGACCGGCCTTACTCCGCTCGTAATAGAGGCGACTTTCGTAGTGCAACTGTTACGCTTGATGTGCCGTCGTCTGTACATAATGTACAATTCACACGCACGCATCGCATCGAATCTGAACGGATTTCAAAATATTTAAACGAAACTAAATCGTGTACACAGTAAACGCTTAATAAACCTATTTTAGATAAAACACTGCTGAAAGATGACTTATCTTTTTCCTTTCTCATACGAGTGAGAGAAACAAAACACTTTATAAGCCTCATATAAGTTCACTTGTTTTTATGAATACGGGGGTAAATTACCAAGCCGCGCACGCAGCGTGACCACAGGCATCTTCCGCGACAACGTTGGGGGCTATGCATGTTCTACTTGTATAAGAAAACATACACAGTTCAAAATTGAAGCGTACCTACATATCTTACAAAAAAGTGGGGATACCCCCCCCCCCCCCCCCCCGACTTGATTGATGGCGAATGCTGGGAAAGATTTGCGCTGCGACAGCGCAAAGCTTTTTCAGCGTTACTGCTAATACCTCAACGTAGCATCAATGTCTGGGGCCGAATGTGTGTATAAATTCGGTCATAAAATCGGCGATAAAAGTTGACGAATTTTTTATTACGGCTGGGATATGACGACTTTTGTAGGACGTGTCACGGCCACCAATCTCATGTGGTAGCTTGCCAGATATAAATTTTAGTACGTTTATTGCATACAGCCACTTTTTTTATTAAATAGACTTCTATATTTCTTTGCACAGGCTGGGGCCGACAATACGACAGTAAATGGGCTTTATTAGTTCATAGAAATGGTTTGCGATTTCCAAAACCATTTTATTCATTTGAAAATTTCATGACATTACTATGAAATAATGTAGCCAATGTTATACTAGTTCATACAAATGCCATGAAATTATCAAATGAATAAGATGTTTTTGAAAGTAGCAAATTATAAATATAGTAAGATTATTCCGCTATTTAAATCAGGTGACAGAGATGATCCTAGTAATTTTCGTCCAATTTCTATTTTACCAGCGCTCAGCAAAATATTTGAAAAAAATATTTTGGAACAATTGATTAACAGGGCTTCCCAAACTTATTTCAACTGTGACGCCCTTGGGAATTTGCCATATTTTTGCGACGCCCTGACCTTCTTGCCATACATTTACCTACTAGTTGAAGTTCTAGCCTAACAACAATTTGTCAGCAAACTCCAAATATGTAGCATCTAAATTTTGATGATGCCGTGCGCATTGTCATCCGCCGCATCACAATGCGTATAGCGCTCACTCGACTCGGTCGCATCGACACAGACAGCCAACCTTTTTTTTTTATACAACTAGACGACAAACAAGCTGACGGCCCACCTGGTGGTAAGCGGTACCGCCGCCTATAGACACCTGCAATAACAAGGAAAGGCACTTGATATTGCAGGTGCGTTGTCATCCTAAGGCCTAAGATGAAATGCCGTCCATGCCCAGTAATTACACTGGCTACCTTTCCCTTCAATCCGAAACAGCAAACCTGTTAAGATTGCCTCACGACGCCCCTGGGATGATACCGCGGCGCCCCAGGGCGTCGCGACTCACAGTTAGGGAAGCCCGGGATTAACCATTTTAATTTAAATAATCTTTTCCATAGTGCGCAATACGGATTTACAAAGGGTCGTTCTACTACTGATGCTGGTGTGGCTCTGTTAAGACACATATTTGATGCATGGGAGAATTCACAAAAATGCTCTTGGTATATTCTGTGACCTATCAAAGGCTTTGACTGTGTTGATCATCAGACACTTATTTTAAAATTACAACACTATGTATGGGGTTAGAAATTCAGCTCTAAAGTTAATCTCATCTTACTTCAGCTCTAGAACTCAAATAGTTGACATCAATGGAACAAAATCTTAAGAGTCTTATGTCAAAATGGGAGTTCCACAGGGTTCGATTCTAGGGCCCTTTTTATTTTTAATATACGTAAATGACTTACCATTCTTTGCTAAGGAATTTTGTGAAATTGTATTGTTTGCAGATGATACTTCTTTAATTTTTAAATGTGATAGAAATAAAGAAAACTTTGACGACGTAAACAATGCGCTATCTCAAGTAATGAATTGGTTTAACGTGAATAATTTACAACTAAATGCAAAGAAAACTAAATGTATTAAATTTATTTTACCTAATGTTAGAGAAGTGGATACAAACATTAAATTAAATAACGAATCACTAAATTTAATTCAATCCACCACTTTTTTAGGCATTACCCTCACATCACAACACTTTGTAGTAGACTTAGGTCCGCGGCTTATGCTATTAGAAAAATAAGGCAATATACTGATATTCCCACGGCGCGCTTGGTTTATTTTAGTTACTTTCATAGTATTATGTCTTATGGTATTCTTCTGTGGGGTAAAGCAGCAGACATTGAGACAGTATATATCTTGCAAAAGCGTGCAATTAGAGCAATCTACTGCCTTGCTGCTCAAACATCTCTTAGAGACTTATTTAAAGAAATAGATATACTTACAGTTGCTTCTCAATATATTTATGCTTGCATAATTTTCGTGCGTCAAAATATAAATTCCTACTTAAGACACAGCTATGTACATGCATTAAATACAAGAAATAAAAATAAGTTGATCTTACCGTCTCTAAGACTGCATAAAGTTTTTAATACTTTTATGGGTCAAAGCATACTTTACTATAACAAGATTCCTAATAACGTACTAGACTTGCCTTTTGACAAATTTAAAATTCACATTAAGAACACTCTAATGTCCAAAGGTTACTATACTATTAACGATTATATAAATGACAAAATTGCTTGGTTGTAACTTGTAGTGTCATATAGTTATTTTCACCAATTAAATTTCATTGATTTTGTGGTTGCTGGAAGATGTCATGCCCTCTATAAGTTTCTGCGGTGGTGGCGTCGTGTGCCGGGTCGCTCCGTTCCCTATAATATGGTTGAGCGGAGCGATGGCTGGCACATGCGTCATACCTGTGAACAGGTGCCACTAGTGGAAATGGTCATCTCTAAGCTTCCTTGATTTTGTAATAATTTACATACTTAGACACCAATAGTATCATTTTTGAGGGATGTAGGTATATGGCATTATAGGAATTATTTAGAACAATACAATTATTATTGTAATGACGTGGTCAGACAAGTGTTTAAAATTAATAAAAGATGTTTGGCTTTATCAGGCCTTTGTATTTTAACTGTTGATCTTTGTGTACTATAATACCTACCTATATTGTGATGGTGCATTGTCGGACAGCCTTCAAATAAAGTAAATAATCTTGTCATCTTCTTGGTATGCTTATATACCTAGTTTGTATACTCTGTGTGACACTGCACTGCTAAATACTATTACTATGTAACTAAACATTGTAACTTAATAATTGAAAAGAGTGACTACACGAGTTTGTTGCCGGAATCTTCTCGGTAGTTCAACTTTTGGAACCGGTGTAAATTCAGACAGACTGACTGACACAGACTGTCAGGCTGACAGATCGACAGACAGACCGATAGACAGACTGACATTATAACATTGTTAGCTTACGTAGATCCAGACAAGACAGAAAGACAAGCATTATGACATTGTTAGTTAATATTATTTTATGTGTTAGACATAAGGGTTTTTTGACGATACGAAAGTGCTTCTTGGGGGGCCTAATTAAATAAAGATATTTTCATTTTCATTTTCATTATTTCTATTAACTAAATATAGGCCATGTTTTAATTAGATTAAGGTCGTGAGATGACGGCGATTGTGATTCAACCTTCGTTATAATCTGCTTAACCACTTCAAATAATTGATTGCTATTGATATGGCATACTGATTATGATTTGATATGACTATCAGAAAATCATTTGTATTATTGTATCATGCATGAGTTATCTTTAGTTAATTTAGTATTAAACTATAATTGCAATAAGATTTAATCCGGCATGTACAAAAACAATAAGTCTGTGCTTTTAATTCATTTGTGACGACACCCCGTCACAAACGCTTTGATCACTGAGCTACAAGGACTGTCCTTGGTAACTCAGTGGTTAGTGAAGTCACCCGGATTTTGATAGGTCGCGGCTTCGGTTCCCGCCCCAAAACACGAATTATTACCAGCTTAACCAACTTCGTATAAAACAGAAAAGTATCGTGTCATCATCATCGGTCTACTAGATCCCACTGCTGGGCACAGCCCTCCAATATGGGAGAACCATGATGAGTTTGGGTCATAACACCACCACGCTGGCCCAGTGCGGGTTGGCAAAGAAAAGTATCGTATACTTAATAAATATATTCACATCATGTCACACGATCAGAATATGTCGCGGACACAAACATAAATTAGCTCGCACATCGGCGGCTTAGTGGTTTGAGCGCTCGTGGTTTCGTTTATTCAAAATTTGTGATCTCGATCGTCAAAAGGCACGTTAAGCCGTTGGTCCCGGTTATCACTGCAACTGCTTTCACCCACCAACTGGTTTGGGCCAGCGTAGTGGTGTTTATTTATTTATTTAAACTTTAATTGCACAAAATGAGTTACAATTTGGCGGACTTAATGCCATTAGGGATTCTCTACCAGTCAACCGGAAAGTTGAATGCAAAATGATTAACTAAGAAGTTAGTGCAAAAACAACTGTTTTAAAAAGTAAAAATACATTATCATGTGATTACATATATGCATAAAAATGAAAATAAATATTATACGGATAAATACGCAATTAATAAATACATACATAATAAAAACATAATAAATAAATACAGAAATAATGAGGATAGGTATATCAATTGAATAAAGGTGGACACCAAAAAAAAGGACTGCGAACTGACCGCTTGAAAGCCAGTTTGTTTTTGGCCTCTTGAATATGGGTGTTATATATGTCCTAAATTCCTCATGTGTTTCTCCCATGCAGGAAGACTTGTGCCTAGCAGTGGGACATATATAGGCTGGTGCTGATGATGATGACAAACTTAGTATTCATTATCCTAGATTCCCAATTAATCAACTTACCCGTTATCAATGCCATGCACGCCAATCTTCTCTCCCATGTCACCAACTATTAGTCCAGGGTACACCTCCAGCGTGACAGGATCCCGGACAGGCACCAGGAACGCGTGTAGGCCATGGTTGGTGCCGTCTGGCATTATCAGCTGGGCGAAAAGCATCGTGTGCGTGCATGTTTTCCCTGTAACACCATAATTATGCGTTCTCAGAGCTTTTATTAGGGTAAGGCTATTTTAATGTGAATTAGTCGTGTCTCGTAAACCTAAATATGTTTTGTGTAAGCAAGTATTAGGGGATTTATCTCTATTAGAGATCTGTTTCAGCCAACCTCTCATAAGTGTGTGCGTTTGTCTGTTTAAGGAGTTTTAAAGATTTTATTTCATGGTTTTTACGAATAACAATTTGAGCTTGTAGAAAATATGACAACTACTCGATGAGTTTGTTTAACTATATAATGGCCCTAATTCTGGAGAACACATGCTAAGGTTGAAAATCCCATTAAAAACTATATGGAATGCAATATTATTACATAATATTTTGACATTTTACAATTCTTATTATAGTTGCGATAACAGTTACGAGTGGTTATATTTTGTTGCTGAATGTCATAAAAAAACTCATTTTCTTATACTTCTTGTGATTGTAACGGCTTAGTAATATCTATAAAATTCTTACATGCACATTTCAGTACCCGTCTAAACTATCACCCTTACTCGATCAATAGAATAAGCTAATAGCTAATAGACTATTCGGAACCTTTTAAGGCTTCCTAATAAGCTTCCCTCTCAAAGAAAAAAATAATTGGACAAGCCAATATGTTACAGAATATCGATCAACATAGTTGACCCATTTAATTTGATCTAGTCACTATTGTACGGGTTGTTTTCTGACACGGTGGAGCATTTAATGTGCATTTTATTGCTTGACACGCATATTCTAATTGAAATGAGACGTCTATTTTAGTTACCGTCACAAAGACTGCAAGTACCTAATAACAGAAGCGATCGACTTCATTTCCAACTCCACTTATTTATTAAAAAAGCTATTTAGAAATAATATCCATACGTGTATATTCTTAGGTATATATATACTCTTTATTGCACTTTAAATATACACAGTAAGTTACATGTAATAGGAAGTTTGCAAGGGTGGACTTATCTCTAAAAGAGATCTCTTCCAGCCAACCCATGGATAAGTGAGATATTTCAGGTGGGACAAGCAGGTACCACAAAGCGCGGAAAAACAAACTACTTACATCAATTTACCTATAATAAACCTTAAAAATAGATATGTAAATATACAACATATGTAGGTATACGTGTGTATGTGGGTATGTATTCTTATATGTATATATAAGAATAAGACGAAGAAGTTTTTGCCTGCACACGATTGGGCCTGACTATTTATAAGCATCGATATTGCTTGCTGAAGAGACTGCACGATTTCAAAGAGAAATACTGTTTGAGTAATCGAAATCCTGCCTCGAACCTCAATTTTTTTTTTTGGGACTAGATAACAAACAAGCTGCGGGCGGATCGGTTGAATCCGCCAAAAGATTGCTCTCACATCTATTTATTGTGTCTGTATATTTAAACAAAATGTATGACATTAAATAAACTAGGAAATTATATTAGATAAGACGCGATATTTTCTAGTAATAGTTTTTAATGTTAATAGAATTGTTGTTCTTTTTATACAACTAGATGACAAACAAGCTGACTGCGGACCTGATGGTAAGCGGTTACCGTCGCCTATAGACACTTGTAATAACAAGGAAAAATCACTTAATATTGCAGGTGCAGGTGTCATCCTAGGGCCTAAGATGAAATGCCGTCCATGCCCAGTAATTACACTGGCTACCTTTCCCTTCAATCCGAAACGCAGCGAACTGTTTCACGGCTGAAATAACAAAGGCGGTGGTACCTACCCAGACGACCCTACATACGGGCCTACCACCTAGTGTTGTCTTCCAGCAGTTAGAGGTACTTAAGATAGCCGGTTCCTCTGTGGTTGAGGAATACGTGTGTAGATATCGCTTTCATCGCCGGCCTTATCTGCATTTACCATCAGGTGAGATGAAGGCCAAGAGTTACCACATTGAGAATTAAAATAAAATGTATTTTTTTTGTTAAAATTTTTCGTTAGATAACTAAAATTCATTGTTATAGAATTTTGGTTATTTAACGTAATTATACTCGTAATCACAAATTGAGTCATATTAGTGGCAGAGCGGTTGGAAAAATACTATTTAAAGTTATTTTCCAGACCATTAAGAATGTAGTAAGTTATGACAAAGCTTTCCATAGCAGATTAGGTTAAAACGTAATTACATGTAGGTACGTTAAAATTCAATGAACTGAGCCTGCAGCATTGTAGAATATATCACTTATTATTACAATGAAATCTCAACAAATTAGATTTTTTTTAAGTAATATCTTTTTCTTGGCGGATTTTACAAACAGTTTATACAGTGTGTTCTGAAAGTAAGGAGGTGGTTATGTTCCTTGTCAACTTTGACACCTATAGGACCACTTATTATTCGATTAATTTAGTAAAACATTGTCCTGCTCGTGACAACCTTTAAAGCATGCGTACTATTGCGTAACATACGTCACACTACAGTAAGTAATACACTAGTTGTACAAAATAATACAACATTGGCTGCATTTCATAGAAATGTCATGAAATTATCAAATGAATACGATATTTTTGAAAGTGGCAAACCATTTCTATGGACTAATATAGCCCATGTTTTAATTTATTGTCCCATTGACGGCACCACCCTGTACAAGATATGTTGTGTACAACGGAACAGTTGATCCTTGTTCAAAAAGTAAATAAGTCTTTGTTACCGTCACATAAAGTTGGTAGTTGTTGAGTTGTTGCTTTTGTTGGTTGTTGTATGTAAAAAAAGAACATAAATATAAGACTTGGCTGCCTGCGTTGGAGCCCTTGGCCCGTGTTTATAGTTAAAGTGTTGGATACGTTTTAATGCTTTGCGTATTCACTAGCTCTTTTATTTTTTGTCTAGTTCCGATTTTTCCTTATGATTCGGTAATAGACGAACGAGCAAAACGTCGATTTTTAACTATTCCAAAACAATATTAGGTATTTGATACTAGTGGGGGCTAATAGCAACCGCTTTAACCCACAAGCCCGCATTGGGCCAGCGTGGTGGTGGTGCCCAAGCTCCTCATGTGTTTCTCCCATGTATGAAAGGTCTGTGCCCAGCAGTGGGACGTATAATGGCCGGTGATGATGATGGGGGCCACTAGCTCTACCCGCCTGGATGTCGGTTATTGCTGGGGTGGGTACCAATGTCCTTTTTCAGGATGTAGTCTATCTCCATGGCATGTTTCATTTAAACCGTTTCAGCTGTTTCGAAGTGAAACCGTCACAGATAGACAGACAGTAGTTACTTTCGCATCTATACGTAATATTAGTATGCTATTGAAATTAAAATAAACGTTGTTATTCTCTAGTGATAAGTATGTAAGCTTTAAAATTATCATGCGTTTATTAGTTGTGCAATTTCTTTCATATTAGTACCTATCTACTTTGTTACCAAAGTTCCATTTAAAGTAGCGGTTCTTCTACTTCGTCAGTGGTAGTAAAAGCTTGAGTTTATGTTCAACTATAGTTATCCATATCGTACGAGTGGAGCGCGTCAATAAAAAAAACAATTACTTGCAAAATCCAGCTCGATGCTGACCGATATATTTCATAATATCAAGCTGATAAGGTCTCTTGCAGCCACTATCGGTTACGTGATCGCTACCATGGCAACATTGGCAACATCGTAAAGTTGGACTCTAGTTTTACTAAAATACGGAAATAGGTATTACTTTAACGACAAACATGAAAGATTGAGATTACTGTTGTCAAAACTACACGATAAATATGCGCAGACGCAGATATGTTTTTTTCCAGGGCCGTTATTATCTTTCTATAACAAAACATCACCGCATCATCGAATGGTGAAATAAAAGGACAGAAATATTCATAATACATAATTCGGAATAAAATGCTAATGACAATTTTTACGACAAACAGGAAAAGTTTAAAAAGGGAATAATTTTATGCATGCATGCACCTTGTGACGTCAAGGCAAGCACTGGTTTAGATGAACGAGCGATCCTTAGACCGCTTGCGCACGAGAAATGTTTTGCCTCAATAATATCGGGTTATTCTAAAATCAAAATTTCAACCTCTCAATGATTCGTTTTTTTTCATTTTCTAATATATTTTTATAAAATATGCAGTAACTAACTGTTACCGCTAGTTGAAGTAAAATTGGTGGACCTAATGTCAATAAGAAAACTTTCACTCTCTACCGGTCAACCAGATTACAGAAAAAAGAGAGAGAGTTGAGTACAAGGTGAACAGGCATAGAAAAAATCATTTATTTATTTAAAGTTTTATTAAACAAAATAAATTATTAAATTAATGAGATAAATTTGGCGAACTTAATGCCACTTCACTTTCTGTTGTTTTTGGGAACAACTTAGCACCAACTCCAAAAAATATGTTTCTAGAGGATGAGTACCTACTTAAATTTAATTATTTTAACCTTTTCAGTTTATTGAAGTCGGTTTTAATTTTTGTATAAAATTTTTTTTCACTAATTTAGTGATAACTTTCTAATGTCGAAGCTAGATGGGTGCCCGTCAACTTATATTGTTTCCTACTATCGTATCGTTTCACTAAGAAAGCAAAAATCTGCCAATTTCGCATACGTAGACGACTTAATAATTTTAGTTTTTTTATATAAAAACTAAACTAGCCATCTGATTTTAAACAAATTTTTATGGGACGCAATGGCAGCTATTCCGCATCGCACAAAAAAAGAATCACGTAAATCGGTTCAGTAGTCTCGGCGTAATCGGTGTACATACAAAGAAAAAAAAAACATACCGGCCGAATTGAGAACCTCCTCGTTTTTGAAGTCGGTTAAAAATATGCACTAGTCAATTTGTGTTATAGATTTGAGTGAAGGACCGATTATGTAGTAGTGACTTTAAAGTCACATTTGTACTAGTGACTTTAAAGTCACATTTGTACTAGTGACTTTAAAGTCACATTTGATTTTTGCCTAGAGCTTAAGCTCTAGGCAAAAATCAAATGTAGTCAAATTCTGTTCTAGACAGTCCAAGACCAATCCCGCCAGTAGTCACCGCGTAGGGGAGCATCGTTTTGACTGACGCGTGCTCCCTATCCCGGGTGGACCCGACACCAGGCATTAGTCATAGTCTGCGGCGCGTGGCAGCGATTGCGAAAGATACTCTGTCAGGCGACCCAGATTTTAAGGCACCGTTCATGAATGATAAATACCACTTATACAACTACACATAACTAATAAATGACTTAATGATAGCCGTTTGATCAATCATGTTACATATTTTCAAAAGGGATTTATGGAAAACTTATTTTAATAAAGACAAAAGTTAAGTCCGTTTTAAAATAAATAAAGTTTTGAAGTATGATGTAATTAAGAAGTCCTCGAGATAAGGCCCCAGATGGATTAAGGAGAACTGTGAAGTAACTCTGCGTCTATAATTTATAATTCTGAATAACAATCAAATTAGTTTTTTTTTTAAATAAATATATAGAAAGCACGACAAATAACTCGACACCACCTAATGTGAAGCGGTAAGAAGAGTCCATATTGGACGACCGGCTGGTCGAGTGGTCTGTACCCCAGGCTACTCGGTCAAGAGGTCCCGGGTTCGAACAAATGTTTATATGATGAGTACGAGCATTTGTTTACGAGTCATGGATGTTTATATGTTTATTTAGTATATTTCTTATATTTATATGCATATTATTATCATTATTTCTCCGTTATCTAGTATCCATAACACAAGCTCTTAATGATGCTTACTGTGGGCTAGATAATAGGTGTGAGTGTATGAATATTATATTATATTATTATATTATATTATATTATATGCGAAGACAGCTAGTGCAGTTTAGACACTGCTCTAGCCGCCTCCACCTTGCCGGCCCAAAGTAGTTTAGAAAATGACGTGATTCTATTAGAAGATTGATGGAGGATCGATTGGTCACAGCTCCCAAAAATTGAGTTAGATGGTACTGATATCCCACCCAGTAAATTTGTTAAAAACTTAGGTCTCCTGATCGACCAAAACATGTCCTGGAGCCCACAGTTGCAAGAAGTTAGTCGTAAGCTGTTCGCGTCTGCTGGTTCGCTAAGACGACTTCGTAACTTTCTCCCGACTGCCACTAAAATTGCGCTGGCTCAATCTCTTCTTCTTCCTGTCCTCGATTACGCTGACACTAGCTATCTGGATCTCACCTTAGAACAACTCAATAAGCTTGAGCGGCTTCAAAACTTTTGCATTAGATTCATATTTGGCTTGCGCAAATATGACCATGTCTCTGATTTTCGTATTAAGCTCAAGTGGTTGCCTATTCGTCTTCGCCGGGATGCTCACATTGTTTCCCTTCTCTTTTCTGTTTTATTTCATCCCAATTCTCCTTCTTATCTTAAAGATCGTTTTCGCTATCTCCATGACACCCATCCCAGAGTCTTGCGTTCGTCAGAGAATTTGACGCTCGAAACCCCAATGCACTCCACTATTTTTTATGATAAATCTTTTACAGTGCATGCTACGCGACTGTGGAATGCTCTGCCTGTCGAAATTAGACGAGCACAGTCTCAGGCTACCTTTAAAAGATTGGTAAAGGATCACTACTTGTCACTGTGACTATGTGTATGTATAATTCAGTGTGTATATATGTATGTGTATGTATGTATGTGTATGTATGTGCGTATATATATATATAGATATATATATATATATATATATATATATATATATATATATATATATATATATATATATATATATATTATGTGGATATTTAAGTATGTATATGTGTATATATTTGTATTTATGTATTACTAATAAACTTAGTTATTTTATATTTGCTTGTATATTAAAAACACGTCATTATTACATCGCCAACTTACCCTTACATAATTTAAAGCTTACACAAATCCTTTCCATCCTAAGGTTGCCTGGAAGAGATCGCTTTTAGCGATAAGGCCGCCCTTTGTACGTTGTTTAAACTAAGTGCATTGTATTTTGTCCATGTGGTTGATGTATGTACAATAAAGTTATAAATAAATAAATAATAAATAAATAAATAAGATTTGGAAAAATCTCGATCTGATTTTGAGACTTTCCAATCTCTTCCAATTACCTAGTCAATTAATTAACAACTTGAAAACAATCGAATTCATTGAAAATGAGATAATGACACATCAAATACCGTCAGTGTGTTGTTTCCACTTGTGGGAATCTCCAAATTCACAGACTCAATACCTATTAACTTTAATTATCGCAGTGAGCGTAGGAGATAAGTCCCCCTTATTCCAGCACAACAAAAAGTCCCCCAGCCGGGCCCTCATATTCGTGTGGTAAATAGCACTATGCTGTACCTCCCGACGACAGCACTTTACCATTAACGTGTGAACTTGAACTTGGACTTGCAATAATCATCAATCAATCATCTATATATAGGTACTAATGAGCAACATAATATGTTGCTGGTAATAATATCATTATTACTAGCCATAAAACAATTTTATTAATGGTAATATTTTATAACCCGTCTGACTCAAGGCTGACGGCGGTGTTCGCAAAGCGCAATCTCGAACAACCGATTCGGATAAAGTTTGGCATGGGATAGATTACACCATGAAAAAGAATATGCTACTTTTTGGCGTCACAGCCGACATTCAAGCGAGACACTAGTTTTGATATTATCAGTGCAGGTTGTTTATTATGAACGTTAATTTATTACGTCTAAAAACGCTCCATAGAAAATCTACGGATCAGGTGACGTCACATGTTCCCATATTACTAAGAAATGTATGGGCGTACTGACAAAATTAATAATAACTATGTATTAAGTGGCCCTAATTCTGGCGAACACATGCTAAGTTTAAATTTAAGTTTAGTTTGTTTCTTTCTCTCAAAATCAAAAAGAAAAGGATGGCTGTCATATAAATTGACATTTAGAAAGGTGCGTTCAATTTTCGACCTTATTGAACGTGCTAAAATGCAGTGTTTAGGAGGCACCTCCGTACATGCCGTCTAAAATTGTCTATGGTTTCTTTGAAATCTATCTAAATTTAAGTGACAGCTCTAAACAGATTCTTGCTATCTTTTTCCTATTACTTATTGCGAGAAAGAGATATACTGTACTTAAATTTAGAATTAAAGTGTGTTCCCAGAATTAGGCCCAGTATGTTTTTATCAATAGTTGTCGTAATAATAATTTTTTAAATTGATGCCACTAATCTAATATTATTAACATTTTTGATAAAATATTATGACTATTCTTTGTTTCAAAACTGTACAACGTCAACAATATTTAATATATTTCAAGTTTGAATTGTTTTTACGGGTAACAGTAGCGTATATTTTCGCAATTTGTGAAAAATAGCGCCATATTCAAACTTAGGCATCATCCCAATTAGTCACGATAACTTACAAGGAACATGCGTGCAAGGGTATGCATCATCGTCATCATTTCAGCCGAAAGACGGCCACTGTTAGACAAAGGCCTCCTTTACGACGACCAGCGCGGCGCTGCACGCATCCAGCGGCTACTCGCGACCTTCACCAGATCTGAGCACCTTGTTGGAGGCCTGCCTGCGTGTTTCGGTCCGTGGTCACCACTGCAGAACCTTTCCGGCCTAACGGCCATCGGTTCTGCGAGTAATGTATCCTGCCCACTGCCACTTACGTTAGGCAACTCTTTGAACTATGTCGGTAACTTCGATTCTCCTACGGATTTCCTCATCTCTCTTTGGGATCGCCAAAGAGAAACTCCGAGTATTTTCCAAGTGTAGTATAGTACTATATAATTACATAGTTTCACCAAAATTGTTTTAACTTCAAAAGCTTTATTTTCTCCTTTGCTAACAAAAGCAGAAATAGAGGTTGGGGAATTTGATGTCTAAACGTCAAATGCGGTAATTTTATCTATCATTACCAACCTGGGATAGTAACTTCTTCAAAGACTTTATTCAATGAATAAAACAAAGGCAATAAAAAATATACCAAAGATAACGTTTCCCATTTCCCTTAATCGGCCCGCAGTAACGTATAGTAACGTAATGTGTATGCGGTTTAAAGCGATTAAGGGAGCGAATCCAGCAAAATTGACGAATTCGGTATGCGAACATGGCTATTTTAATACATAAATTGATATTTATAATAGTACTCCGTTGTTTATAAATGCTTGTTAGTAATGCCGTTTGTATAAATAAACATTCGAGTTTGTTTTAAAAAACGATGTATCTAATTATGACCTTGCTGTCAACATTTGCTGACATGCAAAAAATACAAAAAACAATATCTAACACAAATTTTTCCGTCACTAAAGAAACTGGATTTTTTGTAGTTATTGTAAGTTTTTAGCAGCTCTTGGCCTCATCTTCTTGATAGGTAAGGAATGGTAAGTGAAATGTTTATTTTTATGTAATTCTTAACGGGGTACCTCGTTGGCCTTCATCTCACCTGGTGGTGATGATAAGGTCCAAAATGGAAGCAAGCTACACCCGGCTTCCTCAACCACAGAGGAACTAGCTATCTTACCTCCAACTGCCGGAGCACTACACAATGCTGTTAACATTATTGCTATAGCGGCAGACTTAGTTCATCTTAGTTCACGAAGCCACGATCTAAATATGTTAAGACTCACGGGAATAAATTAAGAAAGTTTTACACGAAGGTTTACCTAGATTACCAACCCAGCATTTAGCAGCCTCGAAGTCGGGTGTGTTGATGACGAACTGCTTCGTCAGCGGGTCGTATGTGGCCGTGGTGCGCATGAGTTTCGCGTCCGAACCGTGTGCGATTTCCGTGAGTGACACGCTCGCTAGGATCTGTTAGAACAAAAATAGAATTTAATAACATCCTGAAACTAAAAAGACGTAATTGAAACTCTAAAGCCTATAACACTCCGGAGAAGAATACGAATCTTATGACCCCTTACTATTCAAAATCGGTCAAACCGTTAAGATTACAGGAGATCCCAATGGAACAGACAAACAAACCCGCATATTCATGTGGATTTGTTCATACGAACCCACATGACATAAGCTCGAAAAACAAAACCCTTCTTCAGTAAAAAGATACTTTGCTAACGTAACTAATTGCTGTCAATTTTGTTCCATTACCGGTTAAGACCTTAAAATTGAGACACAAGAATATCACACCGATTGAGAATCTGAGAACTAAAATTAGATTCAAATAACTAGTCGATTATGGCAGTTTAAAAATTTTGCGTTACATTAATAAAAATATATTAGGTACTGAGTTACTGACGCATTTGGTTGAATCACAATCAATGACGTGAATGTGTATATTAAATATTCATCTTAAATTAGAATGAAATAAAACAAATAAGTATATCATCCTCAAAATAAAACACCTACCACTTGAAATATTGTTTATTGTCCGACAGACCGTTCGGTAGGTCACCGCTTCAACCACCGACTTTGTCGTCCTGAACCTGTCTGCCTGTCGCTGTATTGGCAACAGTTCAATCATTGATCGGATGATCGGTTGTACCAACCCATTACTATTCTATCAAAATAAGAATAGAATCGAGGCAGCGCCATATTCTGGACGTCATAGACGTGGATTTTTTAAAATATAGGACAAAGCACAGAAAATGGCTCACATCATCCTTATGTGAAGCGGTACGAAGAGTCCATATGCGAAGGCGTGCAGCTAGAACAATTTGTGTTTTGTGCAATTTTTATTTTGTGTAATGCCGTTAACAAATGTATTCAATTTAGTTAAACTTTCTGTGCGGAGCAAAGTTAGTCAATTGCGCCATTCACTATAACTATTCTTATTTTGACAGCGTAGCGCGCACGCATTTGTGTGCGCGTGCGCCTGTTAGCACGTAGCACGTAGTATGGAGCCAGATTTCTGTTCCAATGCAGTTTGTGCTATTACTACCTATCATGTCATACGTATGTAAATTGCGAATTGATATCAAAGGCAATAAGGTTTTTTAAGTATGGGATTCAAACCACATCATGTTACATCTCCTCCAATACCCTACGCGACGAGTGATTGCGTCACCTCGATGACTATAGATGCAGCGACCGATGACTTTAACATATTTTGTTCAAGGCTCCACACACTGGCCGCCGAGTTGACGACAGCCTAGGGGAGTCGGTGGCTCTGTCAGCGATGGACGCACGTACGCCCATGACTGGTGCGGATGAACCCAATAACGATAGCGACAGATCGGTCGTATTCTGCACCTGGGCATACGTACGTAGGTATAAGAAACACTAAAGCAAGTGCAACTAGAGGCTTCATAACCATTCACAAGGTGAACAACAGGACCGAACTCCTTGACTCTTTCTCGAAAAAGAAAACAAAATGTTCGCTTTGAGCTGCACGTCGTCTGACGTAACGACTAGTCGCTGACGCAAACGACAGTTCAGCGCCTCGAGGCAACGACAAGACGCACAATTTGCGATTTCTTTTAGTTCTATACCTCACCTCTCTATTTAAAATTGTGGCTTCGTAAAACTTCAGGTGTCTTTCAGTGCCGAGTGAGAGTAGAGCGTTTGACACCAAGTAAATGCCAATAGCCATCTTAACTGATACAGCAGGATTCAAGGACTGCACAGCTTCGTTTATCGTCATTAGTGCTTGTGTCTGTGGACAAAATATTTTTTTAATATATTAAATGTGTGGAACCAACCAAAATGGGCAAAGACTATTACTGAATGGTGGCCCAGAGACAAAAGGAGAAGCAGAGGCCGAAAAAATGTTAGGTGCGAGGATGATTTAAAACGTACAGTAGGATATGACCACTAGAGACAGGAAGAGGCGGAAAGCCCTGGAGGGCCTCCTCCAGGGCTTTGTCGAAAGTTGTTATGGTAACAGTAATAAAAGGCTTTATTATTATTTATATGTGTGGAAAACAATCATACCGCCCAACTGATGGTAAGGGATTACCATAGCCTAAGACGCTTGTAGCATCATAGACACTAACTACTCACGTAAAAAATCAAACTCATGAGAAAGCACCATGTTGATAGAGGTAGTCAAGAGGCTAAGCCCTAACTTCTTATTCAAAGATGGTGAGCCAGTACAACATATTGAATAAAAATTCCGTTCTGATTTTCCTGAATCCAAATATGCACAGTGAAAAGTTACGAATAGTAAAATAACGCACATTCCATAATAGATCATTACAAAGAGAATTTCTTGAAATATTGGAAACTGAAAACTCAATCTGTTTTTTTTATTTAATAAATGTCTCAAAAACTCTACACGAGTAGTAGCAGACAGGGTGCAAAGAAGAAAGTTGGAGAAGGCCCATGCTGAAAGGTACACTAAGTTAAGGGATTTAATATAGCAAGGTTTTGGTTTCGATTACGAAAACAAAGCAACTTTTGCCATGGATGTTACTAGGACGGGTCAATCAAAAATTTGTTATCTCAAGCTCCTCCATGCTTCTGAAGGCATAGTAAGCTATTGATCCTGGTTGTTACTGCAGTCACTTAAGGTGAGGAGTTTAGGTCATAATGGCCAGCATAGTGATGTTATGACCTAATCTCCTCATATGTTTCTCCTATGTAGGAAGGTTTCTCCTATGGTGATGAAGAGATGATAGTGAGAAAATTATTTCAGTTTGCAAATTGTATGTCATTCAGCTGTATTTATTTTATATTTTACATGTATCATGTGTCTCATGTGTTTCTCCCATGTAGGAAGGCGTGTGCCCAGCAGTGGGAAGTATATAGGCTAATGATTAAAAATATTCATGGATCAAATTGAGACAGAGAGTAATTTATGTCATTGAAACCTTACTTCATATTACCCTTTACACCCGGTCAATATGAGCGTGAAGATGCCCAAAAATATTTTTTACCACGTATAGCATTATTTTTATGAACGCCACCGGTACCGCACTCGCAAGCGGATGGCCTATCGTCACACTCATATTGAACCGGGTGTAAAGGGATATTAGTATACCTAAATTGTTCTAGTGAATACTGATACTCACCCTTTTAGTATAACCAGATCTAAACAAATCATGTGTTAAGAACTTGTACTCATTTATCCTCTTGAGTTGCAGCTGCGTTAGTCGTTTCTGCTCGTCTATTGTGGGTGTTACATGGCTGTGTGCGAACAGAGGGTCTTTCTCTAATGTCTGCCATACTTTGTACTAAAACAAAATAAATAAGAGAGTTAATGGGGAAAATTAAACATAGGGACCAGGCAACAGATCTGACATGTATGAATGTAACTATATTTACAACTGTTACACTTGATGTGCTGTCGTGTGTAGGTACATTAATATTTATATTTAGTTAAGATTAACATTTGGTGCAATAAAAAGTTTGATAAATATGATATATTACTCTTTTCCATAAAATATAATTTCTTAAGCAATTTCGAAATGTTTGATATTAAATTAAAATTTCTGATCACTTCTTTAGGTTGTGATTGCTGCTGAAACTGGAAAAATAAGCCATAGAAATAGCATTTTTTTCTTTTACCAGTTTCCTGCAGCCTTGTTCAGAACTGACAGAGTATGGATTCAATTCAAAAAGTCATATTTAGTCTGGCTTGACACAGTGATTTATTTATTTTTTATTTATTTATGGAAAAGGTACACCAACAGTTAACACCAACAATTATTTATAAATATTGCCAAAGCGTATTCTTATAAATATATACCTATAATAGAAAATTTTATCACTGTTTTAAATGATGTGTACGCCACACATCATTTATAACATTGATTGAATTTTCTCAACCCAAAAATGAAATGGATCCATACATTTTGCAGCTTGCATTTGAAACTTCCTTCTCTGCCCTGTCCTGGGTGCCTAGATAAGATTGCCATTTGAAAATCACTATTCCTATCACTAACAGACTTTAGGCTTTAGGCAGTTTTCATATCTATGATATTGAAGTCTCAGTTTTCTAGAGTTCATTTGTATTTACATGGTTAGTTTTTGTACAATAAAGAAAAAAGCATTACATTACTTCAATTAATTGCTACATTTTGTTTATTTAAGCAAAACCACTAGAATTATAAATAACACAAATAACCAGTCTAGTGAACTTTTGTTTGATAAAATTATCTCCATAATTATTTTCAGGATATTTAAGACATGACAAATTGTGGTTTGCAGAATTTGTCACTAAATAATTATGCACAATATTTTGTTAGCAATTGATATATTATGCAGAAAACAGGTTAGGTATAGTGTAAATAGTTTAGCATCATCAATTCATCATAGGTTGATTAAAATACTGTCAGAATTTTTGAAAACTACTACATCAAATACAGACTGAGATGTCATTTGAATACTACTACAATAATGCTGCATAAGTACCAAATTATGGTAGTTTTATTAAGTAATAATGTTAACTGATAGTAACCATAAAATCAAGAATAAGTAATACTAAGCAATGGGATACAGAGTCGCCAATAGTAAAATAACAATTGGCAACTATATTAAACCAAGTACAAAGACCTAATATAATAAAAATTGCTTTTGTCAACCACACACCTCTCATCACACACAACTCTCAAGTGCTTTGTGGGCGGCTATTAGGTACTAGCAGATAAAATATACAAGCATCTTTTCTATACATATACTTAAAATGACATAATAGTTATTGATGCACAAATCACTTGCAAATCGTAAGTAACAGAGTGAAGAAAAAGAAGAAGAGCTAACTATAACATTACACAAATGGTGTCCATGCCCAGTAATTACACTGGCTACCTTTCCCTTCAATCCGAAACACAGGGATCTGTTTCAGGGCTGAAATAAGAAAGGTGGTGGTACCTACCCACACGACCGTACATACCAGCCTACCACCTAGTAAAAAATGCCTATGAACACTGAAAATGTATGTTATAATTATTTATGGCCATCACTATTGTTAGACATGAAAATAGTTTCACTAGAATTAAAGTTACTAAATTGGGATTCAAGATTAGTTAATAAGTTGACTTACCTTAAGTCTCAACCATTCAATATCTCCCTCTAGGGACAATTTCAAACGTTTCCAATTGAATGAAGCGCTATTTCTATAAATGTCTAGGGGCCCACTTGGAATATCCGGTATAAAACTCAAGTCTTCCATAGTTCCAAAATTATTATTCAGCTTATCAAGTAACCTTCGCGAATGGGCGCGCGCTATTTTATTAGGCGATGACTAACTGCTTAATGAGCTGCTCTCTAAGGAACACATTTGAAAACTTAGTACGCTTTTTTTTAGAAACACACCACGAACCGTGAAGTACAAATCATTTTAGCAGTACTTAATGATTGAATGCGCTCTCACCTTGGCTATCGAAAGAAAACTAACTGAAACTAACAAAGTAATTGAGGTTAAGCGAGTTTTTATATATTATTCTGGACCGGTAACGCAAGTATTTTTAAAAGGAAAACGTCCGATAAACGGGCAGCGATGGCGCGAACTATATAACAAAGTTTCCAACAGTAACAATCACACCAAAACCAGACACCACAATGGAACCACACCACTCCACACTCCTCAAACCACACACACGTCATTCATCCATCACTATCGCGGCCAATTATCAACTGTCAAAAAATAGTGGTGTGTAACTACAGCAGCTATCGATATTTTCTACCAATCATGACCTTAAAAACCTCGACCACGACTCATAGCTAAGTAACGACAGTTTTTAGTAGCGTTCTTTTACATATTAATTATTTGCCAGTAAACTTCAGCTTTTTTTAGATATATTTCCATATTTCTTGTTAGGTAGGTCTTATAGGAACTGGTGCCTTCTTACATGCACTAATATGCGTTTCCAATCCATTTTTTGTACTGTAGAGTTGTATAAACATTACGTCACGCAGACGTCGTTTTAAAACAAATATATATATATATATATATATAATAATATAATAATAATAATATTTATACACTCACACCTATTATCTAGCCCAAAGTAAGCATCATTAAGAGCTTGTGTTATGGATACTAGATAACGGAGAAATAATGATAATAATATGTATATAAATATTAGAAATATACTAAATAAACATATAAACATCCATGACTCGTAAACAAATGTTCGTACTCATCATACAAACATTTGTTCCTACCGGGATTCGAACCCGGGACCTCTTGAGCGAGTAGCCTGGGGTACAGACCACTCGACCAGGCGGTCGTCGAATATATATATATATATATATTCTTTGCCCTTCCCACGGTTTCAAACTAATCGATAGTTTAAAGTATTTACCAAACATCTTAATCTGTCAAACAGCGTTATACCTATGCGGGTCTATGGTCAATGACAGTAGAATAATCAATTGTATTTGGAGTCCGATGCTTGATGGGTAATAGGTAATAGTTAGTAGTTTACACTGAAAAGTTTACAGAGAGACAGACAGAGTTGGAGTAGGAAGGATGATTATGTAAGTATAGATCTTACACTCAACCTACAGGTTAAGTATAACATTATTATCATTATACATGATTCTATCAATTTAAATGTAAAATAGAAATACGTTAAGAATTTAAATGATTAACTTTTTCAATGAAATAACCTTAGCAAAAAAGTAAAATTAAACTAAATGTTTTGTCCGCTGGAGTCTCCCCAACAATAGAAAATTGATTGTGTCTAGCGTGTCACGTGTGGGCACTATCTGAAAATATAAAATGTCTCATCGATAAATTATGTGAGCCTCACTAGTTGCCAATGTCAATGTCACATGGGCGTAGTCTGAGTTTGGTTCGGATACAATTATGAATTTTTTCAGATACCAAAAAAAAATCGCATAATTTTTTCACAATTGTATGTTTTAGGATTTGCCGAAAATCAATTAAATATTTCAAAACTTTTATTCCTTCAGATTCAGAGAAGTCGACAATCTTTTAGATATAGGTAATAAAAGTTAATAATTTTATTCCTGAATAGACCAATAGTCAAGAGAGTACCTAATTAAATTGAAAAGCAAAGTCCTGTACTGTAGTCATCTTTTTCCCTTGTGATAAAGTATAAATACAGTGATAAATATCAGGTAGTTGCGATCGTTGCGATCAATGAGTATATTGTATGTTGCGATCACCGGTCCTAGACGAAACACAGCCGTTATATTGGATCTGGCATTCATTAGGAATCTTATAGTACATTTTTTACGGTAGGACTTCCAAAGACATTGATTTTTTGTTTACCAATGTTCAAAGAGTACATTTTTTAGGAACCTGTGCCTAAAAAATGTACTCTTTGAAGGTAGTTGGTATAACACGGTTAAGTAGATCGTGGAACTATTTTATTATGTAAAACCATTGTAAAGTTAAATAATAATCAAAAAGTTCTTAGCTAATACCTCTATCATCTTTGATATGGCAATCATCCTTGCTAAGGATGATATTTGGTCTATGCCAATACCGCAGTGATACAAGATTCTATTAATATCGTTAAGTATTAATGATTTGTTAATGTAAATCATTAATACCTAACGATAAAATAGTATGTTTTGTTATATTTGCTTACAGCGCCATCTACGCTATATATTAAGAACTACTAAGTACTGTGAAGAGCGAGCGTCGGAATGGAAAGCAATTCATACTCGGTAGATCTCATACCATTGCGATAGATGTCGTTACTGACATTGATATAATTAATGAAATGTGTGACAGAGACAAAGTCATATTAATGTTCTGTTATCGGAGTGAGGCAAATACAACACCACTACTACGACGATCACCACTACACATGCAGATAAGTTGCCAGACACATAACAAGAAAAGAGAAGTTGTAAAACAACAACTGTGTTCGCTCAGCTTTGCTTTTCTATCAGATGTAAAATGGACGGGCGGTCGTGTCGCTTCGCGCTCGCGAACTCCGCGTAATCGTTTTAAAATCGATGTTTTTATTGTTTCATATTTTGACGTGAAAACGAATATTGTTTATTCGAATGTTCGACTACTTCGGTGTTCGGTTGCCGGAGTAGATTGTGTTTAGTGCATGTGTTTTTCATATGACGTTAGCGCTCACTTCACTTGCAGTGATTTCGCTGATAGCTCCGTACCGGTGGGTGCGCGTGATAAACTACGTGTTCGGTTTATAAAAAAGGCGAATAATCGTCGAGTGTGGGTGTTTTACAGTACCACCATGCTGTATACGGTGACATAGTGAACGTTGAGTTGACCCTGACCTCTGACAATCATGTCTGGGCGATCGGATTGCAGGAAATTCGCACCAAACATCTTCAATAAGAGCAAGTGCACTAATTGCTTCCGCCAGAAAGAGGAACACAGTGCAGAGGCCCTGGAATCTAATCGGGTAAGTGTGAAACAATATTTAGAAAATTTCGATAACTTTTTGGTTGTTGCGCTTAGCCACAAAATAAGTAGGTATTTGTGTCTAACTCACTATAGTGTGTTCGTTCATCAGACTTCATCGGCATGTGCGTGTGTGCGTGGGTTGACCATACTTCAGGTGTTGTGTTGATCTAACGGATTTTATCTAGATATTAAAATTGTATTGAGCCGGTCGCGTCGACCTCACAAAAAAACATGACTCGTTTCTCGTACGACGTAATTTGTGAAGTACTCCTAGATCAGACAGAATCGGTATTATCTTAATTTATTATTAATTTTGGGCAAGCGCAGGCGGTCTGACAAAGATCTCAAGGAAGGTATGTAAAGTATGAGAGCTTGTATTAAAGTTCCAGTATACCCTTATCCCATAACCCAAATGCCAATCGGAGCGACTGCAAAACTACCCACATAATAAAATTCGTTACACTAATGGCCGCCCGTGGCTCCGCCCGCGTGGATTTCAGTTGTCGTGCCAAAAAGTTCTTTAACAGTATATCTCCATGCCAAATTTCATCTAAATCGAGCAGCTAAGGAGTGAAAACGTATCGGACAGACAGACAGTTGCTTTCGCATTTATAATATTATATGGATTACTCTTAATTGCAAATATTTTTACAAGCATTTACCGATACAGTTGGGTTCCGTGTATTCGTCAAAGGAATACACAAAAAAAGGGAATTGGACAAAACCAATAAAGTATTGAAAATAATTCGTTAGTACCTACTTATCGTGATAAAGAGTTTTCCAAATAGGTTGTTAATTTTCTAAGTGAGTAGGTAAGGTGCTACGTACTTAATTAATTATCAAATTGATTGATATTATCCAATCATAACAGATAAGATGCCTATCTATGAATCAGCTTAAAATAAATAAGGAATGTTTAATTTATTTACAAAAAAAGAACCAATTCAAGGTAATGTCTATTAACTACATGACAAACAAGCTGACGGCCCACTTGGTGGTAAGTGGTTACCGTCGCCTATATAGACACCTGAATTATCAAGGAAAAAATAACTTTGTGTTGCAGGTGCGTTGTTATCATGAGGCCTAAGATGAAATGCTTTCCATGCACACTGGCTACCTTTTTGTTCAATCTGAAACAGCGATTTTTTGGTAAAAGTACTCATAATCCCTCCCTAGTCCCTACATACATGGCGTCATCAATGTCATCATCGTGGATACCGTCGTAGTTTCTTTCTGTGAATTTTTAAAATCCTCCTATTTAATCAGAAACAATTACTATGTCATATAGGTACAGTTAGGTATAATTAATACTTTCGCGATTACAATAAAAATGTCCCACCTACATTTTCAATCGTGTTACACACTAGAGAAATATTTTTATGTTTTACCCTCGACATTTCATCTTTTGCAATTTCTCGAAAATACGAATTTCCTGACCATTCTACAACATTTTTTATGATCTGAGCTCAAAATTACTTACGACCGAGTATCTTATCTTCTTAAAAAATATTGTATCTTACGTTTGCACAGCGTGCGATTTAGGCAGTTTTCTTAGCTTTAGAATTTTAAAATAAAACTACTTGACCCAATTTCTATAGTCCGATTCCGCAGCAATGGACATAAGATTTCTTACGATTACTAGCGTATTATAGTATCTTGGGTGGTGCTGTCAATAGGGATAAATTAGTTCTTAGAAATTAGTTCTTAAAAAAACATCTAATTCATTTGATAATTTCATGACTTTTCTATGAAATAATGCAGCCAATGTTATATTATTTATTTCATACAAATGACATAAAATTATTAAACGAACTTTTTTTTTGTTTATTTTTTCTATAAAGGGAAGGCAAAGGGACCTACTGCCCATACAGCCATATCTTCAATATTTCTTTATTGACGAAGTAGTAATGTCCTCGCGGTGTTGCCAGTGTTAAATCAAATGCTTAGATGCGTGGAAAAATTAAGTGGGCAAATTTTATTACCCGCTAAGACAAGGATTCAACATACAAGATGTTTTTGAAAGTGGCAAACTATTTCTATGAACTAATATAGCCCATGTTTTAATTTATTGTCGTATTGACAACACCATCCCGACCCCGTATAGCATAATAAAGGCTATAAGCACGATCCACACCTATCAACCTTACGCAATTTATCGGAACTCCACACTTTCCGACTAATGCTCATCAGATCATCATCATCATCACAGGCTAATCCATTCCTAGGTACCTACCATACCTGATTTTAGTGAGTTCATTGATTTCGCCGTCTGATAACTTCCTCGAGTGTCGACTCGGGGTCGCCATTTTATCACTTTCTTCGCCCAATAGCAGCTGGCATCGATTCGGGCTATAAAAGTATCGCAAATCCTCAATCCCCTCCTTCCTGGCAATAGAATTGCGCTAGATGGATTTATCAGAGTGCAGACGGCAGGCGTATTTTTGATTCTCTATCAACAGGCTTCTACGCTTTCAAAACTATAAAAAGTTGCAAAAACAGAACACTAGCACTACTTATCATGTAATAAATAATTATAAATTTACAAACCGCACGAAGGGAAAAAATACCTACACCGTTGTCTGGATAAGCCTTCCAAGTTCTAAGTCCGAAGCAATTTCTAACGAATTTTTAAAAATAGAACATTATTATAGTTTTAATTTTAGTACGGAGGGTTTATTCCTTTTTACTAAAGTTCGATAGAGGAGTTCGATAAAGGAGTTACATCCGATGTTGAGGATCAAACAAAGAGTACATTTTTTATACTGCCGTTTGGCCAATTTTGAAAATTGAAACTGTTTCATAATTTTATAAAAGTTCGGAAGATGCATTTCTCGCTTCAGTAAGCATTTGCTCAATAACAGTACAGTTAATACAAACTGAAGTCATATCTGTACCATCAACTATCAGCAAGTTTTTAATATATTCCGCATCAGAACCATCAAGAAGTCCGTTACATGGAAAACATGGACATGTCATGATTATAATATTCATAGACTTGTCACGTGAAAGTTACATAAGTATCGGCTGCTTGTATTAAACCTTGCAAGGCAATAATATTTACAAATTAAAGAAATGTACTCTTTATTATGACTCGCCAATATGAGAGAGAAATACATCGGATTTTACAAAGATCGCATATTGGCCGCCAAACATTATATAAATGTGTGAAAAATATATTTAGATTTAGAAGCAATGCCCAACTTATCCGATTCGTAGGTATTTGTAAAAATATTCGTTCTGAAGTTGAAATACAATATTTCGACAGTGTAAATTTAGATACACTATGACTAGAAGAATTTTACAAGGGTATCCCAAGTCCTTGGTAGCATCTGAGCTACCAAGGACTTGGGATACCCTTGTAAAATTTAGTCAGAGTTAGAGCAGTTTTTCAAATTTTTCTAGTTATTTTTTTTCCTAAGTAAATATATTTATTTACCTTTCGACGCTTACCAACCCGCCCCGGCCAGCTTACGTCAATATTCTGCCTGATAAATGGTTGATTCACATATTGCGGAAGTATAGTATGATTTAAGACGACCAGTTCTGCCCATTTCAACTGAAGTTTATTACGATGAGACAGAAACGATGAGGTAGCGTCGTGCTCCCTTTGGTCGAATAAAAAGTGGAAAATGCATCACTTAAATAACCATAATGCATAGCCTAAACAGACTGAAAAATCCCTGAAAATGTAGAGAACAGTGGGCTTATTCCGTATCTTATTTTGACGGTGATAGCATGACGGTGATAACATGAAGCACAGCAAATAACTGAGCACCACCTGATGAAAACCCGCAAGAGCTGCACTAGCTCTCTTCGCTTATGGACTCTGCATGCGAAGACAGCTAGTGCAGCATGATCAGACAGCAGTTCTAGCCGCCTCCACCTTGCCGACTCATAATGTGTCTTTTCACGCATCTTTTGAAGAAACACATGTTATACGAAGGAGAAAACACACGTGCTGGCAAAGAATACCAAGTTTTGGAAGTACAGTCGACAACACATCAAGATTAACAGTTACACTACGAAATCCGTACAACGCAAGAAGCAAGATACTAAATGTAATTTAGAGACGAAGACAGTAAATTAAGGACTCCGAAGAGTAGCACCTGTGCTTCTGAGAGTTCTGAGTAAAGGGGTAGGTGGATGTCGCTCCCTCGCCACTCAAGCCCCTGGAAAGTCTACTAAACGACAGCGGGATACCTCCCCATGAGGTGATGCCTATCGATTAGATTTATATTAGTAAATAAAATTTTCAAACATTTACCTATAATAATGTTAAAAATCAAAAATAAAGAATATCGATTAGATGCTAGATGCGATTCACTCATAAGGCTTGAAGACTCACCAAGGATCTCGCGTTATCAAAATAAACAATGAAGCTATGCTAAAGCCTACAAAGTCATTATGATTAGTTATTAATTATAATTTAGAACATACACCAACTAATGTATATCTATAGTATTAAATTATATAAATCGAATTGCGAGGAGGTGTACCCTCGCATTACTGTTTTAATATTTCACATTTCGTTAGCGTTTCATTGAATCACTAATTACCAGTGTTATATTTTAATTTAAGGTCAACGTGATTGTTAGTAGGCAGGTAATAACCACGCGTAATGAGCATCTAGTGCGGTGCAATAGTATAAATACAAAAATAGATAATTAACATCATTGAGGTGGGCTGTAAGAAAACCAAACTCTTGCACACTTTGCAAAAAAAATTTTGGTGTTGACAATATTTAATATATCTGCTAGATGTATTAGCTTTTTGTTACAATAATTATGAAAATGTTTCAGAGTATTGTGAGTAATTCGCTCCAAGCTCTTCCAAGATGCATTGAAATGTGTTATACCAGTATTTCAATGCAATATTTTCAGAATTAATGAAAATACTTTAGCATGGGCTTGATCCCTTTGCCGTCCCTACACAGGGAGTATATGGCAAAAAAAATGGGGGTTTTGGCCCCGTTTAATAAAACCGGTCAAGATTTTATTACAATAATTACTAAAATGCGAACATTGTGTCATGAAATTGGTGTAGTTTTATGAAGCAAGTAGTTTTGTGCTGACTTGCATTATGGAAAATCGTTAAGTAGGTGTAATTAAAGTTAATTTAGTGTGAAAGACGTAACTAATTTTATCGTGGTTATCCACCACATTACAGTAGCATCATAAAAATTGTTATCATATTTGGTGCCAACCTCTCTCAAGCAAGATGCATGATTGAAAATGTATATCACCCGCATTTTTATGCAATAATTGCAGAAAAATATAAATTACTTATGATATGGCTGTATAGGCTCAATGTGTTACACCAACATTTCTTTGCAATATTTGCAGAATTATTGAAAACAGTTAAGACATGACTGTATGGGCAATGTGGGCATTAGTTCCCCTTGCTTTCTCCGTAATAGAGAGAACTAGAGTTTTTTGGCGGGATTTGATAGTGTCAGACAAGATTTTTATTTATTACAAATAGTTAGTTACAGGATTGAGTCGGCGTAAACGTTGACAACGTTGTTTTATGAAATTAGTGTAATTTTGTAAAACAAGTCTTTGTATTCACCTAAAAATCAGTAGTAGGTACACCGTGCGCGACTATATTACTGTTTTGTGTAACTTAAATTAAATAAATAAATAAATAGAATGAATATTAATAATTGGCCTCTACAAAGAATCTATTTTCATCTCATTAAAAATGAGTTCTCAGTTTGTGGAGGCACGTTCATAATTTCGGTTTAATCAAACAACTCACTTACGCACTTGAAACACCTGTGGCAACAAACGCCATGAGAAATGTACATGATAAGTATCAACCCCGTAGAGGCCCGACGCCGCGACGCTGCTGTAAACATAAGAGAAAGATACTTAAAAGTGAACTCTACTGCATCGAAATAAGTGTCAGTAAAATACTCCGGTTATCATAAAAACAAATCATCTCTGTCATTCACCAGTCATTCACAAAACTACAGATTTGGGCACATGTGACACAGTGTCAAAGCCAAGGCTACCTTAATAATTTTGTTGCAGTTGAAACTACAACCGTATTACAAAGCGTTAGAAAAGTTATTCAATTGAAAAATGAATGTAAAAACTAGCTATTCATTTAGGTAATACGGAAACGTCATATTTCAAAATGGCGGGGTTTAAATTTAAACAATTAACTATTCAAATACTTTAATAGAGTACGTACGTTTCACACTAGTGTGTTAATAAGCTTAGATAGTATCTGAAATTCTGAAGTGTATTCAAAGTCCTCGTACATATTTTTAATCTTCCTTAGCATATTAGAAATGGAGAATGCATTTTTTTATGAACTGTTTCATAGACTCACCAAGGTTCATCCAAAGAACATAATTGTAACAACTACGAGCTACCTACGTATAGTAGGTAATAACGTAAATAATATCTGTAATAATCTCCTACATACATCTGTAACTGTCTTGTCAACAGCAATGGTTAGCAGTAGGGCAGATTCGGATGCTAATTGCTAATGACTCTATAACTGCGTCTCACTTTAATAAATGCAAATGCTTTAATATACTTTAAATTCTTTTTCTTATAAATTTACCTACATAGGCTTGTGTAACCGCGGTGAAAGTTCTCGCTAAGCAAGCAAATGTCTTCCTTGTGTACGGACGGACGTTCGTGTTATGCATGACACTTGTCAATCGTAATGGCGCTTTCCTTACTTCAGCTATTACAGCGAAACGGTTCAATTTAGTTTTTAATATGCACTTCATAATTATGATTGCAATCTCAACTGCAGAAACCGTTTATTTATTAAAATATGTAATCCATTACGATTTTTTTATTGCGAGACTGAATAACTGTCTTAATTTTTGTCAAATCAATACTTTATTACGTGTGGAATAGGTGTGATAATTTTAGCAGCACAGTCGATTCGGTTAATTCGCCCGGTTTTGGTGATCGATCATCATTCATCATAGGTGATAGGGAAATAAATAAATAATACTTAACTATGACCTAATGTTTTTGAATAATATTAAGTGTCTGCTTATTTCTGAATACCCTAAACAAAATCGAATATAATGAGTATATAGGTCATTTATTTATTATCAGTTAACTTACTTAACAAAACGTGTCACTTTTAGAATTGAGTAATCTTTTGACCTATGTATTATACACCTGTTATTATAAAGTTCAGTGAATCATGACTAATCCAAGTGCACAGGTGCTACTTCCGATTACTGTACTGTTAATATCACATTAGCACAATACTTTAGACAATAAATCGACTTTATGCAGTCGTAGTAAGATCGGTTCTTGCATCATAACTTTTGCATTTGTGTGCCGTCTACTGTACATAAAGTTGTTGAGTTTTTATTCCTGTAAGTAATGAGTAATGTAATCATAATTAATACCCGAAGATAAGATCCTTAAAACTTTAATACCCGTAAAGATTGAAACATTTCTAAATGTAATTCTGGACAGACAGACGGACAGCTACTGTCCTCTTTGCATTCATATTGTAAGAGTGAGAGAGATGCAATGTATATACATCAACTGTAAACAACGTATGATGTTCCCGATGTAGGATGGAAGCATACCTGATAATTTCAAATACTTTTCTATTCGCTTTTATCCTTAGATTCTTAGATCTTTAGATGTCGATTTACTTGACAGAAACCACATTCCAGTGTTCAACAGCGCACGTCTATCTTTAATAAAATTATCTCGAGCGCCATCTCTGGACATTAGCATATGTGTAAAAGTAAAACACGTTGAGCAAACAAGGCAGCCACTGAAACACGTCCAGGATACAGAAAAGCAGGGTAAGAGCCCGCAGCGACGACTGCATTATTGCATTTTAATGTCCTCAGGCTGCTTCAACTATGTACTGCTAGTTTACACGTCTGTCCTTATGTAACGACGTAAGTCACCTGCGAACTCTGGGTTCGATGCTTCTTCAATGCGATCAAAGTAGGCCATCTCGTTAGCGGCCACCTTTGCACCCTGTCGCGCAGTTCTGTCATTTACCAATAACGAGAGAAAATAATTAGCTTTTCCCGCTTTCTCGAACGTTAGCCTCCGTTTGTGGGACACACACAGTCACAAACATATTTGTTTTAACGAATTTAAGTATACAGGTTTAATGTTTTCGTCCAGTGGCGCCGACTCAGCCACAGTTTTGCGGTTAATACGTAAGCCCAGAGCGCAAACGTTCGCTTAGTACTTTGACATACTTTTTATTGCTCACGACCGCGAAAACTTGCATACATTTTAATATACGCAGCATGTTGTTAACCTTCGATACCACATAACGTGTTAGCTACGCACGTCATCGTCTATCGGCGGTATTAGTCCTCATTCGAGCAATTAACCAATGGTTTTATTTGAGCTTACGTGTTAATTCTCTAATCGGTGTCAAAATCCATTCACCAAGTGTACAATGTAAATATTTGGTTCACACTAAACCCGGCACTGATTCGACTCGGATCAGGCGGTCGGCTTAAGATTTGTTTCCAAGCGCCCCGTAGTTACATTGTGTCGAAAAGAAAACGGGAGAGATGCTAGCCAATCAGATGAGATCCGCCTCCGAATGCGGCCGTGACCTTTTCTATAGCTACGGCTGAGGTAGTTGGAGCAACAGAGGTTCACGCTAGATTGGTAGTTCCAACTTGTTGTGTGGCATAAAAAGGAGTGCGTGAGGAATGCGCCGCGCGATCGGCAGGTGCAACGGCCCCAGACCCCGCCCCAACTCGCATTTTTGTGTCTGCGCACGCACGCCTAATGTGAGATCGAGTCATCGAGACCATAATGTGAGATCGAGTCATCGAGACCATGAATGATGAGACGAATGGCGAGCTAATCAAACGACAATGCTGATCAATATACACAGACTCATACATTTTTTGTTTATCAACCTCAACGAATTGACAAAATCGTTTTTCCCCTAGCTCTCGTATTGATATAATATTCAAATCTGGTTTTTGACGAGTATGTAGGCCGACCGACAGACACTTAATATTGATGTTGTAAGTACCCTTGGATTTGTTTGGTAGAACACCTCCACACCTTACAAATAAAGTGACTTAATGCAGTATTAAGTTCTTTTACACTTAGCAGCATGTCAGAGGTGCTCGAAAAGGCATACTAAGTATAGTTATTTCGATGTAGTTTCGCTGTAATGTCATACTATTGCATTTGTAATATTATAAATTGAAACGATAATTAAACATTTTATTACCTGTAAAGATAAACTGGGCCGATACCTCGCTATCCATTGAGGCGAACGAAATTTATACTGGTAAGTATATCTAAATATCCGTGGACCGTTACAAATACAATAGTACTAAACAACAATATTATGTGGGTCGCAAACGGTCGAAGGCGACACCGGATAATGCGAACAATTAAAGTCGCCTCGAGTTCAAAAGAAGTAATAACGAGCTAAGTAATGTGATAGGGTTTGTTTACGTCTAGTTTTTTAACCGGAGACGGTTTAAATTTCGTGCGTAACGTACGCGGTGCGCGGGCGCAACCGTCACCGTAACTCGATAGCGTTGGAATGTGTACTTGCAGGCGATACAGCCAGGCAGAGCGCATCAATGAATATTGAAGTAGTTTGTAAACGGAAACGTGCTGCTCAACACTTTCAATACATAAAAATATGTGTTTATAATTTAATATGTTTATAAATTTTCGCTGCGGGATTCTAGGTCAGTGATGATAACTAATTAGTCACCGTTACCGTATTATTTTGCTATGTGTATTGTTGTCTATTAGGTATGATTTTGTGATACTTAATTTTTAAGATAGAACGTCTTTCCACAATTTGATATTTTATTTAACCTTGCTTTCTGTAGATTGAAAGAATTTATTAACCAGGAATACAATAGAGATCTTTGGATTACCTTCTTGGTTGGTTAGGTTTCTCTATAAATATCATCATCATCACGAGAAACATACTGCAGGTCATAGGCTTCCCACAAGGATCTCCAGGCCGATCGGTTCTTCGCCGCCCGCATCCATCGGCTTCTCGCGACCTTTACCAGATCGTTGGTCGAAAAGGTGGATTGACGATCTGGTGCCTACCAAAGCTGCATCAACCGGTATGCGGCCGCCACTCGAGGTCCTTTCCGCCCCAACGGCCGCCTGTCCTTGCAATGTGGCCTACTACAGACAACTAACTCAAGGCTTACAATTATTTGGCTATGTCGATGACCCTAGTTCGCTTTCGGATCTCATCGTTTATGATCTATAAATATTCCTGTTGATAATATATCATCAGAAGTCACTATTTTTAAAAGCAGATATAAACAATTATTCTTTTAATCTTTGCCTTTGTTGGCAGAATAAATGATGATCTGTTGTAAATGTAAAGCGCGATGTACATTGGATGGATACGCTTCATCCCATTGTGCGTCGGGCACAGCCTCGTCTGTTAATGACTGTCCTTTATTCACCCTTTATTCCCACTCTTTATCTCGGGTTGTATTGCATTACAAGATAGTAAATCTCGTTGAAGATAATTTATGCGTTGAATTAAAGTTTACGAGCCACTCTGTCTGCGATCGAGACGATGTCACATATCAAATTCCTAATACAAACTCGTTCTTAGAAAGCACCTGTCCAGTGGATGTACGAGTGGTAAGTCAGACCATTTGTAATATTATAGAAGATATGCAAACCACTTGCATCTGAAAGCATCAATTGATTTCCAAGTACTGCATGCAACAAATTTGAATATTAAGCAGCACACAAAGTAGCAGCAGAGCAGCTCAGAAATAAACGGTCTTTTTCTGCCATTTATGATCCTTAATGAAAGAGCTCGTGATCGCATCTTTGGCTGTTTATAAACATTACTTATTGACAATTGTGCAGTAGCATAAGATGTCAATGTAAAGTTTTATTTGTCGATTCTATTATTAGTGCGAGTCGATTCGATACTTCTCTTATTTTCAAGTGGTCTAGCTTCATTACATTATCAGCGAATGTTTTACCAGTCACGATGCGTTTATACATTAGCATATTCACAATCTAGACTAGAGATAGCGGCGTCGAGTTAAAGTGTACCACTAATTAAAACGTTAAAAATACAATTTGTTTCATTTACGGCGACTGGACGAACGAAAATGGGAATATCGCAGCATTTGCATATAGGAGTGCATCGTGCTGCTTGCATGCTTTTAATTGCTAATTATTGCTTATTATTTCATTTAGAAACAGACCTGGAACACCGATAATCTCAATAGCTTTACACCGCGCCACATGGGGGATAGGCAGCTACTGATGTTTTAACGTCTTTCAATTTATCTGCATCAAATAAAGATGTGAGTCGTTTGAAAAAACAAAGTCTGTCTTATTTTTAAGTTAAAAAACAATAACTACATCATATTACTATCTAACGTTATGAATGTTTCGATAGTTAAATACGCCAAATCCATTTTACGAATGAGTAAAGTAAACCAGATTATAAACTTGTCCACAACAAGACATAGGTAATTTATGCATTGTCAAACAAAGCTCTAAATTAAAAAGATCAGTCATTTCATCAAGAAGCTCTGGCGATAGTGATGACGATAATTACTGTGCGACCTTTAGATGATGATGTAGCACCAATCCTGTCTTAAATTCTAGTGGAAAAATAGGTAGGTAGGTACTGATAATGTGTCCTACCCAATTCTCCTGAAATATATCACCATTGAATTTACACTGCATTCCCAGGACAATTAAAACCTTTTAAAAGATTATTCGAATACCATATTTAATTTAATGACACACCAGTAACAATTTACACTTGTACAGTTTTTTATACCTCTATTATGATCGAGTTAAGTGGTCGATAGTGACTCTTAATGTCAGCGGCCTGTCCTCAGTGGTCACTCGGTAATAACCATCTGGTGTTGTAGATGCAGCCAATAAAATACTAGCCGCACACGTATGGTAATTCTGTAATTACGTGTTCATCCGTGACCACAGCTAATGTTGTAAGGTAAACGTTCGACTGAGACGAGCCACTTATCCAAAATATTATTTATCTTCCACACAGTGTCACTGTCTTTTTATTCGACTCTATAAGTAATTTGTGTAATCATATGAGCTGCTCAATGGATTAAACACCTGCGTGAAGTGAAATATCTGAAGAGACATAATTCCGCGAGTCAATGTCGTAAAATTAAAGGTTGCCCTCAAAACTAATTGAGCAATGCACTGACGCGGTGTGCTGGCCTGTGACTTGTAACCGATAATCGAGCTATCATGGGACGCACTGAGCCGACGCATTCATTTCGAAATTGAATTAACCTGGTGTAAACCGGGCTTTCGCAATAAAATAGTTGAAAATTATATACAATTAAGAGGCTATGACTGGTTTCTACTCGAGCGGTCGGTACGGCGCCGCGCCGCGCCGCTGCGATTGAGTACAACCTTACCTTAGATGAGTCTCTCCACTAGAATGTTTAATTTAGTAAGCAGTAATTTACTGCTAACTTGAATATTGAATGGAGTTGGTTTAGCATTATTCCAGCCTCGGGCGTCTGTACAGCAGTGGTTTCACTGCCCGCATAATATTAGGGCTCCAATGATTGATGAACTCTTCACTAATAGATGAACTAGGAAGATGAGGTTTTCACTTTGTCTTGTCCATTTTTACTTCTGAATGTTTATGACAATTTAATTTTGCATTAGTGTCCGTCCACTCCTACAGTTGTGAAATTCTTGTCCCTTATCTCATGACAAAGTGGTAAACTGCCATTAGGTTTCATTTATATTCTCTCTATTCTATACCTACTAATCGGATACGAGAGACAGGAAAGCTATAAAAACAACACATTATTTGATATCCTGAACCAATATCTTCGAGAAGTTATTAACTAGTCAATACTTATCTGGTATTGGTATGTGGTTACGGGATATAACAAGAACCAGCTTGAATTCATGATTCTTTGGACGAGTCAGCCAACTCTAATAAGACATTACTTTATGGACTTTAATTTTTGGCTCATTAGCTAAGAGTTGTCGAGAACTTTCTGCGAACGACTGATTGCGCTTCGATTTATTACTGTGTAGAATGTTAGTGGATGTTTTCCGTAAGGCAGTAGTAATTTAGCTGATCGTTTGTGGTTTCCCCTTTACACAGGAACGCCATTGTTTGGAGGCGCGCGATCGTCGCCTGGATCACTTTTCATCACGTCGCCTGTCACTGCTATTGTTTTGCGCCAATTTCCACTGTCGTCAACTTGTTTGTTTTCATTGTAACACATTGTTTAGGAATGCTTTGTTTCACAGATGTTTGTAAATCAATCTGCTGTTGTTAAAGTACGGACATACCATCAGTTGTGAGGACAATATTGATGTCAACACGAATTCGCGGCATTGTATTGTTTATCAATTATCTAGAATGTTTAACAATGATTGTGTTCTTCTTGGAAGACAATGTTTGTACTGGGAATACAAATTTTAAGACTTTAGTACGGTGTATTAATTTGTGATTATAGCTGTACATAATTATTTTTACTAGTGTCTTTTTATGCGTTTTCTGCTTTATTTGAATTGCGTTAAGGCGTTCGCCTTCCAAGGGTAGAAGAAAAGATGGCGCAACTGCGAATACGCATGTCTGACGGCAACGAACAATCGAATGTTCTAAGCGTAGCAATGTTAGCCGGGTAGCATGCAGGGAATTAGCATACTTGCAGGACCCGATGCCCACGCTTCGCGCAGCCAATCCATCATATTTGCTGCTGTGTGCGTAAACGGTGCCTTTTTAGTTGAAACCAATATAATGTTGCGGCAAGAGAGCAAGTTTCCACAGGAAAATGGACTTTGCTGTGGTCCTTTTGGATGCGAAAGGACCATTTTGGTGGTGATATAACTGAAAATGCTGTTTTATTTGTGACAGGAAAGCTATTAGGCAGGCGTGTAGCAAACACATCTGTTTTCCAGGATAATTTAAAATGCGCAAGTTGAACTAACGTTTCTCTAACGATATTAAATTGTATAACGCTTTAAACATTAATACTTAGCATTTACTATTCATATTGGTCTGTGCGGCTATAGTCTACAGCTCAGCTGTTGCTGTCTTTAAAATCATGTAATGGTAAATGAATTTAAATGGCTTGGGTTTGTTACAAATCATTAAGAACAACCTTATCCTGAGAAAGGATTAAGTCTACATTTCGCGCGATAACCGAAATCCACGCAAGCGTTGCTGGGGGCAGCCACTAGTATGAAGTAGATATGTAGGTATAGTAATTATTATGATTATAATATTAGGATGAGTATTATCTTTGATATTTACCTAATTGTCTATTTTTTATGATAATGTAGGTAGAGGTTCAAAGATCCCAAGAGTCGAAACGAATTTTAGTGTGGAGTAGCCGTAGTCACGGTCCCATGATAAAATGATGACCACTGGTCAGCAGGGATGGTTAATTAAGTTACTTCAATAATATTAATAAGTTACGGCAAAGTTTTCTTTAAAAGTTTGCCAACTTCGAAAAAGGTTTTCAAATGAACTCGTTTTTAACTCTAAATTTTACATTGAAATGAGTAGGAGTAAATGAGTAGGAGTAAATATGGCACAAAATTATCACACTCTTCTTACTGGACTTTAGAGTAACCCGGTGCGATTGTGACTATTCGGAATTGCTGAAACTATGTCACATCTCGGCTAACTACTCGTAACGATTTCCGTCCAGAATATTCTAGATTATTAATTAATAGTTTCCTATGAAGCAGTTACATTCTCGCCGTCGAATATTCAGCCCTGAGGCCTCTTAGATCAACGTTTACTTTTCATTGTGGTGTGAAACAATCTTTATATCTAATTCAAAGTAACAGGTTGTTATTGAAAATTAATTATTTTACATCTCACGGGGGTGTAATAGCATATTAAACTATTATAACAATGTACATTAATGAGATTCCGCCTAAAGTAATTATTCAAACAGCTCCAAGGTTCTTAAGGATAGTCTCCGATTGGTTTAGTAACAATTACGTCAAATACAAGCTAGGTATGTGGGTTAATTGTGTGCCGACTGTATAATAAATGTACTGATATTCCATCATTTCATATATTTAATTTGTCATTCATTGATTGTTTGCTTAGAGCGCAGTACGTGCGGCCTCGCTGCCCACGTGCAATCTACTGCGTATAGGGCTGCTACAAATTTAAAAAGTATAAATTTGACGATAAAAAACAAGCTTTCGTCAACAAACATGCTATCTGGATCTTTTATTTACTTTTTAATCTCATTATGTCTGTACTTGAAGCACTAGATAATAGTGGTTTTATTTCCGTAGATAGTTCTACAGTTTTACATTATATTTGTCATACAATAAATTTACACTAGATTTTGTAAAAAATATCGGTAAAATAATCCATTATTTTTGAACAGGTTTAATATAATTTACATACTACAATTATTTACCTCATATCTTACGTTTTTTTTCTCCCTGTAAAAAGGTCAAGTTTGGCGCTAATTATACGATAAGGTCTCGTGTTATTGATGTCAGATTTTTAAAAGTAGACTAGTAAATTTTTTTTCAACACACTTCCTCATAAAGTGGCTCTAATCCAATGGCAATTAGGCACACAATGACACCTATAATCAAACTGTGACTTTATCATTACTATTATTCACTAGTGAGTAATAGTTTTTTTTTTAATAATTAAAATTGCCAATATATTTTTTTTTCTTCTTTTGTTGTTAAATCTCCCTGTAATGGGAAGGCAAAAGGAACTAATGCCCATACAGCCATGTCTGATGTGATTGAGTTTATGTCACTTATCTATATGTATATGTGTAAGTATATGTATTTTTTTTATTTATGTATATGTGTAAGTATATGTAGTTTAAAATCCAAAGTCACGCCCAAGGCCCTATCATAATAACAGCGCTTCTGCGACGTTTTTTATAATGTCGCAAAAGTTTTATGCTGAGATAGGGCCTTGTTGACTGCACTTATTGTTAAGTATAAACTGTTTGTATTTGTCTATTTTTTTTTTTATTTTTATTGTTTAAGCTTCTTGTTGTTGTTTGTTATGTGCATGTCAAATAAAAATATTTTTCTTTCTTTTTTTCTTTCTTTAATATTATTGGTTGAGTTACGCTTACATTTGCGCTAAAAAGCTATCCGCGAAAAGCCCAAAAAAAAGAAACCTCATTTTTTAGTCTATGGCCGATGCGCGCGCATAGGAAAACTGATTAATTTTTCCCGCCATTACGAAACATTTTTCACAACTCGTCTCGTTTTCTCTTTTGAAGTTATTTAGTTAGTTATTAATTAAGATGTCTGCAAATACAATTTATGAAGAAAATGATTTATGTTGTACACCGCCCGATATAAGATGTGAAGCCCAGAACGTTATGGAAAGTTTACTACCAGAAAACTCAAAGGAAAAATATCTATTAGCGTACCAAAATTTCATACAATGGCAGAACAACAAGAATACGCAGTCTTTTTCAGAAAATGTGTTCATGGCGTACTTTAAAGAATTATCTTCTAAGTACAAACCTAGCTCTTTGTGGTGTATTTACTCAATGTTAAAAAGTACAGTCCGAACAAAGAATGGAGTGGACTTAAAAACATACTCGAATTTGTCAGCTTATCTAAAGAGACTATCTGATGGATTTAGAAGCAAAAAATCAAAGGTTTTATCATCTGACGATATTGAAAAATTTATTAAAGATGCTCCAGATAACCAATATTTGGCTACAAAGGTTAGTTAAATTAATTTTAATTAAATATTTAATAGCAGCTTGTTGACTTTAATTATTGTTTCTTTTGTTTCAGGTTGCTTTAATATTTGGTGTAACTGGTGCCTGTAGGATACAAGAATTATCAAATATAACTGTAAAAGATATAGAAAACCATGGCCAGATGCTTTTGCATACGTAGAAGATTCCATACAAAACAAGAAGGAAATTTGTGCGAAAATCACAAAAAGAATTAAACTTGATTCTGAGACGCATCCTACTAGCGAAATACCAAGTACATCCAATGATTGGATTTCACCTACCTACACGAATAATGAACCATCACAAATAACAATAGAACATGAAAGTATTTCAGTAAATAATCTATCTGATGAGACCGCTATATCATCAAAAATAGTTAATTATAATTTTTTAACTGCACATTTACTAATTGTTTCTCTAAATAAACTTTTTATCTACTATGTAAAATGGTTTTTTATTTAAGTATTATTTTATTCAGAAGTGTGTTGAAAAACGTTGTATGATACACGTGTGTATTGATGATTACCGTCCTCGGCTCCTTAAGACCCTCGCCTGACGGCTCGGGCCTCAATGCGCCTCAGCGGTAATCACCAACATTACACACTTGTACCATAATGTACTAATGTCATTCTTTCTTCCCTTGCTTTATTTCCTTTAAGATTACTGCTTTTATCAATATCACTCCTTCAACCCCTAGGAGACTGTATTCTCCTGGCTTTGGATATATCCCATTATGTAGGACCTTTGCTACATAAAAAAATAAGTCTTAAATATTTCACGATTTTTAATTGCATCAGCTGTAACAACCCTGGCCGCGTCACAGCTGCGCCATCGCTAATAAATGACATAGATCCAGAAAATTGGTTTAGACAAATCGGTGACGAAATAATTAAGCAACCAATTCCATTTCTAGTGAAACTACCCGCCCTTGTGTCGAAAAAATACAAATCATTACTCTAATTAGGTATATTTTTAACAATTTAAAGAAGGATCTAAATATATTTTATTGGATTGGCCGATGATGTTAGTCATACGATTCACGCTGATTTTGATCTACTGAGTGAACCTGCGGAAGATCCACCTAAGAAACTCTTATCCTATATTCTTATTACTGATTAGCTTACTTCTAGCAACAGGTAGACGGCTGGATGGATAGTGGTTCTAGATCTCTTGATGTCGTCTTAAAGATTGGAGTAGGTATAATAATTACAGAATTAGTAGCTGTGTTGTCTTTAACGGCATCCTCTGACAATATTTAATTTTGTGTCTGAGGAAGGAGATCGCAGCAGCCAATTGCGATTTAGCCTCTCTGAGTTTGGTGTTGTTTTGGGGTTTCGGGTGGCACATTTTAGAACGTAAAGCCACCTGTTAAAATAGCAACTATTAAAAAATGCCTGGTCTTTAAGGAGTCGATTTGTTCTGATTCTATTTTTTCAAATTTCATTAAATCGATATCTTTGTGAGATTTATTCAATCGTAGGTATACGAACCTTTTTTACGGTATTTACACAAAAATTCCTTAACCCAGTTGTTGTGGTGGCTTAAAAAACTGATTTATTACCCATTCATCCGCAAAATTTATCCGAATTATTTTATTTACCCACTCATCTGAATTTATAAGTATGCCCTACTTATCCGAAAACCATATTGAAAAAAAAACTTATTAGATTTCTTTGATGTAGTTCTGGTTCATAATTATAGGTATCTTATTAGGAATATGTTATAAAGAAATTAGCAATCGAAAACTGAATTAGGCGTGTCGTGCAGGCTCACTAAAAACATCAAAGTAATGCCCATAATAAATTGGCTTAAATGATTCCAATTATTTTTGATTACCAATTATATGAATACAATTCGAACCGTAATGTTACTGGGCTCAATATCAATAATGTTACCAGCTGTCATTTGACTGAAATTACTGTCAAAGTAACGGTGCCGCGGAGCCCTAGGGAAACACCTATGGTGTAGCGATGAACAGATAGCTATCTCAACACCGATGGAAATTAAACTTTAACCACTACGGTATATGGTTGAAATGGAACAGGCATTAACAGGTGTTACAGCAACTCTCTCCCAAGGGGTTTAAATGTTTATTGTAAAATTCAGTCTTTTTCTCAAGCTGTAAAAGTTGAGTTTTAATCGTTATCACTTTATAGCGATAACTCTGTCTTGAACTTTATGAACACCAAATAAATTGTGGAAAACGTAACAACCACTTTTACAGACGCCATTAAACGCAGTTTTTATGCGAGATTTTGAGACCTCGTTGCCTTTAATTAATGTTTTCTTTTTCTTTTTCAGGTACGTTAACTTATCCTGACATTTGCGGGTTTTGGCGTTTAAAAAAGTCATTAATAAGTACGTAAATCTGATTAGTGTTTAAAAGCGGGTAAGTGACCATAAAGCCGAGTACAGAATAGTCGTTGGTGGCTTAAGGCCAGATTACAATGTAGAATACGCTGTGTATGCTTATTAAATATTTATGAGACGGTATTTTTAACTTATAATTTTGTTGTTTTTTACTTAATCTTCGAAACAAAGTTCTCGTTTCCACGAAATGAAAGCACTCAGCGTATAAGGAAAATAATTTTGATTCACCTCTCATTTGCTGACTTGTTGACGAAAAACTTGATGAGTTTTGTTTCGTCTCATCACAATATCAATCATGACAACACAAGAATGAATCATAGTAACACTCTGTAGTGTTTTGTTACTGCTCTGACTAGAGGTTCCCAAAAAAATTGTTGACCTGCGCATGCGCATCCGGCATCTTTCTAAACTTGATAGGATACCGTCTTTCTAGCCTATGGTAATGGTAACCGCCCGAGGCTATATAGTCACTGGATTGCCACTGTTGTAATCTAAAGTCCACATTTTAATCTCTGGCAACTTTTAAAACAAGGAAATGGTAGTAAGCGGTACCGTAGCCTGTATCGGCGTAGTGAAAATCAAGACGAGGAGTTAAGGCACCGGCATAAGAGACTAGTCCCCTTGCTTTCAGCACAATGCTTCCTCGATGATTTCTATTGTTATTTGGCTGCCATCTCCTGTCGTGACGCGGAGATACTCTAAATTCAAATAGAAATTGGCCATAAAAATGGCCTTTAAAATTCAAAATAAAGCAATTACGCCCGCTTTATAAAACTCAGGTCCAGTCTTGCGTGGAATATTGCTCGCACTTGTGGCAGAGCTCCGCCAAGTATCTCCTCGATGCTCTGGACAGATTGCAGCGTCGTGCTGTCCGTATAATTGGCGATGTAGAACCTGGAGCCTCTGCAATTGCGTCGAAACATTGCGTCGCTTAGCGCCTTATATCGGCTTTATCATTGAGACTATTCTGGAATGAGCTTTTCGATCTTATCCCATTCAACCTTCCTACTCAGGACCACGTGTGCCGGTCTTCGGATTCATCAGCTCACTGTCTCCACCTTAACATCACGCACAAAGAAATTTAGTACCTCGTTTCTTTGTCGTGCTTCCAGAACTAGGAATTTTCGCCGGCACATGTGTCTTGGGTTCCTGTAAAAGAGAAGTGAAATAGCAGTTTTTGGGCTGACAAGGTGGAGACAGCTAGAGCACTAGCTGTCTTAGCATACGGACTCTTCTTACAGCTTCACATCAGGTGGTGTTCAGTCATTTGCCGTGCTTTGTATTAAAAAAAAATATATCCCACGCTCCGATATAAAAGCTTCAAAGAAGCCACCTTGAGAAAACACTGCTCAGTGCTAGTTAACACCGAAATTATGCTAATACACCTTTAACGTCGCTTGCGCTCATCAGAAGACGGCATAAAATCTAACAGTAACCAAATTGGGTCGCTTAACCGAATTTAACATTTAAATCGACCGTTATACGTGTTATATGAAGGAGTGACATAAGCTGCCCTCGCGCTCTTCGCAGTGACTAGGGTGACCAAACGTTACCTATAGACTTTCCTAGCTTAAACCTCAGGATTACACATACTTACTAAATATTACCCACTCGTATTTGGGAAGCGTGGCGGTGTTATGGCCCAAACTCCTCGTGTGTTATTTTTCCATGTAGGAAGGCCTGTGCCCAGCAGTGGGACGTATATAGGGTAGTGATGTAATGTATATTTATACGACTAGAGTGGCAATCAAGCGTACGGTCCGCCTGAAGGTAAGAGACTGCAGTAGCCGAGAGATGTACAGACTTTTGGGATTAAATAAATATTGTCTAATTTTTTTTATAAGTAGCATGGCATTTCATTAAACTAAATTAATTAAAAAATGATTTTCTATTTTCCTATAGTCTGAAAACAGTCGTTCACATTTTACAGGAATAATCTTAATTCATTTAAAAAAGATAATTAGAATAAAATTTAACTTACTTGTATGCCATGCTTCAATTTAAAGGTTTTTTTTCTATTTCATATTATAAACGCAAATTAGTAAGTAGCGCTTTATTACAAAAGTTTTGTAATAAACACAGGTACAAACTTGATGCTGCGTTTATCTGATTTCAGTAACAAAAATGATATACTTACCCTTAGTTTTAAACTAGATGTATCTAACTTTTTTTTAATCCTTACTAGCCCGCTGCGGCAGCGTGTCTACATTCCTCAACAGTTTCCCGGTTTTAAATATTCAAAATGAAATAGAACAATTTTCAGGATTTTACTAGTACATAGTACTGTACTGTGTACATAATGGTACGACTCACATGGTAACCCTTGCGGTGACGTATGATGCATGCGCGCAAGCTCAATGTCACGCTGCCTAATTAAACAGAGTTATCTAAATCTTGTACTTACGCCTTATGAAATTGTTACCGAATAGCTACGTTTTGCGGGTATCTATCTATTATTACATTCACGGACTTTAATGGTTGAACCACTGTTCGAAACGTTTATTTTGCCGTTTAATTAATTCGGGGGTGAATTATAATACTTATTTATAAGCCTTTTGTATAAATTGAATAATCCTACCAAATTACAGAGCTCCCGTGCAGCCTAATTTAATTCCGTGATAGTATAACTTAAACAAATAGAGCTGCTACCTTATAATGCGGTAATCGTGACTTATAATGTCATAAAATTGAATCGGTCGTCGATATATTTCTAGAGCAATATTATTTGGCTTGGTTCATACTTAATTATCGTTTATTTGAAGTTTTGGTATTATATTGTCGGAGTTTATTATGTTAAATGGACATAGTTTCCTAATCCCTAGATTGTTCTATCGGTAATTGGTATTTTAAATTATAGCTACTTACCTAGCTACTTTATCTGGCTAGCCTTTTTACCTTCAAAGCTACTAAATTATTTCAGCAGTTTCAAGCGCCTTCAGTTCACCCGCGATAATGTTTAAAATCTCAATATCGGTTAGGTATATCATATATATTTTTTATTTCCTAGTGTAATATTTACACTAGGAAATAGTCCCCGCGACGAAGAAAACGTGACTACTAAATATTTTTGATTTTGATTTTTGTTTTGACTGAGCAGTCAAAAAAAAGGGTAGAGAGAGCTCTCCACCCTTTTTTTTCGGGGGGAAATCTGCCTGCAGACCTAACACGCCGCTGGCTAAGGGACAGGCGTGTGGGGGCCCTCCTGCGCTAGCAGCACTGGAAATAACCACTTAAACTCCGGGGTGTTTGGCGGGTTTTTGTGGCGTCAGTAAAAATTTTTATTACAATAATTAAAAATTGTGTCGGAGCGAACATTGAGTTATGAAAGTGGCGTAGTTTTATTATTCAAGTGTTTGTGTTGACGTGCACCTAAAAGATTATTAGAATAAAAGTGATTATGGTGTGAAATACGATGAGAACTTTTTTGTGGTTATCCACCTCATTAAGTAGCACATAAAGTGACTGTCATAATATATTTCGTGTCAAATACTCCCAAGAAGCATTGAAATGTGTTACGCCAGCATTTTAATGCAATAAAAGAAAAAATACTGAAGACATGGCTGTATGGGCATTAATTCCCTTTGCCTTCCCTTTATAGGGAGAATTAACAAAAAAACAACAGACCACTAAAACTTCCACTGCCCTTCCCGGGGGTAGCCTAGGCTCTGCCGAAGCAATTACACCAGCCCACCTCCAGAGCTCTCTCCACCCTAGGACATGACTTTTTAGTTTACATATAGTATAGTTTCCTACATTAGTGTCTTAGTAATTATCCCATATGAAATTCTTATTATTTATTTATTTTATTTCTTTAACATCTAAGAATCTAATACAGTAAAATTAAATCCAATTGAAGTCAATTACAGATTTACTTTATGTAATCTGTGTTTTGAACATATACAGTAGGTATACTTATAAATAACATGTACACTAAGAAAGGTGACTTGATTTAGCTGTCAATATTGGTTCCTAGGTGCACGCTTACGGACTTATTATTATGAAACGACACAGTTAGGTATCTATGGTATATTTGTCGCGTGTAAAATTAAAACAAAGTCTAGACTCCTTATAGTTTTTAAGCAATTTTCAAAATGAATATCAATCAATACCAATCAATTATTATATTTACCGCGCACAAATTTTATTGCACCGATTATCATCGATATCAAGAGTTCGTGTACCTTCCATCATCAGCTCAACAAAATGAGATGATGACTAACAGAAGCAAATACTTGAATATCTTTTAAAAAAAAAACTAAAACATATCTTAAGTGCCTATCAAGTTTAAAAAAGGTTTTTCCTCGATTTCCCTGGGATCCCATCATTAGATCCTGACTTGGTGACATTGAAACCACCTCAGTAGTGTTTGTCACCACCACTTTTGAATAAAAAAATAATTGTATTTTGGGGAACGTACATAAAAAAAATCGCACAATCGAACATAGAACCTCCTTTATTTTTAAAGTCGGTTGAAAACTAGCCACTTTTAGCACCTTTGCTATCTGTTACTACCTCTTAAAATTCCAACACACTGCTTTATACAAATTTCACGTTTGCTTTTAATACAATTATGTCTAGTGAATAATTTATTAAGTGGAAACCATCGAGGGCGCCATTTTTGGTGGGGTACCGCCTTATTTCGTCAAATACACCTCTCGGTTAGTGATCTATTGCAGCGCAGCGGAACTTGCGTCACGCACATGCACTGTTGAGACACGACGGGCTTGTTGCAACACTGCCTCAACGATTATATTGATAAAATTATTACTAACTGTGATTTCGGTATGCCTACAGGTGAAGCTGTTGAATTATCTGTCCTCATCTGAAAGGTCGCAGATCGATCCTCACCATGGGCATAACACTAAAGCCATCAAACTATGAGCTTTGCTAATGAATAGACAATGAACATGGATAACACGAAAATATGTTCCTGCTCCTGTAAAGGTTGGAAACTGTACACTGGACGTTGTCGATAAAGATGACAAACAAGCTGACGGCCCACCTGGTGGTAAGCGGTTACCACCGCCTATAGACACCTGCAATAACAAGGACAAGCACTTGATATTGCAGGTGCGTTGTCATCCTGAGGCCTAAGATGGAATGCCGTCCATACCCAGTAATTGGTAAGTCCTACTTCCAGAAAGAGGTCAATCGTCGGATCCAACTCGGCTGGGCAGCGTTCAGGAAGCTTCGCAGCATATTCTCGGCCCAACTACCGTAGTGTCTCAAGGCGAAAGTCTTCAATTCGTGTGTGTTGCCAGTAATGACTTCCGGAACTGAAATGTGGCCGCTTTCAATGGGCCTCATAAGAAGGCTCAAAGTTACCCAAAGGGCAACGGAAAAGGGCTATGCTTGGCGTTTCTCCAATCCTGGTTCGATCACGCAAAAAGGGCGTGCGTGATCGAATCAGAAATGATGAGATTCGCAGGAGATTTAAGGTCGCTGACATAGCCCAAAGAGTTGCGAACCTCAATTGGCATTGTTTAGGCCACATTGCTAATTGGAGGACTAAAGGCCGTTGGGACGGAAAGGTCCTTGAGTGGCGGCCGCGTACCGGGAGACCAGCGTTAGTAGGCCCCACAAGGTGGACCGACGATCTGGTGAGGGTCGCGGGAAGCGGATGGTGTATTTTTTTACTATCTTATAATTTATTAATCATCAAAAGTTGTCAAAATTAAGATAGTACAGTTTGCCGGTTCACAGTCAATTGAGTGTATAGTTAAGTTCAATAATAAATTTTACCTATCAGTGATTACTACTACAGAATATTATTATGTGGATTCGATTTTTCTTATTTGTTGTAAAAACAGAAACGCGCATTGTCTTCTAACTGTAATTAAGGTAATTTCGTATTTCTATCATCATTAAACGTAATTCCGGCTATCAAACTAAATGGTCGTAACGATCAATTACTTACATCTATTGATTACACAAAATCGTGGTATCCAGGCAGTTTGATAGTAATAGACATTAAACTGAACCATTACTATCGGCGTTCGTGTAAGATAATCGTTAGAACTGCTAACATGGCCGTTGATTTAAACTGGTAATAAAAAGAACTTGTCTTCGAATGAAATTGATCGGAGAATTATTAGGATATTTTCGGATGATGCTTGCTGCTATTTATCTGCTAGTAGATAAATATCGCATACGAGCGATAGACTCCCGGTAACTTGATAATTATATTTTATTAACCCCCGATGAAAAAAGTGGGGTGTTATTTTATTTAGTTTCACGTCTCTAGCTTCAAGACCCTTTAAGCCAGTCATAAATGTATTTTCTTTAATTCTTCATCGATTGCATTGGAATTTGGAATGATGGTGTTAGATATATCAATGGATGTTGGCAGAGTTTGACGCGAAATATGAGATATCAGTCTCCATGATGCTATTTTGCTGAGGTAGATAACCACGATAAAATTGTCAACGTCTTTCACACCATCAAAACTTTTATTCAAATGATCTTCCAATTGCACGCCAACACAAACACTTGTTTCATGAAACTACACCAATTAGTTTTAAGAACTACCGTCTTACCATTATTGGATGTTTGCTTATGTCGCTCATGTACCTACATTCATTTTATGTCTTAAGTTTCTCAATAAGTGAATTGTATATTCTTTTGAGAAATAAAGTATCTTTAACCATATTTTATAACACTTGAATGGTGTGGTGTTGAGTGGGGATCATTTAAAAACCATGTCTTGTGGCGGTATTTAATTTACACACATTTTTTTATTACAAAGGTTTATATTTTAACGTGTTACGCTTACGCTGTACTTAGGTCGTGCAAACGCGAATACTTATAAACTGTCAAGAAACCTGCACCTACCACCATTTTCGCTGCCATATGCCATGCTTTATCGCAAATAAATTGCAGAATTAAACATATTTGACGTTTTATAGAAATATCACCATAATTTATCACTTCTGCAGGTGATGACGAAGTCAGCTAACACATTACATCCCATATAAGGTCTCAAATACGCCGAGGTCAAACCAAAAAAAGTAAATGTTGTCAAAGTGACGTTTAGTTTCCCGCCAACGCGATGCTCAGCCTACGCTTGGAAAATTAAAGAAAACAAATGTTTTTATCTGAGAGTTGTTTGTATCAAGATTAATAATTCGATTTGTACTGCATTGAATGCCTACTTAGAAAGGCTTTTCGGAAATTTTATTTAGAAACTGATTGAATATAACAAGTGGTTATTAATTGTAACGACGATGGTGTCATGTACACACTACGCTGATTGGTATTTCTTTTGATTGTGTAACTGACAACTGGTTATGGTGATTTTGATGCTTTTACGAAACTCCTAAAGTAGTAACTTTGAGTGACTTTATGTCAGTAATTAATTCAAAGTACGCTTTCGAAAACAACTGTCAACTTAGAAATGATAAATTATGGAAATGAGGAGTGACAGAGAAAGGGCTATAGCTTCATTTTCCAACAGCTTACGCAAGCTTGACATTACGACCTTAGTATTTCAACTTAATAGTAACAGTTGGTAATTATTTTACGCCCACCTCATTTATAACTTAAGTAATTCCAGTTTTTTTAACTATCTTAAGAATACACGTTAGAATAGTATGCTAGTTAAAAAAAAATATCTTTATAACATATGTGTTGCTATTCTTAAGTTAACCGTTTTTTATCAGCCCATAATAAAAATAGTTTATTATTTATTAACTTTTGATTATATATAATCAAAGTTATTATTAACCTACAATATATCCAAATAAATTTGACAAAATAAATTGACTGATTGTATGTATTTATTCACACACTCGGTTCCTTTCCACAAGCGATGTTCTTGAATTTTGACCCATTGTATGCATAAATTCAGTCGACCTTAACACGAGCTGGCCAAGAAATTCTGTTGAAAAAAATACCTCACTCCATAAACTGCAGTCGTACTATGAGTTAAGGCCAAAAAGACGGAGGCCTAAAAAGGCCGGGACACAACCACACGGTAAATAATTCATGCATTATTACTCAATCATGGGCAACGGTGAATGTTTCAGTAAATACTTTTTGCTCGCGTCCCGTTCGTACCAGAGACGTTTTTCTGACCATATTGTCCTGTCTGTCGCCGGTCTGCCCGAACATGCCCGTTGAAAAAGATGAGTCACACACAGAGGAAAGCTGTATGCGTATTCCGTAGCGCAGAGTCACTAGAAACGATATTTATCAAGGAAAAGTGCTAGAAATATTGTAAGCATGACCAGCAGAGATCTTGGTCTTCAAATCGTTTTGATATTGAGTAATTGTGTACTTTTTGCCGAAGCAGACATTGTGAATAGAATTGCGATGAAGTGTCGTAACATCACAAGTATCATTATATTTGTTTGTTTGTCTGAACTGTTTCATCATCATCATCTTCCGTCTGGAAGAAACACATGAGGAGCTTGGGCCTTAACAGCACAACGCTGGCCCAATGCGGGTTGGTGGACTAAAGCGGTTGCAGTAACAACCGGGACCAACGGCTTAACATGCCTTCCGAAGCACTTCGAAATAATTTTGATTGACTCATCCCGGGACCGACCATGGCGAGAGTTGCTTTGTTTTCGTAATCGAAACCAGAGCGTTTAAATCACTACGCCCCACCGAATCGTTTAGAACTTGTAAATCAAATGACATGAAAATGTTGAAAAAAAAACAAATATCGGTTTTATCGCGGTGCGTTAGAGACAGGTTGAATATGAATCTTCGAATCCAATCGTATTCTGACAGTTATGCTGGATTTATAGTTTAGATACCTGCTTCGCTCACCGGCACGTCACTGAGAGCTGTATTCTACATCAATGTCACATGAAGTTGACGCTTTACACTGATGGCAATTGCCAAATGTGTCACTTTTCGTAAGTTAGTGAAGCCTTTTGTATTTATTTATTTAATCTGAAAAGCTTTCAAATCTAGTCACGGGCGCATGAGCGTTTAGGTGCAGAATGTCCAATTTGCAAAATGTCCAGCGAGGGTCTCTCCATGATAAGATTTCTCCAGATGACGCAGAACGCTAAACTGGCGCATTTCGTAAGAAACGTGTACCAAGTTTAAAATAACGGTCTTATTAAGCGTCACAGTGACCTGACGAAAAAGAATGGGCGGTCGGTCACGCTGCGGAAGTTACAGGTGCGCCAGCGTTCACTTTCGATGGGTTACTGCGATTTATTTTTATAGCTTCATGCTACTTAAGGCCAGGTCTCGGAAGACAGTTTTCTTAAATTTCACAACCTTTGAAGACAGATTCACAATGTTACAAATAAAAGCCTGAGTAGTTGACTGGCAAATACAGATTTCTGTCAAATAAAATTCTACATTCTGGATGTCGATCTGGAAAACACCTCGTAATTTATGTGTTTATTATTTGAATATATTTTTTTTTATGTTAAAAGAGGCTGTGGACAAAATCTCTCTCCACCACTTCCCACTTTATGTCCACTTATTAAGAGAGAAAATATGTTGTGTTCTCTTTCTTTCTGTCTAGCGAAGTGAGAGACACTCTTTTGTCCACTCCCTTTGATCTGTGCTTTTCTTGTTTTCTTTAAATCTCCCTTTTTTATATTATTTTATTGTATCTCTGGTTTCAAGACCTTTTGAGCCGGTCATAAAATGATATTTGTATTTTCTTCAGTTATTGCATTGAAATAACAACATGGCCCATTTGCTTAACGTTCGTGACTTCCTTAGCTCGATGGAATTATGATTGTCGTGGAAATCTTGAAGGGAAGCCTTTATCTGCCGATGGACATCCTGTAGCTGAAACGACGACGATGATGATCAGGGACCAATCATAGCGAAATTGCTTTGTTTTTGTATTGAAACTTCACCAACTATCTCCTCAAACAACTAACTCATACACTATTAAATCATTCTCAAATCTAAACGTCGCAAGATTACTCAAAGCTCGGACTATCGTCGTCTTATCTCAACAAGGGCCAGTCGAAAAACAAGTTTACATTTGTATCGAACAAGTAATCGCAGTATTCCGCCGATAATACACCTCTAAATGTCGGTTGGCCGCGTTAACTCAACCCAGCTGATCGATACACGAAACACGACCTGCCATCGATATCTCGCTGGCCAGTATCGAATAACGATATCGATATGGTAATATCAAATAAATCAAATTTTGGAAAGCCGATTTGATAGACGTTATTGATTGTGTCCGTGTCAATAATTTGCCTACTTGAATGCTACTTTGTTACACAAATCGCGTAATTGGAATTGTGATATGACAAAAATATTTTGAGTATTGAATGCGAGCGTTTTATTACGTACTTATTTTTGATGCTTATACTTAGTAGGTACTGTAGGGAGCTAAAAAATTTACAGATATAACCATATTAGATATAACCAAAAGTGGCGAGGTGTAATTACAGTTTATTTAATTTTTTCCTCAATTTTTTATAAGAAAGTTGGAATTTCAGTTACATTTATTTCAGTATAGAGGAGGAAGGACGAGCAAGGAGGCCTGCTTTAAGATTGACGCACTGTGGTCACGGTCTGTGTCACGGTGAAAACACCACCTAATAAATAATGGGTACACTGAGAAAAATGACATCTGAACCTTCGGCTACCTGTAGCTGAAAATAGTGGCCACATACTTATACTATAAGGTCCAAAAATATATGTAGATGATAAAAAAAGTTCTATATGTTTATTTACGATTATTATGACCAGTAACCTCTGTATACCTGTATTGTGATTGTGCATTGTCCGATAGCTTGAAAATAACGATAATACTTTTGACATTGGGTACCTACTTTGTTGGTACGTTGATATACCTCCTCTTTTAATTCTGCTAAAAGTTATAATTTTTTAACTACAAACTACAAACATTGTAATTTAATATTTGAAAAGAGTGACTACAGGAGTTTGTTGCCGGAATCTTCTCGGTGGTTCAACTTTTGGAACCGGTGTAAATTGAGACATGACAGACAGAGACTATGACGTTATTAGTTAAGAGGCTGATAAACGCCAACGACCTTGAGAAAATGAATTTCGAAGCCCCGCCCACTAATATTTCCGATAACGTGACTCCACAATACTACACCGACGAGCCGCGTAACTAATACAACCTCAAAAGCGCCAACTTAAAAAAAATGCCACTAGATGGCGTGCTCCACGTGCTTTATTCCATAGACCATTATAAAAATAGAAATGAACAATAAAAAACTAAACACTTTTATAAAAAATATATGTGGTATTTTTAAATTAATGGTTAATATTTTACACGGTCAGTATACTTATTTATACTAACAAATTTTACTAAGGAACCTATTATGAAATCGAAACATGAAAATCAGGGATGCAATTACAAAAGACAAATCATAATAGTTTTGACATACGTAATTTCATGTCAGATGTTATATAAATTAGAGCTCGACTTGAATAAATTTTGGTTTTGAAACGCCTTGTAAATTTTTAAGTGCATGGATAGCCCAATCCGACACTATGAGAAATAGCGAAAAGTACTCAAAGAACTCTCGAAAACGTAAAAGAAAATCTAAACTGCATCATTGGATGTTTACAAAATATTCCTAGCCAGGAATCAAAACTATTGTTTAAAAAAACTCACATGGTGTATTACACCATTTGATTAGATTCCAAATTACAAAATTCAAGCTTCAAGTAGGTTTTGCTTTTAAAAATTATGCTACAAAGTACGAAGCAGTATACAAAAAGTTACTAGTAATCAACGAAACGTCGAACCAAATGTAAATTATTGGCACGATGTTATTAAAACGTAAAGTGGATTACTCGCACTTGTTTACATTTTATTTCTTTTTCACTGTGGCCTTTAACATTACTTTAAAACATGTAGCAGTTTATAAAAATCCAACATTTCCCTTCCGTTTTCCATATGTAATATCTTCCCGGAATTTATTGTTCCTTGTATACTATCGAATCGTGTAATGATAGTGTTTTTTTTTTCAAAATCAACGGGTTCTATTTCTACCTTAATTTTTGATTTCTCAAAAATCTAATGCTGCACTTTTAGTTTTTATCGAAATCGGTCCCGATACTCTTTTGAGTACTTTTCGCTATTTCTATTTGGTATTCGGAATCCATAATAGATTATTTTTTTATCCAAATCGTTTAAGCAGCTTAAGTGTTAAAATGTAACACACAGAAAGACACAGTTACTTTCGCAATTATAAGAGCATGGATGTGTCATCTCATCACAGTAAAAATAATGTCAGTTCGAAGTAATAGCTAAGTATTTATAATTAATCAAGTAAGTATTTATTTTTTTAAGTTAAGAGCGTTTACGCCGCAGGGCTTTCAATACAAACTTAATTTTTTAACAAAAAGTGAATGCCGTAACATTTCAATTATTACTTCAATGTCGGAAACGTATTAATGATATAGAACTGACTATAACAGCTTTTTAGTCATCACAGGAATGCGATGATTAATGATATATTAAAATGTGTGCTGTTTAATATTTATTCATGTTTCGATACAGAGTTTTGTCGATAAAATAATAATAATACTATGAAATATACTTTCTATGAAACGTATGAAACTTTATTCGATTGTATCAAACAGTAATGATTGGTTATTATGTTAATCAAGAAATTCAGTTATTAAAATTCTGGAATAGTAATCTTTGAAATGATATACGGAATTGAAAAATTATGTGTTTTAATAATTACTGAATAAATTTAATAAATAGAATGGGGATGTTGCCTAAGTTTTAAATTGGCACTATTTTTCACAAAATCGGTAAATATGTGCTACAACTACCCAAAGAAACAATTCAAACTTAAAAGATATGAAATATTGTTAAAATTGTACCCATTTCAAAATAAAAATTGGACATTTATTTTCAAAATTTATCAAAAATGATAATGTAATTAGATTGCTGACATCAATTAAAGCAACTATTATAATGACAACTATTAATAAAAACATACTTAATACATAGTTATTATTAATTTTGTCAGTATGCCCATACATTTCTTAGTAATATGGGAACGTGTGACGTCACCTGTTCTGCAGATTTTCTATGAAGCCTTTTTGGAAGTTGCGCCGCAACATATCAACATACCACTATATCTATGAAAGTATTGATCTTAGACATACTATTTCTTTTGCAATATTTCTTTATGGTTATAAACTTCTTATTTATGAAATAAAAAAAAAGTTGTCAACTACCCTATTGCTGAGAGCTAATTTGTGCTACAATAATATAGTGGAAAGAGGACATATTTGAATCATTTGACAAATTTAAAATTCACATTAAGAAAATTCTAATGTCCAAAGGTTACTATACTATTAACGATTATATAAATGACAAAAATGCTTGGTTGTAACTTATAATGTCATATAGTTATTTCCACCAATAGCATTTCATTGATTTTGTGGTTGCTGGAAGATGTCATGCTCTCTATAAGTTTCTGCGGTGGTGGCGTCGTGTGCCGGGTCGCTCCGTTCCCTATGATATGGTTGAGCGGAGCGATGGCTGGCACATGCGTCATACTTGTGAACAGGTGCCACTAGTGGAAATGGTCATCTCTAAGCTTCCTTGATTTTGTAATAATTTACCTACATATTCATCAATAGTATCATTTTTGAGGGATTTTTGAGGTATATGGCATTATAGGATATTATATATAAAACAATACAATTATTATTGTAATGACGTGCTCAGACAAGTGTTTAAAATTAATGAAAGATGTTTAGCTTTATTAGGTCTTTGTATATTAATTGTTGACCTTTGTGTATTGTAATACCTATATTGTGAAGGTGCATTGTCGGACAGCCTTTAAATACAGTAAATATTCTTATCATTAGGTACTTATTGGTACTTTAATATACCTTTTTTATACTCTGTGCGACACTGCGCTGCTAAATACTATTACTGTGTAATTAAACATTGTAACTTAATGATTGAAAAGAGTGACTACACGAGTTTGTTGCCGGAATCTTCTCGGTAGTTCAACTTTTGGAACCGGTGTAAATTCAGACAGACTGACAGACAGACAGACTGACTGACGGACAGACAGACAGACTGACTGACGGACAGACGGACCGACAGACAGACCGATAGACAGACTGACATAACATTCTTAGCTTACGTAGATGCAGATAAGACAGAGAGACAAACATTATGAAATTGTTAGTTAGTTAATATTATTTTTATGTGATAGACTTAAGGGTTTTTTTGTTGACGATTCAAAAGTGCTTCTTGGGGGCCTAATTGAATAAAGATATTTTCATTTTCATTTTTTCATGCATAGTTTGCCGGTACAAAAGTTGAAATATAGAATACTCAACAGAGTGGACTGGAATGGACAATTGAACACCGTTCTACAATTTTTTACCTATTTTTCAGTAAACTGTGTATAGACCTGGCCGGGTCTACATACATTTTTCAAACACCTCTTTTATAGCATATGATAAAAGTTCTGGTTTTAAAATTTACATATAAAAGAACCTTTAAGCCTAGGCTAGGCTTAAGCTAATTGAGTGTTGTATGCATTTAATAATCTAAAATTAACTGTGTCTGTTGTTCTTCATGAATCACATTTTGTAACCGGAAAAATTAATATTGTAAAGAACAGAAACGAACCATTCGATATCTTGATTATTTTTAACACTGCCGGTTCTGACAATTACGTAGGTCTATGAAATAAACCAAACTTATTTTATGGTTCTATATAAAAACTTTGTTGAAATTTATCTTTGTATTATGTAATACATATAAATACTTAATTTTTTTTTTACTTTCCTTATTCATTATTAGATAAACAAAGAATAATAATAAAATAAAAAATATTAATAAATAATTAATAAAGAATGAAAAAATAAGAAACATTAACAAAAAAGGACTAAAAATAAACATACATAAAAATAATAATAAAAAAAAAGAATAAAAAAATTTGATACATTTGTTTTTTCTATTTATAGTTAAATCGTTTTTTATATTTATATTTTTTTTACTTTCATATTTCATATTCAAAAAACAAATAAGAAATAAAAAAATACAAATAATAAAATAAAAAGTTGTGAACCATTGAAGGTTTGAACCCCTACCTCTCGGATAGTAAGTCGAGCATCTCAACCCCTACACAATCGCGACAGAGTCGTTTAGTTCGAAATTAACTATCTAAATTATACAATATACTTATACATTTCCCTTCAAGTAAAAATAAACTTACTTCACAACTTCCATCTGTGACTGTGAATCTGAATAAGTACAACTTTCGAGATGATTATGGAGTTTTTGATAGTTCCTAAAATTAGATAAAATTAGCTATCTAACGAAAAAATAATCAGGTTATTATTGTGTTATTTACCCCCGTACGATTGGTTTTTGACTCTTTTTAGACTTTTTTCTTGGTTTTCCATAGTCCAAAATAATATTTATACAATAAATTTTTTATTTCATAAATAATATTATTAACGAAATAAAATTTTCACAATAAAAATTTATGAAATTATTTACTCATTTTCGTCTATCTACTATAATACCTCACATAGTAATCACTAAAACCTAAAATATAATTGTCTATTTGATATTTGCAAATTAAAACAGACGCAGACTGATATTATTAAGAGCCGCGAGCAAAAAAAGTGACACAGGTCCACCTAGCAGCACGCCTCGGCGATCACTGTCGTTTCCTCTACAAATGAAAGAGAAGAATGGATAATGGCGCGAGTCGCTATTGAAATCGACTGAAGAATTCAGAATAAATTTATTTACTAAAAAACTAGCTACTTATTTGAAATTTTAAAACATCAATATTATAAAATTTAATATAACAAGTTTGTTTCCTGAAAACCAGAAAAAAACCTTTGACATATATTGCAGAATTTGTTCTGAAAGCTGATTTTGTTGGGTGACTTTGGCATTTTTTTTATACAAAGATTTTGATTATAATGTGTTTTGTGGACATGCATATTATCAGAAATATGTCCAAGAGTAACATATATTTTTTTCATTGCGTTTATTTCAACAGATTGTGCTAAAAAAAGTTTTAAGTAACGCTCAATTAGCAATTATCAGCCTCTTAATATGTTTTTTTTAATGTTTTTTGTGATAGTTATAAAAATGTGTTTTTTGACGATTTAAGAGTGCTTCTTTGTGGCCTATTTAAATAAAACTTTTTTTTCTTTCTTTCCTTCATAACTTATGGTCACCTAGCCAAAAATAAAGTTGCTTACAGGTGCACCGTTTTGTTTAATCAAATCAACTGTAATGATAGCTCGCAAAATTTTGGTCATTTCAAATGCAAACGAAATACTTTAATTAAAAAAAAACAGTGTACGTACAAGAAATGAATCCATATTTATAATTCGTTACCACTTTTCATGCGCGGGTATATCCATATGTTCAGTATCTTACTGGCTCATTCAAATAAACTCATCCCGCTGAACGTTATCCAATTTTGCTTCCAATAAATCGATCACCACTTCTCCATCACATCGAAGCATCTGAATTACTTAGCCTCAATCTTTCAGGTGCTCGCTGAAACATTTCAACACTTTGTTTCAATTGAAGGTCTTGTTTCTGAGCTGGATACAACGATAAGGCTTATATGAATGTCTATAAGTACTCCATCCCCATTCAAATGTTGGATATGAAGTCTATCAGTTCTGTAGCTACACAAAATACTAATAATGCTATGTATATTATTCGTCATTGGCCTATGCCCAGCAGTGGGCGCCTTTAGGCTGAAGTGATGATGATGATCCATTAAAATGATTAAATATTGTATACTTTCTTACTAGTAATTTCTAGAAAGTGCTGAGAGTATGAATAGGTACATATTTTTGTACGGGGCAGCATACATACATACACCTTTACGAACGTTAGGCTGGTTAAGCTTACAAAAATTCTGATATTTATTTATTTATTTATTTTTGGAAGACTAATGACTACATAAACAAGGTATAAATGCTATTAAATACATGAAGTCTGTGAAAGTCTCCGCATATAGAAGAATTATAATAATAAAAAATGGATTGTACACCGTACACACATAAATGCACTTATTTTATTTATTTGTATTTAAAATGACACCGTTTATTATACATCACCAAAAAATATATTTCTTAACTTTTATGAGGTTGCAATGTTTTGTTTTAATTACCTACTTACTTGTGTAATGTCTATATTTTTTTTCTAAATAGGTACTTGCTTGTTGTCATAAAAACTTGTTTTTTATTAATTTGTTATTCGTTTTCATTTAGGAATGCTGTTCTCTTTCAACTGTCACCTTTATCTTTAGAGCGTCAAGTCTGATAATTGTACAGCTTTTATAGCATGTATGCGCATTCAAAGATCATAACGGGCGATCACAAAACACCCGTAAAATATTAATTAACTTGACATCCTTTTTCCAGCAAATTCTAATCGTTAACGGATCTTTTTTATTTTTTTATTTATGCAAGTAGTTGTTTTACCGGTGTTTTATGGAAATATACTTAGTTACTTATGCAAATAATTTTATGTAGGTTACTATGTAAAGCGCCGGTTATGTATTTGATGAAATAAAGCTATGTTTTTGTCGCAGCACTATTAAAATGGTGCAAATATTTTTGTTTATAAACAATTAGTTATTAAATAAATAGATAGACACATAGTAATTCTTCATTTTGCACATTTAAATTACACATAAATATCTTCTATAGAAGCGATGTCTACCAGACAACTATAAGGTAGGTAGGAAGAGGAAGTTTACTCAAAAATAAATAAATATATACCAAAAGGCTGGACCGTTCTTGAAATGTTACTTAGTTACGGGTTTCTACAGATATCACATCTACTCATAGAAAATACTTAGGGGTTCCTTATCTTATGGTCTAAGCTTTATAGCACATTGACACTGATCTGTTGGGCACGGACCTTAATTACTTAAATCTAAGTTATGATCCAGTCCTTCATTACATTTTGACCAGTGGGCTAACTCGCCGACTAATTTAAGTAGTTAAAGGTAGTTCTGGTTAAATTACCTAGCCATTGCTATGGTATAGTAAATAAGTTAAACATTATTGTATATATACGTGCAGTATATATAATACAATACGTGCCTATAAAATTTGAGGTTTGCCCTCGATTTCCCTGGGATCCCATCATCGGACCCTGACTTGGTCACAATGGGACCACCTGAAGAGTAAACTATCGAATAAAGAAAGCAATTTGAAAATTGGTTCACAATTGACAGAGAAATCGGTGAACATACTTCCAAAAAAATACGTACAGTGGGACATAATATCTAATAGTTAAGTAGTAGTTATTTATTATGCAAAAGATCCGATGATCATCACTTTAGCTATCAAAATAAGTTTCTGACTGTAATAATATGTTTGGTACATACAACGTCACGTGTAAGTGTCAAAGGAAATTAAACTTTATTAGATGGCAATAATTTTCACCATAGACACAGCTCATGAAATTATGGGTAAGATAGTACAAAACCATCATAAGTGAACAAGTGAAAAATACTAAAAGCCTGCAGAAAAATACAGATGATCTCACCGTTAATATGACAAGTGCCAAGATAAGTGCCAATTAAAGTCCGTGAGTCTGAGTAGGTTTCAACTAAATTTAGATAGTTAATTAAGCTTTAATTACAATATAAAATTAACTGTATGTCTACACAATGGCTACATTTAGCGATGTAATGAGGAATCTTCTGCATCGACTCTTCGAGAAGGTACCAAACCTAGCTCATTCTCATAAATGATCACACCTGTGTTGTCTATGTATACAGTACCGTTGTATTTATTGCCTGTTTAATAGTCAGGGATAGGTCTAAGTTAATGCTAAATACAGCTTTTTGCCTTAACAATCGGCATTAGCGCAAGAAACTGTATGTTATGTTTTGTTATGGCGCTGGTCAACAAGGTCCAATTTGGTTTATTAAATCCTCTTTGCGAAATAAATAAAGAAAAAAATATTGTAATAAATTTATCCCACATTAAATAATGAACTCTAAAAATAACAATAACACACGAGCCCGAACAAGGATTTTCCTGTGTTTGAAACGTCTGCTTCTATCTCTGTCACTTACATAGTAGTTGACAATGATAGAAAATTTACTATATTCTTCCTCTTAACTATACCTAAATCGATTTAGCTAAGCCATTTAAAGTTCTTTTGTGGAATTTTAGTTGCTATATAAAGTCGATAGCTCCGGTAACTGTTTTCATGGGTACAGTCTAAGAACGTTTGTTGGCTATCAGGTGCGTTAATGACTTTGTTCTTACCTTGTAGACCTGAAATAAGGATTTCTTACTGGTCAATAATACTGGTATGTACATGAACTCTTACCTAATGATATGCCAGCCGGCCTGCGCGAGCGTAACTCATCTACAGAAAGAGTTGTTTGAAACTTTAAGCGAGTTAGACGATACGTTTGGCTCGGTTTGACTAAGCGCTTACTATCAATCGTTTGCCATTAATTAGCTGCGCACTGTGCTTTATATTTTTGGATACAAATTGATCCTATGGAACACAACAAAAACAGTGATTTCTTCGACATGACCAAATAAAACAGTTTCAAATATCAAAGCCTGCTCTGATTTTAGCTTCTATATCGGTCTGCTATCAATCTGGCCACCACCCCCCACCCTCACTGCACCTGCGCGCGCGCATCTTTATTATTAGACGTCGCGTCGCGACGCGCCGGTCGTTGACCTCTGCGACCCGCTTTCCGAAATATCGCGCACGTGCCGCGGAGATCGCGCTATTCCTATTTTGCTTAGCTATGTTTTAGAACAGCGAGGAGTGAGATTTTGTTGTATCGAAACGACTACAACAATACCTTTTTTTTCGGGGAGAAATCCGCTCACAGACCTACCCGCCGCTAGCTAAGCGACGGGCGTGTGTGTGGGAGTCACTCCGTGCCTGTAGCGGCACCAGGGATACCCTAACACTCCCCGGTAACTCCTCTGCATTTCGTGGGGACAGCCTGCGCTCTGCCGAAGGAATGTCACCAGCCTACCCCCGGGCCACCCGGTCTTGCGGCCGGGTTTCGGCGCCGATTGAGATCATCCAGAAGCACTTGGGCACTACTTACAGTACCTGGTTATGATATGCATCGCGTGCCAACATCTTTTTGGTCAATGGGACAAGCCTGAAATAATTCTGTTGTAGTATCACAAATATCTTCTACAGACCTGGTATATGGATATGGTTATACATTTTTTTTCTATTTGTATTTTTATTGTAATAATTGAAGGATATTTAAACTAAACCATGCCCTGGGACGGGAACCTGCGACTACCGAGGACTTGGATAATCCTGTGAATTTCTTCCAGTCGTATATATTTTTGCGTTCTAAGTTTTCGCTTACCCTCACAATGTCAAAACTATTCTATTTCATAATGGTTGTCATGTTGGACAAGAACATCCATCACATATCATCGGTAATTGTTCTTGTCCCTATCCCATGAATCATAATTATCGTGATATTAAATTTCAATCTCAAAAATGAAGGCTCTCATTCTAAATTGAAGTTAGAAGAAATATATTTTTTTAGTTTTATTAAAAAAATTCGTACTAAAGTTTATATTTTTGTAGTAACTAAAATATTTTTAAAAGCTTACATTCAGTTATTTATGGTATCTCAGTTGTCATCACACCACGGTCGTGTCAAAACAACACTAGTGACATGACAGATTAACATAAAATGGGGATTAGGAGAATTTATATCCCGTCGTAAAGGATTCCTCGCTGGTTTATGTGTGTCTGCTGTTGGAAATAAATAAATTGTCGCCCTATCTGTCTAGGAACGGGGTCCATTGACACGTTGTGATGCTACATCCATACCACAGGTTAGTGATGTATGTATCTACGATAATCTAAACTCATATTATATAGGTATGCGAAAGTAACTCTTTCTAAATCTGTGGCGTTTTCTTTCTAAGTTGAACAGGGCATGGAGATCCACGCGAGCGTATCCGCAGGCGACCACTAATATCACATAACGTAAGAAATGTATTTTTTACTGTTCCTAAAATCAAATAGTATCAGATATATTTCTTGCCTTTCTGATCCTGAATATTTAATAGAATTTCCAGAGAAGTGGTGACATGGAACTGATATTACTTTAAACTTGCACGAAATCTTTTCATTCATGACATGAAGATTTTTTGTCGGTAAAATTGAAAATGTATGCAATGTGCAGTGTCAATTTAGATTTAACCGTCAGCAGTTTCGATTCCCTTGTCATTCTCCAAGAGTCCAAAACTAAAAAATGCCCCTCTTTTTTATTTGTACTTCAACAATTAAATGTTTAATTTTAGATAAGTTAAGTTATTGACACTAATTTGAATAGTATCTGCACTTTTAATTGACAAGTTTTTAGATGTGCTTCCTTATAAATATGAATGACTTATTGACTAATCTGATCGGATTGTAAAAAACGAGTAGCACCAAAGGAAAAATGAAATTTAATCTCGGATTCTTTTATGAGAATCAGGGCCAACGTGCGCATATCTCAGAGCTGTCTGGGTGCACTATCCTCCCAAACGCGTCTGTCTGCGAGCCAAATCGATACTGAAAGTCAGGACGCAGTCTTTTTACTCATTTCCGTCTGCAATTTAAAGAATTCGTTCGCCTATTCTCTTTCGAAGAACTCTATACTATTGAGTATGCGCATGCGTTTACAGCTTCGATGATAAGGTTCTATAAATGGTAAACAATCAAAAATTCGCTCTTAAATCACATTTGTTCTATTTTAAAAAGATTTGTTTAAGGGCTCTAGTTTCGAGACCTTTTAAGCTAGTCCAGTCAAAAATGTGGTAAGATCCTCATGTATATCATTGTTTTCTTTATTATTTGTGTAAGTGTAATTATTTTTGCATTGAAATGTGGGTGTAATACATGCATCAATCATTATCAATGCGTTATGGGAGAGTTTAGCGCCAAACGTGATGACAGATTCTATTATGTTACATATTTCACGCATATGAAGAGAAGGCAAAGGTTTAATTAGGGCGATATGCCCATACGGCCATGTCTCATATATATTGAATTTAAATCAAACGATAAGTATAAGCTGGTACAGTTTAGGCCAAAAGTATAGTCGCTAGAAGGAAACCTAATAAAAGAATTGCATTTGTAACGTGTTACGCAAACGCAATTTAGTTACAGGGAATTGAAACTGTTTATTACGAGAGCAATAGTCCGATGTGGCGCAGTTTTTACTGTCGTTCTCGGTATTAAATGTTCGCGGAATTGCGCAGCATATGGCGCGCACGCGGCTAGCGGGTTGAGGCGATTGTTGCCTTTAAATGCTGAAAATGTACTGCGGTTATAACCATTTTTCTTAGAATAATTACAGGATACAACCCTCTAAAAATTATTTATAATATTACTTACATACACCGAATGTCGTGGTTGTTTTGATTTTTCCAATAGGTGCACTGGCTACTGTTCCCGTCAATCCAAAACACAGCGAACTGTTTCACGGCTGAAATAAGAAAGGCGGTGGTGCCTACCCAGACGACCCTACATACGCCTATACCACCTATTAAAAGTCCTCCAGTTGCTTTCTTACACATGACTCATTTCAGATTGCTGTAGTCATAAAACTTTTCATTGTTTGGTTTCAAACAGAGCAATAACCGAATTAATATTATTATTAAAACCACCTAGTAGTGATTGTTTATAAAAATGTGAAACGGGCAAGACATGTGAAGTGCTAACTTCTCTTGCCTCCAGAATATCATCGTCCTTCAAAGCCACCAGGTGATCTACTCTCAAATGAATTCGTTCTTATATTCGTCCATCCTGACAAAACATGGCGTCGTCGCAGGCTTTAATAATTATAGAGTATTATCCCTTATAGCTTCAGCGCTCTGGATATTCCAAGCGACAGTGGGACACCGCCCCGCGAGGTTTGGTCCCTAAGGACTCATCAAGGTTCTCGCATCCTTAAACCCCTGGTTATGCTGTAATGGCCATATGCTGTCATATGGCCTTTATTTTAGTCAGTCCAAAAAGAATTAAGACTATATTTTACTAAGATATTTGTGAGACATTTACATAGGTACTTAGTTACCATACTATTCAACGCCATACTTTTTGTGATATGAAGTGACATAGTAGGTACTAAACCGTTCAGCCACTTCTTTGCTGGACTTTCGATTGACTAATGAGTTGACAGTTGTTTTCATAAAGTCACTGTTAAACCCCGGGTCCATTTCCGAAGCACTTCCAGTCTACTATAGTTGTTGAAACTGTTCCACTTCTTGCGGAATAGGTGCTAGAGTACCTATACTTAGTCTTATTCGATATATTCATTTTATACGTCAAGGCGATATGAATTTAATCAAACAATCATAATTGAGCACCCGATAAACTTATCGTTTTAAATATCAGTTGAAAATCGATTATGATTGGTAGAAATTTTTGAGCAATTTTCCTTCGGTGAAAAAGCTGAAACTGTAACAAAATACCAAGTTAAGTTTCAAATCCAACCACAACTTAACTTTCGGTTTGCAATTTCAATGAAGCTATATTAACTGCACATAAACTGCAATTCTGCAGCTAGCTTGCAGTACAAACGCAGACAGTCATAATAAGCACAAGCACCACGTGCAATTGTTAGGAAAGGTCACAAAAGGAACAAAAAGTTGTCAATTGGTCGTTTTAATGGTCGATTATCGAACCGTTTCAGACCTACTTTATAGTGTGTCACAGCCAGAAACCTAGTAAAACCCAAAAAAAAAACACTAAATTCACTGTCTTCAGAAAATACTTGCTAGTCTCGCAACATCCGCTGTTTTGTTCGTGAAAATAGCAGCGCTCGTCTTCTCGTCCTTTTTTTCAACCCGGCTCGACTCGTGCCAGTAATGAACAGGGCTAATAACGTGTTAAATTATAATAACGTTATATTTGCCGGCCCATAAGCGCACAATGCACGCGTGCGATCCGCCCGACGCGCGCCGTTTGCTCCGAACGTTAATTAGCAACGTCCAATTGATATTTTATCTGTTTTTCAGACGGTTCGTCAAAGTCCTTAATGATTTATGTTATTTTTAGTGCGTTAATTATTAAGCTCGCTTTCAGAGCGTGAATCCTTTTTAAGTTTAGTTATTTATTTTGTATCACGTCAGGATCATCTATACAGTAAATATAGGGCTGGCTTCTGGTTACAAGATCTAAATTTTAATCTGAATACAGACGACAGTACTTTAAGTGTAACAGTTGCAATGACAAGTGAAATAGTCGCGCTTTCTTATTCATATTAGAAGAAAGAGATTGTACCTACCTAGTGTAGTTAAATTTAGCCTTAGTCATGTGCAGTGGGTAATAATTTAATAACGGTTATTGTTCGATTTTCCAAACTTATTTCCAATTAAGTTGATGCGTCCTTGCATGATCGGCATGTGCAGCTGGGTCTAGGAAGAAATGTTGTCCCGATACAGGAGTGAACGGTAATTAATAGAAGGTCACGTGGGGCCGTTAGCTTCGGGCTGCGCCCGCGCATCTCGACTTATATAGGAGCGGTCGGCGTCCGGCAGACTTTATATAGTAGGCGCCCTTTTTAAACGTTTACGCAATCCTACAACCAGTCTAGTGTGTTGCGTTTGAAAAACAAACGCTTCATAATGTTAGATTCTTAGAAACAAACAGATAGATCATTGTTGAGTCTTCTTCAACTAGATCTATTCTTTACTTACTGCGTAGTTAGATCAATCCTAACATGAATAATTTAACAGAAGTGAGAAGTTTAGAATACTTTTCTTCACAACAGCGGCGCTTTTGTTATTTTCATAATAATATTTTGACAGCATAACACATACGCGATAGTAACGTTTTGAGAACGTCTGAGCTCCATCTAGTTTTCCGGTTTCCGAAAAACTGCAAGTAAAACAAGACTAACAATTAGACACGTAAAATTATCCCACAGTTATTGTTAAGATTAATATTAAAAGCCGCCTTCCGCTGTCTTGGGCTATCGATATACCTATAAGAGACGAGCGTATCGATATCGAGATGGTGTTACTGGCACCGTTACGATACTAATTAGTGTTGCCAGTTTGTCGATACTATCGGTGGAGATGATTTCGTTTTTAAACGACGCCAATGTTTTTATCACGACTCATTTATCAGGCATCATTGGGAAATAATCAATGTAGGTAATCTAAGTTAGAAATGTCTAAATGTCCAAGACTACGGAATTTGTATTTGGATTTGTAGAAATTGTTTTACTGAAAACCTCTTTAGCTTCTGTAGTCTGTGTAAGGTTTACGTACCTAATTTATTTCTGTCATCAAATTTACGAAAGGGTTTTCACATATGCCATAATCTTATCTAAAACATCTTTAATTCATCTACTACGCTAATTTTGTACAAAAAAAATTCTTTCATTGAAGCGATCATAGATTATATTGTTTATGTTATATACGCATAGAGGCGTTCGCTTGCGCTTCGGTTGACCTGTTGATTATGGCAACAGCATAGAGTACCGTCCCTGTACTAGCCAAGCAACGCCTCTTCAACGAGATATACTATAGAAAAGTTTTTTTCGTCTTGTATTTAACTTCTCAACATACTAACGTAATCAAACCAACCTCAAAAATATTGATCAGCTAGTGACCGATAAATAAACAATTTGCAAAACGATTAAATATTCTGCTGATTTTAAATTTCTCCCTTTTCCTGTCAATTTCTGAAGATGCAGGCATCTGGTTGTTCTTCAGTCGAAAAAATGTTATTTGCAGTCTCATGATCATCATCAGCCTATCCTATACATATACGTCCCACTGCTGGGCACAGGCCTTCCTACATGGGAGAAACACACGCGTAGTTCTGGTCAACGGTTTAACGTACCTTCTGAAGCACGAAGGAGCTCGGGATTACATTTATTGACCCATCCGGCATCAACCATGTTGAAAGTTGCTTTGTTTTCGTAATCGAAACCAGAGCCCTCAAAACTCAATTACATTCTACTAATAAATGCAGTCTCTTAAAATGTAAGTAAATTGATCAGCTTTGAGAGTTGCCTAATTAGAATAATTACCATTAATATCTAACTTTATGTGACTTACCTCCTCAGTTTGACCGGTCGGTGCCTCGTTGCGTTATCTTTTATACGGGATCCTCCATAAGTGTATATCTTCATCTCAAACAAGGAACACTTTTGTCCCAGTTCTGAAGCGTTATCTCCGGCGGCCATCGTGGTTATCACACAGGAAGGTATACGGGACATTAGCGGTAGATTTCTGGAATTTATTATGTAAAATATCTATTAAGTAATTAATTGTGAAGTTAATAACGGTAATTCTAGAGACGACATTTTGTAAGGACTTTTGGGCGTCTATTAATAGTTCAATCCTTAGTTCAGTTGCTGTTCCATCTGCTACTGAAACGTCCTTAAAAGTATACCTTCTAACGAGGCTAACTAATTCAACTTTAATATTCTGTAATTTACAAATTGAATTAATCTTTCAACAGACTTCACGTCGAAAGATCGCTGCAGTTGTAGTTCACGCTGTTATCTGTAACGAAGTTGAATTCAAAGGTGAATTATATAGGATTACCTTTTGAGAAGTTAGATTTTAGCTTTCAGGTGGTGTATGACATGGATCCTTATTTACATTCAGTTTCGGGGCCTCCTTTTAATTTTTAACAAATTTCAAAAGAAGGAGATTGTACTTATATGTTCGTCTGTATCCTGTATGTATTTTTTTATGTATGTTGACGGATATTTTTGTCATATATAGACCAAATTTTTTTTTGCTGTTATATTAGTAGGGTCATAGTGTGTAGCAATAAAATAAACGGGAGCGTAGGCGTTAAGCTGAGTGAAAATAGTATAAAAGTATAATACACCCCCAGTAATTATTAATTTCTTCCATGAGAGAGGCGACAGTTATATCTTTAAAGCATATACGTAGTGTCCAGTGATAAATAAAGACCAGTGATATTAAGTCAGTATGTAACGTATAATAAAAAAAAACTTCCCCCATTTATATAAGTTTAAAATGAGATTTGGAAAGTATTGATTTTTTTCTCTTAAGCATCTTTTTATTACTCAATGGATATAAAGTCAATAATATCGCAAGATTTGCAATCAAAAGGCGTATGTACGAGAGCGGCATCGGCACCTTAGGAAAGCCTTATATGAGAAACCAAGAGCAATTGAATAAAGAGACTTAAAATATTTAATTAGCGACCAACATTGCTAATTAAAGGACGTTTGGTTATAAATCGCGAGAGGCTCGACCTTCTGTGGAATTAGGGTTGTCACAGATATGTTTATGTGTACTGTTTTATCTGTACAGTACCTACTTATTTATCTGACGACTGGTTTAAGAGACAAAAGTTTTTTTAATAAAAAATCCGGTACCAAGCAAGCATCCGCCTGATACCGGCCTTTTATAGAACGCTTTGAGCGCTCAAAGCGTTCTATATACAGACTGAGGTTGGTGGTTATGTATTATGATAATTTGACCTTTATTTAGTTGCTTATTTCTTTAGATATTGACATATTCAGGTAGGCCTCCAGTCCTCCCTGTGTATATAAACTATAAAAAAAAAATCTCATATTTTTTTTTGTACGTAATGTTAAAAAGAAAATTAAGTATAAAAGATAATAATATTCCTTTCCACTGAATTTTTTTTTTTTACTGAAAACATCTTAACTTAATTTTCCTCTCACCAATTTGATTTAGTTGAAGGCAGCCCTAATGTGGACAACCTGTGCCCTCGCAGATTCGGATCCTGGCAGCACACTGACCTTCTTTTCGCGCCTTTTTAGTGCCAGCTACTGAAATAAACATTTTGATGAATAGTCATTCCTGTAAACTTTGTCGGTTGAAAGTTAAGTTACTTTAATTTTAATTAAGACAAGTGGGCTTTCATTGCTGTGCTGGAGAGCCTCCCCGTGTGTTGTTGTGGGATCGCTTATCGCGTTGAATGTTTTCTAGTGAGCATCCAACGTAAGGGGCGGTTCCGCAATAGCTCCGGCCGGCGAATCCTGGGCAATCGCGAGCGAGCAATTCGCCATAGAGCCGTATAGAGGTGGTTATAAAGATTAGTTGAACCCTTGTGGGTACAAGGGCTCAACTGATCCGGGCGACAGAGCAGTCGCCCGGATTGTGAAAGGTCGCGAGTTCGATCCCCGCCTCAGGAAGTGAAATTTTTCTAGTTTAGATATTTTTATAAGTGAATAATTTTCAAACATTTATTATAATGTTAAAATGAAAATTAAGAATATTTGAAAGCAATGCCCCAACTTAACCGAAGCTTAGGTATTTGTAAAAATACTCGTTTCGTATGTTGAAATAGAACATTTCGACATTGTAGGGTAGACGTTAGCTTATAAAACAAATACAGATAGACTAGAAGAATTTCACAGGTTTATAAATCCCAAGATCTGGGTAGCTCATATGGTTAGAGCAGTCATCCGGATTGTGAAAGGTCGCGGGTTTGATCCCCGCCTCAGGACGTGATTTTTTTTTCTAGTTTAGATATTTTATAAGTAAATAATTTTTCAAACATTTATAATAATGTTAAAATGAAAATTAAGAATATTAAGTATCTAATATAATTTCATATTGGTTGTTTACGTTTATTGCATCTTATACTAATATACAAACGGATTAAAGTAGTAATCGTCTAATCAAACTGCAGAAAATAAATACACTATAATAGTAAAATCATATAGTTATTTATTCTGTGGTAAAATGTACACTAAGGGTATGTACATAAGGATGAAATTCAATGAATATCTCCGTTTCCTGCGCAGGTGCGCAGTGTCAGAGTGCATTGGTGAAAAGCGCATTTCACCATGCGCCCGCGCAGCGCGTTCGTGATTTGAACAATGCGATCTGTGTTTACAATTATATATCGATGGCTGGTTCTGCTGTAACATTTTATGGTTAATATCTATAATACTATAGTGTTAGAAGAACTTGAAAATGTATAATTTTGAAATGCTTTATTTTCAAACAGTTACGAAATAACAAAAGGGTTGTTGTATCTTTCTTTACATTGAATGGTTGAGCGGAGCGATGGCTGGCACATGCGTCATACTTGTGAACAGGTGCCACTAGTGGAAATGGTCATCTCTAAGCTTCCTTGATTTTGTAATAATTTACCTACATATTCATCAATAGTATAATTTTTGAGGGATATTTGAGGTATATGGCATTATAGGATAGAAAATATAAAACAATACAATTATTATTGTAATGACGTGCTCAGACAAGTGTTTAAAATTAATGAAAGATGTTTAGCTTTATTAGGTCTTTGTATATCAATTGTTGACCTTTGTGTATTGTAATACCTATATTGTGATGGTGCATTGTCGGACAGCCTTTAAATACAGTAAATATTCTTATCATTAGGTACTTATTGGTACTTTAATATACCATTTTTTATACTCTGTGCGACACTGCGCTGCTAAATACTATTACTGTGTAATTAATTAAACATTGTAACTTAATGATTGAAAAGAGTGACTACACGAGTTTGTTGCCGGAATCTTCTCGGTAGTTCAACTTTTGGAACCGGTGTAAATTCAGACAGACTGACAGACAGACTGACTGACGGACAGACAGACAGACTGACTGACGGATAGGCGGACCGACAGACAGACCGATAGACAGACTGACATAACATTCTTAGCTTACGTAGATCCAGATAAGACAGAGAGACAAACATTATGAAATTGTTAGTTAGTTAATATTATTTTTATGTGATAGACTTAAAGGTTTTTTTGTTGACGATTCGAAAGTGCTTCTTGGGGGCCTAATTGAATAAAGATATTTTCATTTTCATTTTATTTAATGATGCGCAATACAAAAATCCTTAGTGTTCATCAAAAACACCTATTTGTTCTGCAATCAGTAATTTAAGTGTGCAATCAGTAATTTCGCTGTAATCAATATTACTGGTAATACTAATACTTAATAAATTACATCTAATAGAGTTGATTAAAGAACCTCCTATTTTATGTCTGCGAAAAATAATATCATTTGCTTAGAATAATATTTGCTATGTTTACAGTGAAAGCTAATAGCTAAATAAATAATGATTTATCGATCGAGACTTACTCAAGACCTCGTTTCCAATACGCGTTTAACACATGGTTGTATTAAATTAATGACATACTTAGTCTTTAAAATGCCTAGAGTAATTTATCAGTAAAAACTAAATTCATGATAACGATTTCTTTACCCGGCAAGATCTCTTTTATAAGACCGAAGTCGTACTGTCGTACCTTGTCATTGGCCTTATTCACGTCCATAAAATATTTAGTAGTCTTAATTTACGACCGAGTAATGAGTATGGTCGACACTTACGTGCAGTCTTGTTGAATTAATGATATACAGTCAGCGAAAGTAGTAAATTCTTCTTTAAGGAAATACAATTGAGGGAAAAAAGTAAATGAGTTTTAAAGACGTGCTCCCGCGCATTGTAATGAACCGAACGGGTACAGAATCTTGTATAATGAATAAATTGAAGATTTAATATTTATACAGAAGAAGTTGTGAAGCGAGGCGGCGGCGTTGGAGCATTGAAATTAAAATACTGGTGTTTTTTCGAGGCCAGCAAATATCATATTCATATTAGATATGAGATATGATGCAGAGGTCACGCACAGCCTAGTCTTTACAATTACGTTGCTTAGCGCCTTATATCAGCTTTATCATGGAGACTGTTCAGAAGAGCTTTTCAATCCTATTCCCCCTTTCTACTCAGGAGCACACGTCCCGGTCTTCGGAGTCATCAATTCACTGTCTCCACCTCAACATCACGCACAAAGAAGTTTAGTAACTCGTTTCTTTGTCATACTTCCAAAACTTGGACTTCTTTGCCAGAACATGTGTTCCCTCTTTCCTATAACATGGGTTCCTTTAAAAGAGGCATGAAAAGGCATCTTATGGGCCGGCAAGGTGGAGGCAGCTTGAACAGCGAGATTAATTTGTCGTGCTTTTTATTTAAAAAAATAACGAATGGAGAAATAGGAAATTATAGGGTAATTCATACAAAACATTTTCATGTAATCTATAAAAAAGTAATTATGTATACTGAAATGAAAAGTTGTTTTAGGTATATTTAAGTACCATTTTGTACCTCATATCCTTAAGTACTACGCAGTTTCTTTCCTTGTTTTCAACTGTGCTGTTAATAACTTAATTAAACAACCCTTCGGCAATAAAACACACATTGAAATGAGTTTGCTTACACGTCTTTATTTGTGCGGAACCATTCGCGGCTGCGATAACATTGTAAGGACGCGCCAAATGTATCCTTGAAGTGCAAACAACGTTTACGATGTATCATTGTGTTTAATGTTAAGCGTCATGCGCCTGCGCATGCCTTCGCTTTGAGGCTGTTAAATACATATTGCATTTTACGGTTATAATTTCTTGATTTTTAAAGATAAATAAACCCTACTCTCACCTTTATAAATTATTATTTATTATGTTTATTTTTTAAAACCAAGCTTTAAAAATAATTTCGCACGTCCTGTTATTAAGGAGAACCCACACCCCCTTATTATAAAACGCAGACTAAAGTTAGTCCTGGTCTAAAACTGATGCTGTCACTTATATTTTTTAAAAGGAAGACAGTGACGGCATCAGTTTTAGACCACATATTATAAAAACGCGGACTAAAGTTAGTCTAACTTTAGTCCGCGTTGTATAATAAGGAGGCTAAAGTTTGATATAACGGAGTCTCAAAAACGTCTGTAAATAAAAATAAAATAAATGACTACCGTCCAACTTATGTCATTGGGAATGTTACCAAAAAGTGTAGTAGTTTGAAAATATAATGTATAAATTACGTATTGCACTGATCACATTTTGGTGAATGTCAATATGAAATAAGAAAAACAATCCTTTATCAGGTTATTCTTAATTAAAGTATACGCGATTATATTCTGATAATTTATTCTTCTTATCTTTTCCTTGACTTTAATGAAACACACCTCACCATGCTCGTGGTGAGGCACAAACACTTGAACATATTGACTCCAATGTTTTTAATTTTTTTCTGTACTAAACGGTCGCCCACGTAATGCACTCGCAACAACAAAACGAGCAGCGTGGACATGTTTGATTTGTTTCAACAAACAGTCAGTACAAAACTCGATACGTTTCTAAATAAAAGCTAGCTTTCAACAATACCTGAACACCGGATTCGCAGTATGTAAACATGCGCGTGCGCATACGGCCGGACGGGACAAAATGGTTGACGTAAAGCACAAGTTATAGGGCCTAATTCCGTACAACACAACGCTAAATCTAAATCTAAGTTTAGTGCATCTGGTCCTCTCAATAATGAATAAACAAAAAATGGGATGTCATATTCCTAAACGGATAAAATACAGGTTTTAGGATAGGAAGCACTTCCTTACATTCCTTCTAAAATTGTCTATGTTTCTTTAAAAGTTATCTAAATTTAATTTATAAAAGTCTTTTTCATACACTTATTGCGAGAAAGAGATAAATGTATACTGTACTTAAATAATAATTTAGATTTAGAGTGTCATCGGAATTAGACACATTGGTATCTAAAATTGAGTTATCTATCTCCCTTTCATTACACTTTAATCAGAAAGTGTTAGAATGAATGAAGAACGCCAAATTAGTTATTTCGCCGTTTCATACACTTTTGTCTTTTTTGACGTAACTTGCTGTATCCCTCCTATTGTAAAATGACTTCACCTCTACTATTGTAGAGTTGCAGAATAGGGGCCACTGACTTTATATTGCAAATCTGGATATTTTCCAGTCGTCGTAAATATCTTGAACATTTGAATTGTACCTTCACAAAATCCTTAATACCCTTCATCATATAGAATAACAGGCTAATAATAAACACAGTCTCAATGATTTGTCGTACTCAAGTAAAACTGCGACGTCAAATCTTACAACACGATACAGTAACCGCTTAAGCTTATATCCTGGTCCGCTAGAAGACATTCAAACAGGCATACAAGCAAGTGCAAACAGGACAGAAGTGTAAGTGCAAAAACAAACCGTTGAACAAAACGACGGCGTAAGTCTACTGTGAACTAAGGAACGTGTATAGTTTGTCTTGAAAATATTGTATTCTAAAGTTGAAAAGAATGGCTTGAAGTTGATTTTGTAGCTGGGAAGATGATAGCAAATCTGTAAAGTAAATTATGAGTAGTTGACATAGATAAAATGCGATAATTCCCTCATAAAGACAGTTGAGTACAACTTATGTTAGTAACTATGGACTTGACTCTGATTGTGTGACCAGATTTTTGATACTAGCATTGTTCGTCGAGTTAATAATCCAGCAAAATTGACTGGTTTAATTATTGTCACCGTTAACACAACTGCATTTCTCTTAAAAAGGATAATAATGAACCCACAACCTTAAAAAGTTGTCATAAGAACAGCTCTAGTTAGCATACTTCATGAATTATAATCGGACTTACGAAATATTATCTTATTTTATCTTACTGTGGGGGCACGATCAAGTCACAGTAAAGCTCGACCCATTGGGATATATAGTGCTTACCCTGCTTTTTGTCTTTCTGTGTGTGTGTTCCTGTCAGAGTATAGATGCCATAATCCTTAGTATATCTCTGAGCAGAAAGAGCATTACTGTCTTCTGTCTTTTATTTATTATATATCGTGGATATGCCACTTTCAGAAGACTCATTCTGGTTCTTGCCAGAGCAACACGCTGACACAAGGATGCGTTATTGATTCTTGACACTTACCAAATGCTCGACAAAGTTGTGTTTGGAGTTGCATTTTGTGTAACATATGGTCAGTAGCGAATGTCCTGTGACTGTCAGCACTCTAATTAAGAAGCGAGCTGGTGTTCTACCGTTTTGCATAGATGTATTTACTCCAGGCTTGTGCCAGTATTGACATGCTCTCTAATGGTGTGTTTTAGAATATTTCTGAAAGTACTAGAAAAGACTCAGGGCCATTTTCCTATCTTGGAATAAAACTACATCTGCAAATTAAACCCAATAAATTATCTTGAAGAAAAGAACAGTAATCGCCAACCTTATACAGTAGATAATAACAACGTCACTTCAAGTGTCGACAGATCGCTCGAAGCCTTGCGATTGACGTAAATCATGTTTTTAGAACTGCGCGTCAAGTTAATAGTTTCCCTTATATGAATCTCTCATCCGTCTGTCTGTCGAAATGCGGTAATATTCCAGTTTTTAGGTATCCACATAAAATTGTCCTGTCTGATTTATACGTCCGAGCTTTGTCGGCTTTACAGAAAATTCTGATGTCTATTTATTTAGTACTACTTACTTAATTTTTTATTAGTAATAATAATATAAAAAGGAAGATAAAATACCATGAATAAGTTTTATTGATTCTTCGATTGAAATCTTTGACCACACCCTGCTATTGATTTTCAAAAGAGGTATTGAAGACATTGGTATTTTCCATCCTGATCAGGGCTCAGGACATGTCTTTTGCTAGTCTAGATTTGGTCTGCTGGTTGAGACCACCTTCTTCAGATCAAGAGGTTCAGGGGTTAGTTCCTGTGGGGACAGACATTTTCTGCTCGGTGTGATTGGTCAATGGTGGTAGGACTAATTCCCCCTGGCTAACACTCTCTTACCTACACTGAAAAAATGACGACTGAACTGTCGACTCCAAAACCTGCAGCTCAAAAAGGTGACTAAATAACTTACGGCCAGGCCACGGGAACGGGCGGCGGCGGCGTCTCGGCAACCACTGCGCGGTCACGACGACGCGCAGCGAGGCCGACATCGAGACAGCGCGCAGTGGTTGCCGAGACGCGAGACGCAGGACGCGCGTGCGTTGATGTCGTGGCCAGGCCGTTAGGGTAACACCTTGCCAAAAATAAAGTTGCATCGTTTTGTTAAATCAAATAAACTGTAATTACATCTCGCTAAATTTTGGTTATAACTAGTGATACCGAAAGAGTTTGGCAAAATTTTTTTTTCAGTGTAAATCTGCCGCCATAACAATAATGTTAACAGCATTGTTGTGCTCTGGCAGTTGGAAGCAAGATAGCCATCCTTTGTGGTGTGGCTCTGTGTGGTAGCTCGCTTTAATCTTCGGCATCATCACTTACTATCAGATGATATGAAGGTCAAGAACTACCCTGTTAAGAATAATAAAAAAAGATATGATCTATCTTCAGAAAACTGTGGCACATCATGATTCTTTTATAATTTCCTTATAAATGTTTGATGAGACCAATAAAGCAACTTTCACGACCGTATTTGGAAATCATGTCAAGTAATTAATTTTCGTATCCGCTAAAACATATCCGTTAAAAAAAAATTAACCATACGAAATAGTTTTATAATTCTTATCTGTAAGGTTATCGTTTTAGATAAAATTTATTTTGTCACTGCAAGCTTATATTGTTACTCCGTGAGAGTAAAAATTATAATTAAGTTAAAGGTATCATGTTCATGTGTATGTAAATTACACTATTGTTAAAGTTTTATTGCTTACTGAAGTTGAAAGGTTTTGTAGAATCTACTGAAACATTCCCCCTCCGCACTAAATCAGAGATCCGAACTCCAAGATAACATTTTTAATAATAGATATTTCACAAATCTAAACTCCGCTTCGATCTTAGAAATGTTTTGCCAACAAATTATTTGAAGTAAATGGCATTTATCAACAGAAGGGCTTGTCCAAAGATCACGCTGATATTTACGACTCAAACAAACAGGGAAACGTGCGATTGTCATCTGGGACCTTGGTGCTCGCATTCAATCAAACAGATCCAAAACCAGATCGACTGCATTACGATCAGTTACGAAATCGCATTAAATGCCACAGGTAAATTGGCCGTACCGTATCTCAATTCTCAAGTCTGTAGAAGATTACTAGGAAACCTACAACCTGCACGCATAAATTATAATGAATTGGGGTGAATCGGGTTCACGAAAAATGCCAGTTCACCCCAGGCTTGAAGAATTCATAATGAAGATAAAATACCAATAATATTCATTACTATACTTCAGCCATCTTAGATACAGAGTAAATGTACACAAAACACTGTCATTTTTGTAAGAGTGATGAGCAAAAAAGCGAGTTAAATGTTGTCCATTTATACAAAATGATATTTGGTTTGTTTACAAGTTGGCTCGAGTATAGCTTCTACTCGCGGTTCCATTTGAGAGGAGCTTTTCGAATAGTTACCTTGAGTCAACCCTAACAGACAATTATTATTGCTTTCGAGAATTCTTCTGCAAGCTTTTTTAGACCTAAAATTTTGAAGTGAATTGTTCTGATGTATTATAAAAGGTTAAGCTAGCTTCAGCAATGGAAGCTAGCGTAAGTCATGGAAGCTTTCGAGAGCAGTAACGGAACATGTTTCACTAAAATTGTTCCCTTAGGACATAGCGTTATGATACATAGCTCCAAACTTTCCTAAAGAAACCACCTACCGTACAATAAAAACTACATCAAATATATTTAGTGGTTCTCAATTTATAAACGTATACAAACAGACAGACGTGCATAGAGAAAGATTTATAATGTAATACATAATGCACAAAATGCTTTAATGATTTACGTATTGTCAAATTACGTCATTTTTATGTGAATTTAAAAGAGAACATGGAAGCATATTTAGAGAATAATATATTTACGAATAAGCGATTAGTTTAGATTTATCGACTTTATCGATTCTCCTATTTCGTGCTATGAATTAATTATAATGAAGTGGACAATTATTTTTATTTGATTTATCTTAGGAATTGAATTAATACGATTAAATATTTTTAAACATCTTGGAAAACTATTCAATACGGTTGTTTTGGGTCTATTGGCTGTATCCGTATATTTAACGGCTATTAACTTTTATCTTCCGTGTTGTGATGTTCCGTAAGTTATGATTAATAACCATATGATTGCCGCTACAAATATTTAATACAACAATCACAATGTGTTGCCTACACTTTGTTTGTAGCAGTGGGACCTTAGACAACACGGTAATGATATTACTGTAGCTTAGAGGTGAGAGCATATGTGAGCGGTGAGTACTGTGAGTGGGGCGTGGGTAGTTGGAACTGTTTATTTGTACTTCATTAATCTTTCATCGTATTGATTTTTCAAGTCCATACTGACTGCTCCATATTATTTCCTGTGTTGTATGTAGCTTTATTGCTAAACTCGAGCGGTGGCTCAACTAAGTTATCTCTAGTTTGACCTCTATCTACAATGTGCAAGGTCTAAGTTTCACTGAAGATATCGTGATAAAAGAACTTACAGGTGAATGTTGAATATTTGAATGATTTTTCGCTAAACAACAGAGCCATCTTCTTGTGCTTGGGTCTTTATTCTAAATTTAGTTCAAGTGTATTGTTCTACGTTTTTCAATTAAACACATTGCTAGCTACGATTGCATTTGCTATAATAGTGCTATAAATCTTAAAATAACTTTTAATATGAGTATCATACCAATGTTTTACATGTTACATGTCAAGATATCGTAATCATTGTGAAAAATAGAAAGAAACATGGTTACGTGATTTTAAATAACATATTTTTCCTTGTATACATTTTCCGAGCAATCATGCCTTACGTGTTACATGCATATAAATAAGAGAAATCAAATAAATAAACAGCATCACATTAATCACGGAATTAAGCAAATGATACGTTAATTAGGCGTCCGTTATCTATGTATAAGCAAATAAAAAAAACTAATTGGTTGTTACGACTTTTTAATGGATTCCATGTTGTTACCAGAGATCGCTATCGATGTGTCGAAATATTTGAAAACGATATGGAAGAGTCACGATATCTGCTCCGAGAGCACTATTGTGGATAACTGGGACGCGATGATCGAGGCGATGTATATCGATATTGGAATCGCTCGATTTGAAAAGTTCGAATCGATTAGAGCCAGTGAAGATTGCCGCTCGAAATCCAAATAAGTATAAAATCTATATATGTAAGTATATAAAATGAAACCCTGTTTCCATTGGTCACGCCATAACATGAGAAAGACTGCTAATTTCACGCGTCTTTTTTTAAGTTTTCTATATTTTGTAGAAGGTTCATAACTAATTAGGGAAATTTTGTAATTTCAGAAAACTAAACCAGCACTTTAACTTTTATGTTTGACACTTTACTTGATGAATGTGAATTTAGCAGACAGCTGCTATTTTTAAATAATTGTCTTTGAATTTTAAAGCTAATACAGGATAAGTCTGTGGGGTCAGCTCGTATTTGATACATAATCATGCAAATGGTGAATTATAAAAAAATGTGATGATAATAATAATAACAACAATGAATGATAATAATTTCCTAATAGAAATCGGTCTGCTATGCATAAAAGCGTTTAATAAATTCTGACGCCCCATATACATAAATTCATTTGTAATTCCTGCATCAATCACATTGTCAATAATATTTCCCTATATTAATCTGACAGATGAGGTCTTATTTCAAAAAGATAAGCGCCAACACGAGGCTGAGACATTTTACGCAGGTGTCAAAATTTAGGGCTCGAGATATAAGTAACATTAGAACCACCTGTTTAACTAAATCTCATAAATTCGTAGCCAGGATAAAAGAATAATGACAAATATATGTAGTACAGTCGACAGCACATCAAGCGTAACAGTTTGACCTTGAGGCCGCCCTTACTGCGTTCGTAATAGAGGCGGCTTTTGTAGTGCAGCTGGTACACTTGATGTGGTGTCGTGTGTACATACATAATAATATTATAAATTAGATACAGACTTATGACATTATTAATTAACATGTTTTTTGTGATAGACAATGGATTTGTGACGATCTTAAAGAGCTTGTTGATCTAATTGAAAAAAGATATGTTGATTTGATTTTATTTAATTTCAGTAACATGGCCATAACTGCGAATTTAATATTTAGAAACAAAGACTTTATGTGATGTAAATTAGTACGCTATATTATGACAATGTCTTTAATAGGGATATGAGTCATAGGCATGCCGTAAAAAATTCAATACTTGCAGTGAATTTTAATGAAACGCTGCTAGATAGACCAATAATTATCTATGTATGTATGAAGGTGACGGACTAACAGTCAATTTTGCTTTAATCTTTAATGTCTTTGAATAATCGTTGGCAATAAAAAGCCCATTGTGTCTGCAATATGTGGCTTGACAGGTTAAATTTATATAAAATATACATTTTTATAGCGTCCATTTACAGGAAGGTAGTTTACATAATTTTACTTATAAATTGCGTCTGAAATATCTACAGCGTTTGCAGGCTTGACCCTCGCATCAAGCAACCATAAACTGGTATCTGAACGGTGTCCCATCTTAACCCCTCTACTTAAGCGAGGATAATGTAAGAAGTTGACTTTTACGAGGCATTACCAGACCAGTAAAGACTTGGTCTTCTGTTAATCTTATCTTTGTGATGACAATGTAACCGAATGGATCCTGTACCGTTGTCTTAGATAAGTGTGAATTAAATCACAAGCGCAGGGTTGCTACTCTATATGTTTTGTAACCCACCGCGCGGGGGCGAACGTATAGAGCGAGGCTTATTTACCACTAGTGGCTGTCTGCGTCTCCGGCTGCGTGGATGTGGCGCCAGAATGTAACCTATGACCTTTCTCAGGATGTGCTCTAACACCATACCAAACTTCATCTCAATCGGTGAAGCGGGTGAGTGAAAACCTAACAGACAGAGTTTTATTCGCATTAATATTAGTATGGATACGTACGTTTATTCGCATTAATATTAGTATGGAGACGTACGTAAAAATGCCAATCGGAACTATACGCGCATATACACGGTCTACTAGTTCGCAACTAGTGTGCCAGTGAACAAGATATCTTCAGAGGATTGAAATAGGAAATTCGTATGTGTTTACTAGGTGGTAGACCCATATGTAGGGTCGCCTGGGTAGGTACCACCGCCTTTCTTATTTCAGCCGTGAAACAGTTAGCTGTGTTTCGGATTGAAGGGAAAGGTAGCCAGTGTAATTACTGGGCATGGACGGCATTTCATCTTAAGCCTCAGGATGACAACGCACCTGCAATATCAAGTGATTTTTCCTTGTTATTGCAGATGACGATAGGCGGCGGTTACCGCTTTCCATCAGGTGGGCCGTCAGCTTGTTTGTCATCCAGTTGTATAAAAAAAAAAAAAAAAAATGTGTTCGCCCTACTTAATTTCGTACGGAAACGCTTCTAAAGTGCGGCAAGCTGTAGGCAGGTCCCTCAAGTAGGTCAAGCCAATCAATCATTAAGTCTATTTACTCAGTCAGTTTTATCGCTCATTGCTTTTTCAGCCCTTTATCTATCAACAACAGAAAATTGATTTGCATACGTCATCGAACTTCATTTTATTACTGGTTTCTATTGTATCGTAACAATCAGAATTCATAAATAAAAAAGTCATACATGTGTGTTAATTTGTAAAGCAAGCACGGCCGTATAATAAATACCCATGCCCATTATAAGTAACACAGCTAATTGTTACAATGATTCATGTGTAACATAGTAATTAATAATGATAATTGTATTGAAATTAAACGAGAAAGGCACCCAACTGTAAAGTTAAAATCTCCAATAATGCATTACACACATGAAGACTATACCTAAAATTAGAATTGACAGTAAAGGAGATGTTTCATATCCGGCCAAGTATAAGTATCTCAAAAATCCGGAAAAATCTCCTGAATCCGTGAAAAATGCTAATAATACGTTTTCGGACGACATAGAAGTGAATTATACGTCACCAAAGTGACACGCGCCATGTGGAATATTTAGCTGTGTTGCAGTTTTTTCTATGAAAATTCTTGTTTTGTACCACACAATAAAGCAAATAAAAAGAAAATGGACAATTGAACACTGTTCTGCATGTCTTCATACATTTTGAAACATCTCTTTTGTAAGATAAAACATTGAGTTTAAGTAGCCTTTTAACAAACGTTGCAACCTTACAATTGACACCTTTGAGCTCGCCCCTGCCAACGATTCTCCCGTGTAGTACGTAGTGATACAGCTGTTAGAACTTAGTAAGGCACTATTTTTACTCAAAAGTCTTTACCTTTTTCGCCGAGTCCAATGCCGTCAAGTGATATATTTGACAGATCTATCTCATCCATCGAATATTATGTGATTATAATATTTGTGGACTGAGCAATGCGTTATTCCAGTTTAAACTTCAAAGAAATAACATTTCTATGAAGCCGTATCTTTCTAGAAATGCATGCTAGGCATAATGGACAGTAGTATGTGTTTTTTGGGTAAGTGTTTGAGCAGTGTGGGTGATATGAGAATCTGCCTTAGAATTAATTCATCTTATTACGTTCTGTAATGAGTTTATGCCACTTAAAGAGCAGTAAACAATACAAATCCCCAGTTCGACGTCAACAATCCCAAAAATAGTGATGATGTCTTAAAATTTCAAGTAGGTCAATTTAAAAATAAATATCATGCCGGATGAAAACCAAACTAAAATAGCTAGAAGACATTAAAATCCGTCGTTCTAGAGTTTTCTGTATACAATAGTGTTAACGGTTCTACCAGTTCGAGCCAAACCGAATCTGTGTAAAATTCCTCCATTTGTGTCCGAGATAAGTGGGTCAATTTACTTTTTACGCGACGACAGGTTTTTGATAGTAAACACGTAAAAACAAGATGGAGACACCGTTGTTATTGGAAAATTCGCTATTCGACAGGTTTTTGTTATCGGGTATCAATTTTGTTGCCATTCTCCAAAACTAAATTTAATAATCTTAATAAAAAGGCATCGAATAATGACGTTCACAAAAGGTCAACACGTGACGTCACCTGTCGTCTCTCCTTGTCTTAACTTTATTATACATTAATTAAACTTATCATTATTATATTATACATTATTACTTATTCTACATTAAATAAACTCAGAAAAATATCTAAGCTAGTAAAATTCAAGTCCTGGGCAAGCAGCTGCTTTGAGCATGCTACCAAGGACTTATAATCTCTGAATTTCTTCTAATGAGTCTGTATTTGTATTATATGCTAATATCTACCCTCATCAAGTGCTCCGGCCATACGATAGGAAATCTATCGTGTGTGCTGTGTGTGTATAGGTGGGTACTTTACAGATTAAGAATGACTTAGCTATGTTCTATTAATTCATTATTATTGTACTCAGCTAATAAAGAGTCTTAGAGAGGCCAAGGGTGTTAGTTACAGCCATGAACACGGTGGAAGTAAAATTGACGGCCATGTCACCGTTTAATCACGATACACCCAAAATGGTGGACGTATCATCAACCAGACTCCGCAGACACGATATCCTCGTTAAAAAACCTCTTCCGTGTCTTTATATCGAGAACACCTATCGAGTTACCCTTGCATCGATACTTGTAAGGGGAGCTGGCTGTCCTCAGACGGCGATTCCGCTAAAACTGAAATGAAAAAATAAGGTCGTTTTCGCTTCATATTCAACAACAATAATGTTTTATTTAAAAACTATTACAAATTCCCATTCGTCTCAGGCTTATAACGAATCCTTTACTTTATGCGCTAATTAAGCTTTAGAAGTCTCTTCATATTAAACAACGTGCTCAAACTTTACCTTATAAACAATATTTCCTCACACCATGTCACCTCGTTCTTCCTTTGTAATTTCCACCAATCAATGTTTTTTCCTAAATTCCCTTTCAAATGGGAACATATAGGTTAAGTCAAACCAATAGGGGGTATTGGTTTGGTAGGGAAGGTAATCCTAAATATTTAAGTTAGCAAATTATACTCCATTCATTCAAAGATTTATCAAAGTCACCTGAGTCGGGAATAGAACCCGGCAAATATAGAAAATAGGCACCCAGTAATACTATGATACCGATCGGTAGGGTCCATCATAATGAACAAATCTCTCCAATAAACAATGCCTCTATAATCAAAAGGAGAGAAGGAAATAGTAAAAGGAAATACCTACATATAAACGTTCGCTTCATTAACTTGACACATACTTACCTTACATGGTAAGATAATAAACTCTAATCTGAGACCTGAGTAATTGCATATAATCATAAAAAACAAAGTATGTAAAGGCAATTAGATGCTAATTATACAAGTAAAGAAACTCGACTAATGTTCGTCGCAAATCTTTTAAAAGAACCTTGAGTAATTCCAATAGTTAGCGGCTCGTGGTGTCTCATAAAACCACCACATTGTCAGATTTTATGGTCTTCCAAAGATTTTACAGATAATGATTATGAGAAAGATTTGTTATGATGGACTCTATTGATCGGTACCATAATAATACAGATATTTATTTTCTACATATGGCGGATTTGATTTCCGGCTCTGGTAAGTACCTTTTTTATACACAACTAGATGACAAACAAGCTGATGGCCCACCTGGTGGTAAGCGGTTACCGCCGCCTATAGACACCTGCAATAACAAGAAAAATCACTTGATATTGCAGGTGCGTTGTCATCCTGAGGCCTAAGATGAAATGCCGATGTAAATCTGGAATTATTATAGTCGTCGCCTTGTTAAAAAACCTATTAAGGGTTTTTACGTCATCAGATCATGTGATCTAACACGTGACACGTGACACGTGCGCGGGCGCAGGTGGATTTCTCACGTGAACATTACATTGGTTTTTCAGACAACTAGCGGCTCGTCTGACAGTAAGCTATTATGCCACGTTATTAGTTAATGGTATTTCTTCACGATATTTCTTTCCTTGTGACGTTGCGGTAAGGGTGGCAAGTCCAGTACTAAGGTTTTTAAACTATGCAATAGCAAACATTTACAAAAATAAATGATGCTATTGAATTTATCTTATTCAGGCAGCACCAGAGGAGCTCGGTGGCGTAGTGGTTTGAACGCTCTGGTTTCGATAACGAAAACAAAGCAACTTTCGCCATGGTCGGTCCTGGGATGGGTCAATCAAATTTATAATCTCGAGCTCCTCCGTGCTTCGGAAGGCACGTTAAGCCGTTGGTCCCGGTTGTTACTGCAACCGCTTTAACCCACCAACCCGCACTGGGCCAGCGTGGTGGTGTTATGGCCCAAGCTCCTCATGTGTTTCTCCCATGTAGGAAGGCCTGTGCCCAGCAGTGGGACGTATATAGGCTGATGATGAGGCAGCACCTTAAATATAAGCGATTTTCTTCCAACTTTTGTGAATCAAGTTTAGTGTCTGTGTTGACGAGAACTAAGGAGAATCATTGCAATAAACGTTAACTTGCTGTGAAAGACGTAGAGAATTTCATCATGGTTGTCCTGTCCACCTCATCGGAGTAATGCCATGGAGACTGTCATCATATATTTCTCCTTTGCTGTGATCTGTGATCTTTTAATAGGGAAAATGTAACAATAAAAATTATGTCAGTCAGTCTAAATGCCACGACAAACTCATATTCAGAATCACTAAAATTGGGTACAAAAAACTAGTCGTATTTGAATTTTGAAATGAGAACTTATCTGTTCTTATTTCAATAAAACGAATTTCGTTTTAATTTTTAAATCCGAATAAACTTAAATGAATGGCACGAACATATTTAAATTTCGAATCGTAATCTATATTGTAACTCGAAACTTAAGCATAGAAAGGGCTATCTTGTTGTTTTTTTAAGAAAAGTTTAGTGGGTAAGCTAATTGATACTTTTCTGCAAAAGCGTTAAGTGCGGCCATCGGCTACTTCTATTATTTATCAAACTTGCTTGCCTGACCTCAAATATAAAAATGGGCCAGTAGGTATTCAGTATCGCTTTCGATATTTGATTAATTGTAAACAAGTTTTGTTACGAACAGCGAGTTTACGATGATTAATTGTACAAAATTGGTGGTTTTTAGGGAAAATTTGGCGTGTGCAATAACCAACGTTTACTTTTTAGTTAATGAGAAATATTTTGTTTTCTGACACTCCGATATTTTACTGTCATATGTTTGGCCCAATGCGGGTTGGTGGGTTAAAGCGGTTGCAGTAACAGCCGGGACCAACGGCTTACCGTGCCTTCCGAAGCACGGATGAGCTCGAGATCACAAATTTTGATTGACCCATCCCGGGATCAACCTTGGCGAAAATTGCTTTGTTTTCGTAATCAAAACCAGAGCGCTCAAACCACTAGCTCCCCCGTGGTAAAGGTACAAAACAAAAATTGCTAATTTGCTTTTTATAATTTAAATTACTCGCACGAAGTTTTCATATCTATACTTTTTACGGCAGCATAATCGTTGCTACTTTCCTGTAATACACATTCAAAGTTTTTGCGGCCAACAACATTTAAAATAGCAAAATGGCTTTTAATTTGCATTCGACTGAGCTTAACAGACACCTTGTACTAGATAGCGTTGGTTGCGAAGATATAACACTACAAGTAGTAGGCACTATGACGGACGAACACCGCGACCGGTTGGTACAGCCAAGGAAAAAAATAAATAACTTTTTATTTAACACTATGCAAGATAAGGCGATAAGGGTCACGGTGGTGGGTGATCTATTTCAGTTGCCATTTGTATCATCCTTATATTCCTACGGCTGGTTTTGGTATGCATTGCGGTATTTACTTGTTAATTTATTTGGTTTTTGTCGATTGGGGAGTGTACATCTGTAGTCTTATGTCTTAACTGTGCTTTCAGATCTTGTAATTCTAAGGTACGGTGGCTTAGATACAACTGCAAAGCAGAATTGGTATTAACATGTTAACTGCTGACTACAGCTGAGAGCTCGAGGAGTTTGGTATTTGGTATGTGGTGTGATCTTTGAGGATGTGACGTAATAATAAGTGCAAGCGGCGTACGCTTGTTCGCGGCAGGATGGAGGGGGAAGGCACTGCTGGCTCGACTACCGACCTGTGCGGACGTGTGGACGCTCTGAGGGCCTAGACAAGATGCCTTTCGATAATCGCTATCGCTAAGAGGAAAATGTATGGGATTTGGCATAAGCCATCGATTGAGTTTCGATCTAAAATGTCAAATCCCATACGTTTTCCATTTAGCGATAGCGATAGCGATTGTCAAATGGCATTTTGTCTAGGCCCTCTGCTTGATGGTCGGGCTAGGGTGCATCAGTACCGGGTCGCAGCAAGAGAGCGGGGGGAACGACTCGACCTTGTCGAAGTGAGGCGGGTCCGCACCCTGGCGCAGAGGGAGGCTCTGCGCCGATGGGGCGAGACACTCTCCACCCCAGCAGCCGGCCACCGGACAATCGAAGCAATTCGTCCGGTGTTGGAGGAGTGGGTTGGGCGCCGGCTGGGTAGCCTCACCTACCGATTGGTACAGGTACTGACCGGACATGGTTGCTTCGGTCACTACCTGTACCGTATCGCCCGTCGGGAGGAAACACCACGGTGTCATCACTGTGACTCCACTCACGATACGGCTGAGCACACCCTTATAGAGTGCCCGGCCTGGCAACGCGAGCGCCGTGAGCTTCGTGCGGTGCTCGGCGGCGGTCACCTCTCCCCTCCAACCATGGTAAAAGCCATGGTTGGTAGCGACAGGGTATGGGAGGCGATGATCGCTAGTCTTCCTGCGCCCTAGGTGCGGCCGCGTGCGTGGGTGGCCCCCGCGCATGCATTGCACACGTCTGGGATTACCCAAGTGACTCTGGGCCGGGTTGCCTGGGGGTGGGGTGGTGAACTTGCTTCGGCAGAGCCCAGGCTATCCCCGTGAAGGGCAGTGGGGCTACCGGGGAGTTTTAGTGAGTATTCGTAGTGCCAATACGATCAGGCACTGGGCGACCCCCACACACGCCCGTCGCTTAGCCAGCGGCGGGTAGGTCCGTCGTCGATAAAGTTTGTCAATGGAGTCATTCTAATCTTATTTTGGAACCACCATACATATGCTCGTTATTACTTAGACTAAACTTGAGAGTAAAAAGAATATCAATTAAAATTATCAAATAAAAGAAAATTCTTTTTATGTATATGAATTCCGTTAGAATATTACTATCAGAGAGAAGCACCTAGATTTATTACAAATATTAAAATAAAATTATTAAAATTTTTTGCTCAATCCCTCGCAAAGCGCACGGGTCTATTGAAGTTTGCTCGAGCGTCAAGATTGAGAACATGAAATCAGAACTAGCACATTCATAACTGGGAACGCTAATTGAAGAATATACCGTGTACAAAATAAAACGACACAGACAACACTTATTATTAAATACGCGACAGCCAATTGCGCGTGCTCCGAAATTTAGCCGCTGCTTTTTGTGAATGAGCCGACAGGTTTTGTTAGAACAAATTTAACGGGACCCGTCTTCTCGTGCCTTTTTGTCTACGGTACAAGCGACAAAATTCCACCTGTCAATTTTTGACAGAATAACTCGCGTGTTTTGATGGGCTTATTGTGTTTTGCAGCGGCTTCAGTGTGTCCAACTTAAACCTGTCGCCTGACTGACACATTTGAATATTTAACCTAGACAAACATTCCACTATCAAAATTGCTAAGGCTCCAAATGATGACTGTTAGTCGAAAGGTTAAATATGAAGATTGCTAATGTCTGTGATGACTTCTGGATTTACTTATAAGCCCACGTATAAAAGGAACGTATCAAAATCGAATGAATTTATAACTTTATAAACGATTATGATACCAACACTGTTTTACATATTAATAATTGCTTTTCTATAGATCTCAATAAAAACCCAATCATAAAATAAATACCAGTAGTCGATCTTGTTTTTGTTAGCGTGTTGTTTTAAAAAGTAGCTGGTTAGAGGTAGGACATTGGTTAGAGGTAGGACATTAGTTAGAGGTAGGACATTGGTTAGAGGTAGGACATTAGTCAGAGGTAGGACATTAGTTAGAGGTAGGACATTAGTTAGAGGTAGGACATTAGCGATACCTCGTGAGCGTTTGTTTTGGTCAACTGAATGCCGGTACAATTAGGGACCGAGATAATTTCACGACATCTCCAGGAATAAAAAATACAACAACAACAATTATTACGAAAAAAACAATAATTATTCAAAAAAGAACTTCAAGAGCTATTTAATATTTTCTTTTTAATAAACTTAATTTGGGTTTTAAAATATTCATTAATTTGCTATTAAAAAGGAAAACATTTGTTTGCATTAATATTTTGGCTTTTTAGAATACTGTATGATTAGTCATCTTTATCATACAATATACAGGATGGCGACGACAGACATTAAAACATAGGCTATATTAGTTCATAGAAATGTCAATAAAATTATCGAATGAATAAGATGTATTTGAAAATTATAAAAAGTTTCTACAAACTAATATAGCCCATGTTTTAGTTTATTATCGTATTGACAACAATACGACAATAAACCACCACCCTGTATAAAAACAAGTACAACAGTAGAAGGAAATTAAGATTTAAATTCTTATTAAAACTGCTGCATATTTGAAATGTATCACCTTTAATTTTTTGTCCAATCTGTATTGTTAAACCAGCCGTGGTTAGCGGTTTAGTGACGTAATGCTGTTGACTATTTTTGTGGTCACTGTGACATAAATAAGGTAGAACTGTGACAAATTGTTAATTGTTCCTTTTGTTTTGTTGCAGGTATGTTTCACTGTTCCCGATATCGGAATAACGGTGTTTGGCAACAAACATCGAGCAGGATAAGAAGTGATACTTAGTTCACTTGATGAATTGAAAAGTGCTTGCGAAAACAGAAGCAATAGCTTGTACCATGCTTTCAGTTCAAGATTCGCAATGTATAAGAATTGGAATTTTGCATCAACTACTTATGTAAACATTAAGAATCATTACAATTTATCAATCATAAATCTTTTACCGTCTCCACGCGCAAGGAAATTCAGTAGGTTTTTTTGTATAAAGCTTAGAATTTCGTACCGGCACACTCCCCTTACAATGTGGCCTGCCCACTGCCACTTGAGGCTCGCAATTCTTAAGGCTACGTCTGCGACCTTAGTTCTCCTGCGGATCACATCGTTTCAGATTCTATCACGCAAAGAAACGCTAAGCAATAGTCCTCTCCATTGCCCTTTGGGTGACTTTGAGCCTTTTTATGAGGCCCATTGTAAGCGGCTGCGTCTCGGTTTCATATGTCATCACCGGCAACACATAAGAAATGCGGGAAGCCGATGGATGAGGGCAGCGCAGGACCGATAAGGTTGGAGATCCTTGGTGGAGGCCTGTGCCCAGCAGTGGGCGTCTCTCGGCTGATATGAAACCCTCCTTCCTGTAAAATGGCTAGTTCCTGCAAAACTTGCAAAAGGTGTGACAAGGCCAGCAACTTATGAACTAGAGAGAGTCTATGAATAGCCCATGGTAAGGTGGAGGCGGCTAGGACAGTATGTGCTTGTGGCAGTAGCAGTCTTCACATATGGACTCCTCAAACATTTCTGACAAACGTTTAGTTGGTCATTCGCTGTAAGAAAACGTTTATAATATTTATTTTAAGTGTAAGATTTCTAGTCTCTCGCTTTTAAATACATGTGATCTGAAATTTCCGAGATGATTTATCTATAGGTTTTTTAAACCAATCCCAAAATTTATCAAAATTATATAAATTAAACTTCAACTAAATAAAATTGAATACTCAATAAATAACCGTTCGTTATTCATCTATTATGTACAAAGTAATATGACAGGAATATTTCAAAAATGACCATTTTCAAAGTAATTTCAAGTAACGTTAAGTTAATAGCTCGCCCATGTAATATAATGCGACTCAATTCTCCCATCAATGTGCATTATGTTCGATTATTAGGGTTGCCATCCAAAAAAATTGCGAAGAAAAATCAAGTTAGAGTTATAAAAAATAAAGCAAAAGAAAAGGAAAGAATCTCTAATATTAGAGTAGTGTTGGATAATGTGGTATATTACATTTATGATATTAAATGCGTTATCTTAACGTTACTGGTAACAGAAGAGATAAATCATTTTTATAAAGATCATATCAAATGTCGATGAAAGTTCGATTCCAGTCAACAGGCAACCCTATTGTCGATACAACGCTTCAAAATCGTCGACAGTTATCGGCCGATGCCAGTGATGCCTGTAATAAAACTGAGGGCGGCTAATTTGTCGGTACTTACAGGTCGTTAGCCGACATTATACTCTAGTCTATGCCATTGAGTAATATTATCAATTCGTTATGACATAAAGAAATTGGGTTAACGAATTAGTTTAGTGTTGTTGTTACTTATCTTAATTGCGGAATACTACAAAGCAATTTTAACAATAATTTTATTACTCGGAGATTTGATTTTAATTTGTGTAGCGAGTCGCACCAACAAACCTGACACCATTGGTGTCCGGTTACTCTTATCATGAAAGCAATATGATAGATCACAGACTTTACCTGTTGTTATATGAACTCTTCTTCAGAATACTTCCGATGCATTTAAAACTGACACCTGTCTGTTTGAAGAATTTAAATAAATATGTAGTTGATGTTAAATTTAAGAATTTACCTAACGAGCTCGAAGCTTCTTTTAGCTATACAATAAACTCTATTAGCAGTTCGCAGTGTCATAGACTTCATGCAGAATAACAAAATAATCGTTCATAATGCCTCCCGTGGTCTTTACTACGAGCAAACAGCGAAAGAAACCGTCCCCGAATGGCTTTTCTCGACAACGTTTTCTACGCTAGCGGCGTTATTACATCTTGACAAGCCGATTTTCATGCATTTCTGTGACACATTCTTGCAATGTCACCCATAGTTAGCCAGAAAACAATATCCTGCATAAAATCGTGCGACCGATACATCACTAATTTAAATACATCGCGAAACGACAATCCATCGCCATTTCCGCTTTAGATCCAATATCGCGTCGAATGCTAAACAGCAACGCTAGTGCTCCACATAAAAACAACTCGGAATGCCGCCTCGATCACGAGCGAATCGATTTTCTAGCCGTCACTCGTATAGATTGATTTATTCGATTCAGTTCACACTCGTGTTGGCTGGAACAATTACGATTGGCCAGTGAATGCGACCAAAGGTACTACCTGGTGTCAATTTTCATCGGTGAATATAAGAAATATGCTGATTTATGATAGGGGTAAATGTCGGGATACTGGTACACAATTAAATTGTTCTGTCTGATAAACTGTAGAAAAAAAAAATATTAAGGGGTGTGGAACAGCTGAAAATAAAAATGAAAATATCTTTATTCAATTAGGCCCCCCAAGAAGCACTTTCGAATCGTCAAAAAAACCCTTGTCTAATACATAAAATAATATTAACTAACAATGTCATAATGTTTGTCTTTCTGTCTTGTCTGGATCTACGTAAGCTAACAATGTTATAATGTCAGTCTGTCTATCGGTCTGTCTGTCGGTCCGTCTGTCAGCCTGACAGTCTGTGTCAGTCAGTTTGTCTGTCTATATGTCAGTCTGTCTGAATTTACACCGGTTTCAAAAGTTGAACTACCGAAAAGATTCCGGCAACAAACTCGTGTAGTCACTTTTTTCAATTATTAAGTTACAACGTTTAGTTACACACTAGTAGTATTTAGCGGTGCAGTGTCACACAGAGTATAAAAACTAGGTATATAAGCATACCAAGAAGTTCCTAATGACAAGATTATTTACTTTATTTAAAGGTGGTCCGACAATGCACCATCACAATATAGGTAGGTATTATTATAATACACAAAGATCAACAGTCAATATACAAAGGCCTGATAAAGCCAAACGTCTATCATTAATTTTAAACACTTGTCTGACCACGTCATTACAATAATAAATGTATTGTTCTAAATAATTCCTATAATGCCATATACCTACATCCCTCAAAAATGATACTATTGGTGTGTAGGTATGTAAATTATTACAAAATCAAGGAAGCTTAGAGATGACCATTTCCACTAGTGGCACCTGTTCACAGGTATGACGCATGTGCCAGCCACCGATTAGCTTATGGCAGGTTAAATTACGAATTCAATCAACAATCAACAATTTGAGGTATCAAATAGATACACCATAGGTCTCAAAGGGCCACGACGCTGCTATTCTGCGGATGCGAGAGTTATTTCTGAGCGAATTATTACAAACTCTATTTATGTAACTATGGACATATTATATAACTATTTCATTTTTACAGATAGGGAATATTGCCTGGAATGGGATGAGAGGAATAGATATGTGTCTGAGAAGAAAGGAGACTAACTTTAATATTATCAATCGGGCACCCAGTATACTTGCTATTTTAGGTCGTGGTCTTTGGCAGCCGAATGTTTGAACAGCCTTTACATTTAAGCGAATATAATTATGTGATCCTAACTCGACTCGACTGTACTCGCGGCAGACTCTTGAAGTTTTGAGTATCTATTGCAATACCTTTAGCAGACTCTTCCATTTCTGGAAACAGATCACAACACCACGCACAAAAGAATTATGTCACTAGTTTCTCTCTCGTACCTCCAAAACCTGAATTTCTTTACCAGCTTATGTATCCTCCATCATCGTTGTCGTGCATCCTTTCTATTTTCTATTAACCTCTTACCTTAAGCCGGCAAGGTGGAGGCAGCTAGAGCAGTACGTTCTTACTGCACTAGCTGTCTTCGCAAATGGAGTCCTTACTGCTTCTCATCAGGCGGTGATGAGTCATTTTCTGTGCATTTTACTAAACCCAAAGACTAAAATCCACAGACTGTTTGCTTGCTAGTTTCCAGTCTTTCTAATATTATGTATTAGTTCCATACAATTTTCTTTATCTCTCATTAATTCCTATAGAGTGGGAGGAGCAACCTATTGACACGTGATACAACGACACTGTGTGGGTGAAATGGATCTTTGTCGTCGATATTTATTGTTCTTGAAAGTTATTCTGACGACCCAAATACTCTTCATCTAAATAGAAGTTTTCCTTTGACGCTCGCTCTAATCGTTCTCTGAACTACAGGTTTTAAGAAATTATAAATTTTCAACCTTCATTTGGGTACGGTTTGTGGGCGTAAAGTAATTAGTATTCCGGTAATAAATTCATCATAATTGCCAAGGTTATAAAATAGTTTGATTAATAAATTGACAGTGGTTTCTTTTATGGTATTAATTTTCCAATTAAGTTTCACTTAATCTCATCGAAGTGCCGTTATGTTTTGGTTTGATTATTATTGAATCATTTAAAAAGATTCCATTTTTTTCCATGATAAACAGATACACGTTGATATGATTCAGATCATTGGAATATCGTTCCTTCCTTTTCATCATACTTTCTAATCTTCCTGCTCTTTCCACCTTATTTTGTTGTACTTCTAAAACTTGGAATTTTTGCCAGCACATGTGCTCCCTGCTTCCTGTTACATGGGTTTCTTAAAAAGAGACGTGAAAAGGCTCCTTATCAACCGGCAAGGTGGAGGCGGCTAGAACCGTATGTCTTAAGCTGCACTAGCTGTCTTTGCATATGGACTCTTCTTGCCGCTTCACATCAGCTGATGTTGAGTCATTTGCCGTGCTTTGTATAAAAGAAAATTGGAACAATCGCACCTGATAGTAAACGGTTACCGGAGCCCTATACACGATTTTATCGTAGCATTCCTCGGGCTCAAGTCACGCGCTGCCTTGAAGAGAAAGCGCCATGTTATCAACATAGTGGAAGGAGACGAGTCCCCGTGCTCCCAAGTCCCAACATAACGCTTTCTCATCAATCAAATAGATTGGTGGCATTTTAATTTGGGTGTGATCTGATGAAGGTCTTCAGAGATAGACAACACAATCTTCCAACAAACACAGCGATAGTAAAAAACAACACTTACCTAATTATGAACTTCAACCAGCGACTGACAGACAGACAAGTCGACAATGCTGATGGTCACCTATCTAGCTTTCACATTGCAAAATCGCTGAAAATTTATTTCAAGTTGGTGCTACGCTGTTTCCAGAAACAATAGAAAGTCGACTCCAAAACTACCTTCATGCTAGTTAAGTACTTAAATTTATTAGTTTTTGTTTTTGTAGTGTTTTGTTTTTCGATACGTGTTAACTTTTTATATGACTCGTAGCCTTAACCACAAACCTTACCTAAATCGGACTTTCACGTCGCATGACTAACAGATTATCATAAAAAGTTATTGTATGCATATTTGTTCGAAACAACTTAAATCGGTAATGCGTATTCGTGACATTTCGTGACCAAAAACTATTGTTTCTAAACGGCAGCAGTACGCATTGTTGTCGCGGGCCAAAACCGCAGACATGGACAGTAGCGTCAGTGAAAAGAAAATACTGTTTGTATATGACATTGCAAAATATGTTGATGTCAAACAATCTGGAGAAAACCCACTACTAACGCTGTGGGTAAGTCTACCAGCCTATATCTTAGGTTTCGGGAACGAGATGGGGGGTGTTCAGGACTCTGACCCACTAAAACCCTCAGCGATACATCCTCTTTTATGCTTCTGCCGAAGCCGTGTTATGACCAACGCCATTTCAATTACTTGTAACCATCTCAGCACCGGCCATCACCTCTCACACACACCCTACTAGCTTTGAGAAAAACCTGTGAAACCTTAAAATAAATTCGAAATTGTGAACAACTGGGGAATAAAACCAATGGTAATGCAGGCCGAATCAAGAGAGAGTGCGTCTTTTTCACAACGCACCTTCTTAACTCCCTACGATTTTTTAAATCTTTGTCCATGTCTCTATGGTCCTCACCCCCGTCTGGGAAGGACGTTGGTACACGAAACTTCCAGGTCGCCCGCGCCCGTTTTGTGGTACCGCTTACTCCATTCTCAGTCTGTGTTGATATTCTTCCTCTTCTGCGGCTTCTTTTATCTCCACCTCTTTCTCTAGCCCACTGCGGATTTCATGCCATCTACGCGGGAAGTCCTAACTTAGCTGCCTACCTAATGGACTGGGGCCAACTAGAGTGTCTATTATTGACAAAAAAAGACAGCCTTGTTTTAAAACCCTGTGTAACTTTAAAGTAAACGAAAGTATTAAAGATGAGAGCCTTTTTAAGAGATTTTCAGAGTGATAGCGATTCTAGTTTCTACTAACGCTGTGCTTATCTTATTATTAACTCTAAAAATAATTTGCAATTATAGGTGTCACAGAGAACCTACACCATTGGAATCATGGTCTCAATTAACTATTACTATCTATTAGTTATGCGGAAATTTGTAATTGTTATATATTACTTGTAAGTTTAATCACATAATTCACTAACTTGTGTGTTTGTGATATAATATATACATAACAAATATTACAACATCAGTATACGATATTTTATACGTTAGTACATAAGGTCACTCCTTAAAAGTCAGTATAAGAGATAACAAAGACGATAAACTTAACTGGCCAACGACCACAAAACAAACTAAAACGTTTCCACAACTTCCTCTACACAAGATAACTGTTGCTAGAAAATAGATCGCCGATAAAAACTGCCCGTTGATTGGCCGGTATCGGCTGCTTAATTGTGCTGCGCGCGCGCCGCTGTCTCGCGATACTGACGATAAGCTTATGAAATAATACCTTGCGGACGGTACTATGATAAGTGCCATCAGATCCTGAATATGTCTGCCTTTCTGCTTTATGGACATCATCCCAATAAGTACCCGTTAGTTTCTAAGAACTTTTAGGAAATCTCTGAATTAGGTCCTTTAATTTTTATCCATGGCAACCCGCCGCGTGGCCCACAAACACAACAGAAAATATGTTGCGTCTGATTTGAGAATGGAAGGTAAATATGTAAATGGTATTGATGGGAAAAATCAGGATTCTTTATTACCTATCGATCCGACAAAAATATAGTATGAGACATACGTTTATTAGCGTAATTTTAATTAAAGATCAATAATTAGATTTTTAAACTTATTGTTACTTAAATCCCTAAAGGTGATCCTAAGTTTTAGTTCTTCATCTCATATTAGATATCTTTCCCATTGGATTTATCTTTTATTACACTAATAACAATGTTGGAGAAATTACAAACAGATTCCATTATTGGATTCCGATACCGTTTAGTAACATTCTAGAAAACGCGGAAGTGTTATTAACAGTAAATTACGAGAGCGAACGTTGTGTTGGCTCGCAATTAAAGTTCGCCCAACCACCGGCACATATCTGGGCACAAATCATGACCGAAGCCACCTGTGGGCTGGCACATGCTCAATAACACGAGAACAGTATATAGCTGATGCTGAGAAAATGTCTCCAAGAATTCAAATGCAAGACATGCATGCATATTTCGGATTTACAAATATGATGATAACCTCCAACTAATATGATCTCTGTAGTTATCCATCCAAATTCTTTTTTGATCAACGCTAATAAATTTAACAGCACATCTGATTTGTCAATAGTTTTTGTAAAAATTAATACCGAATTTCTGAAAGAACGTTACAACTATCAGACCGTCTGTGCTAGAAATAACGGACTTGTGAACTGAGCAGTTTATTTTCAACTTATTCAAATCTTGATTAGTATACTCGTACAAGCAAACAGATTTATATGTTTTAAGTGTGGTAGCTAGCCGGCGATCTGATGATTCGAATAAGGTCATTACTAACTCGGCTATCAATATATCTCTCGATACACTTATTAATTCAGCGACATACTACCACCACCTCCTATCTCCGGTTAGACACAGCTAGATTTCTGACAGGTAGAGAATTATAGATCTAGTTAATATATTTTTCTAGTATGCACTTCACACTCTGAATGCGCTAGCTATCGCTGCATTACACAGGCGTTAGCGATTTCTAGTTGATATTGAAAAAGGAGTAAGGGCAAAGAATCAAAAGAGTTTTTTGAGCAATTTATTGCTGCTGAGCTGATTTAATTGCGAATAATACCGATTACGCTTTTTGCATTGATAACATTTAAGCCGATTAGATAATAAAAGAGGTGATTGATATTAATAATTCCATTATTCATAAGTATGTCGTTTCTTTAAATGTATTTGCTTGATTAATTGAATAATAACGTTATTGTTCTGTTTTTGAGCTTTAAACCTAAGAGGACTCCTTATTGTAACAATTACAAATAAAGAAAAGTAACAATAACGATAAACGCATCAAAAACATTAAAATGAGGACTCCTCATTTTGCACGTAAATTTTTTCTAACTTTAGATTCTCAATCCTATCTCATTTCGTTTCCAAAAATCTGTTCGCCTTAAGCATTTCACTTGTTAAACCATAACCACGGTCTGTTACTTTATATCTAGTTTCGTGTTCCACGCAAACGCTTTCTGCTGGAATATTTGCTATTTAATGCATTCATTGAGGCATACAGAAGCAGTCTAAGAAAATACTATTTACAACGGTAACCGTAAAACTTAATCGACTGCTATAAAATTTACGGTATTTACTCCAAGGTTTCTAATAGTTTACTAGTTTCGAGACTGTAAAGAAACGTAGACTTGCGATAATTTTTGTGATGAAAATAATTCAAAGGTTAATGCTTATCAGTATCCTTTCAGTAAAAAACTTGTCTACACGAGGACAGAGATAAAAGATTTGACATTCAAAACCAACGGTTTAACATACTCTCTGAGGCACGACCTGAAGGATAGTGTAAACTGACCCAGTGCGACCTAAATCCAAAGTAACTGGTTTGTCACATACAACTAGGTGCTAACAAGAGGCGCATTCCGGTGGAAATTTCGTTTGTAATGTAAATTAAACGATGTCAAGAGCGGGTTAAAAACTAAGCTCTTGATAGGAATATTATCACGATGTATGGTGAAAATGTAGTGAACATTTACAGCAAATACCATACCGTCTAAGTAGGATGTGGAAGAACCATATCCAGTCTTGTATGCCCATAATCGGAGAAAATAGCTGTATAAAATCAGGAATCCCTGGGGATCCGATGACGGCGATTTGACGGCTGTGCGTTAATCCGGCGATTTTCCGACGGCTACTCTGATGAAACAGAATGTGATGTGATAAGTAGGAGATAAAAGCATTGACGATATAATTTTACGCCTGGGCGGTATAGATTCTATCACGATTTCAGATTGTGGAATTGTTTTTAGAAAAACTACAACTATTTTGTGTGCATTAGGTATAAAATAACAATAAAATTTAAACGGTGTTTTTGTCAAAGCAGTATTTTATACTTATTCTGAGACAACTTAAGAAATCATCAAGCTTTATTTTAAAATGGTTCTTCCTTTTCTCCCTGAATTCATTGACAAGATTTCTTTAAGAAAGAGATTCAAAATTGGTATAATTTTCCGACAGTGTCTCACATTTGTTTAATTTCATTAAAGAACATCCAAGGCATTAATGATTTCTCAGAAAACTCACTAAAAGCTACTAATTGATCTCCCGGCTCGTTGTCCCCAGCGTGAATCATCTCTACTATTTCCCTAACAGCACAAACTAACAGCATATATTTGTCTTGACATCCCCCGGCTCGGCTTGCAACAATTCAAAAGTTTCATTAGCTGGGGACATTAATGCTGCCGGTTGGTTTACAACCTGCCAGGCACCAGGCGGCCTGGTGAGTTAGGGCCTGTGTGGCCTCTCCCAGCCGCTGCGATAACTCATCGACGGTTTCTCTTATTTGTTTATAGGTCTTGTTGTTTTTACCACGATGTTGCGCGCATCTGCCTATTGAATTTGTGGACTTTAAATTACACTGCTTAATTTCTTGTTTACATTTATTTGTTTGCTACATTCGTTATCTATTTTATCTAAACTTGTATTCTCTTATATTTTCTCTAAAATACTACACACAATGTAGCAGAATAAACGATTATAATATAAACATTCATTCTGATCCAAAATGAAATTTAAATTATGCTGTGTTTAGTTTTAAAACGATAGAATTATTAAATGTAGACGTAAACAATCTTTCGTAACTATGAAAATCGTACCTCTATCAATAATAATTGTTCTATTAAAATGGCTTAAATAAATATGGTGATTATGATTATAGACACTAAGTATGTATAAGGAATTAAGAAAAATTACAATCATTTGTTTATTACATCCTATCAAGGGAAACTAAATATGACAATAATGTAGACGCGTATAAATATTAATGAGACAAGAATACATGTAGTGTTATTAAGTCGATAAAGTTATTATTTATTGCAGATAATTATATGTTACAAGCGATAAATTTGTAATTATACTATCTGCAGTGACGTCTGAATCGCGACAATGCGACATTTCCCATTCATCGCAGTACTGTTTACGTATTGTTGACCCATAGCGATACTGTTATTTATAAGCCAGGGTTTAGAGACAGTCTGGACATGATTCATTAATTGATGCACAAATTTTTATAGCTGTTAATAGCTATTAACAGATTATTGTTAGATTATGTATCGATTATGTAATATCATCTCTTTAAACTTCAGCTCTAGTTAGAACTATAGCTGAAGTTTAAGGAGATGCTATTCCATAATCTAGTACTATGTTTACTAAATAAATTTTAGTACGAAAATGATTACCTTTACACCACTTGCTTGTTGCTTCATTTTTCTTTAATAAGGCTTGATTTTACTTTTTAATCATAAGTCAGCTTCAATATCATCTCTTTACGTTTTAATTTCTCAAAGCACTTACCCGTTAATATTTTTTTTTGTTTATCATCTAGAGGCGTGTTCGTAAGATAGCGTGATTGTATTAATGTTATGTCATCTACATTAGTGCGAGGTCTGATATTTCTTTCCCATGCCCCGGGTGCTTTGCATCCTCGGGATCCTATACTTATTACAATTGAAGAGTACCCGTCGGCAGGCCACAGGCCGTCATTAGCGCGCATCCATCTCTGTCGCGCCAATAATTATGCGCCCGCGCATAGACAAATCACTCCGGTTTGCGGCGCAGGCGGGCACCGACACAAACATACCTCTCTCGCCTTATCCCGCTAACAATTAGAGATTTATTTGGCAATTTGTAAACTTTGTAGTGGCTCTGTTTAGCTCATAATTTTGTCTGAATACGCGGCAGTCATCTGAAGATTTACGCTTAGCAAAGTTAACGTAATTCATAATGCAATTTTCTACATACCTTACCTTTGCTTCTTCTACAAACAAAAAAACTGAAAGTGTTTAAATTCCCTTCATTATTTAATTAATTCTTAACACAAGCGGTAGACGTTTTGAAAGCCTTTATAATTGCTGATTCTGAGAAAAATCGTGTGCGAGCATCACAATACGTTCTCTCATATTATACACGGTGTTAATTGCGTAATTTTTCCATAATATACCTAATTGTAGTGGGAAATCCGGCGATACACTTCCCAGTGTTACGAGCGGTGACGCGATCAGGCAGGATGGAATAGTTTTTGCGGTTTTAAACAGTGTAAACTTCCATACGTTACATGTTTGATTTTATTGTCTAAAATAATGATCATATTAGATCACATTTAAAAACAATAAAAAGATCTAAGGAAATACCGTACACGCAAGTTGAAGCCGACAATCACAATGAGGAAATAAAACTATCATAGAAGAAACTGCTAATAAGAAAACTGCAGTTTAATTAATCTGCAGTCAAAAATTTTCAAAATAATATTCTTAAATCCATAACAGTATGAACAATTTGTCTTGATATAGGAAGCTTAACAATATTTTCTGTAATATCGTCTAATTCTTTGTTTTCTACTACTTAATTGCATACAACAGAATAAATAATACCTAATACCAGACATCGCATAAAGTACTATGATCATATTCTCAACGGCCACCAGATCATGCCCACGCACAAGCCTAGGGGAGTGAATTGATGGCTTGTTGCCTACATGTGAATCGGCAGCATGCTTCCCACATAGTTGCACGTTTATTAGGTCTTTATCTTTATTAGATGATTTCTTGGCTCTTATTTGTTTCTGATTTTTATTAGGATTGAATGAATCGCTATGGTAAAAATCAAAGTGATCACCAAAAAACGCTAAATGCTCTCCAAAAGGATTAAGCTATCAGCAAAAATTCTGCAAATCACTAATTTGGTATACATTTGGGCTTTATTGGTGTTCAATCGGATTTTTTTGTCGGATAAGTGAGTATGGTGCACGGTTAAATATATTAGTTATTGTATATCAAATTGGTCTATTCAGTTCTATACTTACTTCTGATATTGTTTTCAAGTTTCAAGTATGTTAGAAAGTAAAGAGTTTGTGGTAGTATTATTCACTGTCTTGGGTAGTCGGTTCCAAGGAGCTACTTACTACACGGTTATGTAAAAATCGATTCCCGGAACTGCTTCACCCGACAGGTATTCAGCGAGTGCATTTCTGACGTGTTTATCGTGTATAGTGTAGGTTTCTTTAGTTAAATATGTTGCAGTGGTTATAGAGCATTTGTATGTCTTTATTTCATTACCTTCTTCTTAAAGAAGAAGAAGAAGAAGAAAAAATATTTTATTTAAATAGGCCACAAAGAAGCACTTTTAAATCGTCAAACACATTCATATAACTATTACAAAAAATATATTAACTAACAACGTCAAGTCTCTCCGTCTGTCATGTCTGAATTTACACCGGTTCCAAAAGTTGAACTACCGAGAAAATTCCGGCAACAAACTCGTGTAGTCACTCTTTTCAAATATTAAATTACAATGTTTGTAGTTACAAAAGTTTAACCTTGAGCAGTGCAATGCCGCCCAGCGAAAAAAAAATGAAAATTAGAAAAGAAGGTAAGTCAACGTACCAAGAAAGGTACCCAATGTCAAAAATAATATCGTTATTTTCAGGCTATCTGACAGTGCACAATCACAGTATAGGTTACAGAGATTAATAGTCACAATACTCGTAAATAAATATATAAAACATTTGAAATTTTAATGTGTCCATGCATTCTTATCATCTAAATATTCTTGGACCTTATAGTAGCCTTTTTTCATTAAAGTTTGTTTCACATATAACTTAAGTTTGTGAAAAGGCAGTTCAGTTACATTTGGTGGGACTTTGTTATAAATGTGTATACATTTCCCCATGAATGAGCGACTTATCTTGTGAAGTCTAAAACTTGGAACAGCAAGTTTATTTTTATATCTAGTGTTTAAGTTATGAATATCACTATGTTTTGAAAAGGTATGTTTATATTTGTGAACATAAATTATGTTCTCATATATATATTGAGAAGCAACGGTCAAAATATTAATTTCTTTAAATAAATCCCTCAGTGTATCACGTGGCTTGAGTCTGTAAATAGCACGCACAGCACTTTTTTGTAAAATAAAAATATCTTCAATGTCGGCTGCTGTGCCCCACAATAACAAGCCATATGACATAACACTGTGGAAGTAACCAAAGTAAACAAGTCTTGCTGTTTCAACATCACACAAAGACCTAATTTTTTTAACAGCATAAGCAGCTGAACTAAGTCTTTTAGATAGGGACGAGATATGAGGATACCATTGTAAACGAGAATCTAACTTAATTCCCAAAAATACTGTAGAGTCAACACATTCAATAGTTTCTTTATTGATTTCAACATGAGTACTAACCTGCCTTACATTTGGTAAAGTAAATTTAATACACTTAGTTTTCTTTGAATTTAACAATAAATTATTATTTTCAAACCAGGATAGCACTTTTGAAATGGCATTATTTACATCCTCAAAGTCAGTTTTAGTTCGGTCTATTTTAAAAATTAGTGAGGTGTCGTCTGCAAACAATACCGTCTCACACAATTTTTTTGAAAAGTAAGGGAGGTCGTTGATATAAATTAAAAAAAGCAATGGCCCTAATATCGAACCCTGAGGCACGCCCATATGCACAGGCACACCAGAAGACTCAGTTTTGTTTATAACAACTTTTTGAATTCTATTGGTCAAATAGGATTCAATAAGTTTTAATGAGTTTATTGATACACCATAATGCTTTAATTTACCTAATAATGTTTGATGGTCAACACAGTCAAACGCCTTGGATAAGTCGCAGAAGATACCTAGAGCATCCTGCCTATTTTCCCAAGCATCAAATATGTGTTTTATAAGCGCAATTCCCGCGTCTGTAGTATTTTTTCCTTTAGTAAATCCGAACTGTCTATTGTGAAGCAATCCATTTCTCGTAAAATGAGAAAGTAATTGGTTAAGAATAATTTTTTCAAAAATTTTGCTAAGAGTCGGCAAAATAGAAATGGGACGGAAATTAGTGGGGTCATTGTAACTCCTGCCTTAAACAAAGGTATTATTTTACTTAATTTCATTTGATTGGGAAATACACCATCATTAATACATTTATTAAATATAAACGATAATTTAGGAGAGATAACATTTATTATCGAATTTATAACACTAACAGAAAAGCCCCATAAATCCTCAGTCTTTTTCATATTCAAAGAGTTAAAAGCTTCTATGATCGTATTAACATTGATTTCATGGAAATTGAAAGGAATATTGCACTTATAAACATTCGACTCTATGAGAGCAAGTGCGCGCTTAGTACACGAATTCAATTCTTTTGTGATTTTAATAGGTATTTCGGAAAAAAAAGTCTCGAAGGTATTTGCAACTCCATCATCTGTTTCTATCGTTTTGCCATTGACATTAATTTTAAAACACCTATCAGTAACTTTTGTTTTTCCACTTTCTTGATTTATAACTTTCCAAGTGGCTTTTATTTTATTGTCTGATGTCTTAATTTTATTACTCAAAAAGTTCGCTTTAGCAGTATTACAAACCCTTTTAAAGACCCTTTTACAAACCCTTTTAAAGGTAGTTAGACTGGTCTTTCACATTGCTCATATTTATTATTAAGAGATGGTAGATTTTTTTTTCTTTTAAAAGCTGGTTGTAGGACTTGTAGGTCATGCAAGTCTTTATCTATAAATTACTGTAGCCAAATCTTATTTAAATAGAGTTTCTACTGTGTAGCTATTTAGCTGGACAAATCATATGCATGCTGTGTTTGTCTGTAATTGGTTGTGCAATTAGTATTAGCCCTAGTCACTAAGTTTTAGCGTGTTTTGTTGTAACAACTGTTGACGAACCAAAATAAAGAAACAAAAAAAGTCAACATCAGCATGAAATAATTCAAACCATATACATTTTACTTGAACCATTATGTTGCTGATAATAAAGAGCTAGTTTGCAAAGGCAAACTAGCATACAAGTTAATATCAAACTCAACTAATTGGCCACTTAACATACACATGGTTTAGTCCACGAAATATTTATGCCTAATCTAAATAAGCCCGTTAACCTGACCTAGGGTTGTCAATCTGCGTGATCGCAATTAGCCCGGGCGCACGCGCAGCTGCTACAGCCCTGACGTCGCGATAAACCGTACGTGACGGGTCGTATGCTCCCCGCTATTGTGCGACAAACTCGCCAATTTGTAAATACGCGGCTTGCGGTTCTGAGTTCTAGAAGTCTGTGTTATTGCACTATTTGCTATCGTAACTCGCCTAAGATAATATCGCAGGTTCTTGCTCTGTACTGATGTTTGTGACTTTTGTGAATGGTTTGTATGTCAATTTTATTTTATGGCATATGCAACATTTTATGGCAAAAACTACATTTAATTTAATTTTACTTTAAATTAGTAGATATAACTAAATTAAACTCCAGCTCAGTACCGACTTAAAGACAAATAGTACGTGCCTAATACTTTTATTCAAAGTAACCAGACAGCTAATCCTTATCATTTACGTTCAGCAACATTGTTACATTCAAAGGACGCTTCAATGGAATGCTAACTGCCGCAGCGGGATTGCTCACTGACCAATTGATTCGGGACATATGAAGCTAAGAAATGGTCGGTTTTATCGACTCGACACCCGGTAGCCTTTAGGTTCATGCAAAACGTTTTCTCGTAAAGGGGAAATGAGTAAGATTCCACAACAACGCAGATATGCTTGGGGTTTATTTAGTACGCCAACATTGTTCTTGTTGTGCTTTTTCAAAGTTTGTCTTTTGTTAGAGACAAAAATAAATGTTCGGGTGTTGCAAGGTTGAATTGAGTACCTATTGATTTTTTCAATTTGATGGTTAATCTATTGATTTTATTTATTTATTTTCGTTTATTTACATACGTATTGCTAATTTCTTGAATATTTTACCTACTATTTGTTGATTTTGACAAATGACAGCGAGAAAATGAAAGTGGTAGTTGGTAATTTCGCTTCAAATTAGTACTAAGAATATTCCAGAAAAGTTTTACTACGGAATCATATTGGCTCATTAGCCTTTATCTATATTTGTGGATAATAACAACTAGCTCTGACTAAGAAACGATAACATGACTACGCACGAGATATGGTAATTTTGATTAAATTACGAGATTTCAGAAAAATGCACTTAAAGGTGATCAGATAAAAAAATACTTAGGAAATTTATCTTTAAATAAGTACTTATCTCAGATGCTATTTTTCATACTATAGCTAATCTGTTTCCCTTACTTTTTTGTCTGTTCTGGAAATATTGGCACAAACGCTTTGTTACACTTGCCTGTCGACTTGGTAAGTATTACACAGATGGACAGAATTAAAGATGGAGTAACAGAGAAAAGGGGTTTATTGGTGAAATGTATGAAAATACTCTTAAAGAACAATATTTAGTTTTTTTTTGTTATACAAAAAACACGTAACATAAATAAATAATCTATGTTTCTGTGAGACTGATGCCTAATATAGTTATAAAAATACTGTCCTATAGGGCACCAGGTCCTAATTCATAGGACGAAGCGTAACATTATAATTGAATTAGTTGTGGTGAAGATCATATCATCAGGTGGTAAGTAATTGTTTTTTTAGAGAAGCTGGTATCGAATCTTGTGTCTGAGGGCCTAGACAAGATGCTATTTGACAATCGCTATCGCTAAGTGGAAAATGTAGGGGATATGACATTTTTGATCGAAACTCAATCGAGGGGTTATGTCAAACCCCTACATTTTCCTCTTAGCGATAGCGATAGCGATTATCGAAAGGCATCTTGTCTAGGTCCTCTGATCTGATGTACGTTTGTGCATCTGTGTGTGTTCCTGTGTATATAAAGATGATCTGAGGTATAAAGTGTAGTTTAGCATTAGTGAGTTTATTCTTACAGAAATTAAGTAGTCTAACACAAGACTATAGTGTGTCAGTCTTCAGTAAGTTGTCTGAATACACATAGGTTAGGGACTTTAACCAGTTTTTCAACTTGAATTTGAATTGGGAAGTGGGTAAATGATAAATATTTAACAGTTTGATAATCTTGTTGTAAAGATAGCAGCCAGTGTAATGGTAATGTTTGTGAGAAATTCTTAAGTTAACTTTGAGGGCCACACTTTACTCTTTATCCTTTTATTAAGAACACAATTAAGAGCACATGAAGCAAAGCTTGACAGTAATCTGACGCCTTTATGACACTCATAATACAATCTGACGCCTTATTGACACTCATACAATCTGACGCCTTTAATGACACTCATAATACAATCTGACGCCTTTATGACACTCATAATACAATTTGAGGTTTATGACCACTCTTAATACAATCTGACGCCTTTATGACACTCATATTCACCGGGTGTAAGGGAAACGCTCTTAAAAAGGAGGCAGATGACAGTGCAGGCGATCTTAAACACGACTTGTTGAAAAAAAAATGAAATCGCGAAAGAATAATCGTCTGTTTCATTCTAAACTGGTATAGCTACTCGACCTGTTTGTATTGAATAGCTAATTTTGTTCACGATTTCAAAGATGTTTAATGTCCGGCCAGCTATATGTACATTATCTCCTTAAAAGTATAAAAAATCAGCAAAAAGGGCGCAACTAAACAGCGAGGTCGCAGCAGTAAGGTTGTAAGTTGAGTAAAGGATTTGCGTGTTTAATCATGTTGTCTATTTGTTCGCTATGGCAGCTGTCATTAAAGATTGCCAAAGTACACCAATACGGCCTGAGCCTTAGACGCACAATTATCGAGACAGCGCTAGCGCATTTAGCAACTAGCAAGTGTTGCGTCAGCGCAGCGCCTAATACGCGGGGTTCTATCTCTTAGTTGACTTCCCACCAGGGCTTTAAGTGCACTAACAATACCTATTTGTGAACGCAACAAAAACCGGAAAAGAGTACATTACATAAATTGTTGGCGTTCGAGGACTTCCCCATATGAAAGTCTATTTTTAAAATGTCTTACAAGTCCAAAATTTGTAAAGCCAGAGCATTGTCCTTTTATTAAATTTTTTATACTTATCCTCGTTCATCAGCAATCAGCTTACAAGCCATAATTAATGGTCTCGGCATGATTTGAGGCTAAATGGTTGACATTCCATTAAATGTCATCCCAGCTGTCACTTTCGATGGTCTAAGTCCCAATATTTAAGTTAGTTTGTAAAAAAGACTTAAACTTTTATTCATTTAAATAATTTTCAAAGTAAAAGAACTATTTAGCTGCCTCTATATTCTGCATTTAATGCAAAAGGTACTTTACAACAGTTTAACATCACAACTTTTCATATCGCTAATCAAAGTCCATCAAAGTTATTTATGGTCGACTGCATCTAAAACGTTTATTAACACGTATCCAAAACAGTTATATCGGTGGATTTATTAAGAAAGTCCCGCTACGAACCTGCCTGGACCTGTCCCTAACAAATTGCTCGAGTCAGCACTTACCTGGGCTGTATGACGTCGCACTAATCGCAAGACACTTTAGCGTGTCCAGCCCGCAAGCTGTTGGCAACTCTTCTAACTCACGCAGGAAATGAGGTGCTTATGGAGTACACCTATCCACAGGAATTATTAGCAAGGGTGTGGTGATTAACGTTCATTGCTCTAATAAGCTAAATAACAGTCCACCATTGACTCATCAATCTCATCATGAATTATAGTCAGTTACAGCAAACTGCTGCAAATTATTCTTACCTCAGTAAAAAAAAGTAAACAAAAATAAATTAAATATTAAAAATAAAGAAGTAAATAAAAAATAAGTCAATTAAATTCAAATGTCTTCATAAAACAATTTAAATGCATTATCCAAATGTGATTCGATTAGACGCTTATACGCTGTGTAGATGCTGAATGAATTAACCTTTCCATTTTATCCGGACATTAGACACCATACAAGGAATTTGACCCCAATATATCGTAAAAGGCCTTGTTCCTTCGTATCTATCATGTCAATTTTATTTAGGGATATTGGCAATTGGTTTTCAAAACGTATCAAACATTTATTTAGTGTGATTATTGACTACTTACTTGCAATCATTAGACATTATTGTTCTACTGTTTAACTCCGATACCGTTGTGCAAGTAAAATTAAAGTTCAGTCTGCTCTTTTATTATAATCAGACCTGAAAAGGACAGATTGCTGGTGACGTCATGTCACGTTTCATAATGGCAATTTTGGAGCATTTCATCATCATCATCATCATCATATCAGCCGCGAGACGCCCACTGCTGAGCATAGGCCTCCCCTAAGGATCTCCAAGCCGATCGGTCCTGCGCTGCCCTCATCCAACGGCATTTAACTGTATTAAAAAATATGCTGATCTGCTATTAAATAACATTACGCTCTATTGGAAAACCTTATTCACGGTCATACATTTCCTTATATGACATCTTTTTGGTTATTAGTTAGTTAGTTTTTTTCATGTTAGCTATATTCTGTAATAGGTAAGTATATGTACAGTATTTCTATATCAAGATTGTAATTGTAAAACTGATTCTTATCAGTCGATAACATTAATCGTTAGACGTCTGATTTCCCAATACGAATCATAGAAACACTAAATTTATCGGTCTCGAAATCGAAAGAATGTATTGGCTGCGTGGGCGCAATATATGACCGCAGACTAGGTCTCTGTTGGAGCCGTGTTAACATGGTTGCACCAACGCTCAAGCAAAATATTCGACGATTGGCAAAGTTCAAATTCCTAAATCCAGTCACGTGATTTCTGTCTAACAGATAATAAGGGTGGCTTGTCTCTAGGACTCTTGTCAACTGCGCACAACACACCTCCGACGTGTCGTCTGTCGTTTCCGCGACACTGTGCACGCGCAGCGAGCTTTATGATTTTCGCGCATTCATATTTCGTGCGCGTGCCGCCCGGATAACGGTCCAGCTAGGGTTGCCAGTCGGCCAGGTTATCCATTACAATTTATGAGACAGATTAATTTACACCGCTACAACAACGCTTCGTTTGCGAGATTATTAATATTGTTTAGAGGGGAACTGTATTGTTATTTAATGATCTGTAAATTATTTGTTGCGTGACAATCACAATTTAATGGTGTATCGGGAAATTTATCTCCTAGTATATTTCAAAGCGAATGTCATGCACCGTTGAGAAAATCGAGGCCTGTTACGTCTAGCTAGATTTATATTGGATATCCATATAGGTTCAAATAAAAATTAATAGGAAGTTAACGCACTGTTAATATTATAATTAAGATGTTTGTAAAAATAACATACATGTTACATATTATAAGTTTTATAAGCTATAAATTTATACTTACTTAGTTTAAAAAAATTCAAAATTAATTTAGAGATATGAAGGAGCGGAGTCGCCTGGCACAGGCATCTTCATGCTTAAAAAGGGACTCCAACCACTAGAGTTGAAAAAGTTTTGTTATAAGAAATTAAAAAAAAAATAGTTTCAAATTTATAGACAAGCATAAACTATAGGTATATACATAGTAAAAGTTAAAAACTTATGTTATACGTGCGTCATTTTCTCTATAATATATGTAGATAAATAAATGCACCAACACTGTAATTCACTTTATATTTTTTTCCAATACATTTCAAGTTTAGAATTGCAATTAATAAAAAGGAGTTGATTGTTGCAGAGGTGTGTTACCTTATTAAATATTTGTATGGCAATTGTTAAAATATTATAATTTCAAAAAAATATAAAAATATCTAAAAATGTCTGAGAAGATAGAAATGGAAAGAAATAAGGTACCTACTATTTAAGTACCGATTTTTGAACAACCATTGTTAGTGTGCGAGTTTCTTTTTGAAGCCTACGTTGTGCTCTTAAGGTAAGAAAGTTCCAACGTATAATGATTGAAATAATTTATTTTTCATGGTTTTTCAAGTTTTTCCGTTATTCCAGAGCCTACTGAAAAGGTCCACTTAGTTGGTAACTAGCCACGGAGGACTGAACACCGTAAATCGTAATTACCAGTAATAACTCGCTCTGAAATGTTTGGAGGCGTGCTTAATAATTTATTACATAATTAATCGAGCTCCATTTAGGAAGAGGTTTATGGACTACCGGCTTACACGGAATCTTTTAGCTAAAGAAGTCCAAACGTAATAAACTACGATTGAATAAAATGTCTTGCGTAATTTTAGCAAAAAATATTGCCAGTAAAATTATTGAGAGACCCAGCCACCATCAGACTACAATGGTCTAGGAAAAAATTGCGATATTTATATTTTGTTGTACTTATGTACGGAATATTTGCCATGTAATTTGTTCTCATTTATGTTAGATTTTATGCTTTGTTGCGTTGTTATAAACGTTGCTATAAAAACTTTGAAAAAGGGTAGAAACCGGTGAAGAATATGGTAGGTTACACCTAGTGCTTCGGTGGCGTAGTGGTAATCGCGTTTAGCCGGAAACGGTTCGATACGAAAACAAAGCAAGTTTCGCCATGGTCGATCCTGGGATGGGTCAATCAAGATTTGTTATCTCGAACTCCCTTTGGTTGTCTAAAGTTGTCCCTGCAACCGCTTTAACCCACTAACCCGCATTGGGCTAGCGTGGTGGTGTTATGGCCCAAACTCCTCATGTGTTTCTCTCATTTAGGAAGGCCTGTGCCCAGCATTGGGACGTATATAGGCTGGTGATGATGAAGATGAAACAGCAGATTTTTTCAGGATTTGATTTTTTTATAAGCCGTTATTAAGATGATCAGCGCAGTTTTCTACCTTAGTTTATGAGAGCTTATGGTCTCTATGCATCAAAATCCAAAGTTATGTACCACTTGTCGCTTGGATATGAAATTCTGCTTTCGCATCCGACTTTTTGCCGCTGCCGAATCGTTTCGTAATATTCCGTCGGCAGACGTGTATGATTTAATTTCGTGACATTGCAAATGCCATCGAAGCCTGTTTTGTGACCTACTCAGTTTTTTCTACAATGCTTAATGTTAATTTGATTTCCTTTAAGATCTTTTGCAAAAAATATATTTAATATTCAGGAATTACTGCACTGCACAGCATCTACTTTTTAGGCTAAATTTAGTATACCTACCCACTTTTAAGAGTTATGATTTTGTAATGACAAACATTGTAATTTAATATTTGAAAAGACTAACTAGGTACACGATTTTGTTGCCGGAAATACAGACACGACAGACAGACAGACAATATGACATTGTTAGATAATGTAAATTCGGACACGACAGACAGACAGACATTATGACATTGTTAGTTAACTTAAATTCAGACAATGACAGACAGACACTATGACGTTGTTAGTTAATATTGTTTTTGAGATAGTTATAAAAATGTGTTTTTTGACGATTTGAAAGTGCTTCTTTGTGGTCTATTTAAGTAATTTTTTAAAAAAATATTTTTTAATCGTTCACATACCTATATAAATGTATGTTTATATGTAGGTATGTATTGTGGCTCGGTTGTGTGGTTGTGAGGAGCTCGGTGGCGTAGTGGTTTGAGCGCTCTGGTTTCAATCGCGAAAACAAAGCAACTTTCGCCATGGTTGGTCCCTGGATGGGTCAATCAAATTTATAATCTTGTGCTCCTCCGTGCTTCGGAAGGCACGTTAAGCCGTTGGTCCCGGTTGTTACTGCAACCGCTTTAACCCACCAACCCGCATTGGGCCAGCGTGGTGGTGTTATGGCCCAAGCTCCTCATGTGTTTCTGCCATGTTGGAAGGCCTGTGCCCAGCAGTGGGACGTATATAGGCTGGTGATGATGATGATGATGTATTGTAGCTCGGCAATATTTACCTTAGGTTCTAATGTAATAAACACACACACAACATAAAAAATCACTTAAAATCATTACAGAAATAAAAATAAAAATAAACTTATGCCTATAAATAAACTAAAATTAACCGAACTTATAAATAAAAAACACCACCTTTGTTTTAATTTATTTATTCAAAACATTACAATATTACACATTTATAATAACATAGCTGCGGCTCACAAACCATGATGGTTTATCTGTCCGCAACGACTCACTCTATTAAATAGTCTTTTTTAAATTACATTTTCCCTCTGCATATAAGTTTTGAATGCCGGCAGGCAATCCATTTATATAGCTAGGTATTATATACTCAGACTTCGTGTGCCGTATACATTTTTCGTTTAAGGTAGAATAAATTTCTTATTTCCTATATTTCGCAGGTTGTGCGGCCTGATATATGTATTTAAGTTATTTACATAGTTAAGTTCAGTTAGAATAGTAAATTTAATATTGTCATAAATATTCATGATTTTACAACGTCTAAATAAACCGATTTCACTAATTTTATACTTTTATTATATATATTCTCGGACAATAGTTTTTAGAATTCTTAGTTGTAAGTTACAGATATCTTCCAAGTAGGTTTTGTATGTCAAACCATAGCTACTTAGGCCATATCCAATAACAGAGTCAGCTAGGGCCATGTACATTAGCCTGAGAGTGTTGAAAATCTACTGAAAATAGAAGTGTACCAATTAGACTGGTCGTATTACCTCGCTGAATTATGAGGCTTATTCTTTGTGCGAAATACATACCAGCCTTATTGTCACTTAAAGTTTCACACAAACGATCTGCAATGTCCCTAAGCAGTCAGTGAGCACCTGGACCCCAAGGTCCCAATGTCTCAACTCCAAACGGCTCAAATATGTAATCTCTAGATAAGCCAGCATATTTGCGCCGTTTAAGAGATTCAGCGGAAGCAGCAGCCGATCCTGGTGTCGATGAGGTACTTGGAACATGGGACATGGCTAAGGTGTCGACACAAGTAGCGTCCCATACCAAAGACCTACCCACCTTCCAAGGCACAAGAGTCATGCCGTCAGGCCTCTTCCCATCATCGCGCGCTAAACCGTTAGGCTCCAGAGCAGCAGGGGTCCCGGAAGTAGCGAGAGCCCGACGAATGATATCATTGATTTCAGCATGCCGTGAAAATCGACCTGCACTTCTTGCACAAGAGAGACCATGGTGACCAAGATCATCAACCAGACTACCACATCGGCAACGGTGTGGGACATTGCAGACGGTTCCTAAACGCAAACAGATAGCAAAACGAAAAGCAGTGCGATCAAGGAGTGTACCTAAATTAGCCGAAGGCAAAGCTTGTAGCCATAGACCAGATTGCCACTCTCCCACAGCCAAGAGACGGGCTCGATCCGCAGAACTGGTTGACGTATTTATAAGATTGTCCCGCACCAATTTGCAGAGGCCTGTCCCATTGTTTCTGGGAGCAGCTAGTTTCATTAGAATCGAAATGTCTCGATCGCGCTCACGGTCAGCTGTCAAATCGTATGAAAATGATTACATGAAAATGAAAATATCTTTTCTATCTGTCATGTCTGAATTTAAGTTATCAAACAATTTCAATTACATTTGGTGGGACTTTGTTGTATATAAGTATAATGTGTATACATTTTCCCATGAATTGGCGACTTGTCTTGTGAAGTCTAAAACTTGGAACAGCAATTTTTTTATATATCTAGTATATAAGTTTTGTATATCACTATGTTTTGAAAAAGGATGATTATATTTATTGTAAATATAATTTATATTCTCATATATGTATTGAGAAGCAACAGTCGAAATATTAATTTCTATAAATAAATCTCTTAATGAATCAAGTGGCTTGAGTTTGTAAATAGCACGCACAGCCTTTTTTTTTAAATAAAAATGTATAGTATTATTTATAGCATTAGAAACTACTTTTTAACCGACTTCAAAAAAAGAAGGAGGTTCTATGTTTCACCGTATGTATTTTTTTTTGTTACTTCATCGATTACTCTGTTAATAATTATTTTTTTATTCGATATAGTAGGTATACTCCTGAAGTGGTCCCATTGTCACCAAGTCAGGATCTGATGATGGAATCACAGGGAAATCGACGACATTTCTCAAATATAGGCACTATGATATGTATACTTTATTCCCAAGCTATTCAAGTACCTATTTGCTTCTGTTAGTCATCATGAGCTGGTGATGGAAGGTACAAATCCTCAACGGTTAGGAGTTGGAAGATAATTCTTTAAATATTATAGGGACGTATAGACCAATAGTTGGGTCATTCAGGTGACCTGATGATGGAAGGTAAAACTCCGTAATGGTTTGGAGTTACATAATAATTTATCAGTGGTGCGATACGATAATATGAAACAATATTATGTATTTCAACCAAAGACTGAGAGACAGACAAGTCGATAGCGCTGACAGTCACCCATCTAGATTTGTCCTTAGGAAATCACTTAAAAATGTTAAAAAAAAATTAAGTAAAATTAAAACCGACTTCAAAGCACTAAAAAGGAAAAAATAATCGAATTTAAGTACCTAGGTTATTACTTATCTCCTAAAAATGTATTTAATGGAGTTGGTGCTAAGCTGTTTCTAGAAACAATAGAAAGTTAAGCACCGACTCCCGAAAATACATTTCTAGGAGATAAGTACCTAAATTTGATTATTTTTTCCTTTTTAGTATTTTGAAGTGGTTTTGTAACATCAATCTGACAGCTGATCTGAGGGAGCCGTTACTCACAGCTATTAGGTTTTGTTTCGAATGAGCAACTTAAAGTTAGATAATATATATGTATAATCAATATTTACTTGACGACATGTGATTTAGTTTTTATAGAATAGATTGATTTAAACAACAACTAATCAGGAAAAAACTGTTATTTAGTCTCCATATACATATCTTTATTTTCTTTGGCTACAAATACAGCTCTACATTAGGCTCGGCCACAAACTCGTCACTATTCTGCTTAGCTTGATTAACCAAATACGGAAAGATTTAGTGACATTTAAGCTCTGTGGCAAGACTTAAACACGATACATTAAAAGCTATTGCTATATACGCTTAATTTATGTAGGCAGACGTTGTCTGAATTATGTTACAGACGCGGTAATATGTTTGTTGCCTTCTCAGTAACCATGGAATTGATTTATTGCCTTATTAACATTCGTTTTTATTATTTATGTAGAACATTGAGGTTATCAGGGTAATTAGAAATGAGAACAATTAGATGAAAATATCTGCTTGATATACGACCTTAACTAACATCCCTCATCAATGTCTATTGCTTTCAAAATAGAAATGAGAAAGGAAATTTACGAAAATTTGAGTACACCTGTAGATTTGTTAATATAGATACTAATAAGATAGACTATATTACAAATATTGCCACCAATTCGTTGGCTTACACTCAAGTATTTAGTCCATTATTAGTTTTAGGTACCAATAGTAAGTCGTTGTTTCTGCTTAAAGAAGTGGGAAGAGTGATGAAAACAAAGACTTCCATTCACAACTGTGTATTTACAATCGTAATGGAAATTTACAATAAACAAATAAAATTGAATAGAAAATAATTAATAGTATAATTCTACGTGATAAGCAAAAGTCAAAGAAAAATAATAACAAAATCGAATGACAAGAATTATATGACACAGAAAATACCATGAAAAATAAATTAAGAATCAATAGCTCCATAAGTTCCTCTTCATTACGAATCTTACTTTACCATATTATGTAAACCCATTAAATTTATGCTAATCCTTATAAATAAGGCACCATTAAAAAACAACTGTTGCTAAACACATTGGCTCTTTAAATGACGAAACTGTTAATGCTGTCCACAAAAACCACTTGTCATAAGCAAGATTAAAATTTGCATCAGAGCTTAGTTAATTTGGATCGGACAATCTGGTTAGCTTTAATATCATTGTGAATTTAGAAGATCAGACAGAAATTGATAGATTGTGTTGTAACATGATGAGTATAATACACATACTCGTAGATGGCAGTGATGATGAAGAAAAGTATACATTACTACGCTCAAAAGATATTTTAATTAGTACGAAAAAGCAGTAAGTAGTGCAGTACTTTTCGTTAAATTAAATAGCTATCTAGAGATTGCGGCAATTCAAACTACGTTAAGTTACACCAATTTAACTTGAGATGTAAAAAGAATACGCAAAATATAAATAATAAACATTACACATTGACTAATATCCAGTTGAGGTGTTTGATTGCCTTCAGATATGCTAATGTGAGATCTAAGCGTTAGATTACAACGCTTCATTGAAAGTTGATTCTGGCAATCATTTGTAATTGTTTGGCGTTTTGATCGGCGCTGATTTAATCTTTTATTTACGCGCAACCTTTTCATCGCTACAAGACCTATGATTTTTTTTTGCAATACTTTTTAGTGTTCGTTCGCTTAACATCGTTAGTAAAAGTGTTCTTAAATTAGTTGTTTAAAATGAAGCCCAAAAAAGGTTAACTCATCTGGGATAGGGTAGAGTTATTTAATTTAAATTTAGTTATTTAAAATGATTTTAAAATTTTTGGTGAATAATGTCGACCAAAGCAACAATAAAGAAACGAAGAGGAAACAGCTGTAGTGTTTAGAAAAGTCAATAAAAGTTATATAGTAGGTAGAAAGGTAATAGAGAAATAGTAATTACGTCTTATAACTCTATTATACTTATTACTTCTTTAAGGTATACTTTTTTATAATTCACCTATTATATAACAGATCCGAGATATTTACAATACAATTGTTTGTAACCGCACAAGTGCAATAAACATAATATTTAACGTCTCATTTTGTACAGTAGATTACGAAGCGAATATAGTTTTAAGAAAAGTTAGTGTACTGGTAGAGTTTTGAATTATCCGTACGTAACAAACATATGATACAGAATATTACTAAGGTAGAGAATGAAAAAGGAAATAGAGTAGGTAGGTACTGCGCTGACCCAAAACAAAAAATTGGTGACAGGTTTATGATTATAAAATGTAAAATATGAGCAGTATTGAATTAAGATGTTTGTAATTGTTGGCGTTATTTATATTTACAGTATATCGCTGTATTATTTGTATCCCAATCATTAACGTGATAACTTAATTGAGCCTTATGTGCTATATTTTATTATCATATCCAGATTATTCCAAATTGAATACTTGGTCTCAACTTGGAACAACTCTGATTGCTTTTATTAGTTGTTTTTTTGTTGTTGTAAATTTTAAATTTTAATGTCTTTTTCTTCTTTTTGCAGGTACGTCATCAATTTCTCCTCTCAAGCTTCCGAATCCGAAACAGCGTATTAAATCTGGAAACATAAAATGGCTTTATTTAAGGCCTTTAGCGCGCGTAAGTTAAAAATTTAAATTTCGTGTCGACCCACTTTGCCAGTGAAATGCTACTCACCTTATTTGTTTTAAAGGGCCATAAATTAAGTGGATTGTGTGAAAATTTCCAAATGACGGGACTTTTGTCTCGGTGAGGCTTTGATGTGTCAACTGCTAGTGCTCAGAGTTCCGTAGAAAAAGGTTTTATTGTTTATTTATGTAGAGTTAACACCATTTTCTCCTACATTTCGTACGGCTTTCTGCCATTGAAAACAATATCGTGTGTTTCTATCACGTTCAAAATATGTCTGTTATGAGCATGTACATATATACGTAAAGGGTAAGCAATGATTTGCATACGTACTTACGTAGTTTGTCTATTTTTCTTAATTTTAGCGTTATGACAACAATAATAATATCTCACTTAAACAAGATCAATGGCTCATTTTTATATTTGAATACGACCTAGGTATATCAACTCGTACCAGAAGCGAACTGATCCTGAATCGTCGGTCGTGCGTCTCTGGACGTGCACCCATCGAGGGCGGCGCGGGCGCAGCGGAGCCGGCGCGTAGGCAAATCGACGGCTAATTGCGCCCCGGGGCTTGGACGATCGAAATATGAGGATATAGCTCCATTGCTACTTACGTCACGTTTGGAAACCGAGTAAACTTCTGATTGTAAAACAGCACTCATCAAAACACCGCGTTCATCTTACGGACTCCATAAATAAAAAAATAAACCTACTTCAAAACACTGAAAAGAAAAAAAATGTAATTGAAGTACGTACCTCCTTATTTCATAAAAAGCTATTTTTTGAAGTCGGTACTTCACATTCTATTGTTTCTGGAAACAATTTAGCACCAACTTCAAAAAATACACAACGCCACCAAGTCCTGCAAGAGGGCATTCATCAGAGCGGATGCACAGCGCGTTGCACGAGTTGGCCAAGAACTACTCACGCATCCTACGGGAAGCCGTAGCTACTGGCGTCTGGCCAAAGCCGTGCAGTCCAACTTCTGTCAACCCTCGCTGCCCCCGTTGAGATGTTCTGACGGCTCGCTAGCTCACAAGCCGCAAGAGAAAGCCGATCTTTTGGTAAAACTCTTTGCTGCTCATTCCCGAATCGATGACTGCAACTAACAGCCACCAACACTCTCCCACTGTGGCCACACAATGCCTAATATCCGTATCAGGCAATGTGATGTACGTGCGGAGCTGCAGTCAATCGACGTCCGGAAAGCTAGTGGACCTGATGGCATCCCAGCGATAGTACTAAATAAATGCGCAGCGGAGTTGTCTCCCATCTTAACCCGGCTATACCGCCTTTCTCTCTCTTCTGGGTGTGTGCCTGAATCTTGGAGAGAGGCTAATGTGCAACCGGTCCCCAAAAAGGGAGACCGATCAGACCCAGCAAACTACCGCCCAATAGCTGTCACCTCAGTTCTTTGCAAGGTCATGGAGCGGATCATAAATAACCAGCTGATCCGATACCTAGAAGGTCACTCATTAATTAATGATCGACAGTACGGGTTTCGGCCGAAACGGTCAACGGGTGATCTTCTAGCGTACTTAATGCATGTCTGGGGTGAAGCTATTGATAAACGTGGTGAGTCACTGGCTGTTAGCCTTGACATTGCCAAAGCTTTTGATCGGGTCTGGCACAAGGCTCTTCTCTCCAAGCTCCCGGCATACGGTCTGCCCGATCAGCTCTGCAACTGGATCGCCGGCTTCCTACATGAGCGGAGAATACGCGTCCTCGCAGATGGATGCGCTTCGCGGTTCATGTCTGTGAATGCTGGTGTACCACAAGGCTCTGTTTTATCCCCCACACTCTTTCTTCTTCATATCAATGATATGCTTCCATTAGGAAGCATTCATTGTTATGCGGATGACAGTACAGTGCATGGGGGATATTACGGTCGCCCAGGGGCTGGGCGCGCTGAAACCGAGAAAGAGAGGGAGAATCTTACTATTGAGCTCAACAGGGTGTTGAACCTCGTATCTGAATGGGGATCTAACAATCTTGTTGAGTTCAATGCTAAGAAAACACAGGTGTGTGCGTTTACAGCCAAAATGTCGCCGTTCCTTCCCCTTCCCTCTCTTCAGGGTACTACTCTTTCGGCACAGGCCTCCTTGAACTTACTCGGTATGGAGATATGCTGCGATCTCAATTCTAGAAACTACATCGAAACCGTGATAAAAACAGCCTCACGGAAGCTCGGTGTCCTGAACAAGGTGCGTCGATTTTTCACGCCTGACCAGCTATGCCTGCTGTACAAAACTCAGGTCCGGTCTTGCGTGGAATATTGCTCGCACTTATGGGATGGCTCCGCCAAGTACCTCCTCGATGCACTGGACAGATTGCAGCGTCGTGCTGTCCGTATCATTGGCGATGTAGAGGTCACGAACAAACTTGAGCCTCTACAATTGCGTCGGGACATTGCGTCGCTTAGCGCCTTTTATCGGCTTTATCACGGAGAGTGCTCTGAAGAGCTTTTCGACCTTATCCCACCTTCCCCCTTTCTGCTCAGGAGCACGCGTGCTGGTCTTCGGAGTCATCCATTTACTGTCTCCACCTCAACATCACGCACAAAGAAATTTAGTTCTTCGTTTCTTTGTCGTACTTCCAGAACTTGGAATTCTTTGCCAGCGCATGTGTTTCCTCCTTCCTATAACATGGGGTCCTTCAAGAGAGGCGTGAAAAAGCACCTTTTGGGCCGGCAAGGTGGAGGCAGCTAGTGCATTGTCCGTTTCTGCACTAGCTGTCTTCGCATATGGACTCTCCTTACCGCTTCACATCAGGTGGTGTTGGGTCAATTGCCGTGCTTTGTATAAAAAAAAAAAAAAAAAAAAAAATACCTTATTAAAAAATGAGGATGTACGTACTTCAATTTAATTATTTTTTTCTTTTTAGTGTAGATCATAGTAATTTCAATCGTAAATGGTTTTCGTTACTCCTTTATAATAATAAATTCTTCCTTATTAAAATTCCAAAGCGCAGCTACTATTCAAACGATGAATTTATATTTCAACAATCAGTGCAATGGAAACTCGGCTCGCCTGCCGTCTCTCATTTGGGGAAGATTGCCCACAATGAAACCGGACGAGTAATTCCCTTAATTCCACACGCCGTCGCACACTCTGTCTGCCCTTGTCTTCAGTCTTGCGACTGCCCGGAGAATGATGTGATGATGTACAGTCGACAAAACATCAACTATATCAGTGGTAACTGCTTTTATTACGACTGAATAGTCCATTCTCATTCCAAAGTGTGTTTATGCCTTACAGACATGTTGATTTTGAGCTGAAATATAATTAGTTAGGACCCTAAACTCAACTTAGTGTTATCTTATCTCGTGATTTTCTGGCATCAGCCAAGTCATTATTGTCCCTTGTTCTATTATGGATACACAAGCACATGAATGAATGCACAAGTATAGTGAATATTAGATACATTTGCTTATGATTTTATATTTTACATTGATGCCTTCTTCCATATTGTTTCCGTAATTCGTTTCTATATATCATAGTCTTTATCCATACATACATCAGTTAATTAGAGAATACCTAAATAACTTCGACAGCCTCTACTAATTAAACCAAAGCTCTCAATTTAAGATTGTGTAACATAATATCCGAGATCCATTACTGAACTATACATATATTGTTTCTGGTGTTATAATTTCATTCGAATTCCTATTGTGTGACTTGATGGATTTGACGCAAATTAAGATGTTGTGTACTATTTGTAAATTAAGCCATCACTCACAGTTCGATGTTGCAGTTATATTTCATAAAAAAATGTTTTCGTAAAGATCGTTTTCGAAAGAGTTCTAATTATTACTTATAATGTATGATTATATTTTCTGATCTTTAAAATTGAAATGATTTTGACAGTTAGACCTTGTCCCTATGAATGAATGAATGTATCGATTAAATCTTGCGTCTTGTATCTTTTACTTTTAATTAAAACCTTAGTTTTTTATACACAATAGAAGAAGTGTGGCCAAGTGTTCAATTGATTAGCCCAGAGTATTAAGAGATTGTCAATTCATGTGGAGTTTTACCTAGACACATTTTATTTCTAAAAGGTTTATAATAGAAAGAAAAATGTTAGTAATTAAAAGCAAAACCGACCCATTTCTCACTGCAAACGCAACTCCGCAAACGTAACCCAGGGCATTTACCAGGAATCCGCCATAAAAAGACTGCGCTTATGGCAGCGTGCTTATAGACCCAGAGCTGATTGCTATTCATTATTGTCTAACTACTTTAAAGTCGCTCCTTTAATTAACGCTAATTCAAAACATTGCTCCATTAAGGAGCTGTTAAGTAAATGAAATTTATTTAATTTCAATATTTTATTAATATAAGTGCACTTGATCATTAGCTATCTCTAGGGCTCTTTTAATATTACAGATTTTCTTGCAATCAGTTGAAATGTAATAGTATTTTGATAATCATTCAGTTTTATTTTAGTAACTGTGTAGTTCTGTAATCTTTAAAGTGTCGTCTCACTGCTATGTTTTGTGTTGTATTATATTTTTCTGTTGTGTTTATTTATTTCCTTCTCTTCGTTATAATTACTTAAATTATCATCAGCATTAAATCCTTTACCACACTGTTTGTTTTTTTTGGGTTTACATTTTTAATTCCGTCTGAACTTTAATTACTGTGTGAATCCGTTGTAGGAAGTTAGAAGGCGTGCCGATTTTCCCCAGCTCAAATTATCTTGGTAGTTAACACAAATAGAGGTTCTTAACTCCCAAAGATGTCGTTTATGGGTTATGGTTCCCTTATTAGGCTATAACGGCACGACAATAAAACGCAACACCTGTTTCTGATGCGTTTACGATTGAAATTAAGTACTTTTGAATTGCTAGGGTTTTGACCTCACCTATGTTATTCATGTGCATTGGTAGAGTTAATGTAGTAAGTGGTTGTTGTGGATAAACTTTTCTGCGGTCATATCTTAACTGTCCACGTTCATATTTATTATAACCATCCTCGTCACATGCTCCATTTCCAACTTTATCATATCTATTTCTTCGTATCACTGCTGCTTCAATTTGGTTTCTATCTCCTAAGCTAGTTGCGTTTCCAAGAAACGCGAGCGCTGGACGTAATGCTTGTATGTCCTCATTACTCTCTTGAGTTAGCGTTTTCGAGATACTTGCCCACAAAAAATATGTTACGACTAGGCTGTGGCGTAACTCCGTTTACTTGCAATAACTGTGATATGTTGTTAGACTTTACTCTTTATCATTTCAATTGAAATAGAGCAAGATAGACGTCGTTTGTCAATATAATCTTATGGGATGGTGGTGCTATTTGTCCACCCCCATTATGGTGCCACTGAAAACCAGCGTCATGGCTACTCATTGGTACCGTGACATTAAGCTGAATGTTTACCATTTTAGTTGCAGATGTGTTATGTCTTATCTTATTCGTTATATTTTATTTTCTGTATTTTATCATTTTTGCACAAAATAAACTTTTTTTCTTTCTTCTTTCTTTTTGTCAATTTATTAAGTACATTCGTTGTGATGGTGGTAAGTTTTTGAATTAGTCTTATCAAAGAGTCAACATTTATGAACTCAATAAAATTATTGCAGTCATATTATTTATTTTCACCATGGCCGTCATTGGTTGGTTGTAACGCTGTATTTAAATGTTCTTGTAATATTTAGGTATAAAAAGGTATAATAATACCTTCAATATATTTAACTTTTAATTAGTCTTATCTTTTATTTCCAGCTTGCTTTCATGGTAAGTATCTAATAATAAGTATTGAAATATTATTCTAATTAATACTTGTTCATTCAAATAACACTGTTGTTCATTCTAAGAAAAATCAAGGTATGACACTGTAAACTAAAAATACGTTATGCTTCATTAGAGATTAAACCAACATCCAAAGTTTTATTGGTGATTGATCCCTCCCACTTTGTATTAGCATCATGGAGACTGTCATTGGGTTCATCATTGACACCAAACTCCCGCATTTCAAAGCAAAAACTGCAAAAACAACCAACCATCATTGGGCCAGCGTGGTGGTGTTATGGCCCGAACTCCTTATGTATTTCTCCCATGTAGAAAGACCTATGGGACGTATGTAGGCTGGTGATGATGATGATGATGATGATGAACTGCAAAAATAACGAACTAACTACATCAGACGTGACTGTTGGGCTTGACCTTTTAATGTTTTTTTGATACCTATAAACAAGTTATTAATCAAGTGAATTGCTCTCGATTGATGTTGTGTCGACATTGTAGTTACAATAAAAAGCTCCCATCTTCCATAGGGCATAGGCCATAAACAACAACTTTTTTAATTAGTACCATAAATCTGGAGTCTATTCCGGCAGTATTTTATTTAGCTCTAATTGGAGGAGCTTGCTGGCGTAGTGGAGCGCTTTTTATACATATATGAAGCACATCAAATGACTCCACTCCACCTGGAGATAAGCGGTAATAAGAGTCCATTATTCTAGCTGCCTCCACTTAGTCTGCCTTAAGATACCTTTTCACGCCTCTTGACGGACCAATCTTCTATGTTTAAAGCCATATTCTGGTAAAAGGTAAAGTATTCCAAGTTTTGAAAGTATGACAAAGGAATGAGTGATTAATCCTGTCTGGACTCTGGAGTCTCCATGGTACATCGGTTTGATTACAAAAACCTTTTCCGCCAGAATCAGTAGGCGTACCATGAAATGTTTTCGGAAATTTCGCATCAAAATTTACCCTATTTTTTCGTTTACCTCATGAATTATCTCTTTCACTATCAGTACGAATGAAAGGTTCAAAATCGTAATTCGCCACATCGTATTTCACAGTTACGTTTGTCTCCGACGTTTCTAATAGGTTTTTTCATGGTAGCCTTTATATTTTAAGTACCTAAGCCGGGCGATGTTGAATTCTTGAAACATGAGTCAAAAAACGCCAAACGGATAGTGTTACGTTTGGTTGTCAATACAGCACGTGGACTACCTACCCTAATTCAGTATGCCTACTTATTAAAAAGAAAAGGTTTTTTCTTATTCTAGTGGGAGTTCGATCAAATTATCAAATTTATTTGGACAAATCCCGGTCAGGGTAGATATTTTTGTGATACACAGGAACATTTGATCATTTCAGGTCATGGTTGTCTCCATGCTGATGTAATATATTATATGTATACCTATATAGGTACGTGTGCTATCCGTTATCTTATCTAGTATCAACAAGCTCTTAATGATGCTTACTTTGGTCAGGATATCAGTGTATGACTGTGATACGGATATTCCTGTAACTGTTTTTCCTTTAACATACCCTTGAGATGCAAAGCTAACAAAAAACCTTCCCAGAAACCTGCTTACTCACGCAATAACGCAGGTTTGTAATAAATATTCAACTAATACATTGAGTCACAGAATTACAAATAACAGAACAGATACAGATTCCAAAAATAATATGTTGTTATTAAGCAGTAGGTAAGTATATTGGGCTCTAGACACAAGGATATGTAACAATTGGCAATTGATTATTATGCAGTGTTCTTGTATATAGAACTAATATTAAGAACTGTTTATCGCCTTTAGGGAAAATAATAAGTATGGAGTTGTTTACTCTCAAATTGTTATGTTAATCGGAAACATCGTTTATTAATATAATTCAATACTTTGTATTATGCAGCAAATTATGCTGTTAAAACTTCCATACTATTAAGGTATTAAATACAATCTAGGATTATTGTACAAATATTTTGCTTTAGTAAATTTAACAGTTATTTGTATAAAATTAGACCTTATGGAGACCTCTAAGACAAAACTTGATTTACGGGCATGAAATGTCATATGGGGTACTTTGTCTGATAATTATAAATGCAATAGACAGCACATCAAGCGTAACGCTTACTCTGTTTGTAATAAAGGCGGTTTTCGTAATGCAACTGTTACACTTGGATGTGCTTATGTCGTCCGTACATATGCGCAAGACATATTCAACAGAAACTAGCATCCAAAACGTTACACTTAAAATTACATTTGCTAGGAGTATCCTCGATACTTCGAGCTGCTTTCGATTCAACAAACACTTCAACAACACAACTGCTTACGTTGCACAAGGTATACAAACAATGACGACATATGTGAACGTAAGCTTATCGGAACCGGCGAAAAATTCCTAAGCGTTTGTAAGTACCTAGGATTTCTCTGTTACCATTGGGCTATGCAGCGAAAATCGGTAAGGCATGTGTTTTAACTATGCCCGCTCTCAATATTCATAACGGACTCTCATTGTTTCCCGCCTCGCGAACCGTCACGTACTCTAGGCGCCATCTTGAAAGGGACGTGCGCACACGCATCCAAATTAATTAGAACCCTAAACCTTATCAAGATGTGAACCCAGGCGCCCACGCCTGCAGGTCAAGTTGTGCTGGTGGTTTTCTTGACCTAAAGAAAATTATGAATGTATGCTGAAGGTTTCGCGGCGCATAGAAATAAGGTAGCCACCGGAGTAGCAAGCTCGTCGTACATTTTAAACGATTTTTCTAACTACCTTCTTTTGTAGGTCATACCAAAACGTACCGGACGTTTTGGTATGTGATTTAAATTCATATTTCGTGGAACATAAACTTAAGCTTGCTTGTGTTATGTGACAAGTTAAGTGTCATTATATCTCGATTACCAAAAAATGTCCGAGACAAAGGACACTCATATTCATCTTAATTTTAATATCCAGTCCATCTGGCTGGCCCTTACGACATTGTCACTTTCTAGTTATTTATTGTAGGTAAATATGTATCGAGAGTCGGTACAAAGTTACAAACCCATACTTTTTCAGTACTGGGTAGTTAATGGGCATGATTCTGAAATTCACTCACTAAATCTACCTCTGTGGTTGAGGAATCCGGGTGTAGCTCGCTTCCATCTTCGGCCTTATCATCACGATGAGAGAAAGGCCATGAACCATTGAGATGAAGGCCATGAGCTGTCCCATCAAAAATAAAAAATAAATGAAACTAAAGACATCTCTTTCTCGTAATATGGGTGGAAAAAAGACAGGAATCAAATAAGAAATCCACCGAAGTGAGAGATTTTCATCTTAGGCTGTACTTGTACTTATCACGTAAAGGGCTGTTTTTAAAAGAATGTTGGAAATAACCACTAACGTTTCATTTTAACTTTGAATATTAATTGGTACATACAGGGTGTTTAACACGATTCGTTGAAAAATAAATTTAAAATCACGAAAAAAATCAGCTGTTCTATACAAACAGGCCGTGTAGATATTACAATTTGTATGAAACAGTTGATTTTTTTTCGCGATTTCCAATTTATTTTTTAGCAACTCGTGTTTAGGGTGACCAGCACTGCCACCTGCCTTCGTATTCGAGAGCGTCCCCCTAACACCCTGTATAAGTACTAATCATAATCAGTGTCCAAAGTACCTATTTATATTGAGGTTCAGGTTAGTGTCTGCACACTTATAAAACCTGCCCTAATTTATAATCGAGTACGCCGATACATCGTTGACTCACGCGACACAAATCCAATTTGGCGATGATGGACATCCTATATCGGTCCGTAAATTATTTTTAGTTCCCTATATTACGAGTTCTTTTTATGGGCTCATAAAACCGTCAATTATTTGTAGTCGTAAATCATGAACTATGACGACTAATTTCAACGGCCGTCTGCGAATGACATCGTAAGGGCCAGTTGGTGATCATTTCAATTACTCTTAACTGAGTTAACCTCGAGTGAATCATGTTTGCAACCACCCTTGAACGATTGCCTTCATGTGATCCACAAAATACGGCTCACCACATCCATAATTAACGTATCAACATACATAATTATATCCACTTGGTCAATAAAACATGGGATGTCTAACCTTAGAACTTTAAAATTATAAGTAGTTTAATCAATGAAATGGTTGACCAATGTATTACTGTTATATGCTTCGTAACTTATAATGAAAATACCATTACAATTTAATCTTTCTTCTAAGGTAACTGACATCTGATAGTGGTACCTTGCCTAAGCCATTTGAAAATAATTTATGATTATGGTTACAGTACTTCTGCAAAAATATCTTAATTTTTAAAAGTAGGTACTCGTTTGGCGAATGATAAAATTCTTGCTAAATCTTGCGCAAACTCAGATGTAAGAGTTTAACAATTACGTAAAGATCATTTCCGATACGTTTTTATGAACCTTAAAATTTCAAAAAAACTCGTAAAATTGCATTACATAAACCGCTCGATGCCAGAACGAATGAATGCACCACCTGACGTTTTTCGCCAATTAATTACAGTGCTGTTGTAATTTTTTTGATGGACCGAAACAGAATTGATCGCGTGTAAATGAATTCGATTTCGACGAACATTTTTATCACGCACAAACTCGCCAAGGAGACCGCAGTGAGACAGGTGCCTTACATAACCTTTTTTGTGGTGGTGCAAACATGGCGACGTTATTTAAAAATGGAATGGGACCAAACGCCGCCTGCAGTTCAGCTACAATTTGTAGCGCGAGTGTATGTCGCGGGGAAAAAACCTCGCGAGCCCAGCATTGCATAGCGCACAAGATGCTTGCCCATTAAAATTCCCGCCCGCGCACCGTTCTCTATTTAGAGCAATAATAGACTTCATAACGACCCCAAACGCTTTTTACCCAATCCTGTTTCCAGACGCAAAAAATGAATATGATTTCTCAAGCGAGCCGCCCCGACTACAAATTCCTTGATATAATCTTAATGACGCTGAGATTTAGTGGGTGAGAAATTTTGAAAAGCTATGATTACGTTATAATCATTGTAACCGTGGTGAATAACTGTTAATGAAGGGTTTGGAAACTGTGCATAGAGACTCCCACGCTTTTGTCTTATCTCGCCATTAACTTTATGTGATTATTGTTAGACTTATGGCGACATTACAGGATTTGTCAAATCTCTAGATGTTTTGTAAACCATGGCATCGTCGACCGTAAAATAATGCAATCGTAAAATATAACTGAACTGTATTATTGTCAGAACAAATGACATAAATCAACACACTTGTAGAACAAATTAAAACTTACATTTAATAATTAATAACATGACTTGCTATTCTCATATTATTTTAATAGATTTTGTAGTTAAGTATTGCATAAATTTTAAGAGGTATTGTATTAATATTAGCAATTTCACTAAACATTCACATGTTCGCTCGTGAAGACTGAACATGTTTCATTCAGAGGCCGACATTCTTTAACGACACTTGCCACTTACAATTGCTTAATTTGATCTCAAAGCATTTTATCGCCTTGTTCCACCAATTTATATCCTTTTTACAGACGTGCAAGCACGTTACTCAGAAGTCTCTAAGAGTGATGCGGTCTCTCATTTTGTTTTTACCGTCTACCAGGCCGATCCACAAATTTTATCAACGATCTGATTGATTGAAGTATCTCTTTACAATGCTGAAAGATGGATTGTGACAAATCAAAACTCCTAATTTCCATAAATAACACCACGAAAACAATTTGTTTTGTTTTGTTGTTTTCCTAACCAGATCATTATTGTAATTGGAATGCAGAATACAGTCGAGTCTTTACTAGTATAGTCCCTGAATATTGGTCATTAGCGTTCTAACAACTTTGTATTGTGGATTACGGCGGCCACGATATCCTCATCAACGTTCAAAGGCATTTCTTAAGATTTTCTGTAAACTAGTTGTCGCTTAGGCGGGGAACATTACCCTCCTTAAGAGTAGAACAATGGACAATTACATCGCGAAGTTAATGGTTGTACAGCCACTACAAAAGAAACCGATTGTCAATATGCTTATACTAGCCCGGTGAGAGATAGCTCAGGTGTTTCTTATGGCTCGGAGTCAAAGACTTATTTTACCTCAGACGTGCTTTGTAACATGCACGAGTACCGATAATTTCTATCGGTATGGAAAGTGAGTGAAATAACTTGTTTTCCAACAATTGTGTGTGTGGAAAGCGTATGTTTGCTCCCTCGGAAAACGTATTTCACTCCTCACTGTAACTGTTCACGATCATTGTATGTTTTCTTTAGACGTGTTCATTATGATGTCACTGATTGCTCTGCCCTAGTTTTGATTGTTGCTTTTTGTTGCATAATATCAGATCTAGTGTTTTTATCCGTAGTTACTTCAATCACGACGTGTTGTTCGCGAGAAATGTAATAACAATGTCTGTTTTCTCTTATTTAGCTTCTACAACTTTCTGTGCTTTGATATTATTTTTCTTTTAAGAAACTTTTCTTTTCTTAGTCCGATTGAAATTCATTCTGTAAAATTTATGGGTCGGTAAAAATTTCTGTAGTAATTTTATCTGTCTATACTCACTATTTGAAGTGAAATCAAAAACACGTTCCGTTATTACTCCTACATATTTACTGAATAAATACCTAATTGGCTTTTGTTATACTACTAATACAATTTTTTTTGTCTTATGGTTCTGGTACTAAAATATTTCCTTTGTGCTCTTGTTGTCAACCATTAGCTATGTACGCACGCTCATTGGATCAGTACGGTCCACTTGCAGTAACCCTTTGACTGAAATCACCTTGGACTGGAATTACTGGAGTTACGTTATGTACGCATTCGGCTGAGCCACTGTTATTAATAGAACAATGCTGTATATAATTATAAATCTGCAGTTCCTACAATTTAAGTCCAATGTCATCTAGATAATGTTCATATCTGCTACAATTTGCGCTTCAGGTAATACTTAAAGAGTCGCTTGTTTTTTTAAAACATATTATTATGATAAATACGTATATTATTATTAAATTTATTAGTAAAGGTTAATAAAATAAACCTTTGCCCTCTTGAGGAACTCGTTTTAAAACATTTTCGCAGGTTGTATTTCTTTAATCTTGTCTATGCTATATGATATAAAAATAGAAACATGCTATATTAATAGATGCCAAATTAAATATTAACACATGATAATATTTGCTTTACTGAAGTAATTTACAGTTACACGTTTCAAAGTCGCACCTATTGAAGCTGCGTCGTGAGAGCTGCGCAGGCGCAGTGGGCGTGACGATTTATCGGCTGCTACAGCGAAAGTGTCTCTGCGGCGCTTTGATCCCCTAACTAAAGCTAATTAATTACCCATGCCAGAGAAATTCTAATATATCGATTCCATTAATCGCAAATCAATTTAGTAGCATGTTGTATGTTTTAGATTTATATTATCTATTAGGAGTCATTATGTTCCAATGCAAGGCAAGACCTTGGTCGAGCTTTATAGTGTGTTATATTTTTAGCTAGTTAGCAAAAAATGCGAGTTTTACTGACAGAGAATCGGTGGACAATCAAAGTAATTCACAGATGGTGTGCATATTTAAAACGGGATGTTAATATCCTAGTATTTTCTGCTGGTCCACAAGAAATGGAATGCTGTAGAGCACGCATCGAACTACAGATAACTATATTGTGTGATCGGTATCGGATTCGATGAAAACAATCTACTTCTTAAACGAAAAAGAAAAGCTGATTGACAGACATAATCAAAAGAACAAGCGAAGGTCATATGACCTATATCGAATTCCAAAGTTGAAAATCGGTCATGCGAAACTGAATTAAGTCATAATTTGATACTATTGAAATATCAGCTCAAGCAGACAGACGTGAGGCACGTTTTTGTTCATATAATTGGTCTCTTGTTCGAGCAAAGCGTTTACGTGTATAATTCCGTGTTTATATTTTAATACCGGTGGAAAAGATCTAGTTAGATTACTGTGTTAATGGGTATTCAGCTAAACCTCTATTTTGTTAGCTACAATTCTATAGCAACTGTATTGATAGACATGGTGATATAGACGTCCTTAGCCTGGCCAGCAGTTCCACAGTTGTCTAAAGATGTATCAAGTATTTGACCAATCACCTTCTCTTGTAACAATACTAAAATAATCTAGCTTTTTATCAATAGTCAGCTTAAAGTATAAACAATATTACTAGCTTAACAGCTAGTAATATTGTTTATACTTTAAGCTGACTATTGATTGAACTTACGCCATGGTATTAAAGCAGGTTTTCATTGTCTAGATTTTTCAAATGTGCAATCACATTCAGCGTATATTGGTATTTGGTATAAGTTCAACACGATATAACTTTGTTTGAAATATATTTCTTGAGGTCAGTAATTTTGTCATAACAATATTGTTAATTTCGTTACATATAAACATTTTTAGTCGAGATCGAATAAAGTTAAACTGTTCGTTTTTTCTCCTACATCAATCAGTCTTTCCTCTTTTGTTCTTAGTCATATGTCATATTTAAAAATTCATACTGTTTAAAAAAAACTATTAGTACCAATATTTAATTATAGTAACCTTTGCACGAGTTATTCAACTAGTTATCTTTCCAGCAAGGAAATGATAAAACCTGTTTTACCTACAATTAAATGCTCATTTTGATAAAAACGCCTTTGATTATGGTGTGACAAGGCCACCCTTGCCATGAGTTGGGTGTACATGCACGTTTAAAAGATTGATATCGTTAGTCGTTCGATACGATGTATTTTACTGACTGCTGACATTATCAAAAATTCTATGACAACTATCAATTTCTGATTTAAAAAGTATTCATTCACTTCTTTATTTTATCCTGACAGAAATTTATACATACTTATACAGGATGGTACCGTCAATACGACAATACATTAAAACATGGGCTATATTAGTTCATAGAAATGGTTTGCCAATTTCAAAATCATCTTATTCATTTGATAATTTCTTGACCTTTCTATAAAATAATGCAGCCAATTTTGTACTATTTCATACAAATGTCATGAAATTATCAAACGAATAAGGTGTTTTTGAAAGCGGTAAACCACTTTTATGAACTAATATACCCCATGTTTTATTTATTTTCGTATTGACGGCACCACCCTGTATACTAGGAAGGTATATACACGTAAGTATAGTAACGAAATAAGGGCGTTGCGTTTAGACGCTACAGAGGAATAACGAATTACCAAGATTTATACCGTAATATAGGAGCATGACCAGTATGTTTGTACCTACCTAGGTATTACTTCTTTCTGGATTTTAGAACAGGGAGAGCCTTAAGTTAAATAACAAAAGCGGAGTTTGCAAAAAAGAAAATTTTAAACAAAAATTAAAACCAACTTCAAAAAACTGAAAAGGATGAAATAATTAAATTTAAGTAGGTATTCATCCCTTAAAACATATTTTTGGAGTCGGTGCTTTACTTTCTATTGTTTTTGGAAACCACTTAGCACCAACTCCAAAAATAGGTTTTAGGGGATGAATACCTACTTAAATTTAATTATTTCATCCTTTTCAGTTTTTTGAAGTCGGTTTTAATTTTTGTTTTAAATTTTTTTTTCACAATTTTTAGTGATAACTTTCTACGGTCGAAGCTAGATGGGTGACCGTCAACTTATATTGTTTCCCACTATCGTATCGTTTCACTAAAAAGTCATTGGAAAAGCAAAAATTCGCAATTTCGCTTATGTAGACGATTTCATAATTTCAGTTTTTTTTAATTTAAAACCAAAGTACCCAACTGTTTTTGAAAAAATTTTTATGGGACCAAATGGCAGCTATTCCGCATCGAACAAAAAAAGAATCACGTAAATCGGATCAGTAATCTCGGCGTAATCGGTGTACATACATAGAAAAAAGAAAAAAAACATACCGGCCGAATTGAGAACCTCCTCGTTTTTGAAGTCGGTTAAAAACAAGCAGAATACTAGAAAACTGCAAAGATAAGATGTGTTAGTGTTAACTATTTGGGAATTGTCATTAATGAAGCCAATTTTCTACTTTCTCCTTCACACAATTGGATGATTAGACCATGGCTTTAGGCTTCCCTGCCTATTGTCATAATTTTTTTACCACTTGTTTTGAATTTGAAAAAATGCAATTACAATTACAGTAATACATTTTTTATTTCAAAACGTATCGACAATTAATATCGACGAACGTTCAGTGGATATAAAGCTTAGAGGGCTAAAATAAACATATCAGATTGTAGATAAATTCATTGAAGCAGGCCATTATCACTTCACGGGCCCGTCTAACTCAACCATCTGTTAGTCTAAATAGAAAACAATAAAAAACGAACAGTCAGAATGTGGCGGACGTCTCAATCGGATCGCAGCCGCGATACTTCTTCTAAATGGTCTGTCATTAGCTGCGTGCGCGCTTCTTTGCCCTTGCGCAGCGCTACAATAGCTGCTCATGATCCACTATTGAGACTTGCACAATGAGATAGCATCGATGCTCAATGTCTGTTGATACTTTTCAAAGAAGGCAGATGCTTATTGCAGCTATTATTAACAAATACTAGTAAACGTACATCTTACTTTATCGGGATATTAGAGAAATTTATCTTGTCAATCTCCTAACTATATCCATTCCACAAGTTATTTACTTTTACTTCGTGTTCGACGATAAGGTTTTACCGTTACAATCTTTAATCTTCAACCACCCACTGGCGTCAGTTTACTAACAATAAACAACCAATACTTAAGATTTTACAGAAATCGTTAGAAAGCGAAATGAACGTTTCACAATTAACAGCTTTTAAAGGGTTTCCTCGTAAATCTTGATAATGAAATGCTTACTGAGTCAGAGGAAGCAGCTCCGAAGGATTTAGGGCTGTACACGTTGCAGCTTTAAGTCGAATATCGTTTGATGCAGCGCCGAAGATAAGTCATTGGAAAGTGAAATGGGGGCGCACCTGACGGTGCTTTCTTTGAGTCTCGTGTTCTTTTTGCCTCAGTGAGAGTGGTCTAGATTCGATAATTGTGTCGGTAGCGATTCCGTGACGAGTCCGAGTTGATCCCCCGATGTTTGTGGACGCCTGCATGTCGTTTGTTTTTCAACGCGGGGTGGATTAATGTTTTCTATAAAGAAACAAATGCAAAGGAATTGTTTGTGTTGTGCTTAGAAATTCTGATTATTTGTACTTGCCTGCTCACTTGAACTTAAATGGGGACGACCTGCGATAAGACGATAGTGACAAGTGTTTTTTTTATCTTTGATGCACTTCCGCCCTGATTGTAAGCCCTGATAAAAAAGTGTTGTAACGAAACGGTTAGATGTCTCTATTCATAAAATTGAACTTAAGCTTCACAAGTAATCTCTCATATTTATGAGTCACCCATAATTTAAATTCATCGGCCACTGGTTCCCAAGTGAAATCAAATTGAAGTGGCTTCATTCGTTTGTCTTTCTTTTATCGAGTGTTTGACGAAAGTCGTGATTCAATACCAAATTGTTACATTGAGCTTTTCAAAAAGCGGTGTCATTTAAATGTAGCGACATTGTCAATTTTTTGCTAGAAAGCGTAACTTTTATTGAATCTTTTCTTCGGTTATGTCCTTTGTTGTGTGCGGAAACGTAAATTACTTTTTTGGCTTCACTTTCAGGTCTAACCAAGGTATGTTTAACTTTCTCCGGTGATCCTCGTGCCAATGAAGCTTGTTCTCGGAGAGCGATCGTTGAATGATTAATCTGTAGGCGAGCTAGCTCGTGCGCAGACTCCGCGGCGCCCGCGTGCTATCGCGCATCGGCCTGCGCGCGCGCCGACGAAAGTGCAAGTCGCCCAGTTCCCACGACCCCCCTCCCACTCCTGTCCCGCTGCCGAACCACCGAGAAACTATCGATTATTGTAATCCGAATTATTTACACTTTCGTGAAGCAATCTGGCTTGCGCATGAGATCGCTTGCGAAGATATCGACCGTCATCGTGACCGTACTTGGTTGAGCATTGTTAGTGTTGAGAATATCAAATTTGATGTGCCAAAAATGTGCATACTCTAACGATATCCGTGAATGTGCTTGAAACTTGTTCTGACACTGACTATTTTTAAGGAAATATTGAACGAATGTATTTTTCTTTTGTCTTGCATAGGGTTCAGATTTCTTTGGTCCTAGTAGATCGTGGGTGGACAACGGCTACCGGCGTGGAACTAATTAAGACCCCTATAAATATCGAAGGCATGATTAATGAAGTGATACGTCATCATAATGTTGGTTTATACCCGGTGTTAGTTGTTGAAATAAATTATATTATTTAAGTCGGAGTAGATTCTCTAAGAGTTAAGGTCTAAGTAATAAGCTAATTTGTCTATTTGTTAGTAAATGATAAATAGTTATTTTACAAAAACATTATAAACATCCATTGAACAAAATTGCAGGAAGGACGTATAAAAGACGTTAGTTATATGGTATGGTGTTAACAAGCTAACGGACCTCGGTCTAGCTAGTCTGTATCGTAGGGGCCTATGATATATCGATAACAAATTTTTAAAAAACAGTAAATGGGGGCTCAATATGTATGTTCGTATTAATCAACATACTTGTTGTTCAGATTCTTCGTACAAAATTTAATTGCATTTATAACTGATATTTAATTTAAAAAGCCAATATTTTTAATTAGCACATAATTTGGTAAACATAAGTATTACTTCCATGAATTCAGTACCTACTTATTAAAATCAAAACGCAAGTCTAAGTCAGTTTGTCGCAGCCACACGATTGCTTTATCGCTTGCATTGACACAGCTAATCCCAGTTCGACTGTCATATAAATTCTGAAATCCGACATTATCGAATGTTGGTAATAACTTAAAATGCGTTTAACCCGCTACCGCCTATGAATCAGTTGCACGCTCGGGGGATAATCGTAAATTATACCATAGTGATCCTGGCTTCAGTGGTTTAACGCCTGTCATACTACTAATTTATGACAATTCCAGAGGTTGTAAGCTATGTGGACACTGGGCAGCGCTGCTCAAAATATATCAGGTATATTTGTACATATTGATGAAATATGCAAGTGTATATGTGGTGCTTAACAGCTGGTATGTTACAACTACAACAAACAATTATTTTGTAGTATTTTGTGTGTATACGGCCTCCTACTAGATGGACAGACGATTTGGTCAGGGTACCAGGAGTCTTTGGATGCGGGCTGTGCAGAACAGATCCATTTGGAAATCGATGGGAGAGGCAGAGAGAGAGTTCAGCAGTGGAGATCACAGGCTGTTATGATGATGATTTTGTGTGTATTCACAGAGTGATGGTATCTGAAAATCAAGACAAGCAGGGGCATGACGGTGGTTTCTTGTGTTAATGTCCCGCCCCCTAACCTTTAGTTTGAGAGCTAATGGTGCTAGTAGCTTTCCTTTCTTATAAGAATAATAAATAGGGTGGTTATAGGTCCCTGTATGAACAGAAACCCACGAGGTCGCCCACCAAAACGATGGGTTGACGATTTAATAGGACACGTAGGTCAAATTGACGAAGGCGCAAACCAAATCCTTTGGAGTTTTGTAGAGGCCTTTTCAGCCCCTTTTTTAGAAAAAATCTGAAGAAGGCGAAGTGTAGACTTGTCTTAAAACGTATAAATTCTAGTTCCGATGCTTAAAATTCACGGTCTCCAGAAATATGCTGGTATATTTAAGCACTTTTATCCTATTAGAATTTATTTATAAAAGGGCTTATATTCTTTTTTCCCCTGGAGGGGAAGCTCTTCTATGGTATTCCCTAACTCCCGCTTCCTTAAGCCTAAACTACTTTGTCAACTCATATAAAACAAAGTCAGTTCTCTTGATTGGTTATGAAATGGTAACCGACCCACACAGACACACCCACTTTCTCGTAGTAGAGAAGAGAGAATGATTAGTAATCTTTATCTATGGACGACGTTCCTAACAAAATACCCATAAACCCAGATTTAGTGTCCGTTTTATTATTGGTCTTTAAAATTTAATACTCATGCCGAAAATTATGGCTATTAAACTGAATATACCTTGAATCGACTCCCGAATGTTTGGAGTGGTTTTTTTTCAATACTAAGGGAACGTTGGAAATAAGAATTTAAAAGATTTGTGCATATCGACCTTCGAAGCACAATGTAAAATAATCATTAAGTATATATTTTTTATTACTATCGTAAAAGGAATTGGAATGCCGGACACATAAAATGTAAAAAGTTAACTGTCAAAGGTGGTTAATTTGTTTATATTTTATTGAAATAAAAAAAAAACAGAAGCCGTATCAAAAACAGCGACGGAATATCGAACAGTACAGATATGGAAAGTGTATGATGGAATAATAATATGAGCTAATGGGCCTGAAAGCCAGCCTACTCTGAAGAACAAAACACTAAAACAAAGCATCGAATTTTGACAGTTTTCAAAGTAATGCTGTCAAAATTCGTTTCTTGACGTTCGGCTTACTCGGAGGACGAAACATTTAAATTAGTTTTAGCAATTTACGACATAGCTGTCAAATCTTTCTTTCGTTGTCATATTTCGTGTTTCTTAACTAGGCTTACTGATTATGTGGACACACTCTAAGTAAAGCATATCTATTTCTTTCAATATGTAAAGAAAAGGACAGCAGAAATTGGAACTGTCAAATAAGATCGAATATTGAATACGTCTGCTGTCGTTTTTGCATTCATATTGATAGAACGAGAAGCGCTGCACTTTAAAGCTAGCTGAACTATAAAACCAGGCCCGTTATTAGCTGCAGAAATTATCAGTAGTCCTACACGACCTCTAGGATTTTACTATCGATCTTTATGTAGTTTTTGGCAGTCCATTTAATTTTGCATGCATAATTATTAATAGAACGAGAAGCACTGCATTTAAAAACGTACTGTAATACAGAATCAGGTCAATCAGTAGCTGAATCAAATCAAATTTATGTAGTTTTCGGCAATACATTTAATTTACAAAATCATACATTACCATGGACTGCTAAATTTAAAATAAAATATAATTCTCACGTTTCCAAGGTTACAACATCCTAGAAGAGAAACGGAATACAAAACAAATCTTGCCTTACTAATGTAATGACTTATTTATAGAAGATGACCATAAATTACAGTGCTCAACGTAAAGCACTAATCTAAAACCAAGTCGTTTACGATGCCTCGGATTCCGCCTAAATATTCTCGTAAAAGAACAGTTGTAAATTAAGCAAATGTCCGCGCCCCGCCCGCGCCGGGAGCGTTTTAAATGCCTTCTGTTTTTAAAATGGAACATAAAATTACTTTAACTTATTTATTTGAGGGTTGATATACAAAATCCAGATCAGTGTTAATAGATTTGACACGTGTTATGAACGGTATCCACTGTCACACCGCTACGGCATTATGGTGACAATTCGGAGCGTGTCGAATCTGCGCGTGAGTCGCCCAGATGTCTTGCTGCGCCTGAATTGCTGCTAACTTCTTTATACCCCACACGTTAATTTGAGTCTTTGGAAAGTAGCGATATTGGTAATTAGATTTTCTGGTGATAACGGCAATATACAACGCCAAATAACGGTGGTATCTAAAATTTGTATTCATATAGCTATATTATGTGACAAGAAAAGAAAAGTTACAGAAATGTGATTTCATACATTACGGATAAAAGCGATTGTAAACTTTTTTTAATAGATTGTATATAGAGTATGAAAACACATTTTTGTAACTTTTCTTTGTAAGGTAAAAAGTCCTGTTACTATTTTAACCTACCAGGTTAAAATCGGTTCTAATCATGGTGGCGGCGGTATTTTTATTTCCTTGTTTGTTCTCATATGCGTGATATTCGCATTTGAAAAACGACGTGTGTTTAACGGAATAAAGCCGGTCTCTAGGTCAAACTGTTACGCTTGATTTGCAGTCGACTGTACATCAAAATGAATTTTACTCATCCAAAATATATTTTGAATGATTAGAGCTCGTAATAGAGGCGGCATTCGTAGTGCAACTGTTACACTTGATGTGTTGTCGTCTGTACTTAAGATTACTCATTTGACCACGAAAATAAAACCACCATCAATTTTAACTACTACCGTGATTTTGGTGTTTTATTTTAAAAATTGTCATGTCTATTCTATAGATTAAGTTTATTTAAGATAAGTATTGCTAATTTCATCGACAAGTTTATTGATTGTTAGACTATAAAATATTATTAAAATAATTGCAAAATTAAAAATGTTAAGTAACTCCCGGCGTCATTAATCGTCTATCTAACACCATCTCATTAAGACTATTCATAAGAGCCCAAACACGCTATATCTGCTGTAAGTTTCTGAAGAATTAAGCATTTCGCAGACATTTTGATAGCACAAGAACAGCTCAAAGTTAGTATGTCATGGCAATGTCATCGAAGTGACAGTATACGAAAATTGAAATCAATCTAGAAAAAGAGCTGATTATCATCAAACGCCTGAACTGATTTTCATAAATTATAGCTAAGAACCATCGTCAGTCCAGTCCAGTCACATCAGCTTTCAAACAAAAAAACCGAATCAAAATCGGTCCATTCGTTTAGGCGCTACGATGCCACAGACAGACACACACATAAACAGATACACAGGCAGACACGTCAAACTTATACAACCTTCTTTTTTCGTCGGGGGTTAATCAGTCAAACACACGTAGAGTTGACAAAATCTCTACATTTTCGCACCAATCGTTATTTTTGTTCATTTCATGAAACTGTCCTATTTTAAATGCAGACCGGCCATCGGACAGATGATCACTCTGTTAGATTGTAATGATAGCAGTAAATTTACATTTCCCCTGCACATCCACTGCCCCCATGCCCTGTTTTATGGATGGAAAAGCTTTTAAAGCTACCTAGTTGCGATAGGGCCATAGGGGGCTACAGCTGGGTTATGTCTTATGTGAGACTCTCCTATATCGACATACTCATTAAAATCCATGCGTTAAATCTACCTCGCTGCACAGCGACACGGGGAATCTGGTAGTCTTCCGCGTAACTGCATTGCAGACCAGCTGCAGGCCTCTACAAGGGTTAAGCATATCCAAGGGGAAACTAATAAATGCCCTAGGATGTCCATTGAGATCACCAGTGGAGTTATAGTTAAATCCTTATATACCGCCACCGAGGAGCAAGGTGGCGTAAAGGTTGAGCGCTCTGGTTTCGTTTTCGAAAACAGAGCAACTTTCGCCATGGTCGGTCCCGGGATGGGTCAACCAAAATTTCTAATCTCGAGCTCCTCCGTGCTTTGGTAGGCACGTTAAGCCGTTGGCCCCGGTTATTCCTGCAACCGCTTTAACCCACCAACCCGCATTGGGCCAGCGTGGTGGTGTTATGGCCCAAGCTCCTCATGTGTTTCTCCCATGTAGGAAGGCCTGTGCCCAGCAGTGGGACGTATATAGGATGGTGATAATGATAATACCGCCACTGTTGGTCACAATGACATACATAGTCAGATCCTCAATTAGTCAGCCATCACTCCGTGGACAACATCCTATAACATCACATTGTATAGTTAACGAGTTTCCATTGCTAATCTTAAACACATTGTTTTATACAGGTCGTAAGTCGTAATTCGGACAAACTTAGGTTGGCTATTTTTGGCACAATGTCATGGAAGTCGTTGACCTCTGGCTGACTTCACTTAAATTTTAGTTGGATATACTTCTTACGTAATTGCAAATTAATGTTTGATTTTTTACCAAAAAAAAATAGCACCATAAGGTAAGACTCTCACTATGTCCTACCTTAGGGTGCTATTTTTTTGGGACTGAAAGCTGTAGAGTCGTACGTTATAGACAGTTCTAGTGTCGTATTTGATAATTATTAGCACTGTTTTAATATTATAATACATATATTTTACATTATTTATATTTTTCTTGTACGCCATCAACTTTGCGAACGATGGACTAATCACCAATTAGTGATTATTGATCATTTTTGGGACCTTGTCATTTTACGATTTATCTGCCAAACTCCAAAACCTAAATACTGAATCAATGAAAGTTGCGTGGTGACGTTAATGTGACAAAGTCCAAATGTGATCAACTGTTTCGTAATTGTCGAGCTCGAGCGTATATATACAGCTGCCAAAATTACTCAACAATATTTACAGAGCCCTGTAAGTACTGTACGGAAGTTCAATGAACTATTACAAGCGTAGCTTCATTCTCAAGACGAGCCAGGTGACTTTCAGTTCAAGACAATATGTAATTTTGCCATCATCACATCACATGATGCAAAAATAAAAGGTCCATTACCTGTCTGTGCAAACAAAACAGTAGCACTTATTGTCGACGGATAAGGTTCCAAGTTGTCGTGTTTGTTTTTCTTGGTCATCTTTTAAATTACGGAAACGCTATTTTTGGTACACGCGAGATTCGTGGGAATCCTTATGATGATAACTTTGACTCACTTAGTACTGTTATGTTATTGTTGGTAAAGTAAGTTATCTTAGAATTATTTCATACAATGGACAGGTTGACAAACAAACAGTTATAATGTAATTGAGCTTATTCTTTTTGGGAATTACAAATAAACACAGCACATACAGTTGCTTTGAAATTGATTGCATTTCAAAGTGGGATAGCAAATAAATCTTAAGAAATAGGAGAAGCCATGAAAAAAAGACCGAAAGGATACACCACACATGTGTAGACATCAATCTGCGGGCTTTTTCACTGGAGCATACCGCCGGATCCGCTGGATCCGCTGCTCCGCTTGGCTGAGGGCTGTACCTAATTCTATTCTGCAGGTACTGGAGTTCCAACCTGGGACCCCTAAATTTATGGTGACGAACTTTCTCTTGAATATTGAAGACTGATAGCAAGAGTTCTTCTCTCACGCTTGACCAGTCTTCAGCTTAGAGGTCGGGCAGATCATTTGATAAAACCCTAATCAGATTCATACAATTATAATACTTCACATCTGAAGCAGGAGTTCCCTGTAGTCACTCCATCCATTCATAACCACACGTAATCGTGAATGGCACTGATTCTAGTGTGCACAGACTAAAATAAGAATACTACAAGAAAAAGACAGATGAAAGAGGACCGTTCCTAATATAACAATTTTAAAGCACTTTCCGTGTTTTAATGTAGGTCAAATTTCAATTAGCATGACGTTTGAAGGATATTTATCCTTTTCTTATTTATAGTTTTGGTAAAGAATGAAAAAGAAACAGCATTGTGCTGGCAGAATTGTTATCCTATTTCAAGATACCACACTGCCATTTAAAAAAAATAAAAGAAACCGATAACTTTATTTTAGCTTTAGAAACAACAGAGTCGACACCAATCAATTGATATTCATGTTGAGTATCGATAAAAGGAATGCATAAAAAAGCGTAGCTGTAAAAAGAATCGATACATCGAAAGGTAAATTCTGATGCCTGAATGGACCGATTGCAACATAGTAACATAGCGATTGTGCTGTGACAACATGGGCATCGTAAATAAGAATTTTACAAATGTCTACAAATAGGATATTGACTTTTACGGCAATATATTCAGGTGAGGTTAGGTTTACTAGAGGCTCATATCAGCTTTGTTCTGGACACAGGAAGAGTAAAACCAGGTGAGGCACAAAATATCCCTAACATATTCCCTGTCCCATATTTTGATAGATAAAATGACAATTGTTTTTTCTATTGTGTCTACTTTGCGGACAGGAATCGAAGAGCGCTGTGACGGTATATTGAGATATGAGATACCAGAAACCCTAATGCAAGTTTTACGATTCACCGTACGGACATCAAATTGACCATTAGTCTCATATTCGCCCGCCGGGGCGTGTCCTTCAAATTAAAAGATGATAAGTAGTAGTTTTTATGCGATTGGACAGCAATGCAAACGCGATATGGAAAATACAACTACGCTAAAAGGGTCTCAGATAGCGAAAATGTAACAAAAAGTTTTCTACTGAAGAACTTAAACAAATAACACTTACTTATAGTTGACAATCGTAATGAAGCGTGATTTGGAACGGAATCATCTAAAATTCAAGTCACTTGTCCACTTATTTCTAAATGAACAAAGATGACTTCTAAATGAGAGTGACTTTCAAAGAGAATTTTAGTTTCTGTTTCTGATTTGTATATAGCTTTCTGGGCAGTAGGGATTGATTTCAGAATCGATACCAACCCGTGTTTATTAATTAGTAAAATTATAACAGTTACGCACTTATTTTTATTTGAAATGTTCATTTGAACATTCAACACAACAACAACAACAACATTGTTTTTGTTCATTTTTATTTGAAATGTTCATTTGAACATTTCAAATAAAAATAAGTGCGTTATGGCTGTATCGTCAGTATAAAACAACCCGCTTCTCGTCGTCGTACTCATGTCGTACTGAAAACATCTGGTTTTCATTAAGTAATAAAGAAACGATGAATGCAACAAATGCTCAGTAAGAACTCACAGAACTGAGTGGCAGGGTGACAGTAATAAATAATTTCGCAATGAACCGCAAAAAGTGCTAAACAGATATTTCAGTCAAAATCATTGCTTCTATACCTGCTTTATCCAAACTCGATTCTCTTTAAATAATTTGGTAATTCATCAACTAATAACATAAAACGCTAACACTGTTAAGCTTTTGTCTCAACATATACACAGGTGTTCGAATACTATAAATCTTATATGAACTGGAATACTGTTGATTTATTAGCAACTTACTCAATAAATAAGTGCGCGTCATTATATCGCCTTAGGAGGTCATGAACCACGTATATTTTGGATGCGTGTATCGTTTGTATTGTTAAAAGATCAATATCTTACTTATAAATTTCGCCGAACTGACGCCGAAGAATATTAAACCTGTGCCACGTCATAATTTTGATAAGATATATTAGATGTTTACCTATTTATAACCAAATTTAGTACAAGCAATCAAAACCGTCATTAAAACAACCTCGCGGAAAGCTCTGTGTCCTCAACATGGTGCGTCGATTATTCACCTGGCCAATTTGCTTACTGTATAAAAGTCAGATCTGGTTTTGCGTGTAACGTGAAATATTGCTTGCACTTATAGATAGCGCCGCTAAATACCTCATCCAAGCACTGGACAAATTGCAGCTTGTCGTGCTGTCCGTCTCATTAGAGGTCACGAACACCCTCGAGCCTCTAGAATTGTCGAGATGTTAGAAGGTGCTAGCCTCTACGCCTATACCATACAATACTAACGACTATACAAAGGAGAGAGAGTGCTCTGAAAAGCTTTTCAACCATATCCAACCATCTTCCTACTCAGGAGAACACGTGACGGTGTCTCACGGGTCATTAATTTACATTGAGCACATATCAATTTAGTATACATATATTCTTTGGTATAAACTCTTTTTTTGACTATTTCCAAAACTTAAAATTGTTTACCAGCACAAATATTCGCCTTTTTTACTACATGGGCAAGGGGCGGATATGGCACTATGTTTATGCTACACTATGCATTACACTATATTATATGCCGTCCTTTGTATAATAAGAACTGCTGCATATTCAAACCTTCCTGCACTACACCAAAGCAGTGTCGTGTCATAAATAGTCATAAAAAGGCATTATTTATCCAAATTCCTAATTCAATAAAAACTAGCTACTGGTATTACAGATCTAAGCAAACACCTAAACTTGTGGTTAGAGATCACAATTCTTAATAAAACTACATTTTGTAGATATATATTTGCAAAGGTTTACTATACAATATTTGTGGTTATTAAAAAATCGCCTTTAGTGACGAGATTCAAAGCAAAAAATTTTGCAGAATTTCAGTTGGAAACACAGTATTGACGTGGTAATAAATAAAATATATAGAGTTCTGAAGTAAACGGTGTATATTTATAAACAACAAAAAGGGATGTGACACACAGATGACTTAAGTCATATTTAAATTAGTATAGTGTCAGGGTGTTCTTATTATATAAAAACCAAGAAGGTTTAACACCCCCCTGTAATAGGAGCACCCTGTATATACGCTATATACAATTACCTATAAATGACGTATCAAAAAAACTAAACTATACACTTGACTGACACTAACAACTAACAATGACCAACATCAATATAACATAATAGTACACACCTAATTATAAACTAACTTAATACACAACAAATATCTACAATTAAACGAAGACAAAAAAAACTTAACCTAACCCTAAAGAACTAGAACATTTAACATGTTTAATTTTCGCTAAAGGTTTGGTAAGTATGTCGGCAGCCATGTCTTGTGTAGATATGAATTTGAGATGAATGTCATTGTGTGTAAGTGTGTCTCTAATGAAATGGTGTTTGATGTCGATATGTTTTGTGCGTGCGTGAAAGGTGTCATTATGTGCAAGTTTGATGGAGCTCTGACTGTCTGTGTGTAAAGTGATGGGATGAGTGATGGCGAACACTTCGGTAATGAGTGTTCTTAAATATATAGCCTCTTTGCAGGCTTCTGACAATGCCATATATTCGGCTTCAGTTGTCGAAAGTGCAACAGTGCGCTGCTTGCGAGATTCCCATGAGATGGGGGCTCCACTCATAACAAAAACGAAGCCGGTGAATGAGCGGCGGTCGACAAGATTGTTCCCATAGTCAGCATCAGCATAACCAATTGGATATGTTTGACTACTGTGCCTGAATTGAAGTCTCAAGTCTTTTGTGCCTTTTAGGTACCTCAGGACTCGCTTAGCGGCTTTCCAGTGCACCTCCCCGTAATGTACGTTGAACTGCGACAAGTATGAGACCGTGTGTGCTATGTCAGGTCTTGTACATATGGCAAGGTACATTAGAGAACCGATAAGCTCCTGATAAGGGACTTCAATATTCTCATCTTCCTTTTTAGGTAAGGTGAGTTTTAAGCCTGGTTCCAATGGCGTCGTCACTGATATTGCATCAGTCATTCCAAATTTTGAGATTAACTTCTCGATGTATTTCGTCTGGTCAAGAGTTATCCTGTCTTCGGTCTGAGTTACTCTCATTCCGAGACAATCTTTGACAGGACCAAGATCTTTAACGATGAATTTCTTTTTTAATTCATTTTTAAAATTATCTCTCATGTTGACGTTGTTGCTCAGTATAAAAAAGTCGTCAACGAACACTGCAACTACGAGGAAATCTTTCCCTTCTCTTTTATAATAGAGGCAATGTTCTGTAGAAGCTTGCGTCAGTGTGAAGGAAGACATGGCTTCACATACCTTCTTATTCCACTGGCGCGGAGACTGTTTTAAGCCGTATAGAGATTTTTTTAGTAAACACACTTTGTTTTTAGAGTCAGTTGAAAAACCTTCAGGTTGCTCCATGTATATATCTTCATCAAGGTCTCCATTCAAGAATGCCGTTTCCACGTCAAGATGGTCTACCTTCAAATTATTTTGCACAGCAAACGCTAACAAAAGTCTTACGGAAGACAGTCTCGCAACTGGCGAAAAAGTTTCACCATAGTCCACTCCTGCAACTTGGGTGAACCCTTTGGCTACAAGTCTGGCCTTGTATTTAACTACGCATCCACTTGTGTTTTTTTTTATCTTGAAGACCCATTTACATTTGGTAGTCTTTCTAGTGGTGGGCCGATCAACTAGTATCCAAGTACCATGTTTCAACAGGGAGTCGTATTCTGCTTTCATCGCATCTAACCATTTGTCTTTCTGTGGATGCCTGTACCTGAAGTACGTCTACAATCGGATCAGGTTGAGGAGCTTCAGAAATTTCGGAAGTTACGGAGTCATCACAGACAGGTTGTTCTGATGACGATGACACAGGCTCTGGCCGTAAGCATTCTTCTTCCTGTTGAATTTCTGGTTCAAATACCGGAAGTTCAGTATTTGAAATTGGTACTGAAATTTGGGTAGGGGGAGGTGTAGAGAGCATTTCACTGTGTGAAGAGTTTAGCCCCCGAAGCGTATTATTTTCTAGGAAAACAACATCTCGAGCAATTATTATTGCGCGAGGATTTTGGGGATCAATAAGGCGGTAGCCTTTGCTTTCTGTTGAATAACCCACAAATATGCAAGTTTGTGTTTTAGATTCCAGTTTCGTTCGTTTTTCTTTTGGAATGAGGACATGAGCTTCACAGCCAAACACTCTCAAGTGAGAAAGATTAACTCTCTTACCTGTCCACAATTCCTCTGGAATTTGGTTATTCAAAGCTTGTGTAGGTGAACGGTTTTTTAGATAGATAGCCGTATTTATGGCTTCTCCCCAATACGCTTTCGGAAGGTTGGAGTCTTGCAGCATGGATCTCGCCTTTTCAATTATAGTTCTATTTGCGCGTTCAGAGACTCCGTTTTGCTGTGGAGTATACGGAACCGTAGTCTGATGAATAATTCCATTTTCCTTCAAAAATACAGACATTTCGTTATTAACATATTCACGGCCGTTATCTGAGCGCAGAACTTTAATTTTCTTACCCGTTTGATTTTCAACTAAATATTTAAATTCTAAAAATTTACTAAAAACTTCGGCCTTTGATTTCAAAAGATATCCAAAAGTTTTGCGACTAAAGTCGTCTGTATAAGTCAATAAATACAAAGCTCCGCCCCATGATTGTGTACACTTGAGACTTGTTGGCAACAGTAACAGGTATAATGTGCGTAGAAAGAGATTCAAACCAATCTTTCCTGTTACTCATATGGGAAGTTGCACCAGAATCAATGAACCAATGGGAAGAATCTGTAGGAAGAATAGTATTAAAACAAGATGAAAGTGTAAATTGTGTTGTATAATTTGACATGGTAGCCGAAATATGCTTGTCCGAAATATTATATTTTTTATTTTTAAAATTTTTACACTCTGAAATTAAATGTCCATTTTTCTTGCAATATCTACAGAATTTCCTTTTAGATTCACACTTTGTATGTAAAGCAGTGTTAGGTATGGTACTGGATGTAGTTGCAGTCGATCGAAAACGAGAATCTTCTTTGAGAAGCGCTGCAACCACGTTCTCCGATGTAATTTTTGTGTTGGAGTGTTCGAGAGCCATAACGAGTGGGTGGAATTTTTCTGGCAATCCAGTAAGCATTATAATGCCTAGGAATTCATCATCCACTTCAGCCCCAATTCCCTGTAGCTCTTGCTGTACAGTTAGCATGTTGTTGACATATTTTTGAATATCACCGCTGAACTTTAAAGAAAGTAAAGTCTTCATTAGGCCAAGTCTTCTAACTAATCCACTATCCGCGTAGGCCTTCTTTAACGCATTGAATGTTTCAAAAGCGGTTTTTGCTGACCTGATAACCGGATATACGGACTCGTCACACAGGAGGCAGATTTTAGCACGCGCCTTTTCGTCTTTGCGTTTGGCGATGGGATCGTTGAGGTTGACTGGAGAACAGACGACGTCCCATAGGTCGAAGTCCGTCAAAAGACATTGAACACTAAACGCCCATGTGTTAAAATTATTGCCTCTGAGTTTGTTGAAGCTTACACTTGATGTTGAGACATCTTGGTGACCTGAAGATAGTGCCGGCGTTGCCGATGGTTGATCCATAGCACTTTAGTTACTTTAATTTTATCTTACTCACGCTGTCCACTGCTAGAAACTCTGGGCCCATAACCTTTTGCAGAATTTCAGTTGGAAACACAGTATTGACGTGGTAATAAATAAAATATATAGAGTTCTGAAGTAAACGGTGTATATTTATAAACAACAAAAAGGGATGTGACACACAGATGACTTACGTCATATTTAAATTAGTATAGTGTCAGGGTGTTCTTATTATATAAAAACCAAGAAGGTTTAACAAAAAATAAACCAAAAAAGCAACAAGTTTTGTTTACGCCCTCGTATTTTACATCTTGTCTTATTAATAACACCACCGGTGTCAGGTCATCACGTTATCGTCACTTTTTTTACAACAATAGCAATTTGCTTTTATTTTTGAGAAACAGGACGACGACGGCATTAGCTGGGTTCTTGGAAGCCACTGGGAAGTTTGACGCTTGATTGAAGTAAAGGCTAATGCATACTTTGGGCAGGTTGCTTCAAGAATGCTGATGGATTTGTACAGACACGGCAGGTTGTAGCGATCCTTTTTTGAGCAACACAATTTTGGGTGCATAATAGTTACTGCTTTGAAATTATCATTACGTATATAAATTTGTAGCAAATATGGCGTATGTATCTGCTGTAAAAGACCATTCGAAGTCAAGCCTAGTAGCTCCAGAGTCATCACTTATCTTTTCACTTTGATTGGTCGAAAGATTAGAATATCTTTGCTCTGACAGCTGCTTGAGATGCTCTATAAACATTAATCACCAGGTATTCTTAATGTCTGCGACATATGTAAGGTAAAATTGAGCTAACTAAATTTTGAGATCCTTTCTTCAATTAGCTCCATTTACGTTAGGTTACGGAAAATACCTTTGAGGATGGACCAGTCTCCTTTGCTAAGGGGCTTTCTAACCTTACCAGGATTTGAAATAACACCACTTTATCGGATTTAACTCGCGCATTTATTTGTATGTTACCAGGGATATTGACGAAACACGCCTATGTGCCTTCTAACCTTAATGAGGTCTGGAATCACTCCTATTAGCAATTGGTAACATTCAAGTATAGAAACATATTATGTTGCGCTTCTGTTACATTGCGACGACTTAATGTTTAACTTAAACAACTGTAACGTTCATAACCATTTAGGCGTCTATTAATCCCACGTAAAATATGTATCCAGGTTCAATGCGGCTTACAGACCACATTTCAACATATTGTAACTATTAATGTAAAACATAACTTAGGATTTCTCGATATTCAGCTCCAAGCCAAGGAAGAACAATGACCCCAGGTTACACGATTGGAAAATAAAAATTGTAGTCTTCGTTTTGATGTATCCTCAGACTTTTATCTCGTTGATAAAGTTATTTTTTTGTCCACAGGCCAGTCGGAAGATATCCAAATGCGGATACCTTTTCGTGGCGCCAGGCTGGGACTTCTCCAATCCACTCTACAGAACAAAGGTAAGGATTGATGTATCTGCGTATCTTTCGTTACGTTCTTTTTGTGAGCTGTTAAAGATAAATTCCTGACGACAGATCCAACAAGTTTTACGACTTACGCAACCACTAAAAAGTCCAGTGTAGTCAGTGTGTCTCCAGCAATAGCCGCTGTATTTAACGATTTGGTTAACGCAGCCAGTACTTTTGCAACTACTAAAAAAAAGTCAAAGACTAGTGCGAGTTATAACTTAAACGTAACTACTTCGTTCATCGTGTGGACTCTTTTTAAACTGAACACAGATGTTGACGATCCATTATACTTTAAGCGAGTGCCGGCTCATTTTTATTAAATATAGATAAGACAAAGAACTCCTTTTAATAGATTGTAGCCAAACCACGCTGATTTTCAATGTTGTTTTCTTGAACGAGTGAGGTCTATAAGTCAGAAATCTGTTATTTTATTGGCAATAGTGAAACATTCCGCTTAAGCTGATGCCACTACCTAATCTGAATCTGGAAGACTCTTGAATGTTCCATAGTCTTTTCGCTGTTCTGTAAGGAAGTCCTTCTGTACTAGAAAATTAAAAGTTTCTTCGAGTACTTCAAGACCTCTATAATCAACATTAGTTGGTTAACCAGGTTAATATAGCTAAAATTCATTCCGCAGACCATAAAGGCGATATTACACAGTTCAATTTCGGTCAAAGCAATCTTTTTTAATTGCTATTGAAGCAATCTTCAATAGCATTGACATGTCTAAACACATTTCAATGTGATTGTTCAATGTGACCAACCCACGTTGGGCCTCCTTGTGTTTGTCCCATATAGAAAGACATGCGCCCGTCAGTGGGACGTTTATAGGCTGGTGCTGATGATGTTCAAATCAATGTGATTGGAAGTTATAATTTAAAATTAATTTTCAATGCAGTTGACTTAATATCATCATCATATAAGCCAAGAGACGCCTAATGCTGGGAATAGGCCTCCCCAAGCATCTCCAAACCGATCGGGACTGCGCTGCCCTCATCTGCCCCCAGTACGCTTTGCGCGACATCGCTACGAAAATGAACATTGAATGTCTTATTAAATATTTTGTGTGTAAATAAGTAATCAATGCAATTTTCAATGTTCAAGGCGTTTCAATGAAATTGCTTTCAATCGCCTTAATAACTGCGGCACACTAAAATCATAGCACGTTGCATAAATGGCGCGGCGCAGTCACACTTCGATTGTTCGCGGTGCGTGTGCGCAGGCGACGCGAGTGCCCTCTAATTACTTTCCCGAAAGCAATTCTCATTCCATACCTATCGTACAGTTACACGGTTATTGCAGGGAAACTTTATAGCAATTACATATGCACCGTAAGATGACTTTGTTTATTTTGCGCTGTAATGCACTAAGAACTTATTATCCATAAATTTTATTTATTTAAATCCTGTCAGCTCACAGTAATATAATATCTTTACGCTAATATGTCATGATTGTCAATTTTCATCTTAATCAACACCTAATTCAAATTTCCAGGGGTGTTTGAGACCATCAAAAGTAGAAGACTATCTAGGTTCGAATCCTAGTAGGGGCGGATTTAAAATTTTAGATGATGGGCTAAATAATAGGATATTATTATCTAGACGGTTTTGGTATGGAACACCTGACTTTCTTTCGCTATTTCTTTCGCTATGATGCTTACTTTGGGCTAGATAATAGGTGTGAGTGTATAAATATTATTATTATTATTATTATTTCAGAGTTTGCTTAAGTATGTATTTTGATAGAAACCCATCAAAATTTAGATTTGTGTAAACAATCAGTATAGAATTATTTGGCTACTGCCGTCCTTTAGAAATTCCTAATGATTTTATCTTCTCTACCATATACAATGTATCATTTTCCAATGTTTTTAAACGCTACGCGCAGACATAGTTTGATGGAATACTGTGATCATTTATTTGGAGTGTTTACTGGCTGTGCCATTGCGCCAGTGAGGATGTGCCCCTTGGTGTGCAGATGCAGTTCAGTTCTCCTCGACACCAACTCCTTGGCAAAGTCTGATCACTCATCATCATCAGAAACAAAATACTATAAAAAATATTGTAATTTGGCTGCGGTCTTTTGTAGAATTTTCCACCAGTCGGCCATCTTCAACGAGCGATTAATATCGCTATGTTCTACCTCATGCTTATCTAATTACACCCTTTCATGTTTTAGTAAAAAAAGCAATATTCACGTGGTAATTTATTTAACTTTTTTCAACGCATAAGCAGGAATCAGGTTTTACATCGTTTTCTCATCTCGGGGCATACCAATGGCTCGTATAATCTGAGTATGAAATTTGAAAATAAAATTGCTTTCTGGCACCTGACACAGGAATTGATAACGCAGTATTCGGCTGTCATGATTAATAACTAGCGGGCGGGATGAGTTCGCGCGTCGCGTCGCACGCGCATGTTTTTTGACACTTTTTGGCGCCGCGACCGGACGCTCCCTGCGGGGCGTTATCGTAATCTTCGATTCACGATTCGAATAAGTTTTTTTTTGGCTGTTTGCATACTAATATAATATAATGCATATATGTTTTCTATAACCCCATTCGATCGGCGACTGTGGTGGGAGTGAAACCGGCAATTTAACCTTATTTCTTTGTTTGAAAAAGACAAAATTTGACCAGGTCATTACGAGTAAGAAAAGAAACGTATACTTAACTAAAAAAATATGATAAAACTACGTTAATTACAAAAAACCTTCATAAATTTTTCAGTGCATAATTTTTTAACAATTTTATTCAGTAATGTATTGAAAATCCATCAGTATTAAATAATAATTGATCACATATTTTAGAGAGTTAAACTTTGACTGTAAGGAAATTGGAAAAAAAATAAGAATAAGAATAATAAATGACAAAAAAATTGATTTGATAGAGGAAGAAAATCGTCTTAAAAATCAAAAGTCGCGATCTTATCTTATTGATCGAGTGTCAGTTGATTAATATTAATTATGCCTTTGCATTTTATTCACCATTCAGTTTGCATTTAAATCGGACACTCCTTCGATTTAAGAATCATTTATTTTTTTCTGTTCGTAAACTCCATTGACCCCCAAAATTCACACTGTCGAGCAGAGATCTTCTGAGATAAATAATCGATACATTATTCGTTCGTAGCATCGATGCATTATACCTGTGGGATATCGATAATAGTCTTTATGGAGGTAATAAATATGTGAGTTCTGCGAAATCCGATTAGGGTCTAATGCTTTTTGTGAACCACGGATTCAAAGCAATGTGACCTCAAAATTGCGACCTTAGGGTTTTTACCTATGGTTTTCTGAATGTATTTTATTAGCATTTTTTTCATATACCTGGATTGTTTTTGCTTCATATCAAAGCATTATACGTAATAAAAATATCAATCTTGATATTTTTTATTAATTGTACAGGCAGCACATCATGGCTGTATGTAATAGTTTCAATACGGAAACCGCCTCGAATAGGAGTAAGGGCGGCCTCAAGTTACGCTTGACGTGCTGTCGCTGTACAGACGACATCACATAAAGTGTAACAGTTGCACTACGAAAGCCGACTCCTATACCAACGCAGTAAGGGCGGTCTCAAGGGCAAACTGTTACGCCTGATGTTTTTTTTTATACTACTAGATGACAAACAAGCTGACGGCCCACCTGATGGTAAATGGTTACCGCCGCCTATAGACACCTGCAATAACAAGGAAAAATCACTTGATATTGCAGGTGCGTTGTCATCCTAGGGCCTAAGATGAAATGCCGTCCATGCCCAGTAATTACACTGGCTACCTTTCCCTTCAATCCGAAACACAGCGACCTGTTTCACGGCTGAAATAAGAAAGGCGGTGGTACCTACCCAGACGACCCTACATAGGGGCCTACCACCTGTGCTGTCGACTGTATATAAAATAACTTGAATACTTATCGTAACTTTTTTTAAACTAACTATTTCAATAATATTATCTCAGGTCATAAGGCTTTATAAATCATTGGCGAACAATACGCTCAAGAAGAATAAATTAAATTCAACTCTTAAACTAAAGAAAGTGATAATTAAAACTGATTTAGATGTTAAGAGCATTCGCTTAATTAATCACTGTAACAGTAATGAGTGTTCAGAAATAGAAAACGGCCATTAGTGGCGTAAATGCCGGGTAAGTTATAAAAAGATTTAATCTTACGACTTTCTAGTCGTTTTGCAGAATGGCCGTGTTCACGCCTTGCGCTGTGACTTGTCAACTGGTACAAGTATTACGCACGAGTGAACGTAGAACCTTATTTGATTTTTAATTTTTTTTTTATCTACAACTAGATGACGGCCCACCTTGTAGTAAGCGGTTACCGGATACCGCCGCCTATAGATAGACTCCGGCAATAACAAGGAAAAATCACTTGATATTGCAGGTGCGTTGTCGTCCTGAGGCCTAAGATGAAAGGCCTAGTAATTACACTGGCTACCTTTCCCTTCAATCCGAAATACAGCGAACTGTTTCACGGCTGAAATAAGAAAGGCGGTGGTACCTACCCAAACGACAACCTGCTTATACGGGCCTACCACCTAGTAAGTAAGGATTTGGCGCCAAATACTTTATAATCAATCTCCATGATGTTTCTTCGATTAGATGGATAACAGCGATAAAATTGTCATCGTCTTTCACACAAAGTTACGTTAACTTTATTACGATGATTTTCCAGATTGCACGTCAACTATATTATACATAAGTAGTAACCTTTAGTCAACATAAACACTTGTTTTACAAACTTACACCAATTTTATGGAAGAATGTTCTTTCAGACACACTTTTGTATATATTGCAATTTTATTGTAATCTTGACCGTCGTCGTCTATGACAATATTATAAAAACATGTCTTAAGTCTAAGAAGCTGTAAAAAGACGCCCACACACGGCCCACACTGCCCTCCTGATTAGATACTCTTACCCTAGCGTAGCGAAGGTTGATAGTTGCGTAGCCTATAGTAGATTATAGAAGACCAAGGGTTATCAGAGCTTGGAGGAGCTCGGTGACGTAGTGGGAAAACAAAGCAACTTTCGCCATGGTTGGTCCGGGGATGGGTCAATCAAATTTATAATCTCGAGCTCCTCCGTTCTTCGAAAGGCACGGTAAGCCGTTGATCCCGGTTGTTACTGCAACCGCTTTAACCCACCAACCCGCATTGGGCCAGCGTGGTGGTGTTGTGGCCCAATATCCTCATGTGTTTCTCCCATGTAGGAAGGCCTGTGCCCAGCAGTGGAATGTATAAAGGCTGATGATGATGATGATGGTGATGAAGGGTTATTATACCACCAGCTTGCAAGTTTCCCGCCCTGTAAGAACCAAGACGAAGCATCATATTGACAGAAAAGACTATTCGTTCTGGCGCGATTTATTCTGTATGTAGGTGCTTTTATAGTCGGGCGCTGTTATATATTCGACAGGAAAACCATTATGCCCTGTTTTGGATCTCTGCATAATCTTTTATGAATTACCACACCTTTTAAAGTAAATCTGGGCGTCTATGATTGTGATATTTGTTAGTCGTACATCATTATTATTACTTGTTAAGTTCCCACGGGACCAAAACACTTTTTAAGAGAAAGCTAATATACCAAAATTTTGACTTTTTGTAATGTTTTGGGTATTGGCTTTTTTCAAGTGATGACTTAAAACAACTGTAAAGGACCAACTAAATGGAAGTAGCGTGGGAAGTCATTTAAAAACCAATAAAGTATTGTTTTAATTTTATTTGTACAGACAGCGAAGCGGCTCGCCATGACAACCGTGCGTAACTCATAATTTATATTTTTCGGGTTGCATTTTTTTACTATTTTCAAAGTTAGCCGATTAGATCTCCCTGAGACGAATTCTTTAGCCGACATCTGGCCCGTCTAAGTGATTTTTAATAGCGACTTCCTTTGTTACGTTACTTTAATTTTTTATGCAGTTTAAGTAAATTATATCTACTCTTTTATATAATCGCTGGAATGTTTTTATAAAACGACCTTAAAATATATTGTATTCTGTTTTAAACTGTGACGTATTAATATTAATGTAATGTAAGTACTTCCCTATGCATGTTAGAAAATCATAAAATACAATAGCTGTTTGTCTGTCTGATTGTGCGCTCATAACTTGAGAACCACCAAATGGATTTTGATACGGTTTTTATCTCCAGGAAAATTTTGGGCATCCTTATGAAACATCCAATGTATCATCCATCACGCAGCACGCTATGACCAAAGAGAGCGGCGCAATGTGAGTTTTCGAATGTTTGCATGACTTACACTGGCTGAACCTTATGAGATGCACCAAAACAATGCTAAATTTTAGGACTACAGAAAAGTCTACGTTAATCTCCTGAGATTGATTTACATTGACCATTTTGAAAACTCCTCCATCGATCACGTAAATATGGATACTACTATGACTATTATATATGGTTGCTACTACTACTACTATATTACGTCAGCAAACACGCCAATTGTCAACATTTCAACTTTTTTAAACTTGTCATATTATAAAAACGATCCCGTCTAGTACATAAAAAAGATTTTAATCGTATGAAATAGTGCTACTACAAGTTCTAAGTGTTCATTTTATAGCTTTGCATCATCGTTATTTAACCATTTTATGCATTAAGAAGCTTAATCATAATGTATGAAGTTCTAAACATGAAAATAACAGATAAATGCCTATTATATCGTTAATAAATCGTATAATTATCGCATAAAATATGGCCATTTTAAAGGGATAATATGAAAAAATATTGTTATAATTACTTTTAATGTAATATTATTATAAATGTACATATATAACTTTGCCTTCAACTTTTAAACAAATTGTATGTATGCACAACGAGAAAAGTGGCTAAATATTTACCTATCTGTCTAGTTAAAGTGTCGCAAGAGTTTCACTTTTAACAAGGAAGTTTGTCTTTAGTTCTTGTAGTGTAGTGATTCGGATGAATCACCTGTTCTATAACAGTAACACATTCATCCTTTTGTAAAAGCTTAGTTTGGTATATAATTTTGAGCGGCGCTACTACCAGCTGATGTAAGCGATAACATTTTGGTACGAAATTTTAAAATGTTTTTTCTAGTTTACTACAACGTTATCTGGGGATGCGATGCCTCCATTATTATAAGCGTTTTTCTCTTTACGCTACGTAACTGTTTACCAGCAGAACAGTAAGCTATATGTAATAAATATGTATAATAAATACAAATACGGTAAGCATCTGGTTTTTACTTTCCGAATTCGTGGTTTGTTATCATTTTTTTCCCCTGTCGTGATTAGCATGATTTTAATATGTTTGAAATAAGACAGACACATACTAAGTGGGATCCATTTTTAAAACAACTTAGAAGTCGAATTCTGACACGGAATTAATTAAAGTGTCATATTTTTTATGTAAAACCTTTGTTTGCAATGCAAGAGCAGCGAAGAATGAATTAAAAATCTATTAAATTGAATGAAAATTAATTTTGTGAATTAATCAGCCTGTCTTCTAAAATTTTGAGCGTGTTATTTCATGCTTGTTTAACAGCCGCTTGGCTTTAAACCTTTTACGTAATACCTTAATCAATTTTTTGTAAGATGCAATAAAAAAACGAGTAAAAAATGAAAGCAACACGTTTAAGTAAATGAAAAAGCTTATTTAAGCTATGTACATAAAGAAATGATTTGTTTCTCTTAAACGATTAAAACATATACATATTTTTTTAAAGAAGTTTTCAAAAAAACTGCCTGATCGATGCCTGAGACACGGAGGAAATAAGTATCAAACATGAATAAAGTGACAATAGTTCGTTTTTAACCGACTTCAAAAACGAGGAGGTTCTCAATTCGGCCGGTATGTTTTTTTTTTTTTTCTATGTATGTACACCGATTACGCCGACATTACTGATCCGATTTACGTGATTCTTTTTTTGTTCGATGCGGAATTGCTGCCATTTGGTCCCATAAAAATTTTTTCAAAAACAGTTGGGTACTTTGGTTTTAAATTAAAAAAAACTGAAATTATGAAATCGTCTACATATGCGAAATTGCGAATTTTTGCTTTTCCAATGACTTTTTAGTGAAACGATACGATAGTAGGAAACAATATAAGTTGACGGTCACCCATCTAGCTTCGACCGTAGAAAGTTATCACTAAAAATTGTAAAAAAAAAAATTTTAAACAAAAATTAAAACCGACTTCAAAAAACTGAAAAGGGTGAAATAATTAAATTTAAGTAGGTATTCATCTCCTAGAAACATATTTTTGGAGTTGGTGCTAAGTGGTTTCCAAAAACAATAGAAAGTAAAGCACCGACTCCAAAAATATGTTTCTAGGAGATGACTACCTACCTACCTACTACCTACTACCTACTACCTACTTAAATTTAATTATTTCACCCTTTTCAGTTTTTTGAAGTCGGTTTTAATTTTTGTTAAATTTTTTTAGCAAATAGATTAGATATATAGATTTTTAATTGCAATTTGAATTTGATAAAAATGCCTCATGATATGCGATTAGCGTAGCCAAGACACGCATATGGCACCTTGGGCACTACTCACGTCGCTTCCCCTTATATATTAAGACAAAGACAATAAGCAATGGAGACGAGTCGTGCTCCCGAAATAACACTTTCTCCATGAGCTTCAGCGACCTTACTCGCCACAGGAACACGAAACTACGAAGTATTGTAATTTATTTAGCTGCCATTCGTAAGGTGAAGCTGCTACTACAGTTAGGCGCTCAAAATATGACTGGGAATTATCACTTGGCCCTCCCTCTCTTAATGACAACAGAACAAGACATCCCTGACGGATGCTGACGGTAAGTGTTACGATAGGCGCTTCTATTTAACACAATTAAAGTCACTCGCTCGATGAGGATCCTACAAAGATAGGTCGCCATAAATATAGTCAACCTCTACTATCCTTAGCGTTGGTGGGTGTGCAAGACCGCGTAAGAGCATTTTGAAATACCGCGTATTTACAAAAGTCGCAAAATTGAAATATCGCGCCAGCGGGCTCTTAGCGCTGATTCGCTTATACAAGATTCTCACTAAGCGAGACCCAGAGAAATCCCAAACAAGATCAGTCAAAGAAATGTGTAGAAATATCCAAGATATTATCTTTTTTCTTCCATCGTGTGAAATAAACAAAAAGCACATACGCGGTATTGCAAACTGCTCTTACGCGGTCTTGCACGCCCACCGACGTTATGATGTATGCACTCCAATAGATGAACACCATAATAAGCACAACAACGCTAAATAATTAGTGTCATTTGGTTACGATACGAACTTATTTACCTCTTCCTAGTAAAGCCTACTTTTAAGTTTGCTATAGAATGAACTATTAGCTAATAATTATTAGGTCATAGTGTCCATGATTCTATGAACTTTATTGCTTTAATTCGAAATATAAGAAAAAAATGTTATTGTAACACATTTAAAATTTAAACTGCAACACAGAAACCAAACTTTTTATTTTGTGACGGCAATGTTCAGTTACGGTAATTTCTTAAGACACTTTATAACAGCGTATTACAATATTATTAATGTTCCTTACTTTTATATCGATCTGATCGTGCGTCTCGGTCGTTGGCAGCCGCTCCTGTCCATTGTCGACGCATTATACAATTTATACAACATTGAGTAATTCAGTTAACTGGACCGTTATAGTCATTGTGCGATACAATGTTATCATGACTGCTCGTTGTATACAAGTGTTGCGTAAAAGTACGTAAAACCGGCGAACGTAGAGAGCCTAGAAGCATAACTTCATACAAAACTCGTCGCAAAATGGGTACCCTCGGCGGCTAGAAGAGAACGTCGGATAAAATCGGCTAATATCGAAATTGTATAGCGCCCTCTCGGTCTTCTGATTTACACGCGCCGGACGGGTCATATATGCACAATGTAACCATGCAAAATTTTATGACGACTTTCATAATTATATATCGTCATTTTTAATAAATATAGCAATGTTGTAAATCGGTCCACTTATTCAATTTTAGAGTTGAGACGAATAATACTGATTTAAACAGTCAATTTAACGTAATGTCTTAATTATCTATTTTTAAAGATCAGAAATGAAATGGGTTCGCTTCATTCATTTAAATAAAAAAATCTAAATATCTGTCATGACATTATTTATTTGTATTAAGGACATAAGAAAAAAAAATTGTCATCAAGTGGTTTTATTTCTTGAAAAAAATTTAATGAATAAATTATTTCTTGAAATAAAACCACTTTACTGGATTTAACTTGCGTTTAATTAGATGTCTGTCACATTATGATTTTTTATACCCCCAATGTTTCGATTACTTTATAGCGATCAAGGTCTCGGGAAGACTGAAGTAAAGATGTCAGTTGTCTTTGATAAGTTTAATATTAACTAACGTCATATTTTTTATAGTTATATTTTGAGTGTTCCGATTCACGCCATGGAGCTTACAGTGTCCGAAGGAAGAGTAAATACGGGCTTGAGACTTTGTAATTTGGATGATAAGATCCCAAGCTGGTGTGGTCTAACTATCTTCTCTATTCAAATTATGATGTTGTTTTATTTCAATAACCTCACGAAACTATCTTGCAGTCTACAACTTTACTTACTACGACTTATCCTTAACAGTTTAAAATAGATACCTATACTATTTCCACATCCTAATGTAAATGTAAATTATTAAAGTAATAATTAAACATACACATGTTAAATGATAACACTTAAATTTATTGAGAAAGGTGTAGAAAATGGCATCATATTGTAAGGAACTGTGGCAAAATATCCATAAATTGGAGGTTTGTTTATCATTCTTACAAAAATTATATAAGGCAACGATGTATAAAGCCATAATTGATTATTAGTAGGTAAATTAACTATTAAACAAACACAATAACAATAAGTTGTCATAAAAGTTTGCAGAGTTAAAAGTTGAGTTGAAAATAAATAAATACTGTCACACACAAATGACTGCATAACATCATCCACTCGTGCATTTGTTCAAATTGTCCACAAATATTGGCCCAACATGGCGGCCAATATTTTTGTTTATATTTGACTCGATTATAAAGGTTTAGGAGAGACACATGTAAAATTTAATTCCAGTGCTCTTATTATGTTCACCTACGCGACTGACACACCATTTTACTTCACTTTTGGACATATTTACTGAGATTTTATTATTTTTTTACGAGTACATCACCGTGACGCAGTCAATGACAAACTAAATCATGGCGCGGAGTCCGATTTAAGCCCCGCCCACTTTGGAGTCTCTTTGGGGGTGTCATTTTGGATGGGCTAGTTACTCGTCTATGTTATTATCGGTCGCCGCGTAAAACTTTTAAAAGACCCGATGACAAGGCGGCGAGATATTGCAGTTTTATGACTTACCTCTTTTTGCGATGTCATTGACTTCGCCAGCGTAAAATGACCGTTTGAACCGTAAAACATTCTAAATTGACTTTTAAACACATTTTAATTAAATATAAAAGAAATAGTCACGTGCATTACTTTGCACACTATTTAGTTCCATATCAGTTTGATAATGACTTTGTAATGTCGTTGTTACACAGTTTGTTACAGTTTTCTTGTAGTTTCCAAAGTAGGTTTTGTTTTGTACAGACATTATGATAACTAGTTGTACGTACATTGATCCCAGCTGGGTTAAAAAAAGATAATACCTTAGCTCGAGCTCCTCTGTGATCTTCTCTTATCTTCGCTATCGTGGAAAACTTATTTTGTGTAGGTTTTCGATAATGAATACTTTCTTCTTCTAAAATTAGGGTAAATGAATCCGTTTTTAACTGACTTCAAAAACGAGGAGGTTCTCAATTCGGTTGGTATGTTTTTTTTCTATGAATGTACACCGGTTACGCCGAGATTTCAGATCCGATTTACGTGATTATTTTCTTGTTCGATGCGGAATAGCTGCCATTTGGTTACATATTTTTTTTAACGATCGGGTAGATCGGTTTTTAAATCAAAATAACTGGAATAATTAAATCTTCCGTGTATGCGAAATGGCGGATTTTTGCTTTCCTTAGACATTTTAGTGAAACGATATGATAGTAGTAAATAATATATGCTGATTGTCACCCATCTAGCTTTGACCTTAGGTCACTAAAAATGTTTAAAAAAAAATTATACAAAAATTAAAACCAACTTCAAAATACTAAAAAGGATAAAATAATTAAAATTAAGTAGGCACTACTTAAATTTATTTATTTTATCCCATATAAACAAAATTTTTGCAGTTGGTGCTAAGTTGTTTTCACCTACCAATATGGCCATATTGGTGGTGGTGTTAGCCCAAATTCCTCATCTGTTTCTCCCATTTGCCTGTGCCCAGCAGTGCGATGTGTAAAGGCTGATAGGTAAATAGTTCAACTATTCACTTGCTGTCATAAGTTTAACAATATCTCACAACATTTCAATGTTATTATCATACGTAATGTTCTGGGCAAAATTGAATCTATTTCGTGTTCTATCATACTAAGCTATTCTAAGAATGGAGTTTTCGAAATTCTTATAAATCACGTTCTACGTTCGTTTCTGTGAATTCTCAGAGGTAATATTCTTTAACTATAAAATTGTGAATATTCATGTACAGTCGGCAGCACATCAAGCGTAACAGTATATATAACCCTAGTAAACGCTATGTATAGCTATTAGAAAGAAAGCACACCCTCTTCGCTATTGGTTCAACTTCAACCATCTTTTAGAATTTGACCAATAGCAGAGCTTGTCAGAATGCTTCGAGCGTTTATTGGTTAAAATTGGTCGAATTGTTTGAGCTAACGCTATTTGTACGCAGAGTTTAGTCTAATTTCTATGACATCGCATTTTTTAAGTATGAAGTTGGGGCTCAAGTTTAGAAGTTTTTTTTTTGTATCTGTGGTATTTAAAAGTTGAGTATAGAAAAATCTCGTCCATTTTGTATTGAGACCTAAATTGTATGGGGCGACCTAATATTAAGGGTTCAAACTATTGAATACGAAATCACAAAATCAACTTTGACTGCTTGTTTACTTTATTTGTAGATAAATGTTAGTTTCTTTGAAAAAAATATCCAAGTAAAGTAATATACGAAATGGCCACGCACTTGAATGGAATAAAAATAAAATAGTAGCACTACACAAATAGGTAGATAATATGAAAAACCGACCGAATATCGGTAAGTTAAAACGCCTACTTTTGTTCTACTGTTTTTAAGAGAACAGGGACATACCAACCTATATTTTAAATAAACTGCGCTTTTCTTCGTGTTTTTGAATGTAAACATTCAAATGAACGCCATATAAGTGTATGAAAGTATTTTGCTTCATTTATTTTTTACCTCTAGGTATACGAAACAGGTTTTGGTCAATGTCATTTGATTTTCCTCAACTTCTAAATTTCTAACAAAATGAAAAGTATTTGGTTAGGTTAGGAGACTTCCTTGCTAAACAAATTAACCTAGCAAGGTTACTTAGGTTACTTAGTTTGATTATTTGGTATACATAAACCAACTAATCATATTTGTAAAATGATTCCAGCTACTATTGTTTTGTAATTAAAAACATCTTTATATTAAGTAGCTGAAAGACTCAATCCAGTTCATTTATGAACAGGTTAATAAAACAAATATTACTTTGCAGGTGGCGGGCAGACCATATATTTTTGGTTTTTAAATATGAGATGAAGATCCAGGCTGTTTAAGAGGCTACAAGATAGTGTGTTGATGTGTGGTGTATTTGTTCACATAATTCTTGTTATTAGTGAATTCTATACCTATGTCTGTGAAATAACTAAGTAGGTAACCACAAACCAGACAAGAGATATTCTATTGTTGAGTGGATGCCAGTGTCAATATTTATGGAATTTTATTAGATATTAACCCGTCAAGCATGAGATTCCAGACACAATTTATTCTTCCATTGTCATCACCCCCGGTGGTATATCGCCGCTTGACAGATATTAAAAGCTACAGACATAAATATTTTTTTTACAAAAAGTATATAAATGACCACCACATAGAGGTTAGGGTAAGTTTCAGTTTATAATTTTATGACTGACTTCAAAAAAAATGTAAGGTTATTGAAGATATTTTTTTTTAGATACTTAGTTCAACATTTTGGCTTAGCAATAGTGAGCACTTTAAATCAATACATAAGCAAACAGAGACATAATTACATTAGTTTTTGTTTCCTGGGGTGATAAGATCAACAGGGCCTGGTAAAAATACTAATAACACCACCACATTACAAAGTAGGTTAGGAAGAGTTGTCCCTATAGGTTCCTTTACCTAGCTCTGCCTGGACAACTGTAATATTCACACGTGCATAATTGTTCAGCAACAGCAGTTTTCCAAGTTCCTACATGATATTAGTGTAACTGTCATGACCTGTAAATTCAAATGCTTACCATTAACAGTAATAGTAATAATTGGATAGCCATCCAATTATCTATGTGATTTTTATGATAAGAAATTGATATAATTTCAAAGAGCAATGGTGTTAATTCACCCAAATCATTATTTTCTTAGCCCAAATTATAATAAAATATAGATTCTAAACCTAACAGTCTTCTAACATATTTTCTCCTATTACTATTGTTGTTTATTATTATTTAAATTCAAGATGAAAAACCTTACTTCTCATTGCAATGGTTATTTGATTTAGAATGGTGTTCAAAATTTAATAATACATCTTAGGCAATTTTATAGGTTAGGTAGTAATATTTCTCACATCATAGGAATGGTTTTTCTATACCTGTCAAGTATCAGATTCCAGACACAACTGATTTTTCAATTGTTGTAGCCATCCAGAGGGATAATGCCGTTTGACAGAATAATAAATTACTAGCATAAAACAAAAAAATGTTTAACTCTACTAGTAAAAGAGAGATTTCTAAAAGTTATTTTGGATTTCATTAAATAATTATAGAAAAGAATAAGGGAGGAAAAATGGTGCTAAAAATACTAATATCTACCTACCTACCTACTTAACTGCATATTGTTATAATTAATTCCATTTAAATATTAGGCACCTAAGTTATTCATAAAATTACCCTAGGCCTACAGATTAGTTTTTATTTTTTATAGCCCCCGACCCTAAAAGAGGGGTGTTTAATGTGTCTGTCTTTGTATCTGTAAGTTTGTCTGTGCCATCGTCGGGCATGCAATTTTTTTTGTTAGAAAGGTAATGTGGTTGAGATGGTTCTTGACTTTGAATTATAAAGATATGTTCAGGCGTTTGATGATAATCTTTCACAGATTCGATTATTTTGAAATTTGGTGTACTCTTACTTTAGTGATATTTCAAAGACAAGGCTGAGGGTTAATTAAAATTATAATTTAATATTGTTAAATTTTAAATAAACATGTTAAATCAATTTTGACTCTTTCTTATTTCTTACACATTCCCAATTAGACCTGATTGCTCTCAAATAAAGAATTTCTTTTATCTGTCAAATCATGGATTGCAAAAACAATTGGTTTTTAGTTTTGTCCAAAAAAAAATGTATTTTTAAGTAATTTTATTGTCATGATTCAACCCTCACTTGTACTGAGGTTAAAAGAGTTCACCTCAGAGAAGTAGACCGAAGTAGCAGTTTCAGAATGTTAATGGAGTGTTTGGCTGAATAATGATGCAATTTGAATTGCAATAATACACTTATGGCTTATAAAATTACTAATCCAAATGTTTTTACATTCAAGAGACAGCACTTCCCCATTTCACCTGTAATTTCAGTTTTGTTATTACTACTTTTAGTTATTTATCTTAACACAATAATTTGACACCAGTGGCACAGATGAACTAGTAGCGACCAGTGTCTAGGAATTGTCAACAAAGCTGTTAGCTTCTTAAACTAGTCATATTAACAACCTCGCCAGAGCCTCGCCTCGTGAGGTCGCCAGAGCTCTTGGAGATATACTTATGGTAGCCTGGTACTTCAGACTGGAAATATACATTTATTAGGTGTCAATAGATGAAATGAATTAACGGACTGAAAAACTTTCTCCAGTGCTCATGGGGTGTAGCATCAGTCCGATCAGTCTACCTGTCTGTCTGTGTGTGTCGACTTAATATCTTGTTTGCACTCTTAGCTTAAAAAACTTGTATTAAAATTTGAATCCAACTTCTATTAATTCCCTACTATTATTTTATTTCAATTAATTTTAAAATCCCTACACATAATCATCATGTCAGATAAGAGATACCCACCGCTGAGCTTAAGCAATTGGGCAAGGACCTCCAAACCGATCGGTCTTGCACTGCCTACACATGAGAATAATTTTGAATCTTAAAATTACAAATCGATCCTAAGTAGGTAAGTATGATGATCTTGAAAAAGACTGAACATTTTTTGTTAGAAAAGTACCTAGGCATAATGGTGTGAAAAATGTTTCAACTAGAAAAAAATGTTCTCAGCGCTCATAGCATGGCGAACTCCCGGGAGGAGTGAATAAAAGATCTCTCTTCGTCAGAGAGAATTATAAAACTAAAAAACTAAATTATAAATAAAACACATTAATTTGTCTCATAATATGTGGACAGGTGGTGGTGGAGAGAGATTTTGTCCACGGTCCGTTCTACCTTCTACGAGTGCTCGTGGGTCCGAACCCGCGACCTTACCACTGAGCTATAGAGGATTTAACTGAATCCTATAAAGTTATTAAAGATATTCCTTAGATTTATACACAATTAATCTAAGTGATAATCTTTTGAGTTTTTTAGAAGCGTTTACTTAGATGGCCATAACTTAGACTAGTATATAACTATAAATTTTGAAATGTATTTAAACTATAATCCCCGACTTTACACAATCCTTTCACAAATCCTAACCTAACCTGAGACCATCCATAAACTCTACTAACACAAATCAAAAAGTAATGGCGAATTTGATGCCTACCTATTGATAAAAATATCATGAGCCATACCTTGGTAATTAATAATCGACCTAAAGTATCAGATATAAAGTCGAAATTCCATTGAAAACGTAACCGCATTGCATCATATAATATTATGTCGTATGGTAATTTACCTAGATAGAAAAGGGTAGCTCAAATTAAAATTGGTCTTTTTACTGTATTTAGAATCTACCCAAGTAAGTATATTAGTAAAAAACAAAGCACAAAGACCTATCTACCACATTGATCTACCATACCTATGATACCTACTTCACATAATTGAAAATTATCCAATTAAGTAAGTATTAGTTTTTTGATAGTTAGTGATTTACACCAACAAATCATTACAATTTTATACATTTACTAGTATACAGAGCCATCATAGCTCACAGCCAAAATATAAAATGAAGCTACAATCATTATAATTTCAACTTTAGACTCATGTAATTAAGCTTCAAAATTGCTTGCGTCACACATCACTGGGTCTAGTAAAATACAATGAATAAATTCGAAAAGAAATTATCAACACCCGTGGTCGATAGCGTTACATACTCGTCTTCACTCTTGGGGAACCGGCTTCAAATCTCAGAAATTACATTTTAATGTCAATTTATTTTTAACATTAGAATTCACGAAGATTTTGTGTGAGGTCTATTTTCTTCAAAATTGTTATTTCATATTCTATTCACATTTGTAGAGTAGAATGTTAGGTCTTTATAATATTGTGAATGAGTAGTAGTTACAGGTATGATAATAGGAGGTGAACGTTATAAATGTTTAGTAATTAGAATATAAAATTAGAAAAATTTCAGGTCCTGAGGCAGGAGTCGAACCGGCGACCTTTCGCAATCCGGGCGACTGTTCTGACCACTGAGCCACCCAGGACTTGTGTTATAGCTGTGAAATTCTTCTAGTCTATCTGTATTTGCGTTTATGAGCTAACGTCCACCCTACAATGTCGAAATATTCTATTTTTATTTTCTATTCTGTTTTTAATTACTTACTAAGTAATTTTTCAAACATTTATAATAATGTCAAAATCAAAAATTAAGGTTATAAATGTTTTTATTTGTTTTATTAACATTAAATAAATGTAGAAAAACAAACCTAAGTGTTTACTTAGGTTTATTTTAATTTCTCTCCATAACAATGGACCATAATAATGACCTGACAATAGAAATATATTTTTAAGTTCATAACAATGAATAAATAAGGAAGCCTGTATTTTAATAGGTATAATAATAGTTGATTGAAATAATTAAGTACGCTGAGCATTATTGATAAATAGGTAGCGTAAATAAAATATCATAACTAGCCATTATAATATGTAGAAAACTTTTTGTTTTAAATTAATGCAAAGGTCTTAGCCGTACTTTAATTTTAAATCAAGTTGAAACAACGAAGCGAAGAGAGTAGGCCGCGTACATAGCTAGCTGTAGCTATAGCTACCTATAAACCTACACATATTTAGTCGGAGGCTATAACGAAGAAATACTTTTAATAGTCGTCGCGATCACGTTCAAGGCCATCTGCGAGTATTGTAGGTACAGAGTACTTGAGAGAGAGACGTTAGATAGAGGCGCTGAGAGACATATGTTTATCCTTTGCGCACAAATTTTCTGTGCGTTGCGCTCTAGGTTCAAGGACAAACTGTTACGCTTGACGTGCTGCCGACTGTACATTTTGTAGTCATAAAGATTTGAGTGTACGTTACCTCTAATCAAAATTTCGATGTATTATGTTTAGATTGAGGAGACACTTTTCGCATCTTAAAAAGTTTAATGTAATTACCTATTTAGTAGTAGTTTCAAAAATAATGTAGCCCTGATCCTTCGATTTAAACAAAGAAGTGCCATCGCGCACAGAGGCCCAAATAATTGCCCTATTGTAAAAAAATAAAACTAACTTCTTCTAACCTATGTAAATTATTAATTTCTAAGAGCATCAATACGGGGTTCGAAATCTGACGAGAATCTTTGATTTCAGCCGTTCACTGTTGGCTTTGTCGTTACGATGGTCATGATTGCATGGGTTTTTGTTGCGATCTCCGATATCTTCATCGCTCAAGTCAATGGACATACACTGTCGATTTGCCGTTTCGATCGATCTGAAACGACGGATCATAACGAATAATTGCACTGTATATGGGGCCCTCAATAAACAAGAAATTTAAATAAACTTACAAACATTTATACCTTGTCTCTTTTCGATAGTGGTATCCAAAACCCTTATACTTGTATATAACCACGCTATTATAAACGCAGACGCCCTTTAGCAGCACTGCTATAGGGATTATTAGTTTGATTGGTTATATAGTGGCAATTGCATTGCTTACCTATACATGGCTAATTAGCAATGCCATTATTTGACAACTATAAAGCGGTTACAAGGGTTATTATATCCTTATAATTTGTGGCCAGATGCAGTTTTATTATCATTCAAATGGCCTCTATAAGGGCAATAATTTTAGCCATAGTTGCGATTATTTGCTAGTTGTGATAACTCTATCCGTAAGTAATTTGCGCTAGCGCACACCATTCGGATTATTAAATTTTTCGCCAAAAGTTGGTTACAGGTTGACCACCTGATTGAGCAACCTAAATCTTGGTAGGTACTGATTTTTGTAATGCGCATGAATAGAATTAGCCCTTCGAATGTCAAATTTGTATAATATCAAATAAACAATAAACTTTAACCTTTTAGATGATTTAATGACCAAACAATGAAAATCCTTCTCGCATTCGTTACTCATCGAAACAGCACTTGTGTCTATACTTGCAGTCACGCGCGCAGCTTAGGATATTAAAATCTGCTTATTTTCCGACTCCCGCGCATTGGCCAATTGAGGGAGTGGTGTGTACTCACTACACGAGTTTTGAAAGGTACAACTCCACTGATTGCGATTATTCGATACCGGTTCTCGAGATAAATTGCCAAAATGAAAATGCCTTCGAACATTATAACCTTCTGTACCGTGTTGTGCATAATACACTTATTTACTATAGTAAACATACTATAGTCACCTCTGAATCAGTTAAATCATATTTTTTTTTGACTTAAAAAATATCTTAGAATAAAACTCGTAGGCAACAAAATTTTTTTGGATGAATACAGGAATTTGATTCCCTAATCGTTTTTAATCGTTATTTGAATTTGTTTTTGCGTTTGTTTCCTTACAAAAATTTAAAGGAGTATGAGATACATTAAAAATTATTAGTCCAGTTAGTAATTAATAATAAATTCAAATTTGTATCAATTTCAGTATCAATTTCAAAATCCAAACCAAACACATTAATATACACACGGTGATAGTATACATGGTAATCATTACAAAGTCGCATATGATTCCTGTTTATTCCTTCAAGAGGTATCAAACATTTCTTCTCAAGACAGTCTACTTGCTCACAAACTTATGGACGACAAGACTAACAACTCACGGGGCGCTATGAAGCAACCGCGTTGTGTAATTTGTATCGGCTTGGTATTTATTTATGGGAACTAGGTGGAACAGAGGTTACTCCGGCTAGATCGTGTACCGATCATCTGATGTTAATTAGAATGAGCTGTGTTATGGTATCATCGAGGATTATGTTGAGGGAAGCACTACATTGTAATGAACATAATTTAGAGCAGCGCATGTTGTACCACCTGCTGCTAGCTAGACACAGACCTTTCCTCGAGAAAGAAACAATATTTAGAGTTTAGGCACCACATTGAGCTTATTTTGTAATGGGGAGAAAAGCATAGACAATTTTGAATGCATGAATGATCCATGAACTTGCATTTTTTTAAACAAAACTGTACATTGAATCAATCATCTTTGTCAATCAATCAAATCAATTCATAAATCCTATTAAGAATCTTAGAATCTATAATACCATAATTAGATTGATGGTTTGGTTTCAAAAAGGATCAACAGGCCGAACTAAAAAGCCGTCGAAGTGTCGACTCTTGCGCAGAACCTGCCCGGTCGTCGCCACGCCGTGATGTCGTTTTAATGATGTCCTATAACGCATAAATAATGTCCGCATTAGCCTATACCAGCGCGAATCATGTACAGCGACAAGGCTTTGAAATCACTTGGGACACTTAATTTGGCAAAGTGGAGAATTTCGACATCATTACAGTATTTGCAATATCCAGTAGCATTCTAAGACTCATTCTCATCTTGTCAAATTATTCAAATCGGATTAATAATCAGCACGTTCTGTTAGGGAGTTCTGTTGTATCATTTTCCTTTGTAGAAATAAACATTACAATGCTTATTGTCAAATGTCAAAAAGCCGCTGGTTCCAGTTGTTACTGCAACCCTTTGCACCTAACGGCCTGCATTGGGCCATCGTAGTGGTGCTAGGAAACAAACTCCTCATGTTTAGAAGCCCTGATACCAGCAGTAGGACATAAATATATGGGCTGTTGATAATGAATGTTAGAAACCTAAAATTTACCACTAAATCTTCATATCTTATACTATCAAAATCATGGTGACCGCAGTAGGATGCTTGGCCTCATCATATCATTCATGTAACACTTGATAGAACACGCTGCTTAGGTCTTTTCATTTTATAGGGCAAGACGTGAGTTAATAATTATATATAGTTGAGGAAAATAGTTATAGAAAAATAGTAGATTTTTAACCAAGGGATGAAAGCCACCCATTTCTACCGACATTTTTTGAGGCCATTAACTTCAAGAATTAAAATAATGTTTTCGATGTGTGGCTACATAGATTTATTCCGCAGTCCAATGACACCGCAGTCCAATGAGTCCGCTTTTTAGGTGGCTTTGTTACCTTATCTATAAAATTACTCACTACAATGTTAAGATTAGACCACTATTTTACAGAACAAGCTTGAACTGGTGTCAGAGCAACAATCCTCAAGGTATCAGCCATTAAATCAGCCAGGTCGACGAGGGAAAGTCTCCTTCGGCAATCACAAAGATTGAGCTCATAAAAGCTAGACCAGACCGCAATCCCTAGAAATCTTATCGGCTATCGATTTCTAAGTTATTAACTTACCTTGTACTCCGTTAATTTACAACGCTGTCTAATGATGAGCACACCTTTCAATTTCATAGCGTATTTTGTTGTCGATCGGGTTTTGTGCAAGCTTTCTGGGAGATTAGCTTGCTAACTATGAATGAAGAGTGGGACATTGGCACCTTCTTAGAGGATACCACAGTTACCGCAGGTTTTGTGGTTCATGCAAGATCATCAGTTTCGTATGGTATTAAGTGACCTTTTATGAAGGTCAGAACGGTCAATTAGTGATAGCCGCATGCTTGTCAAACTATACTGCACGTGAAGCGAAATTAAAATTTTATTTTTAATTCATTTGTAAGAAATGTGAATCAAATTCCAGTTCTTAATTAATTCCAAGATTTACGAACTAATTAAATATAGAGAGTAGTTTAGAACGATTGTAATAATTAAAATGAAAGCTTTACAACCAATAAATATGAGTGTGGCCATTAAGTCAGGCCAGGAACCGACGCTAACAAGTGCCACACGCGTGCCTATCTAATAGGAATTTAGAAACGTTCGCTCGTAATTACTAATCGGTAGGGTCATAATACCGATGTCTTCACTTCATAATTCAAACATCACATTAGTAGAAAGTGGAACATGGTTAATTTGCGCGGCAACACTGTGAAATTGCCGCAGGAGCGGGACAGATGCGCCGCCGCGTTCTACTCTAATAACGCGTCACGCTGCGCGCGCGCCGATTCTGTATCATGTGTCCCTGCCGGCCTGTTTTTACCTGATGTACCTAGTTATCATTAAAGGAAGTAAAAGAAATAGTTTTTTACATAACAGATTCAGAGAAATAAAACCAGACATCTACCCATTCTGTTAATGAAATACAGATCTGGAATATTTGATACTAAAGCAAAGTAAGGTATCATCGAAATAAGAATTATGTGGTGTGTCGATCTTAAATAAAGAAAAAAGACTTACAAAATTAATATGATCTAATAATTGTAGTTAGTAAATAATTTCAGAGCCATCACATGCCCTACATATGAACTGTATTACATAGACTATAACACAATTTAAGTTGAATTCACGCCCTGTCAGCATGAAACTACTGCATTCAGAGATTATTGCACCATAACAAAACTGATTCTGATTCCACGCTGATGGTATTTATTCAAATGTGGCATCTATTACAAAAGAATAAGGAAGGTACAAACTAGAATAGTTTTGTTTGGCCAACTAAACTCTTGCTGCGGTTTCGGTGCGTGCCGCGGCGGCGCACGCGCAATGCGGAAGCGTCGGCGTTGTTGTCTGCAGACAGCAGAATTTCTGCGTAGGATAATTGCGATACGGATGACTCTGAGAGGTCTTTCTTCACGATTTCTTGTGAATGTTTTTACTATTAGGTTAATTTTTTATATTTATTTCATGACATGATAAACAGTTTTTTAGCCTTTTAATGTTAAAGGCTTTAGTTCACTCGGTGAACCTTTCCTATTATTACTCAGCCTTATTCTTATTGAATAGCTCTCCTGCAGGGTGTGGAGACTGGTTTTTCGATTCCCTTACCAGGTCGCCAGCATCACCTCAAAATAGAACAATTATTTATCTTAAGGAATGACCAAACCTGGCACATTTTTAATGGCATTGAATATTTTTTGAATAAGTGAATTACATCTTCCTGAGGCCTAAGATAAAATACATTCCATGTCCAATAATAACACTGGCTACTTTTACCCCGGAACAATCCTCCCATCATCTGGCCCTTTTAATCCGGATCATGGCGAACTGTTTAAGGCCGAAGAAGAATAGGCGGTGTACATTGTACCTACCTATACAGACGACCCTACCCCTACTTCCTTCGACGAAAATACACGAGAGATCACATTTTTAACATCTCTATATGTTGTATCATACAGCTGGTTGCATATTATTGACCACCCGCTTCCTTATTTAAAGTTTCATTTAGATACCTTTTAGCAGAGTTATTGCTTTCTGCAAAATGTTTTACAACTAATAGTAAAATGTCTACGACTACAATAATTGGTATTCCATGTTCCTACTGAAACTGATTTTAATTAATAATTAATGAGCTAGAAATAGATAACTGGAAATCGTTGTTTCTGGATAAAGGAGAGAAATACCATTAGCGTTCAATTAATAATGCGATGGGCTACAGTTTTTTGAATGCTTTTCACAGCTATTGCTTGCGGTCGGTAATGATTGCCTCTATCGGCTATAATGGTAAAACGTTTTTTCTCGAAGAACAATGTACTTCCAGTTACCACGATCCGCTGGCTATTACCCGACTAGGAAGTCGGGATACGTTCTCAATTACCACAAAGAAATGGAGTACTGAAGTTATAAATTGATACTCACGGCCTGAACGGCCGGCAAGCGTGCTCGCACACGGCAATGAACATAAACTCTCTCAACTGCTTCTGATAAAGCATTTTCAGAGCTGATTGTGCTCGGTTACTTTATCTTACACAGGGCTGGTTTATCTCCGATTATATCCACACGCCAATTACTTTTTATTTGCCATTTCTGTTTTGTGATGGTTATTTAAGTTAATATCATTATATAGCTATGTTTTCGCTTTCGAAACATGTGGTAATTTGGATATAAAAAGCCTAATATCTTGTCAAAGCGATTTCACTTGTACGGTTAATGAGGTTTTTCAGCCAAGTCTAATAAAAAAAGCCACAACAGTAGACCGTGTTCACAAGTGCATATAAACTAAATCGGAGAGAGTTACCGCGCGTGCGCGACACGCCCCTTAATTGGTGTCGTCGCGGCCACATAATGGCATTGTTGGTTTTGAGGAAACTGCGGTAGGCATAAATCTGTGTAACGGTACTTGCTGTACAGTGGGCAACAAAAGTCGACGAACACATCCAAGCAAAACCTTAACAAAATCCTGAATATGTTGTCGGATAAGTTTGACTGTCAGTACATGAATCATTGCTCTATGGATCATGTGCTGACTAATGAACAAAATAATAAATATAAAATATTCAATAAATAATAATTTTATGTTCTAATTTATAGTTTATTTTAATGGTGATGAAATTTCCTTAATTGTATTTTAATTGTAAGTAATTGTATTTTAGTTTAATTTAATGTGATTGGCAATTATTTACCTTCGTTTAATTTAAATTTAGTTTTGGTTTTATTTAATTTTATTTAATGTCTCACATAATCTCTGTATCTATGACCATGATGTCGAAAGAAATGAATTCTATTCTATTCTATTCTTAAAAATCTATCTAATTAAACACATACAGGTAAATTAAAATTTGACAGTAATTTATGATCGGATTTATTCGTTTCTATTTAGTGATTTTTTTATACAAAGCATGGCAAATTACTCAACACTACCTCATGTGAAGCGGTAAAGAAAGTACATATGCGAAGAGTAGCTAGCAATCTAGTGCAGTTTAAACACATTGCTCCAGCCACCTTGCCGGCCCAAAAGGTGCTTTTTCACGCCTCTTTTGAAGGAACCCTTGTTATAGGAAGAAGAGTGCCTGCAAAGAATTACAAGTTTTGGAAGTACCAAAATGAAACGAGTAACTAAATTTTTTTGTGCGTGATGTTGAGGCGGAGACAGTGAATTGACGACTCCGACGACCGGCACGCGTCGGTTAGAGTGATTTGTAATTTCGGGTAACTATAGCTGCTGACCGTACCTTCGTAAAGCAATACTTTATCGTGTAATTACTTTAAACTATCGTTTTATACACTGCATCTGTGTGCAATTTGGAATAGACTCTTCTCGTAGCGAATACCTGTAGGATAAGAATAGATAGGAGAGAGCAGAATTTATATTTATTAATGAATATTGAAGAACATTAGATGCATAGTATTGTTGCTGGATGTAACTGCAAAATTGTGTCAAAAAGCGTTAAACTTCGAGAATTCCTGGCTTACCCTTACTGAGCGGACATTAGAAATAACAAAACTATGTAACGGATCGCGCTTAGTGGTCGGAAAAGTCAAGGACAGTATGTTTCACGTGATGATTATCAAAGAAACGTTTAGAGACGAGGCAGATCATTTCGATTCGGCTCAATAAAGCAAATGCCTTGCTGCCACGTTAGGTTATATTTACCTAATTTCAATGTAATTAAATTTTGTTCATTTAAAAAACTTCATTCATATTTAATATTAATTTACCTCCATAACAAAAAACTTATAAGTTGCGACAAGATTTAATTTTAACGATTCTGAAGCGGTACGAAGTTTGTCGGGTCGAATTTTATTTTATAAAGTGACCATTATTATAATTGTGACTGGTTTAATCTTGTTTAAAATATGTCAATATGCTTGAATAGTTATTCGTTACTGTTTGTTTGTCACGAAGTGAGCAATAAAAAAATTACAGATGTAATTATTTCACAATAACTTTGCAACAATAATTGAAATGTTTTGTTTTCTATTTCGATTCGACGTGATAAGCTAAAATTCTCTTCATATATCTTATCTTCTGAAAACGTGTTCATAATAATTTCCCTTGCCCGCTCTGTGGAATTCGATCCTTAAAACTAGATTTCATGTCCTATACCTTAACGAATGCACTGGTGTCGCTTGCTGTTTTTTTTAAATTCTAAGAAGCTTATTATTATTTCGTTTCTTAAAAAAATAACCACCTCTTGTTTGAGGTTCTCCAGTATTGTTACCACTAAACACGACCCGTGGGTCGTTGGCCCCCTAATTGCTTGTAATTTTTACGTCTTGATCGAAATGCGCCGGCGCATGTTCGGCTCAGGAATGCAGACCTCACCTTTGTGTAACACTGTGTTGTGTTTTAACATACTTTTGGTGATTTAAGGGATTTATATATTCTTTATTGCTGTTCATTTGTTTTGTGTACGAAGGATTTGTTACGTGATTTTATGTAAAAACCTTTCGTCACTTTATCAAAGGAAAACCTATTGTGTCTGGTTTGTGCGAACTTCACAAATAAATATGCAATTTTTAAGTTGAGTCTAGTTGTAATTGTTAAGTCTAGTTTAAATCAAATACTTACAGTCTGATTTCGTGTTTATTTTTGTGATTGGTTGAAAAACGTGATTTATCTGATACAGTGACTGTAATTTTAATAATACCTAAGCATTGGTCTCCTTTAAAATTATGTACCCAACATACTATCAACAGATTGCTTTTTGTCTGTCTAATATAGACCTTCAAATGTATAATTAATTAAAGTATTAGTTTGTTTACTCATACCGTTCTAAAATTTCAATATTAATGTAGGTAATACAGAACTTTAATGAATACATAAATTTAGTTTTATTTCTATACCGACCGGCTGGCCGAGTAGTCTGTACCCCTTGCTTTACAGGTTACTCGGTAAAGGGAGTGGTTCGAATCCCGGTAAGAGCAGATGTTTGCTCGTACTCATCATGAGATGAGTAAGTAAGCCTTGAGGAAAGACAAACAATCAACCAAAGATCAATAGATCTTTCCAGAATATAAGTTTACGGTTTCCTCATTTCATGTTACTTGGTCCTTCGAAGTTTTCTTGTCGAATGCTCGCCAAATTACATAGTGGTATGTCTCAGCCTGTATTCTGCGTTGCAGTCGCGCTGTATCATAACCAGTTATTAGTTTAATTTCTAAAAGGACCCCTCGCTTCTCTCAAAGGACTTTACAGAAATAAATGCTAAATTTAATGAATTCTCAGGTGCGCTTTCGTTAATCATGTGTAATGTATGCTTTTTATGCTAAACCAAGGTTAGTGTTATTGGGAAATTTGGGCATTAAAAGTTTCCGGAATGTTATATCCTGTCATAATACTCTCATCTTAAAATGTATAACGTATTTTTGGCTTGCTTACGAACCGCTGTCTGGCTAGCATTGCGACAGTATATATTTTGTTGAAAAATCATATGAAAAAACCACATGTTTAAAAATTAGAATTTCGCATTTTATTCTATTCAAAATTCGAATTAAAGTGGCGACTCTTAAAGACAAAACATAAATTTTCGTAATCGCCACAGACTTTCTATTATTAAGACGCTATATTTACGAAACCAGCAGCTTGTCAATACTCCCACTGAACACGTCCCCGGTCTATCGCATCATCATTCATCACACACACGGACTAGTTTCCGCTTCATCTACCGTTACCGTTACGGAAGGGCCAGTATTGACCGGGCCTAATTAGACGTCACAACCAAGCCAACCGACAATGTTTGGACAAATCTTTAGCGGGAGGTAACAGGATTATGCCGGTTTGGTCTTTTTATCCTCAACACAGTTATTTAAATAAGCCTTGGATCATTTAGGGTAACACGATTGACGAATGTTGTGGGCTTTGTACAATCTCCAGCCGTATCAAGAGCCAAAGAATATTCTCGAAGAAAATTGATTGATTTTTCATTTAAAATACATAAAGAGATACCCCTATTATTGCAAGTGCATCCACCTAAGAATGCTTTTTACAAAACGTACTTAATTCACTCTCAGTTATTAATAATGAATATTTAAAGCAGTGCCGTCAATCAGACCTTTACCGCCACGTCACCTACAATTAGTCGACATTAAACTGAGTTCAATGAAAGCATCAAAGTCATCTGGCTTTCAATAGAAACCTGGAACAATCGCAGGGTCTCACAGTGCGAGCAATTAGCGACTATCGGTCGGTAATCGTAGTCATTCGTTTAAGTTTCCTGTGAAAACCTTACTGGCTTTCCACATTTTCTCGATGAGTTGTCCCATTGAGAAAGTATTGAGGAAGGATGTACTTAACTCCTTATTTTACTTTTATGGTTGGATCTGTCACAGTTAGTGCTTGTAAATAACATGTTAATGTAGAAAATCTATTATAGAATTTAATAAAACTGTCATCTTGTATCCGGTAATGTTTTAATTGAGTGAAATTGGAAACAAAAACATACTCTGACAGATATCTAGTGTACTATTTAATTTGGCGAATTCTACTGTCGATATATAATTAATTACCTTTGGTGACATAAGACAGAATAGATTAATATTTTTCATCCAAGCAAATATAAATATCACATTTTCGTTGACCGTCCACTAAAATTCTCATTCGCTGGTAAAATTTAGTTTCGTTTGGATTCAAATTCAAAGTTGGGACCTTGAAAATCCATGTCATATTCCATAAACTGAAATTTTTTCGCATTATTTATCAGCTAAGCAAAACTCAAATATAATTCTTGCAGGGGATCGGTGAATACTTTGCCCAGGATCAGAATATTTCTCCAGAGAATGTGGAATCTCGGTAATTTTAATGAAACGTTCAGCAGTATTCCCTTTTTAGAACAGACACGGAATTCGGTTTGACTTTGTCAAGTGATTCGTGGGAAAACAGAGAGATTTGCTTCTTCCTTAAATGGACGGTAAAATACTCTGTGCCCAGATATGTTTAGACCGAGTATGTGAACGGCGTTAATTGGTATTTTTATGTACCTATTTTCTGAAGAGGCCTATCTTATAGGCTATTTTTTTTCACATCAGTCTGTTTGTGGTATTTGAATAGTGTTTTTGCAAACGTAAACTGCGTCCAGACTCTGGATTCTTGCGGATGGTACTTATTTGGTCCTTTACCTATGAAGTTGCTGTTTTGTATTAAAATATTGGAACATTTTTGCATGCAAAATAATATTAATGGAACTTTATAGCCGTTTTTGTACCACTACGCCATTACCACAAAGTGCTCCGGTGGCATTGTGGTAATCTGGCCGGACCCCAGGAGACGCGAGTTCGATTCCCGCCTGGAGTATATAATTTTTTCATAGTTTTCTTTCTTTATTTGTAATTGTTATGTAATAGTTAGTGCTCTTTAGACTTTTGAAGTTTATCAATAATCTGGTCACTACTACCAACGCTCTTCGTTTTCAATTCCCTTACAGTCTACATAGTCAACGTTTAAAATGACACAAGTTCTTGGTATGCAAGTAAATGTTATTTGTCTTCCCGTTATGAAATTGTGTCGAGCTCGTCACCCTTACCGCGAATGCTCCGGGACGGCATTGTGCGACCGGAATAGCGCGACATTTGCGCGCGACCCACTTGTCAACACATCATGCATGATCAAACGAATTTTAAATTTAAAATAACTAATTTAATTAGCTGCTAATATTATTATTTATCTAATATTTAATACTAATAATAATTTATTTTAGAAATAACCAAATACGCCAATTATTATTTCTTTTTTTATCTGATGAACAGAGGCAAACACCTGTTAGGAACTCTTGCTGAAATAGACCAAAATTAACTTTTGGTGAGAGAGATTATCAACACTTTTGATGATTTTTTCGTGACTTCAAAAGTTCATAATCGGATCAGGAGCGCCTATCATAGTATATGCATATTGCTAACTTTGATTTTCGGGTGTCTCCTGGAAGAGAGCAGCCTTTATTAACTGGCAATTGATTCCCTAACCAAGGTCGTCTGTCAATTATCTACACTTTTCTTGCAAAGTTAAACAGGTTTATCTATTTTTGATAACATTATTAACGGTTGCGCAACTGACCGGAATCAAAACCAAAATTACTGTTTTGGTAATTTAAACTGGCGCATTTCGCTCGGCGATTGCGCAATCCTCGCGGTATTTATCGCGCTATCTAGAGATCTAGTATCATTGACATTCACTGTCAACTGTAAATCAAAGGCCTCGGGGCTAATCAGCTCAATTTCTCTATTAAATAATGGCCAGTTTTGTACGTGATACGTAGTGGCTTTCGACGGGTTATATAATATGAGCAATTGATTGTAGCTCTGAGTCCGGATTGGTGATTCATAAAAATAGGTTTTATCCATCTCCTAATGACTTGACATTTTTAATAATGGAAAATTAGGAACGCGCTCCTGGAATAAAGTTTATGCTTTTTTGGGAGCCAGGGGGCGTGCTATTTAATGTAAGTGGTACACATTTGGTCTAAAACAGTTGATTCTATTTATTTGTAAAATTATAAAAAGGTTGCCTAGCCCTACCAAGGCGCTTTCTTGTATTTTCTTGGTACTTAGTAAAATTATTTTGTGGTATGACCAAGTGCTTATCTGTTTATCTTCACACGTGTACTCTACACTTTACCATAAGTTTGTTAGCTTTCGCAATGGGACAGGTATATTAAATATCATTTATACAGCGTAACGAGCGGGGAAGCGGCCGCTTTGTGATGATCTAGCCGCGATGAAATGGGCGATACACGTTTGATACGCCCGCGCCGCTGACAAGCGTGCGCCCGCGCCCGCGCCGGTGAAAGCGAGAGTTGGCACCAGGGCTGCCTGTAAATTTTTAGCATTGGTAATATTTTTATTATTACAAGGTTTAGTATTGTCTTACATTTTCGCGAGCACTACACATTTGAAACATTACAAAGTTTGAAAAAATTAATTTGCTGAGGAAATTTAGATAAATGCTCTCGGTTACAAAAGTTGTTTTGAAACTACACAATAAATATTGTGTTATTGTGTAGTATTGCGATGGAATGAACAATAAAAATTGCAAGAAAATAAACCCTCGTGGTCTCAAAAAAACTTAATAATTTGAAATATTTTTAATGAACGTTAGTAATATCGCTGGCGGCGCAATTGATTGATAGCCTTACCTTTTGTAATAGCTTAACTTAAATTGAGCATTCAAGGTGTATTTTCGCAAAGGTTTCCCCAATTTCACAAACTACTTCAAAAGAAATTGTGAAATGAAAATTGTTGTTAATTGTGCCTCTGTGTGTAATTAGCTTTTTAATTTGTTGTACATGTAAAAACTCTAAAAATTAATCCTCGCTTATATAAATATAATTTATAGTAGTTGCATGTTGAAAACGGAAGTCGGTATATGTAGATTTTCCGCTTTAAGTCCAAAAGTTGAACCGTTAGGCTTCCGCAGTTTTATTGCTATATATAGATAGGTAGGTACGTGATCGAGTATTATAAAATCGAATAATTATGTAGTTTGATGTCGTGAAGACAACTAGTAACGACATACCTAATATGTTTACTGATAGTAACTATAACTGCAGGAGCACCGATTTCAGCTTAAATGAATATTTGAAGTAAATCTAATTTTGACACCCCTAAGTATTTGTCATAATAACACATAGAAACGCGGAATGCCGTCCGTTATCAGCACGGTGTCGTAGGTTACGTCACAAAATTTTGACGGAGCATCGTGCGCGACTAAATGAAACTTATCACTATTCTTTAGGTACTTCTTATCGTAGTCATATGCGTAAGCAAATTGACAGCGACTAACAAGAATTATTTTAAAGTGTTATGACATTCAATACCCATAGTGAACATGAGAAGATGCTGTAGCGTAATCGATTCACAACTTATCGATAATTTGACTATTGATAGTTTCCCAACTCGATTTATACGCCGCGCCCGCCGGCGATTATATCGGCCGCTTCCGTTGCTGAGCTCGCGCCGCGCCCACTCCGTTCCCCACCGGACACCTTTGGCTAGGGACACTAACGTTCCGCTTTGGGGAAGAAAAATATGTTTTTAAACCAGCACAGATAATGGTATTTTACTTTTAACGATGTTGACCTTGGTTGAAAGTCTAGTTTTCTGACACAACTCTATCGTTACAATTAAAGAGTGTTCTGAAGAGATTTTCCACCTCATTTATGTCCTTCCTACACAGAAATACTTGTGCTCTTTTTCGGAGTTTCTACCTATACTTTGCGCAAGTAGAAATTTGGCGACTTGTTTCTCTGTCGTACTACCAAAGTATGGAACCCTCTCCCAGCGCCCATTTACCTTCCTTTCTACGATATGGGTTTCTTCAGACGAGGTGTGAAGGGGCATTTGGGCCGGCTCAGCTTGGGGACGTTTAGGACAGCATGATACATACTGCACTAGCTGTTTCTACATTTGGATTCCACTGTCCACTTAATATCAGACGGAGTTGGGTCATTTATCGTGCTTTGTATGATTTACATATTTAAAAACAAACACAAAAAACATAATATTGCCGAACACGCAATTGGAAATATTTTCTTGCATTATTGTATTTAAACTATTTTTATCTCAGTATACGACAAAATTCTTAAAATAATAAGGTACAGTTTTTGAGTATGATGTAGTTAATATTCTTAGAACGTTCCGAAAGCCATGGCGACCCTACATGCGCTTGCGCAGCGAAAGTATCGTATTTGTCAACACGACACTTATTTATAAGAGCCCTTAACTACTAATCAAGTAATTTATTGGATTCCACTCACCAGTTTTAATTGATCTTTTACTTCCAACTTCCAGTGATGAAGTAATGAAAGATTTCCAACCGCCTCAGATTAACATGTTGCCAGTCAATGCCAGTACTCCATAGAGTAGCTAAAAGAAGTTTCGATTCAGAGTATTTACACGCTTTCAAGCTGATGAAATCGTGCAACTTGTTTTTATTTTGTTCTTTGTCTTTTCTCTCTGACAGAAGACCAAACTTTATTTTATAGACGTTAAATCGTTTTAAAATTGATGCTAATGAATGAGTGATAGATAAGTTTTTAAAATGAATGAATGAGTTACTAATCTTTTCATTTTTTGTTTCAGGTATGAGAAATAATTCTGTTTGATGGTGTTAAGTGAGTATTTTAAAAGTAACAATGCCATAGAAAAAAAGATCAATAACAGTATTTTATTTTAGATTTAAGATTCTTATGAAATCCCTAGCAAATATACTGATTTTAAAATAAATATTAGGTAATGACAAAAGTTCTTTACCATTTTATCTTGGAGCTTGTTACGGCAAATGCATTATGTCAGCATCATTAACGCAAAGTACTCAATCGGTAGAGAAACCAATCATATTTAATGACGTAATCATATACGTATATAATTTCACTTTCATCGAAATGTCATGCTGCGTGTGAAGATTTTAATGTGGGCTGTAAATTTTGTTCGTGTTATTTTATATTTTTACAGAATAACATAATTAAAAATATCAATTTTATAGAAGGTGTAACAGAATTACCCGAAAAAAAGAAATTCTTTATCAAAACCTTGAATGAAAATGGCACTACTCTAGTAATAGTAACCGGCCTCTAGTAATTTTAGGTTGTACTCTAGTAATGTTAGGTTGAATGACATTTACAGCCGATTAATAGAGTAGTGATATTTTCATTTTGAGTTTTCGATAAAGTTTTTTTTTTTGGGTAGTTCTGATACACCTTGTATAGGAACAGTTGGGGTGATTCCGGGCGTGGCGTAGTATTGTTTTATTGATAATCTCTCTCTGCTGGCTGAGAGTCCCATGTTCAATGTCTGACACTAAAAAGGGGCGCATACTCTATCATAATATAAATTATAAACTCGTTCTCGTTCGAAGTTATCCTTTCGTAAATAACCCACTCTTCTTTGTCGTTTCATTCGCAAAGTAGTCCTGGTTTTTATTACCTGTTCAGGTACGTATTTTTAAATAGGTAGGTAGGTATTACTCGGTATATATAAAATTAAAAACCTTTTCAGTTGCTATAAACACAGTAATATCTGTCAATCATAAAATATTGTACAATTTAAATCAATCCGTTTTTATAGATCCGTTAATATCTTATGTATGCGAATACTGTCATGTCAATAGGTATTACTCGTCGCTTCCTGCCTTGTGCCTTCCCAATCACTATAAAATGGAAAGCATATAAAAGAGGACTGACGTCTATTCACCGAATTTAATTATATTTTTATGGTATAAGGTAAAAATGATTGACAAGCAAATGCTTTTTCGTTTTACAGATATTAACTTGAATCTCGTTGGATTTCTTGATCGGTATCTGTAAAAAGTATTTTTATAGAAGTGGATTAGTAAATAAGTAGGTATTTGAAGTGTGTCTTAAAAACATTTTCAGTTTATAACTAACATAATTACATAAGCCTCTTAGAAATGTGCACTTGCTGGTCAGAAAAAAAATGTAGGTACCTATGTTTTTTAATATACAACTAGATGACAAACAAACCGACGGTCCACCTGGTGGTAAGACTTACAATAACAAGTAATAACAACTTACTTGTTATTGTAAGTCTTACAATAACAAGTAAGGCGGCTTACAAATCATAGCGGTGACGGATAGCTAGTCCGCACGGACTAGCTATCCGTCACCGCTAGTCCGTGCGGTGACGGATTAAGAATACAATTCACCGCCCCATTTCTTCCCGTGGGTGTCGTAAGAGGCGACTAAGGGATTACCGAGCTACCAACTGCTCGACTGGTGGTAGGGTCTGAACACCCGCCTGGTTAGTGACCACCGTACGCATGGCGTAAAACCCGCCAAGTGACCACTTGTGGTCGCGTTCCGGGATCAGTCAGCGTACAACCAGAGCTTGGGGAGACGTTGCGGCGATGGATGCGGTCAGTGACGGCTTCCGTGTAACCAGAGCCAGGTGGACTGCGTTGACCCGCCGACCAGGGAGACCCGAAGAAACGGCTGTTCCGCTGGCCGCCCGTGGTACAGTACAGGGGCCCAAGCGAACCTAACCAGTTCGTGAGGCTGCCCTATCATGCCACGCATAATCTTGGGGTGGTCCGTCGTGCCGGTTGGTGACCGGGTGGTGGGGTCCCGGCGGCCATTCCCGGGGGGGTTCGGGGGCCCTTCCGTTCGGCGGGTCAGCGCTTCTCTACTGTCGGCTATTACCTGGGGAAACAGGCCTCACGCTTTGACCGTATATATCGCGACGACGTTCCCCCAATTCACGCCTCTCCTCCTTCATCATTTACTATGGCAGCGCTAAGAAACATTTCCGGTCGTTCAGCGGTGCACACCCCCACCACAACCACGCTGTTTGAGGTCGGGCTCACTAACATCCGTGGGCTCCATGCTAACCTCAATGCCGTCCACCAACATCTCGAGACGGCTCGACCCGAAATGCTGTTTTTGACGGAGACGCAAATACTCCGCCCGGCAGACACTAGCTACTTGGATTACCCCGGCTACGTTCTTGAAGAGTCCTTCAAAGCGAAGGCCGGGGTATGCTTGTTTGTCCGGGCGGATGTTTGCTGTCGCCGTCTGCGCTGTTTGGAGGACCCTTCCTACTCTATTCTTGGGGTGCATGTGGACCTGGGCACACATTGCCGTATCTACGTGTGCCTGTATAGATCCCACAGCGGTGACATGGAGACAACTCGACTTTTCGAACATCTTAGTCGGGTGGCAGATGTTGCGCAGGAGCAGTTTCCAACCGCGGAATTGGTGTTTTTAGGGGACTTCAATGCTCACCACGAGTCGTGGTTAAGTTCCTCTAAAACTGACCATGCTGGTAGAACTGCCCACGCTTTCGCTCTCACGCATGACCTGACCCAACTGGTAAACCAGCCCACCAGGATTCCAGACATTGTCGGTCACGCGCCCTCATTGTTGGACCTTCTGCTGACGACTCGCCCGGATGGATATCGGCTAGAGGTTCGTGCTCCTTTGGGAACATCGGATCACTGCCTGGTATCCGCTGGGGTGCCACGGGCGTCGCCACCGGTACCTATGGTTGCCAAACGCCGCATCTGGCACTATGCGTCGGCAGATTGGGACGGTATGCGGGATTACTTCGCATCTGTCCCTTGGAGGCAGCGCTGTTTCAGTGAGCTGGACCCGAACGCTAGCGCTACTGCTGTTGCTGATGAGATCATGTTAGGGATGGAGTACTATATCCCTCACTCCGATCTCATCAGTAGGGGTAGGCGTAACCTCTGGTTCAACCGCGATTGTGCCTTAGCTGTTGAAAACAGACAGTCGGCATACCGCGCTTGGATCAGGGGCCGAGCTTGCGGGGATCCCAACATTGACTCACTGAAAGCAGCCTATAACAACGCCACCAAGTCCTGCAAAAGGGCCTTCATCAGAGCGGATGCCCAGCGCGTTGCACGAGTTGGCCAAGAACTTCTTACGCATCCTACGGGAAGCCGTAGCTACTGGCGTCTGGCCAAAGCCGTGCAATCCAACTTCTGTCAACCCTCGCTGCCCCCGTTGAGATGTTCTGACGGCTCGCTAGCTCACAAGCCGCAAGAGAAAGCCGATCTCTTGGTAAAACTCTTTGCTGCTCACTCCCGAATCGATGACTGCAACTTACAGCCACCAACACTCTCCCACTGTGGCCACACAATGCCCGATATTCGTATTAGGCAATGTGATGTACGTGCGGAGCTTCAGTCAATCGACGTCCGGAAAGCTAGTGGACCTGATGGCATTCCAGCGATAGTACTGAAAAACTGCGCAGCGGAGTTGTCTCCTGTCTTAACGCGGCTATACCGTCTTTCTCTCTCTTCTGGGTGTGTGCCGGAATCTTGGAGAGAGGCCAATGTGCAACCGGTCCCCAAAAAGGGAGACCGATCAGACCCAGCTAACTACCGCCCGATAGCTGTCACCTCAGTTCTTTGCAAGGTCATGGAACGGATCTTAAACCACCAGCTGATCCGATACCTAGAAGATCACTCATTAATTAATGATCGACAGTACGGGTTTCGGCCGAACCGGTCAACGGGTGATCTTCTAGCGTACTTAATGCATGTCTGGGGTGAAGCTATTGACAAACGTGGTGAGTCACTGGCAGTTAGCCTTGACATTGCCAAAGCGTTCGATCGGGTCTGGCACAAGGCTCTTCTCTCCAAGCTCCCGGCATACGGTCTGCCCGCTCAGCTCTGTAACTGGATCGCCGGCTTCCTGCATGAGCGAAGAATTCGTGTCCTCGCCGATGGATGCGCTTCGCGGTTCATGTCAGTGAATGCTGGTGTACCACAAGGCTCTGTTCTATCCCCCACACTCTTTCTTCTTCATATCAATGACATGCTTCCGTTAGGAAACATTCATTTCTATGCAGATGACAGTACAGTGCATGGGGGATATTACGGTCGCCCAGGGGCTGGGCGCGCTGAAACCGAGAGGGAGAGAGAGAATCTTGCCATTGAGCTCGACAGGGTGTTGAACCTCATATCTGAATGGGGATCTAACAATCTTGTTGAGTTCAATGCTAAGAAAACACAGGTGTGCGCGTTTACAGCTAAAATGTCGCCGTTCCTTCCCCTTCCGTCTCTTCAGGGCATGACTCTTTCGGCACAGGGCTCCCTCAACTTGCTAGGTATGGAGATATGTTGCGATCTGAATTCCAGGAACTACATCGAAACCGTGATAAAAACAGCCTCACGGAAGCTCGGTGTCCTGAACAAGGTGCGTCGATTTTTCACGCCTGACCAATTATACCTGCTGTATAAAACTCAGGTCCGGTCTTGCGTGGAATATTGCTCGCACTTGTGGGATGGCTCCGCCAAGTACCTACTCGATGCCCTGGACAGATTGCAGCGTCGTGCTGTCCGTATCGTTGGCGATGTAGAGGTCACCAACAACCTTGAGCCTCTGCAATTGCGTCGAGACATTGCGTCGCTTAGCGCCTTCTATCGGCTATATCACGGAGAGTGTTCTGAAGAGCTATTTGACCTTATCCCACCTTCCCCCTTCCTACTCAGGAGCACGCGTGCCGGTCTTCGGAGTCATCAATTCACTGTCTCCACCTCAACATCACGTACAAAGAAATTTAGTAGCTCTTTTCTTTGTCGAACTTCCAGAACTTGGAATTCTTTGCCAGCACATGTGTTCCCTCCTTCGTATAACATGGGTTCCTTCAAAAGAGGCGCGAAAAAGCACCTTTCGGGCCGGCAAGGTGGAGGCGGCTAGAGCAGTGTCTGAACTGCACTAGCTGTCTTCGCATATGGACTCTTCTTACCGCTTCACATCAGGTGGTGTTGAGTCATTTGTCGTGCTTTGTATAAAAAAAAAAAAAAAAAAAAAAAAAAACTTGGTATTGCAGGTGCGCGTCATCCTGAGCCCTAAGATGAAATGCCTTCCATGCCCAGTAACTACACTGGCTACCTTAGCCTTCAATCCGAAAGAAAGCGAAATATTTCACGGCTGAATAAGAAAGGCGGTGGTACCCACCGATGTGAATTCTACGATGGTTGAAAATAATACCTACCCCACTAAAACCATAAAGTAGATAATATTTATATATATGTTATCGCTAAAGCCCGAAGCATAGTAAACCTTAAGATTTACCAGCCTAAGCACAACACTAACCTAACCTACCGGTAAATGCTAGGAGTTAACGGTAAATCTTAGAATTTACCATACTTCAGGCTTTAGCGGTAACATATACACACCACACACACACAGGCGCCCGCAACCCCAGAATTATAAATTTTATTTTGAAAATCTCTAACACCCGGTATAAATCAGAGGAAGAAAAAAGCTCACTGCTTTTCTTTATCCGCTTGATCTGTAGTATAATCACAGTTAATTATATGTATTAAATAACTTAAAATAATAACGTAGTAGAATAAAATTGCGCCACTTACTCCAAGACAATAATTCCCACACTAGTAAGTACAGTAAGTAAAATAAAACTCTTGACAATACATGGGTCTTATTACGGAAGCAATAAAAGTTATATTGTTGTCAAAAGTGTTCAGTTTCTTTTGCTACAGACTGTGTACCTAAACCATCTTTTTTGCTAAATCATTGTTTTTAGTAGGTCTTCAAAAGTAAAAGTGATAAAAATCAATGACTCGGAATAGCCTTTAATGGTAAAAGTGAAGCCAACGTACACTTAGACGGTTGATTCACTTAGTTTATTTGGTTTTTTTAAATTTTTGTAGCGACTGCGTAATGGTTCATTAACCACCTAAGTGGTTTAATTTTAGTTAGAGGAAACATTTGAAGTTATAATATAATATTGTAATTTCATTTAATGTGATCCGTTACTTACTTTCATTATTTCACATAATACCTTCAGGGTTTCTTGAGATTGACAGTCTCGTTTGCCACTTTCGTTATATCGATATCATACCACAGAGTACTTTAGACAGAAAAAGGAGAAGAAACACCAGCGCTGGATTATAACCCATATCTTTCGATCGAATGTTCTCAATAGTTCAGTTTGGAAACAAACGACATGGTTTTGTGATTCGTGTTTGACTATTTCGTTCGTATCCGAAGTTTCGGACTGATTTAATTCATGGTAGCCTCTTGTGGATGAATCTGAGTGAGACGTTTATATGAAATGGAAGTAGTTGAATAACTTTCAAGAATAGACCTGGATTTGAGAAACTTTCAGTCATAAATTACAAGGTGAAGGCACTTTAACGGTACCCCAATACTTTTGCTGTGCTATATCATAACAATTCTTAAAATTCATTATGTATCCATCTATCGATCTGAATCAGTAGGCAGTTTATCAGTCCACTTCTGAACTAAAATTCTCCACCTAACGCAAACATACATAATTTTAATTACTTACACAAGAAATATAATACATTTCAAGGTACTAACTACTGTCCGAATCCGATCTGTCTCCTTGGAGTCAGATTTCTGCTTAATCTAAGTCTTCTCTTGAGTTTTGACTACAATAAGGTTATATTAGTGTTTCGGTTTGAACACAAATAAAAATATCGCCAGAAATATTTCTATTGTATTGTTGTCTAATCTTTTGTCATTGACTACGTAACCACTTTCATTGGCTTCTGTTTACACACCACTGAACACACAATTAATCAATAATTTCTATAGTAACCAGCATGATCTATCTATCTAATTAGTGAACGCATTACTGTCTGATCTTATCGAAATAAGTCGAATTGAATCTACTTATTTCACTTCAATGTTCGAGCTATCGCTGCTATATTAGATATTTGAGCATATTAAAAATTTTATTGATTGTTAAAAGGTAATTTTAACAAAGTAAATTTTCATAACTTAAAAGTATGAAAGGAATTTATTGATTAATTATTATTCTGAAGCATATGGTTGCCTAGCTAAAAAATAAGATTATCTATGATAGATAAAAAAAATTGTGTGTTCCAAAATATAATTAACTTACGCAATTATACATATTTTTTTCCAAAATGCTATAATTAAATTGAAACAGGTGCTTTTATGAAATAATTAAGATGTGTCATAATCATAATCGAAGCTAAGATTGCGTAGAAATTAACGTAATTGACACATACAAGTCTCACTTTTCAAATAGGTACGTTAAAATTTTTTACAGTTGACCATTACGTCCGGAATACGCAACATCGCGTTTCAAAAGTACTTCAACATTGTCAATACATCACGATAATATCTGTGAAATTAAATTTAGATCAGACCAATGGATAAACTATTAAGCTCACACGAAAGCTAAACGGGATTAGAAAATAAAAGTTGCGCATGAGTCGACTTGTCGACGATCGAAAGTGAACGCTTGCGCATTTTTATGACATTTTCACAAGTCCACTCAAAGACCGGATCTACCGTATAGGAAAAAGGGAAATTCACCTTGTATATAGTTGTCCGCACAAAAAATTATTTCCATAACCTGTCAGATTTCATTTCCCTTTTCTATAAAAGGTAGATATAATTAGCTGAGTTGAGTAGAAGAGAAAAGTGTCTACACAAATATGGAGTTAGACGCTTTAGGCTTTTAAAAGTTGATTGCAACTAACAAGTTGTCTTAGGAAGTTCTTACATGGCTCATTTTCAATTCTTAAGCCTTCATTAAAAAACAATTCATGAAGCATTTTCCAATCTACCTTATTTAAGAGATGACATTACATAATCACTTTCATAACTAGACAGATTACATAGTAACTCAACATAAAATAACCGTTCTAGGAAAAATTGCCTGAAGTAGATGCCTATGCACTGATATGTTACTACCCGATTAGGTACCTATATCTACTGTTTAATTCAACAATATTTATGCCGTTTAACGTTTTGGAAAAACTACAACGTAACATGTGTTTCAAATCCCTTGACAGTGAATAGAAAGTCTTAGACAAATTTGATTCCAAAGGTCATCCCGGCGACTTCCTTATACTCACCATCACTGGTTGCTAAACGAAGCCTGCCCTCGCGCACGTCAGATTGAACCGTAACCATAACTTACGCATTCACAAACGATCTATTAGAAACAGCGTTTGACTAGCCAGCTTCACTGGTCACATCAATAAGCTGCCTATACAAATGTTTGAATGAGACCTTTCATATTTCCCATCCTTATATGTTTGTAGCAATTTCCATAGCGTCAACACTTAAGGCAAACATTAAGGCTAATGTACACTTTTCCATATAAAAGAGACTTTTGAAAGGTTCCCGGCAGAAGTCTCAGGAATACAAGAGGATAATAGGGTTACCCAGCAATCAGTAGGATCATTCCAGGAAATAGCTCAGGTGATTTGTAATATGCTTTTGAAAATCTATTACGGGAATTGCTATCATCTATTGCTTATATGCATAAGACATTAAGCATAATAGAATCGATTGGTCGTCGAATTCATTCGCCTCTTCTAAAATTATGCTTTGATTTCAACTCTATAATACCCTACACCATCTGGTTGTCACACCTGTTCTGAAATGTTGTATTCTATGCCATAATCTTATTTACTAATAGTTTTAAAATGTATTTCTTGATTGTACTGACATCAGTACAAGAGTTTCTGTAATATGATTGTATTAAAAAATATTTTTACACATATTTCATACATAAATTGTTCCATAATTAAATGAAATATTTCAAGTTCATCATTTAAAAATTACCTACCCTAATACTCATAAATTCTAAAAGCACAAGTGGACCCGCAGGCGGGTATAGTGTTAATACAAGTGCGGCACCGTTAGCGGCGGGATGCGCGGGCGCAGGCCATGATTTATGCCTTATTCAGACCATTTCCGGGGCCGGGACGTGCGTGCACGCTGACTAATAGCTACAGCCTTTGCTGTATGACTATTACCACAAATTAGGTACTAGGTACAGCCTCCTGCATTCCAGACATCCAAACAGACGGACAAGTTATTTGTACTTGACCTGTTTAAGTAGTGAAGGTCGTCAGAGCATTTAACTGAAGTGCTAACGCAAGGAAACTAAACGATGTCTTGTACTGCTGCTGTAAGGATTACTCTGAATCTGAACATAATGGTGTACATAAAGCAGGTAATAACTATATCTATAGCGTTGCTGAGATTTTTAAAAATACTCGACTCGATTTCGACATTGTAGGGTGGACGTTAGCTCATAAACGCAAATACAGATAGACTAGAAGAATTTCACAGGGATATCCCAAGTCCTGGGTGGCTCAGGGGTCAGAGCAGTCGCCCGGATTGCGAAAGGTCGCGGGTTCGATTCCTGCCTCAGCACGTGAAATTTTTCTAGTTTTATTACATTTTAATTACAAAGTAATTGTTCAAACATTTATAATAATGTTAAAATCAAAAATTAAGAATATTGTGATCTCTTTGTCCCTGGAAAAATATAAGCTACAGCAAAATAAAAATCAGGTTGCATTTGCAGGTTGCAAAGCATTAAAATTACGTGAAAATTGTAACATTGCTCCAGGACGACGAGATGATCAGAATTCAAAATAAAATGAAGAAACCAGAGCGCGGTCAGATAATTAGCCTGTTTTACGGCCTTCATTACACGGGTCCAAATTTTAGCTGCCCTCCAGACGGAGCCAAACATGTTGTCACACACACCTGCAGTTAAGGTCGTATTACTTCGCATGTCCCAGGACGATTAGCTATAATGACTGTCACTATAATTTGAAAGTATTGCTAAAACTTATAGAAGTGCACCTTTATTATTGTAAATCTATAGTTCATTTTACTTGTAGTGTTAATTTTTTACTATAATTCACAATAACAGGATTGAATTATGGTAATATATCTAATTGTGTCATTCCTTTTTCTTTCTTTTATTGCTATCAAAGAAATGTCTTTCTGGTTAATGTTCAAATACTTATGAAACACTTATTTGACTCTTGACTTCGTACAATCATTTAAATTAATATCAGTAACTCTTTAGGGGCCGTTCAAGTATTACGTAAGCACCTAGGGGGGGTGGGGGCGTCTCTGTTTTGCTTATTTTGGATGACATGGGGGAGTAGGGGGGTCTAGATGATGATTACGTCATCGTTAGTTATTTACTTTTTACACGAATGGCAACCCGCACATTGTCTATGCGTGAAAACGAAACGCATTCTCGGGGATTCCCGCAAATAATGCATATGTTTAGGCACTCGCTTTAAGAACCGATTAGGGGAATTACCGCGCGCGCTATTCACTTGTCTAATTAATGCATCTATCAGTATTGTTTTGTTTGGATACTAAACGTATTGTAAGCATTGAAAGTTATCATTTGTGTTACCGTTGATACAATTAGCCAAAGTTTAACGTTTTAATTATTTAAATATCTTATTAGAATGTCGTGTCATATAGACAAATCCAAGTTATACCAAAAACTGTTTGAAAGTTTTAAAAAATCTCATACAGGGACGAAAGTACAAAATGTACAAAAGTTAGTTAACGAAGTTTGGCGAAATTATAAATTACAAGCAAAGTCAGACAAGGAACTAGATATTATTGTATCTAAGAGAATTGAAGAAGAATTGCAAGCGGCGACTAAAAATAAATCTAATCTGCTTCATTTTTTTTCCAAGGTGAGTGAAATATGAGTAGTTTCTCTTTACGTTTTGTAACAATAAAAACGTTTTATGATTGGAAAATATAATGGCCTATCTCAAAGTATAGAGGTAAAATTGATTGATATTTTATTTCTTAAGATCGAATCCGTCAATTGGTCACAAAATACACGGTGTTTGCAACTTTCTGTATGTGAAGGGTTTCTGTAGGGAAAAGCTTTCAATAATATTTAAACGCTGTTTTTATTATATACGGTGTATTTATGTAGCTTAATAAGAGAATCTCCAGCAGAACTCATATAAATTTTTCATTTTTAGGCAACGTCTTCTACCAGTAAACCTGCAGAAAAAACACAAATTATACAGCCAGCTTCTAACATTGAAAAACAGGAAGAAGATCAAATCAAAACCGGCAATGAATCACAAGAGCAATGTGAAAATAATGATAATGCAGATAAAGAAAGAGCAAAACCTTCTCAGGAAGCTTTGAAAAATAAGATTACTATACTCGAAAAAAATCTGAACGCTTTGTATTCTGCCAGAGATACTATGCCAAATCGCGCTGAAGTTGATAAACAGATCATTAAGTTGCGCGAGGAACTAAAAACAGCAAAAAAGACTTTAAACAGGAAGATTCAAAACGCAGTTGCCCAGAAGAAACACAGGGATGGTATGAAAAGAAAGTTAGAAGATATTTGTCAGGAAAATCCAGAAATAAAAAGAAGACTATCTCTGAGGGATTCAGTGGGACATCCTAATCTTGAAAGCGATCAACCATTAATATTGAAAACAATTGCGGATATTGCTTTATTTGGGAGTGCATGTGATGATAGAAGACGAACGGAATCTATTCGCAGCGTAAAAACTCTTGACGACCTCACACAAGAACTGCGTAAACTGGGATTTGACATTAGTCGCAGTGCGACATATCTTCGTTTGATTCCCAGAAAATCTAATTCTACAGAGGGACGAAGACATGTATCGACAGTCCCTGTTAAGCTCATTCGGGCTCAAACTGATCACCACAAGAGCCACTTAGATAGCAAGTTCGCTGAAACATCAATTCATTATTTAGAGAACATAGCATCCATACTTGGACCAGATCAAGTATTTTTCTTATCTCAAGATGATAAAGCTCGAGTCCCTATTGGCGTTACTGCGGCAAATAAGCAAGCACCTCTTTTAATGCACATGGAATATAGAATCAAATTGCCTGACCACGATTGGGTAATCGCTGACCGTCATAAATTAATACCATCTGTTTATGCTGGTATCAAAATTACTTCCAGTATGCTAGGACAACCGCAAGCCGTTGGATATTCTGGACCAACATACATCGCTATTCGAAGTGGAAAGCATAGTTCATCTACTGCTAATACTCATGCTCAGGATTTTGAGACGCTTCTCGAACTTGAAGAGTTTCGACCATTAGCTAAAACTGACCATGGACTAGTAAAACCAGTAGTAATCATGACGGTTGATGGAGGGCCAGATGAAAATCCACGTTATCAAAAAGTCATAGGGTTTGCTATACAACATTTTAAACAACATGATCTCGATGCATTGTTTATAGCTACCAATGCTCCTGGAAGGAGTGCGTATAACAGAGTAGAGCGCAGAATGGCTCCTCTGAGTCGGGAACTGGCTGGTTTAATATTGCCTCATGACCATTTTGGGTCTCATTTGGATGAACGTGGCGTTACAATTGATGAACAATTGGAAAGATCTAATTTCGAATTTGCAGGAAATGTATTAGCTGAAGTATGGAGTTCAATGGAAATTGATGGCTATAATGTTACTGCAAAATATGTTGAGGCTGGTGAACAAGATGTTCCTGAATTTTCAGACATTAAATGGTACTCAGAACATGTGCGTGAAAGCCAATACTTGCTTCAAATTGTAAAATGTAAAAATACAGAATGCTGTCGTCCAAGAAGTGGCCTATTTAGATTACTAGACAACAGGTTTCTTCCACCACCTGTAAAAGTAAAACAAACAGTTGATGACTTGGTTTTGGATGAAGGAGGACAATTTCTTGATCTTCCAGTCAATTTAGCTCTACGCTTAAGTACTACACTCAAAGATTTCCTGCAAATGCCCTACGATTATTTTTGTCCAACGGTGAAATTGAGGCTCTCAAGTCGAACATGCAAAACATGTGGTCTTTATCATGCTTCCGTCAAGTCATTAAATCGTCACATCGAGAAGATCCATAAAAAAGTAAACACGCCCACTGAGAGGAAAGTTAGACCTGTAAGAGTCGCTGCTCGTCGTGCTAATGAACTGATGTGCATTATTCAAAATTTAGAGCACCAAGATGTTGAATGGCTCGATGAGAGTGACGTAGACATTCCAAAATCGGATGAAAGTGAGCAGACTCACAACACTGAGCAGCAATCCAATGTCATCGATAACTTAGAATCATGGATTCAGGTTTCATGGACTGAAGACTGTTAATGTGTACCAAAAATGTTCTTTATGTTTGTTATGTTCTTTATTTCTGATTATAATATTTTTGTCCCTTATACTCTATGTGTATCAGTTAAACTTATTCTTCCCATGGATTTTCCTATTTTTAAAATGACAATATAAAAAAAACATTTATAACTAAAAATGTTTACGTAAGCATAGGGGGAGGGGGTAAGAGCTTTGCTTACTTTTGATGACAAAGGGGGCGGGGGGGTAAAAAATGGTAAGAATTCTGCTTACGTAATACTTGAACGGCCCCTTACATCAAAAGAACTGAAGCAAAACATTTCGGGATCAATTTAAATCTTCTTAGTTTATTTCTTTGATTGATTGCACACGTTCTAAAGATTATTGCACTTTAAAATGTTTTAAGCGCATTCCCAATGAAAGCACCACATCAATTACATGTAATTCCACTGAGACACATTAAAGTGCCTCGTCCTTGCTGTAATTGTCTTGGCGCTAACCGCTAATATTTTCTTACGAACTTCTGGGAATAAATCTTTATCCTCACGCAAACCAACTGGCTGACGGATTTAATTATATATATCACGCATGAAAACGGCACTCATCTGGCTGGCTCGAAAAAGGTAATAATTATTTACAGATTTTTTAAAATCTTTTTAAATTATTGGACTGGTTCAATGTTAAGTTCTTCATTGGCTGTTGCGTGTTGCGTTCACGCAACAATCACAAAAATAAAATCCTATGTTCGTAGTGGTCTGGACTCGATTAACCCTTATCTTATGGGCCTTCGAATCCTCCTAGGGATCTGAAAATATGGGCATTTAACCTTATTCTACATCGTTGAGTGGAAAAACCATTATGATTGTACCGAATACTTTTTCTACTCAACGGAATACTAGCACGTGTAAGAGAATAGTTGATAGTCTTTGACTACATAGAAATGTATTTTTTTCGGATTGAGACTAAAATTCCTATAATTTTAGCCAGAGAACACATTTTGGTGTAGTCAAAAATATCACAATCCATATTCCCGATATCAAGCTCGGTGGAAATGGGGAGAGTTGCATTTTGTGGATTATGTGGTTAGTGGATAAATGCTGTGTCACCGCTTCCAACTATGAGTCGCACTTTCCCATAAATTACTCCATTTATAATATTCTAAGTCTGTTGCTCGTTGCCATTCAGTCCTATATCGTTGATTTGTTATTTTATAGCCGTTTTCATCATCATCACCAGCCTATATACGTCCCACTGCTGGGCACAGGCCTTCCTACATGGGAGAAACACATGAGGAGTTTGGGCCATAACACCACCACCCTGACCCAATGCGGGTTGGTGGGTTAAAGCGGTTGTAGTAACAACCGGGACCAACGGCTTAACGTGCCTTCCGAAGCACGGAGGAGCTCGAGATTATAAATTTTGGTTGACCCATCCCAGGGTCGACCATGGCGAAAGTTGCTTTGTTTTCGTATTCGAAACCAGAGCGCTCAAACCAATACGCCACCGAGCTCCTCATTCCACTTTCCCATAATTACTCCATTTATAATATTCTAAGTTTGTTGCTCGTGGCCATTCAGTCCTATATCGTTGATTTGTTATTTTATAGCCGTTTTAACTTTCATAAAAGTGACTAAAGTTTCATAAACAATTTTACTCACTTTTATGAATGTTAAAACGCAAGAAATAGTTTAACTTACGTTACCGAATTAAAAATAAAGCGTCGGTTTATGAGTCATGTAATTTACTTAGTACGTCTAAGAAATATGACTATTTTTCATAAATATTAAAGATATTGTAAATGATGGGCTGAAGTAAATTTCAAAATATAGCTTAAATGTACCTACATTCTATGCAAATAAATATTTGAATTTGAATTTTTAAATCAAGATAATTAATTATGACACCAAAAATGGCAAATTCCCGAATTAAAATACTTTAATTAAAATTATTCTTTAATATCGCATATGATGATCATCATGAATGTCAACGAGTCATAATGATGAAAAAAAATTAAACACTAAATTACCATCAATTTAAATTCAATCATCACGGCCACTTATGAATCGCACAAACCGTACCGAGTACCGAAAAATCTCGTAGTTGATTATCTGATAAAATCGAGTTACGAATAACCTATATTTATGCAAAATTAAACATTACCTTATGACTTTATGCCTTCAGGCTCATTACTACTACTGCTAATTAAAACAAAATTTAAAGTAAAGCACCAAAAATTGATTAATAATATTATGGGATACATAACGTATTAATTATTAGGTTAAAAACTTCTAAAGAAAGATCATCAAAGAGACCTCTACTGTACTGTAAATTTAGATTTTGCTTAGTCCAAAATGATATTACACTTCCATAAACCATATTCTGGAATAATTATTCTTGTAATAGGAGATTCTTTTCCAAATCGTGTAAATGAATGTCTACCTAAAATATTACAGTTTATATTGAAAGTGCAATATACAACAAGATTTTACAAATGGAATTATTAATTTTTGTTAAAATGTATTACTTGGAAATGAGGGTCAATAGCTTCTAAAATTTGTAGCCGATTTCAATGTTTAGATTTGTTTAAGAATTGATTTTAAGAATTATTATTTATAATTTATTATTTATAATTTATTTTATAATTTTTTCATGGTTTTCATTCTTTATTTGTAAATGTTACAATAAAGTAGGCGTTTAAACGCATCAAAAATATTAAAATATGAATAGAGATCTATTCTAAAAATCAGCAATAGTTATATGACTATAGACTTCGCACGGCTCCTGTGCGCCTTCGGAATGACAATGTGATGCGTTTGTTGAACCTCAGCGGCGCGCGCGCATCGCATTGCAATTGAGCTAAACACTACCTCTTAGGTGATTTGTACTACCACACTTTAAAACAACACCTTTAATTGATTCTTAACTTTATACAGGTTTGATAAGGTTGCTTTTGTCACTGAATTATTTTGCGATATCAATGAGAACGACGTTTTGTCATCACGTGCGCTGAGCACAATAGTTTTCTTCTTGTAATGTAATTGAATCCTTCACGATTCTCGGTGCTTTTAATATTTACAACAGGAAACGTTATATTTTAACTTGTACATCTCAATTGTATTTGAACTCTTTAACAATAGTGATGTCCTTAAAGTTTTGATAGTGAATGACTGTTGTTTCGCACATTTGACACGGTTGGCTGCACTTATTGATAAAACTTTTCCACATTGATTTAATACAAGCACACCTGCATGTATCGCCAATCGCATAATATTGACTTAGTTTCCTCGAACGTTCTCTGTATTCAATGAACGTATATTAAAGCCAATAATCGATACGTAAAAAGATACCGACGTAGCGGTAGCACATCACGCAAAACATAAAGTTGGATATTATGATATTACGTGTTTATAGACGCTAACATCATTAAGCAGGATTAACTTTACTCGATACAAATTTTACAGCCGCCACATGTCTATTTCCGACCTTTAAAACGTAAATTTACAACTTCACGTAATTATAGCTTTTCTGTGATGTAAATCTGATATTAAAAATGATGTAATCCCTGTTTATATTATGGACTTTCTCTCACATTGTGAGGCTATTCATATTTGAATTTTGATATCTTCTAAGTAACGCCTACGATGACCTTGCGGTAACCGGACCAACGGAAATAAATTAGAAATCGTAAGTTTACAATACGTATAATCGATACACTCGATTAGTGGAATCCGAATACGATGACGAATCGAATGTTGTGGAATCGTTGACATCGAATGACCTCGCTGGGGTCACGAGGACCGACGTGTGAATTCGAATCAGGCATTACGGTTAAATTTCTATTTTGTGCTGGTTCTGTCTTATCGATATAGGTCTCCGTTACTTCTCTATTGTATCGATATGTCGCCCGCTTATCGGATTTGAATACGGTCTGATTGCTAGGCTTTGCATTTTACTTGTCCATTTTAAGGATTCAAGTTTACATCTATTATCTTTGAGCTTTCTTGTCCCGTAAAAGAAAATTGAAATATTCACCTTTTCTGTTAAGTCCATTGGACTTTTCCCTTCAATAATATTTGTGTCCTTTCGATTATTATTTTTGGGTAACTGATTTGTCACATAGAAAATTTTCGTATTATTTTTAAACAGGAATATAGAAGTATAAAATTGATACATTTTGACCGATTTTTAAATAGTAAAAGACTCCCAAGTTCAATAAGAGAGCCCATTTTCATATTGGATATTGTAACTACAACAAACATTCATTACTTTTATAATTCTAGGAAAATTTCTTAATTCCATCATCATATACATGAACCTTTTTAGTCCTACTGACTGACTCATACTCAACTTCCACTTCATAATAAAACCACCGCGACATTGTCACTTCACTTTTATAAAAGTCTGGTCTGTTTGCAATGCAGCCTATTTATAAATGGCGTGCCTTCTTAACTAGAAGTGAGAAGGGTTTTTAAATCAAAACCACAGTATTTTTAAAAAGGAATTTATCAATAGTAATTTTTCAAGTAGCCGCAGTAATTTTAAAACTGTCACACGGTCCGTTTGCGATTCGTACTGTCATTAAAATTCAACTCGCAAATTACTTTCTGCTGTCTCCATCTGTTTAATGTTATGCATTAAAGTCGATATTACAGTGATTGTGGTTATTACAAAATTTGTTCTCGGCGATAACTCATGTTGTCCTTGTATATCTTTTTTTATGGAAATAATGAAATATTATAAATTGATGGTTATTATCGACAAACTGAGGTGTGATTATTATAAAAAAAAATTGTAGAATACTGAAGTTTTTTATAGTGATTTTTGTTGTAGGAATTCTGAGGAAAGATTGGTAAATTGCTTTGATGTTGTTTCCTGATTATATTTAAATGTCTGGCGCCTGGGTTCTGTTTTTTACTTGTCGGAAGGTTATCTTTGATTATTGTAATTGTGGTTTATCTATGTGTGGGATCTGAATACTTTAACTCAGTAATTTCTTTATTTAGAGGGCGTTTGCTGTTAAAATCACATATTTGTAAACTTATTAGTATGGAGATTATGGACTTTTTTTCAAGTAGAAAAAGTGCAAGTCCAAAAGAACAAGTCCTTAACTTGAGTCTGAGAAGTATCCACACACCATGGTGCGGGGATAAAATTGGTTTTATAATGTTGAGATGATGCCAGCGGGTTTGTAAACAGTAAAAAACTTAAGCTGTAAATAAGTAATCACTCAACATTAAGAGCATTGGTCAGAAGCTCCTAAAATGCTCTCTAGGTCCATCACAGCAATTTCTGATTCAAGATGGACAGAATATAAAAGGTGGTGGTAGTGGTGGGGAAAAAAAGACATTCTGACATAAAATAGACACTAATCCTGACCAAACCAGAGCCTTAGAATGTGCAAAATTCAAAGAAATAGAGCGTATTAATGAGCCAATTCACAACTACAAGTGTACTTGTCAGCTATATTTTGTAAAACACTTCTACAGGTATACACTCTTGCTTAATTACATTTCTATCAATCTAGATTCTAGATTTACAAAAACCCTTGTTTGTAACTGTTGATACGTAAGGTCTAACGCAAAAAGTGTCGATACGACTGAGGTAAGGCCGTCGACCCAGGCATGACCTTATGTGGCGTATCAACAATCTGTGGTTGGCAATTAAATGATAATTTGTGTAAGGATCGGCGGCCGAAGTGAGTCAGGGACGGCCGAGACACGGTACAATCGAATTGAGCGTCGGCATTGTTGGTTGTGATTAATATAATCGAAGCTACACGCTTCAAAGCATCAGATATAGGGAAGATACATGGTGTAATAGTTGCACTCGAAAATCAGCTTATACTAACTGTATTAGGTTTACCTACGTCGCTTAATGTAAAGTATGAAAACTGACATCAAGTACCTCATCCAATAGACACGTTGCCCTAAACTGTTCATCTAGCACGCGTATATGTGGAATTTGAGAAAGGTTGTGTTTACATTGAAATGTCATTTTTCAAGAGTGACTGAGATATGGTTGATGCGAAATAATCAGATTCTTGCCCTGTTATATCCATCATCATCATCATCATTTCAGCCGAGAGACGCCCACTGCAGGGCATAAGCTTCCCCCAGGGATCTCCAAACCGATCGTTCCTGCGCTGCCCGCATCCATCGGCTTCCCGCGACACTCACTAGATCGTCGGTCCACCTTACCGGGGGCCAACCAACGCAGCGTCTCCCGGTACGCGGCCGCCACTCGAGGACCTTACCGCCCCAACGGCCGTCAGTTCTCCTTGAAATGTCACTTGAGATCTGTGCTTGAGGTTCGCAATACCACGCAATACTTCGAGCTATGTCGGCGACCTTAGTTCTCCTGCGGATATCATGATTTCTGATTCGATCACGCAAAGCAATCCGAGCATAGCCCCTGGAAGTTGTTGACGAATATTTTTACCTGGGACAAATAGTCCAACTTGGTAAGTAATATCCAGACAATAAAATTGTACTGTACAAAATTGAAAAGACCGCGTCAAACTGTGCATATCGATATAGCTCGTAGACAAGTATCTACGCGACTTCAATCTCATTCCTTATACTTGAACGTAACTTTGAAGCTAATTTTAATTGGCTTAATTTTAAAAATAGAATACTTATCATCACTTTGATACTTTGATGTTACACTTTGATAGTAACACTAAAGTTACAATGATGAATTACTGAATCCTGAAAAAAATAATATTTCCATTTGTGATAGCTTTTCATTGGCTTTTAGTCGTTAGTGTTGATGGTTTATAGAATAATTAGCTGTAATTTTGTAAAAGATAGAGGTCCTTCTCCTCTTATAAACTATGAAATCGTCAATGTATCAAAACCATCTGTGGATTGACATTTTCTGAAAGTTCACACCACACATGTTTTCTTTTACACTTTCAATGCAACCAGTACTTACAAACAAACATGGTTCGTATGGGAACAAGTTTAATACACACGTGAAAGAACAGAATGGTATTGACGTTGTTATGTCTGTCTGTACGCACGATTGGCTATTAGATAACGCCGCAAACAGGACCTACGATCTTTATAATGAGCGATGTCTCGTCGCGCCTTATATCATACTTTCCCAAATGTTATATCGCATTACTTCTGATTCATAAGTTCAGATTAAATTCTCCGCGTGTTCGCATACATTTGCAGCTTGATGTAATTTCTCTGCATTGTCTTTTATTTGTTACTGAAGTGATAGTTTTATAATTATCTAGGTACTTGTTTCTTCGTCTTTCTATATTGTAAGTGATCGCAAATGCTTACTTGTTCGTTGTTTACACTTAAATCACCGAACTGATTTTGCTGAATATTACTAAATTTACGGGATAATCAAAATGTTAATGATGTTCCGTTTTACCATTTGTAAAATTTGTTTATGTTATGTATACTTATGTTTATGTGAGGATCTCGGCGGTGGAGTGGTTTGGGCGCTCTGGTTTCTATTACGAAAACAAAGCAACTTTCGCCATGGTCGATTCCGAGATGGGTCAATCAAAGTTTATAATCTTGAGCTCCTCCGTGCTTCGGAAGGCACGTTAAACCGTTGGTTCTGGTTGTTACTACAACCGCTTTAACCCACCAATCTGCATTGGGCCAGCAATCCGCATTGGGCGAGCAGCGTGGTGGTGTTATGGCCCAAGCTCTGTTGTGTGTTTCTCCCATGTAGGAAGCCCTGTGCCTAGCAGTGGGACGTATAATAGGCAGGTGATGATGATGATGATGTATATCTCAACACCTTTAGTTATAAATTACCCCGTTTTCGTATTTACTCCAATTTATTCTTCTTAGTGATGGCGATTGATGATTTCAGATGTACGTCACAATCTTACAATTACAATATACGTACCTAGTGAGTAAGTAAACGGCTGGAAACCCAAAAATAATTGGACGAAAACTATTCTATTACAAGCTACAAATTATCGTTTAAGTAGGCTAATTTACATATTACTCCTATTCAGCTAATTATTACAATATATAATGTGAATAAAATGTAAATTTATATTCTCAGCACGCAGTTTACACAACAAAAATATAACCTACAACCTGTATTGTTTACATTGACGGCCGTGTGGTAACGGCGCGTAATCTATCATTGGGCGCGGTGGCATCATGCGCGCGCGCAGCGTCTGCATCGGCCAGCTCTCTCTATTGTCTCACTTATCTGTGATTGTTTACATCTATTACTCTTAAGGCAATGTAATTTTAAATTGTTCCTTTTACTTTTTAATTTCATAACTCCAGCGTGAATATTTGGTTGCGGTTTGCACGTCACTCTATGGATCTTAGTAACGGACTTCAAAAAAAGGAGGTTATCAATTCGACCCCTATGTATGTAATATTGTCAGAATTGCACTGTTTTTGTTTATGTATATACCAGCTTCTGAAAATGGGTGCCAATTTCATAAGTGTTGTATACATACATAGTCATACACTATTGAAATTGTGTAAATGTTAATTCGCGCATATCTCAAAAACTATAAGTTGGATTGCAAAAAATATTTTTTGTGGGACTTGATAAAGTCCCACAAAAAAGTCGCAGTCCAAGGGACTGTGCAAGTTTCATCAAAATAGGTACCAGTAAATTTTTAAGATAGTTAAGTACATATCACTTTACTAAGAAAACGTGTCATTGGCTTAACAGCGTAATTCTAAAACAAGTGATTATGCTTTTTTTCAATGGTTGCAGGCGCTATCATAATCATCAAGTATACAATTATGCTTTAGCTAAAAGAAATAAAAAAAATATTACAAAAATGTAAACCGTCTACATAATAGTTGCTTAGTGTACTTATTTTATTGTTACTTCTGTCTAAAATAATATAAAAATAATTTGAATAAACTAAACCGACGTCAAAACACTAAAAAAAACAAATAATTTAAATGAAGTTAAAAGGTATTTTTTTGGAATTGGTGCTAAACTGTTTCCAGAAACAAAAGAAAATGAAGCACTGAGTCCAAAAATACCTGTATTATGAGATAATTATTAGTTTATTTTTAGTGTTTTGAAGTCTGTTGAATTTTTAAAAATTATTTTTATATTATTTTAGACAGAAGTAACAATAAAATAAGTACACTAAGCAACTATTATGTAGACAGTCTTGTCTCCAACGACAAAAGGCAGCCCTGCTACCTCGCAAAATACTTACATAATGTAATGTAAATCAATAGGTAAAATATACAAATAAAATATTTTTCCAAAGTCCTATAACAATTGCCCAAAAAACCGCACTTTTCTACCACAATTGTTGACAAAGTTGTTATATTATTTTCTTTAACATACAACAAAACACATGAAGCTAATACAAAGAAAGAAATGACAAAACTAAACAGCGAAAACCGCCAAGTGATAATAGTCGGCGCGTGCGCTTGACGTAACGTACAGTACAGCACTCTACGCAGTCCAAAAATAATTCTTATTACGATGGAACAGAGCCATAGTCAACATTTTCATAACGGTGTGCGGTTTTCTGTTACACGATGCGCGCGCGACGAATGCGACGCAACTTTAATATTTTTGGCGCTGCGACTAGCGGTCGTCGACCTGCGCAGTGAAAGTCGCCTGAGGCGCCAAGCTGGCTGCGCGGGAACACCCCTAGCGATGCATTTTTGTACAAGTCTTTATCTGATTAATAGTTTTTAGCCACTTAGCTCGGCCACAGATCTAGCGATTCTGTTAGAACAAAAGAAGTTAGAAGCAGAATAGATTCTACTTAGAACGGAGAATTGGGCCTTTATGAGGTATCGAATCCTAACAGTCAAATAAGTAAAATACAAAAGTTTTGTTATGTATGATATTGATAATTAAAGCTTTATTTATACTATAAACTGACTATGGAGCCATTTAACTTAAGTTCAGTAAGCATTCTGCATTCTACAATAAGTGACCTGTGGTGACAATGATGTAGATGACCGGCTTTACAGCAGATTTTTTTAAAATCCTTATCAGTTACCACATGGCTGGGATGTTCTGTAAGAGCAACCTTCCGTGCAAAGACTGAAAACAAGTATTCGATCTCAGATAAAGATCCAATGGGACTCACCGTACTTATTAGGCAAATATGTACTATAAAGCGTATATATGAGATCAACTTCTAGATTAAACTTCATTATCAGGCCTGACTAAAATATAAGCACCCTCCGGAGTTACAATAGATAATATAATATTACTTTAATTTTACAATATCTATAAAATCAGGCTCTTCCTGACAATCTGGCAGCAAACTAAATAAATAAAAGAGCAGACACACGCAATCCTTCTTTGACCGCAAGAGACTGTGTTGCTATTGCAAAATACTAAACTAATAATAATGTTGAGATTCCCACACAAAATAACCACTTTCTAGTCCACAACGAAATAACAGTTGCACAATGAAAAAAGTGTTAATTTACGCTGCCATTGTCTAATTCAACAACTGTATTGAAACTCGGTTGCCGTATTACTTAGAACAATGTCTCTGTGGAATTAAAAAGCTTTTTATGATTCTTGATGTTACGAAACTTAATTACAGATATATCTTCGGATTGCGCAATTCATTTTAAAGGAGGTAGATGGTGGAGCGCATTGTAGATTTTTGCGTTTTATACCCAACTGAGTGACCTTGCTTGTTTATACTTAGGAACTGTGGTACCCTCAGATCAGGCTGAGGTGGTACCTGATGCTGATAATGTGCCAAAACCTTTGAGTTATAAATAATAGAGAGTTTTTAAATATGTAGATGCGAATTAACCTGTCTCCAATGGTTGGTTGCAAGGTCTCCCACTTTTGTTATAACTTTTAGTATTATTTATTAGTATATTTTATATTTATAGCTTTATCAGCTTATGGTGAGACTAGCTGTAGATGCTGGATGCATCTACATCCGTAGACTAGCCATATTGCTTACCTTCCGTTCTCACTGTAATTATGAAAAAACAGAATATTTATACCATTTCATATTACGATAAAAAACGGCAGGCAGGTAATTAATATTAAAACACTTAAAACATCTATGAATTCTGATATCCAATTGAATCTCTGATAAAGCAATCATAGATATCAACGTAATGATCGGTTGTTAAAGTACTTATCCATTAATGTTTAATTAACCTGTTTCCGCAACTTTTTTATACTTGAATGGATTTAGATTTTTATCTACAGTATTACTCGTGTCTTTCATTTAGTTAAAATTTTATTTTAAAAATAATTCGTATGTAACTTTTCGTTCGCTCATCATTTGATTTCTACATTAAAAACTTAGTCTTTAAAACTTAAATCAGGAAATCACCTCTGACATTTAGTGGCGTGGAAACCAGGGGAAACAGAGTGGTTGACTATGGTTGCGTCATTTGGGAGTTGGCGCATCCAACCAAATGCCAGGTCATGCGTGCCTTCCGCCCTACGCTCGCCGCCTGTGAACGTGGCATTACTAGCGTCCAGGTCGACGTCAGGTGCTGCAAGGTTGCCTGTCGGGCAGGGGTGGGAAATGTTTTTTAAGTCCATTCAGAAGTCGCCAACTGCTCAGAGATCGATTTTAGGATTTTTCATAAACGATTTCCGTGACGAGTTTCAGGTTTTGGTAAGTTGTGATTGCTGAAAGCAATATTCATAGAGCAATCATTATGTTTGACGAAAAATTAAAACAGATCCTCGAAAAATATTTTGAGATAGTAGGTGTGACACGGTACTAAAGTGCCAATCTACTTCTGAGTTTTACTGTACTTACGTAATATGAAGTAACAATTAATATTACATTAATACAAACAACAGATGTTAATAATATCGTTATTCTGATATCTCTTGTTAATTTGTATATTCTATAGACTCAGATTCCTTCTTTACAAATACCAGGTACGGGCTCCACAATCGACAATATTTCATAACTAGCGAAATACAGAATTTGATGTTTCACAATTTGTTTGTATGTATTTAAATCGTTACTGTGACTCACGGATTGACTTTCTATGGAATGTGGTAGAAATATTCTCTTTCTCAGATATTGCTATAAAACATGGCTAGTTGTAAAATCTTGCTATTAATTTTGGAGCAGAGATATTTAAGCAATAACACATTAACTCTCTCCTATAACTCTTTAACTGCTGTGTAACATGAGATGTAGCGTCAAAAAATATTTTATATGTGAGATAGTGTCATAAACTTTTTATTTAAGATTGCGTTTTGAGCTTACTTTCCCTTTACGCGGTAACATTTTTCACGAAATAGTTTATTGAGTATAATGAGTTAGGGCAGAAACCTCCATTATATGATAACGTAATAGTGATATATGATTGAGAAGAAGGTAAGATAAGGTCCACTTTGTGGGGAGGGGCGTAAAGAACCCAAAAATCCGACTATGTTGATGATGAGCTATGCTGGGCAAGACCACCAATCGCGCCGGGAGCCCAAGATGTGTGCATATGGGCCGATGAAAGCCCCCAAATTGCGCCCTCCTTCGCCTTCTGAGCTGGCGACGGATGGTGTCGACTGCTTCCCGATCACGTTCCGCCTTCTTCTATCGGCACGGCAAACCATTGCTTTGCAGTAAGCGTTAGTTGCAGCAAGCACTCCTCTCGACCATTTTTAAGACGAACAGTCGAGAGGGAGGGGTCGTCTCCCTAATACTCGCTGCTCGTCTGCCCATCGCTATATTTGCCTCAATTAACCAAAGGGAAAAGATTTTAACCACTATAAACAGCGCTCACCAAAATAATCATTAACTTCTAGTCATTTTGGTGAGTGTGTATTTTTAGGTGATTCTAATAATTTACTTTTCTAGCTATGGCTACGATCACGGTACGGTCGAGAACGGTCTTTGCTGTGTCAGTAATGACACACAAAATTTATTTTAGACTGATTGCGATTGATGTTGGAGATAAAGTATTCAGCTTCCTGGACTAGAAGAAAGCAGAAGAAGGCTTCAATTAGGGGTAAACTAATAATTACAACAGCTGTCATGCTTTTGATGAACGTTACATGTTTCTATCAAATATTTCGCTTCGAATCCTAAATAGGTTTAGAAATAAAAACGAATCAAATATATATATTTATATACCCTTAGTCTTGATTTGCCACTCTTCTCCTTCTTCTTCTCTTCGTCTTGGTTTTTTTTTGGTTTTAACTACTCGTAGCATCTCAGCTAATTATAGCGATTAAGTATTACAGATAACAAACGAATTACATCTGCACTTAATAACTATAATTTCTAAACCCGGCACACGTTCAAAATGCAAATAATCCAATAGTATCAATTTGCCTAATTTATTAGGTGTCATAACGCATTTCACTATCGCCAACCGAAAGAATTACCATGACAAATGGTCTTAACCAATTGCACACTCACGCGCAACATTCGACTAGGACAGCGATATATAAACACAATAGGTGCAGAAGGGAGAAGAGATAGAGTGGAATAAATTCAAATTAAGAATGGTATCGGAATCGATCTTGATTTGTCTACCGCTGACATGTGATCAGTCCAAATGGTCGGCCACAATGGCGGGAGTGGCTATGGGAAAGTTTCAATGCCGTATACTATAATCGATATTGAAAACGTGTGACATTGAAAAATACGTGCGCGTAGATTCGTAGACGAAAACAATAGGTGCGATTAGCGATTAGCGTCTCTTGCAGCCAGCTGAATGAAATGAAACCTTACTTGAAGATCCTAGAGTAGTTTATTTATAAATCAAAATTGCTGATCCACTATGTGCCATGCAGATACTGTTTAATTTAATATTAATCTTTGGGGTTGTTGATAAGTGGTCTTTCTTATTAGCAAGGCGTAAAGTCTCAACATTGAAATTTAAAGACATTTCGTACTGGGTACGGCACCGTTTATGAATGAGTGAATAAATAAAAAATGGCCGTTGATCGATCCTTCATCATCTATTGCATCTGTTTATACCCCTTCCTTTACCTAAAAACATTACACACTTGTCACTAAATCCACGTTCTCCTTCATTTCTTTGTAAAACCATAATTATTGATAACTATTCACAAAGGCTCAAAGTCACCCAAAGAGCAATGGAGAGGGCTATGCTTGGTGTTTCTCTGCGTGATCGAATCAGAAATGATGAGATCCGCAGGAGAACTAAGGTCGCTGACATAGCCCAAAGAATTGCGAGTCTCAAGTGGCAGTGGGCAGGTCACATTGCGAGGAGGACTGACGCCCATGGGGCGGAAAGGTCCTCGAATGGCGGCCGCGTACCGGAAGATGCAGCGTTGGTAGGCCCCCCACAAGGTGGACCGATGATCTGGTGGGGGTCGGTGGATGAGGGCAGCGCAGGACCGATCGGTTTGGAGATCCTTGGGGGAGGCCTACGGCCAGCAGTGGGCGTCTCTCGGCCGATATGATGATTATTCAGAATACAGATACTTGAAGATATTTTATCTTTACGAATCGATATTCTGATATGCTGTTTAGTTTTGGCATGGTAGCCGGGCTTATTTTAAGCCCATTTGTTAATGGTACTTATTTTCCAGGTGTCCTCCAGGAGGGAAAACTTTTACAGCACCGTTTTTTTAAATATATGAAACTGGTACTATAAATATCTGCAGATGCTGTTTTCAGGCTTCTTGTTACGTGTGAGCCTCCCAACAACAAGGTTTTCAAACCAATCATGATCACTGGATTTCTTTTAACTTTTTCTAAAGTAGCTTGTGCACATTATGCATTTTTAATATGTTTACCTTTTACTTACGTGACCCGTAGATTGCTTTAAAGAAGACTCAGACTTTAAGACTTCACATTCAGCACATCATCATCACCAGCCTATAAACGTCCCACTGCTGTGCACAGGCCTTTCTATATGGGAGAAACACATGAGGAGTTTGGGCCATAACACCACCACGCTGGCCCAATGCGGGTTGGTGGGTTAAAGCGATTGCAGGATCAACCGGGACCAACGGGTTAACGTGCCTACCGAAGCACGGAAGAGCATGAGATAACAAACTTTTGATTAACCCATCCCAGGATCGACCATGGCGAAAGTTGCTTTGATTTTCGTATCGAAACCAAAGCACCTAAACCAATACGCCACCGAGCTCCTCAAAAAAAGATTCACCACAAAAATTAAGAAATCAGCATAATCAGCTTAAAGATAATGCGTCAAAATTGATTTCAAACGAATCTTTTGGATGTGTCTAAAAAGTAGACTGGGATGTTCAGTTACAAAATAAAAACGAACTAGCCAGGCCCGAAGGGACTTGTCAAAAGGACACTTTCTATAATTTCTCCCTGCCTACAGAATGACACCACCGTTTCTCCTGCTCATTAGCAACCCGGCCATTGCTGGCTCGTTCTAACTTACACTTTCACTGAATGCTAGAGAGAAACAAAACGTGTACAGTTAACCAATGTTATCACAGATCGGTATTTGCCCGCACTGCCTTATCAGTTAATGTAGTTATATACCATTCAGTGTACTCCAGAAACTGGTGGGATACGTAATTTAGTACTGTGTGTATTGCAATAGTTACCTAACTTATAATGCCCTTAAAATCTTTAGCATTAAGCAACAATAACGTTATTTCTTGACTTTTGCGGGGTAGGAAACGGATGAGTAGTGCCGTCAGTGTCCAAGGTGTTTCGACTTCGAGCTTCTATAGCTATTACAATGTTATATTCAATATTTTTTGTGCAAAAATTGAAATCACCTTGATTTCTGTTATTTAAAAAGTTTTTGTTCGAATGAAAAACTTGACAATACGCTAACCAGTGACCCGAAGCATCTCCAATCTTTGACAATGATGTTTAGATCAAACCTCTTCTGTCTGTCTATCTGTCATACTAATGAACATCAGAATAATATGGCATTCATTGAGGTCACAAGAAGCACGTTTATCAAAAAACACTTTGGCAAAGACGTTATTCTACCATGTTTCTAAATTTTAACTAAGTTTAGTCTCACGATGATACGAATTACAAATGGACTTTTACACTAACACCCCTTTTAACAATAGTTATTTCTATACTATAAATCGACTGATATCTATAGAATAATATTCTTTACATAATACGCTGTCAACTTCTATGGAAAAGTTAAGGAACATTTCAATATCCGCCAATGCCCATTTATTCAGCTTTTCTGCAATAACCCGGTAATATCAGTAATCTGTGCCGTAATCTATGTGCAAAATGGCTTTCAATTTCACTCCACATCTTTTACTGCGAAGTTGCGTGTGCGCAGTGAAGAATCGATTTTATGCATTCCTATTAAAGCATTAGATATTTTTGTTATGCAATGCATAAAACTTTCCTCAGTTAGATAAATCAATTTCAAAATTCATGGTGTCGATCTCATGTAGACTACAAAAACTTATGCTCATGATTGCGATCTTTTGTCAAAGTACTTCCGGAATCTTTGAAAGAAAACCACCCCTTCGTTTTACTGCTCTTAATTCCAATTCTTTGTCTACAAAACATTAGCAAGTTTTTATGAAGACGCTTGTTATTTGGTCTTGTACTTTTCTTGGCTAAGATTACAAATTATGTTTTATTTTAATATAATATCTAATCTAAATTATTGTTTATTTTCAGGTACTGTCCACTAGATCTGCCGATAGTAGTAAGTGGATAATGGGGCTGGTTATGGCTTACATTAATTGTCCCGCTCGGCATCACGAGTATCCAAGATTTTATTCATTTCAATTTACAATAAACGTATCTTCTATTGTTGTAATTAACATTAAAATATTTAATATCAATAATGTTGGCTTGCAACATCATGGTTTAGTTGATTTCAAAATTACAATAGTTGGACATATTCTATTGATATTATACAGGCTGGTGCCGTCAATGCGACAATAAATTTAAACATGGGCTATATTAATCCATAGAAATGGTTTGCCACTTTCAAAAATATCGTATTCATTTGATAATTTCATGACATTTTTATGGAATAGTGTAACGTTGGCAGCATTATTTCATACAAATGTCATGAAATTATCAAATGAATACGATATTTTTGAAAGCGGCATTCCATTTCTATGGACTAATATATAGCCCATGTTTAAATTTATTGTCGCATTAACGGCACCACCCTGTATATTATAATCAATACCTAAAGTTATTATAATGCGTGATAATTTAGAAACTACACCACGTTCAACCAATATACAGGACATTAATTTAAATCTTTTGGTCTTTTACTTTTTATTAATAATATACCTAACCTAAGTACAGTATTATTAGTTACACATATGACACGCACATCAAAGAAGTCTGCTCAGCAGTTCAGCTCTTAATAAAACTTACCCATCAGATCACTTGTACCCACTCATAATTTTATAACTGTCTGGATAACAACAGTAAAATAACTGTTCTCCCGTTTGTTTGTTCATATTTATTGCGACTTACGAATTGAGGAATGGGAAATTGAAAACCATTTCGTTGGATCGTTATTAGATTATTGAATATTGGCTGCCATAAGATTGTCTGCTGCTGTCTTCATAAATTTATTGTATTGTTAGGGTTTACAATTACTGCGAGTAGCTACTACGAATGGTGTGACTGAAACAGTAATTGGGTAAACAACAATGTATGATTGTAGCTTTTGGCAATAACACTTTAACTATCAAGTTTAGACAAACGAAAAGCTGGAACTAGAACTTTAGTGACAAGACTAGTCAAGAACAGGTTTACTGGCTACTTAGTCCACGGTAAAGATTTCATATTTACACAGAGGAGTCTCCTCCCGAACGTTTAATTAACTTCCTTCCAAACTTCGACCAGCCAAGAGACTTGTGTATTTCTCCAACAAGCCATAGTACTATAGGCTACGGTAATCACCTCTCAGGCAAGCTGCTAGGTTATTTGGGGTTATTCGCCATCTCGCCCGACAAAAACTTGCCTGATAGGGCGACTTGGCACCTTTCGAATTTACCTAATATTTCTGTCGTTAACTCGCCCGACCATAAAAATGTGAGGTAACGATCATAAAAATGTACAGTCAACTTACTCAGTAGCTTTATTTTAAGATTAATATAATGTCGTTTTATTCAAAGGCGTTTCTGAAATTTAGTTTTAAATTTTTTTACCTGGCTGTACTTTGTAATGAGCGTGCGAGTTGACGACAGAAATATTAGGTAAATTCAAAAGGTGCCAAGTCGCCCGATCGGGCGAGTTATTTTCGGGCGAGATTATTTGTATGTCAACACTGTGACACTTTAAGTAAGTTAAGACAGTACAGACGCTAGTCCATCTAGCGGCACTGTGAACTAAAAACCGATATTATACCGACCTATTAAGAGCTGATTTTCCAGTAGAAGTGTTATACTTATTGTGCTTTTGATTGTGTACAATCAATATCTAAAATTCTAAATAGAAATAGTATTAGTTGTACAAGTTTTTTTAAAATGTATGAATGCAGTTTTTCTTATTACTAAAATCGATGACATGGTTCCTAAGAAGAGATTTTCGTATGTCTTATAGTTTCAGACTTTCCCTTACTGACCGATGTAAATGTGCTATCCTGTATAGATCGACGCGTACTTCAGTCTTTCAAAGGCCTTCTTTTAGAAACATAATCTCAAACCGACCTTATAAGTTCAGTTTTGTCCGCATATAAGTATATTTTTAAGCATTACTTGACTCTATATCTAAAAATATCTCCACAGTTCGATGCATAGGTATTACTTTGTAATCGGACACTATATCGATGTTACATCGTAAAGGGACTCGATAACATTTGCTTGTAAACTCAAACTGCTTGTATCTATCTACAAATGTCTCGTGAACCAGACCCATAATCTTTTTGTCTCTTGTGGGTATTTCACAAAACGCATTTAAAATGTTTATTCAGATATAAGTATAAATATTTGAACTGGGCGAGCGACCAAGTACCTACCTATGTTATCTTCGTGGACGTTAAATGCTTGTAATGAGCATTTAAAAATAAATATATTTGTTGGATTACGTGCTGTTTGTTATTATTGATGAATTCATTAAATAAAAGGTTAGATGGTTATTTGACGTAAAGACTACGTATATCGATCGATATAAAAGAATTTGTTGGCTTACACTTTTCTCTACTAGAAATTTTCAATATATATTAGACATCATATTTAAGTATCGATCTATATTGGATACAAAACATTGAAAGAAATATCTATCGAAAGAATTTAAACTTTATTTATTAGAACTTTATTCATCACCGCGCATCTGTCTACAATTCGCACGAGTTATTAAATGATAAAAGTAAAATAAATTTCATTAAAACTTACATAAAAATAAAGACATAAAGAGAGAGTTACTACATTTTCAACGTTAATCGTAGTACAGACGATTCAATTGATGACACTAAAATGCTTAATGGCCGCCCTTAATTAAGTCTGGCTATAATGGCGCAGTAAAGTCGATCTAAACTGTGTTAAAGGTTCCTCGAACCTTGAAGTGCAGTTAAATTAGAATTGTTACTAGCGCCGGGAGTCTCTGTTTATTTTATTGCGGCTCGTGTAGTTGCTCCCGAGGGTAAATTAGTTTCCCATTGTAGCTATTTAAAATGATATCACTAAATACTAATTCAGTCAATAAAATATATATTCGCCATATTAGAATCTCCGTTTATATTTATGGCTACTAATGAAGTAGATCTTTTTGGCAGAGGCTAAAGGACACTTGATTTCATAGTATTAATATACAATTGAAAACTTTGAGTAACCCCCGGCCTCTTTAATCATATAACTAGCACCATAGACACCATTCTTATGAGCCCAAATACGCTATATCTGCTGTAATGACTCAATACTACCTGATGTGAAGCGGTAAGAAGAGTCCACGTGCGAAGACAGCTAGCGCAGCTTGAATCACACTGTTCTAGCCGCCTCCACCTTATCGGCCCATGAGGTGCTTCACGCCTCTTACACAGATACACAGACAGACACGTCAAACTTACAACATCCATGTTTTTACGTCGGGGGTTAAAAAAAACTTACGGCCTTTAGAATTCAATTACCGAACTCTCTAGAACATAGAAAGTATGAAATATAACCTTTTAGATTTTTATATACCACTAAGGTGGCAATCAAACATACGGCTCACCTGATGGTACGCGGTTGTCGTACCCTATGAACACTTGCAACACTGGGGGTTACTCGTCTTTTTTGAAGAACTCCATGCTGTTCTCCTTCGAGAAAATCTCGCTCAAGAGAATTCGCTTGTAACAACTACAATATCCCTAACGCTTTGCCAATTCTGTTAATGTTATTATATGAGGGTGCGGTGCGTGGGCAGCCCCTCTTCTTAACACTATCCCCCTTATTATAAAACGTGGACTAAAGTTAGACCTGCTTTAAAACTGATGCTGTCACTATCTTGTCTATAACAAATAAAATTGAGAGCATCAGTTTTAGACCAGGACTATCTTTAGTCCGCGTTTTATAATAAGGGGGTATGCGTTCTTAATAAGCTAGTGAACTTACCTTAGGAACACTACTCCATATAAGCTGTGTTATTTATAAGGAGGAACGAGCTGTGTCTTTACGTTGGGCGCGGTACCCCTTTTGGTCTGAATTTCGCATACCTTTTATTTGGCAAACAAAAGAACCACTCTGTATACATCTCCATCAATAATGATTAAGGGACCATCCATACAATTCACGAAATAATTTCGACGACGGTTGTTATTACGAGGTATTCATGATCCGATATCTCGATTATTCGCTCTGTCTTGAATTTTGATACCGGCAGTCGATTATGCGAATCTTGTTCACAGTGTGGTCCTTGTTTTTAATAATAGATGGCTGTCAAAGCCCTAACATAATTGAGAACCGGGCTTATTATGCTTGCTTTATTTATATAATACGTCTTATTCTTTGGTGCTTTTCTTTTGCTTACATACGATTTATGTACTTATTTATTCAATTGTACTTACAACGACTATATTCTTCTGACATATTTCATCAAAACCCACCTGGTTATTCCTTCGATAAAAAAAATACTCATTATATTTTCATTCGCGCTTTATTACCAAAACTAAAAATCGAGCCCATTTAGACAAGCTGCGTTTACCGTTTAAGCTAGATTACAAGCTAACTTCAAAATTGTAGGGTGCATGCGGTTACTCAATACGATTGTCTAAATGACTTCTCGTTTAAATGAGTAAGTGTTGCGTGAATTCACTTTTCAATGTAATACTATTCAATTAATACAATAATTGAGATTAAAGTTTTTGGAGTGAAATACCAATTTTTCGTTTTTATTGCCGGATTAATATTCGAATGAATCGATAATGGATAGCAAGAAATCAATTGGAACGTTTGTAACCTCAAATAGTGTCCCACGCCAGCCTTATTAGTACTTATTTCTATGCTGCGTTATTTGAAAAGTAACTTTATTGTTAACACCTTAGAAGTTAGTGTAATTGTAAAACAATATTGGTAATAGTAATCAGTATGGGCGTGTAATTATCATTTCACCTTGCTCCAGTTAGCAAGTGTGTTTGTGACAGGTGGCAGTTGGTTTTCCGATTCGATTCCATCAGTTGATTAATTGAATCTGTTCAAGAGCATAAGGTGCATTATTGTGTGTACCTATTTGTTGTACAAGGCGACTAACCGAATCACTTTTGTGCAGAAATCGTCGATTTTACCTTTTATTTGTTTAACTCATCAAACAAGCGTGTCTGGTACTCGGTATAACAAGCAGGCACCTGCCCATGTTAACATAGTTATATAAATATTAAGGTGTTATTAAAAGTTCAAAATTATAAATTAGTTTGGAAATTTCCCATACATTTTGTTTAACTGACCAAACTCTTTGTGTTCTTGAAGAAATGTGGAGTTTATTTTTCAATTTTGATTTTTTGTTAACACTATAAGTAATATTTATGTAACTACGTTTACATGGCTAGGTACATCGACTTATTATCAAAGGTTTGATTTTGATTATTCAAGTTTTATATGAGCAGATTTTGCAATCCCAAAGTTATTAATCTCGAAGTTTTTGTTTTGGTTCAATTATACATTTAAATTAAATTACAATGAAATGAAATGCATTATTTGCTATAGTAATTGTTTTTATGACTGGATACGTCAAAAGAAAACCTTCAAGTTCCAAATTAAATTTTAATTTCAATTTGGCGGTTTGACCTTAATCAACTAAATGAATAAGACTGTTTATAGAATCAAATGTCCGGAACTAAAATGTGTTGCATAAATAATGCAATTCGATAATAATAATTATTCATTATCATTTTATATTCATGTGTTTTATTAATTCATGTTGTATTATAAAGGTCGTTAAGCTACGAAGAAGGTACAAAACATAAGCCCTGCAAGGCCATAGCAACCATGCCGATGATGATTGCTACCGTGTTGGCTTATGGCTCGCTTATATTAAGTCGTCTGGTCCTTCTGACCACTGTCAGTCTTCTGTTCTGGATGATTGTCAGTCATCTGCGTGCGACGGTGAGAGCCCCCACACTCCTGCCATCTGCTCTCCCGGGATTGACTGGTAGTACTTCCACTCAGCGTCAAAAAGAGGCTACGTTCTTCAAAATATTTTCGAATTACTTTCGGAAATGTATTCATCCAAGGATGTGAAGAGTTTTGGCTTGGAACCGCGCACGCGTCATGCTACAAAGCACATGCTTGTGAAATTATGAACAACGACTCTTAACGGAAGGCTTTGAGAAACAATTTTGTAAAATCACATGAAAAAGTGCAGACTGAGCAGCACTTCTTCTTCTCAAGAAGTGCTGCTTCTATCAAGAAGTGCTGCTCCATTGAAGTCCATTTTTCTTTATCGACTCCACTCGAAGAATGCTGCATTTACGTTTGATGTCAAATTCACTCGGAATTACTGACTCGCGGAGATTTGATTGCTTACCATTTTTCATTGTTCCGTAGAGAATACTGTAAGCATGTGGTTTTGCCGTTTGTACTTTTATTGTTCTGTAAAGAATAAACAAATATCCATTCAAACTATCCAAAACATCCACATTGATTCAGCTCACATCGATATCAGCACATTTTCTAATAGCAGCATTAGAGGCAATACCAAGAAATTAGTGTCTTGATCATAATTATCTTCCTCGTGTGTGTTATTAGAAACTTAACTTTCGTATATCTTGGGGAAAACAGTGAGATTGAACTCAGCAGTACTTTCCATGTTCTCGAGGCTCGACTTTGTCTGAAACGTCACTTATGATGTACAGAATGTAGAATTAGGTGTAATTGTGATGTCGAAGCCGAGTAAACTATGACTCGATAAATTCTGACGCTTCTTGAGTAGTACTCACGTTATGAAATGCATTGATGCAGTGGGAAATTTTATAGCATCCGGTTAAATATAGAATGACTTTCCTCATTTTCTTAATGGCGAGGATATTCACTTATTTTGACAGTCAAGTTATCACCGAGTTAACTGCCTTTTCCATTTATTTATTTATTTGAGAAACAAACAATACAGCAATTCTTAAAAACTAAAAATACACAGATCGGTGAATTTTCCACATACAACTAATATCAAATACATTACCTGAACTATATATTGTAACTATATCACTTACAATCTGCGCAAGAGAATTAACAGGAAATACATATATACAACTATATTAGTTACTTCTTTGAATGCATAAACATATCAATGTGTAAATCTCTTATTGTAAGAAAAACATGAACGAATTACAAAGGAGTCACTGGTATATTTTATATTTGTGAAAGGCATATCAAATAAGCTATTACTACGTAAATCACTGCGAGGACATTTACAATCGCAGAGTAGAGTACTGTCTTCGGCATTTTTCACCAATTGATTCTTCACCCCTAGTTTTTGATCTGCGCTTAGTCTAGCAGGCAACAGGTTCATAATAACATTACTTTGTGAAATACTGGTACCATGCGAAGGAACGTTGTGTTTTATGGCATCGTTATCTACCTTTGGTCTACAATATTATATCTCATTGAAGTATAGTGGATAGCGTATCAAGCGTAATAGTTTAACCTTTAGACCGCCCTTATTCCGTTAACAGTAGAGGCGGCTTTCGTAGTGTAAGTGTTACACTTGATGTGATGTCGTCTGTTCCTTTTCTCTATAGTTAGGGCCTAGTTCATCTGAAATATCGCTTTCATACAACTTTCGCTAAATACTGTACTCTGTACCTCCCTGATAGCGTTATCTCCCAGACTGACATCACCGCAGGGCGTCACGCTCCACCACATAAGGTCGATTCTAAATCGATTTCAATCTTATCCACACAGAGATAGAGTGCTAACTTCCCTAATAATAGTTCACCAAGCGCTTTCTTTTCTTAATTAGACAATTGAATGTCGTACGTGCGTTATGATCGAGTCGTCGCGAAGAGTTCGAAAAACGTCCTTACAAAAAATTTGCAGGTTGTCTTACAAATAAATAAATAAAAATATTACAGTTACCAGAAACTTCCTATACCGTTGTAGCTGACACACGAAGCCAATTACAATTCATTTTTTACTCAAGCGTAATGTGCTTTTGGAATAATTTATCTGTATGTAGATTGCCTTTAATGCTAGGAAAATAATAAAATATCACCCAGGACTCATTTGACCCCATTAGTAACTATTATCTGATCTGTGCCCATACATACTTGCCCATAACAATCAACTGCTGGGCATGGGTCTCTTCAGCTTCGTGCCAGGATCCTTGTCATCTAGCAGGCAGCAGCAGCTCATTTTTAAACTTCAACAATATGATTTGAAGCATCTTGAGTTCCTCAGTGCAGTTATAGATTATTGGATTACGATGTGAATTCAATTGTTTAATCATTGGTCCCAATACACTAGGAGTATCCACCGATATAATTAAACCTGCCACAGCGTAGTTACTAAGCAACCTCTGGTTTATTAGTAAAATATTAATAATTTCTAGGCAAGAAAGTTTAGTAACCATAATTATCTCTCTCTGTGGATAGTATATTGGGAGTTCCAATATGCTATTCTCAGAGAGTTTTTTTTTACAACTAGATGACAAACAAGCTGACGGCCCACCTGATGGTAAGCGGTTACCGCCGCCAATAGACACCTGCAATAACAAAGGAAAATGACTTGATATAGCAGGTGCGTTGTCATCCTGAGGCCTAAGATGAAATGCCGTCCATGCCCAGTAATTACAATAGTTATAGTAATTCCCAATTTGGGATTAAATTCCCAAAGTAAAGACTTTGGGCATTGAATCACGATAGATGTTCAAATTATATTAATAATAGTGCCAGCCCAGTAGAAATCGTAACTCCACTACAAATACTTCGTATAGTTGATTATTCGCTACGAAACATCGACTATAAAACTGAAAATTCTGCTATTGTGCCACCTACTATTTCCAGATTGACTGTTCATCGTCAGATTGTAATTACTTGATTACTAAAATCATTATAGTCTGCCGACTCAGTCTACCACGCACCATTCATGAGGATCTTGACCTATCCCCGTAAATTACCATATACCCATTGATTCATACCACAGCATTAATCATCGCGTAGGCTTCGATTTAGAATGAACGCCATAGAGCCGAGATGTAGATGTTTAAGTCAAGCTTGACTAGTAAACGCCCATGACTTCGTTTCTATTAGAACTGTGGGAGTTGTTAGGACTAGCATATGTGGAATCTTTTTTGGAAATAGAAGCGAAATATATTTTGTATGCTGAGTGCCTACTCCGAACAACTAAATTCGCAAATAAAGCATCGGATTTTGTCAATTTTGAGACTATTCACGTCAAACTTTCTATAATTGTCGTGTCTTATTTTTCTGAATAGTTTAGAATGTTAAACTTCATAAGTTCCAATATATTTTTGAAGTGTTCAATATAATATAATTAATTTTGAAGGCCCAAGATTTTGTCATTACTCCATAGTCCATTAGCGACGGCCATATTTGATTTGACATTTTCACAGCAAATGACACAGACCGGTGGCAATTTAGGACACTCGCCGTTCTTGGAGGAAAGTAACACACAAATTGTTTTTAGGGTGGCAGCGTGTGAGTAATGCCAAGGTGCTACGAGCGTCGAGTATAACCTTTAATATTATACGTCTTTTCTATACGGACTGCTGCCACAGATTAAATAAAAATCAAACTGTTACAGTATGCAGGCTGTTTGCTGGTTTACTACCCTTTTGTATCATCATCATCATCATCATCACCAGCATAAATACGTCCCACTGCTGGGCACAGGCCTTCCTTCATGGGAGAAACAGATGATGAGTGTGTTCCATAACACCACCACGCTGGCCCAATGCGGGTTGGTGGGTTAAGGCGGTTGCAGTAACAACTGGTACCAACGGCTTAACGTACCTTCCAAAGCGCGGAGGAGCTAGAGATAACAAATTTTGATTGACCCATCCTCGGGGGGAATACGAACATAGGGACATGGACGAAGAGTTCAAAAAGAATATGTAGAGAGTCGAGCATTACGCGCGGTAGCGTTTAGTCGCGGGTTCCGCGTGCATCTCTCACGATTCGGCCATTACTTATAACCACGAGGCTAGCATGGCCATGGGAAGTGGTGGGTTGACCCATCCTCGGATCGGCTATGACGAAAGTTGCTTTGTTATCGTTATCGAAACCAAAGCGCTCAAACCACTAAGCCGCCGAGTTCCTACGCTCTCCGTTTTGTATACAGTAAAGAAAAATAATTCTAGTCGGCTACAAACTGCTTGGACATACTACACAGATGTAGCGCAAACGTTATTATAAATACTTTTCAAAATTGCCTTATCTCCATCTCAAAGAAAACTGTTAACTTTATGAAATAACTATTCTATAATGGCTACTTAGATCGAAATCAGCTAATAATACACTCACGAAGTGCATTTTAGTGGGGACTAAGTTAAGCTTATTTTAAGCTGATTGAATCTACTTACATAATTGTACGGTCGTGCTAAACATGACACAAAACTTTATAATTTATTGAATGAATGTCTGTCAAGTGATAAGGATAGCGGAGTGTCTTTGGAAATTTATAAATTATTTTCGTTTGATGTAGTTCAGTCCTAAGTCCTGAAAATCCCTAAGCGAAAAAAGGGTGATACATAAATGTCTTAGGATTCGAGGAACTTATTGTAACATTTGTAAGTACCTAATTCTTATGCCTATTTTATATACTTAGTTAAAAATTCAACCAATTTACCGGATTTAACTCGCGTTTAGCTAGATGTAATAAAAATCACGGGAAGACTCAAGGATGTCAATTTCATTAGTCATTTTTATATATTTAAGTTTTAATTTTGACTAATTTTGTTCATCATCATCATGATTAGCCTATATACGTCTAACTGCTGGGCACAGGCCTTCCTACATGGGAGAAACATATCAGGAGTTTGGGCCATAACACCACCACGCTGGCCCAATGCGGGTTGGTGGGATAAAGCGGTTGCAGGAACAACCGGGACCAACGGCTTAACGTGACTTCCAAAGCACGGAGGAGCTCGAGATAACAAACTTTGGTTGACCCATCCCAGGATTGACCATGACCAAAAGTTGCTTTGTTTTTCGTATCGAAACCAGAGCGCTCAAATCAATACGCCACCGAGCTTTTTTTAATTAGATAATTTTTTTTATTATTTGAATTTTGTTTATTTATAATTTAGTGATTATTTTTACAGAATCTCATTACTACAAAATTTGTACACTGATGTTATCAGTAGAATATGAATGGATCTGCTTGTATATTAACTAACATCATTTGTACCGGATTCTAGCAAATAATTAAATTACATATTGACTTACTTGACCCCCCCCCCCCCCCCCCCCCCAGGAAAAATGGCCGGCCACGTTAGCCAAGTCAAGTTGACTAGCAGCGCATGCGCAACTCCTACCCTATTATACTATTCTTTTTCTTTGCTTCTTCACAGATGTCACTGTCATTTAAATTCTTGGCATTTCAGTCGCTAACACATCTTAAAATGTCGGCGGCGTAGGTAATTATTTTAGCTTTTTGTTTGAAGACGGTTTTCCCTCCCCCCCCCCCCCTAGCTACGCCTATGGGCCCAAGTAGTACAAGCTACAAGCCAAAGTCCTATAATCTCGCGGTACGCTTCTCTTACGATTACAACGTACTTACTTAGACACCGATCTCTCAGAGACTAGCCTACTTATACGTTTCATACTTATGTACAGACGATAACTCATCAAGTTTAACAGGTACACTACGAAAGCCGCCTCTATTACGAATGCAGTAACGCCGGTCTCAATGTCAAACTGTTACTACTGTATTATTAATTTCGTTAGAGCTTTAATGTGTCGATCTAGTATTTAGTATTTGTGGTTTGCCTTAATATTTATTCCAATGGCACATGTATGCACATTTATAATTACGTTATTTTTTAACAGCAGGTATTTTCGATATAATTAGTATAATTACTCCGCACCGTGTGCCCTAAGCGGTGCAGCATCGGTCGACTTACGAGTTTAGAGATTTCCGAACGCGCCTTAATTGGCGCCATTTTGTTTTTGGCTCGGTATTTTTATTCATGAATTCCTTTGTACACTTTTGTGTTTTTTTACATAGTCCTTTTACGGTTGTTGTCGCGTTTTTTGTGTTTGCCCTTCGCGCACGCGCGTGCGGCGAGTGAGCAATTAACATTATTTTGTGTTTTGTCCGGTGGCCGGTCGCAGCCGGCACGATTTGACACACACGCTACCGTTTGTGTCACACAATGCTTGAAACTATACTTTAGGTACTTGTAATAAATGTTATATTGTAACAACAATGGTACAGCTTAGTTTATTCTTGCTGTACTTTTTTCTCGGTTACAATTTGGTCTGTCTCGAAAAACGAGTTATTATTTTCGATGATGCTACCGATGTTTACTTCGCGTCGTCGGCGGTGACATGTGCACTGAGCCTTTTTAAATTTATGCTTTTTGCATTGTCAAGCAGTTCTGTGAAGCAGAATGTTCAAAGAAGTCGTTGAACCAAGACGATATGGCTGCATTTATTTTAAAACTTTTATTTTCCTTGCCTGCATATAGTAATCAGATGCTTTGGAGGAAAAGACAGTGAGTGCTAGTTTTCAATTTTTTTCATAATCAATTCGTAAAACTCTTTTTTCTCATTAGTTGTGTTGCAATTAAATGAATTGTTGTGTTTCATACTTCGTCGCGGAGTATTGATTTTCTTAGTACGCTAGTTCCGTAAACATTATTCTTGACTGTCAGCCGCTTTCCTCTTAAACGGCAGCTTTCATTATCAGACCAAATACAGTTTATCTAGGTTCAGTAAATTTTAAAGTGAAAACAATGCTGCGCCACGCCTTTCCATTTCTCTAAATCAAATAGTACCGAAACTGGCCGTCCGTTTATGAGCGGCGCTGTCGGCGCGCAGGCGCGGAGCTGATTTACGACGCTGCGCGCGCGCATTCACAATTTATTGCGATTAGGCTCTAGTAGCTGGCGGTTGTTGAGCTAAACATCTCTAGCTCTGATGATGAAGTCCTTTTGTATGTGTGATTTGTTATTAAAACCGGAGTACAGGGTTGTTTAATCTATGAATTGAATAATTTAACGCCTAGTCGTGTGTCCAGAGTAGGTACGAGTCTGTCTATAGGTTATTGTAAGTAGAGCACATGGCGTAGAAGTTTAAAAGTTCTGGTTTTCATTACAAAATCAAAGCAACTTTTGTATAGATTGATCCCGGATGGGTCGACAAAAATATGTAATCTCGAGCACTTCCGTGATTTGGAAGATCAGAAGCCACGCTAAACCGTTTATCCCAGTTGTGTCTACAAACGCTTTCACCCTACCCGCATTGTCCCAGGGTAGCACTCCTATGGTACCAACTCCTCATCTGTTTCTTCCACGTACGACGCCTATGCCCAATAGTGGGACGAATATAGGGAAGTGATAAAGGTACTGTACTTTGCCTATCCCAATAATGATTTGTAAGATGCCTTGCACTAACTAGCAGTGAAAATAAGATGCCTGCCTGTTATCAACAATGTATTTGCTGAGACCTTTTCACTAAACGAATTTAAATGTAAATTACAGCAATGGTCCTCATTGATTTCTGGAAAGTTAATTCCAATGCTGGCACGACTAATAAGTATTATTCACGTACCAGTTCAGCTACTATTACCATAGATTGTAACTGCGATATTAGAATAATTTTAGGCTAATTTTCTAAACATACCCAGCAATGTACCATAACACTGGCCACGTTCACCTCGTGTCCCGCAACCGCTGCCCAAAACGGTTCCCTAGCCTTCTAAAACTATCAAACGGCAAGCGGCAATTGAAACAATTAGCTGCGCAGGCGCACCCAAATCGAATCAATTACAATGCGTTTATCTCTTATCTAGCGAATTCGCGATGTAGTAACTAATAATTGAACTCTCTGACCGTACGATTGTATTGTTAATAAAGACAGCGGTTAGTATTCTCTCATGAAAGTACAATAGTCAGAAAACCCGGTAATTAATATCAAATGAAACGGTTTTCTAGGAGCCAATTTTTTTGTGGCGATGTGTATGTAGCGCGATCCGAAAGTATACTATGTAGTTATCTTTTCTGATTGCGATAACTTTTTGTGTTTGTTCAATGTTTTGTAAACTGTTGAATGATAGCTGATTCACACGATTATCAAGTTTAACATGACTGGCCCCGCAAGTAGTTTCTTTTTCTTTATGATATCTAACACTGTTTCGAGTCACTTAATTTAAAAGTTAGATGGTCACTGAAAAGTCTTTCCTTTTTTACTTCTTCTATAACATAACAGGTGCATTATAGAGTTCTTAGAAAATTTACTGTGCAGATACATCTGCAAATACATCTTGTTCTATAAATTTTCCGTGTCTTCGATTTCAGATACCAAATTCGGTTGGGACCCTTCGTAACCCCTTTCCATCACGAGCTCGGTACATTGTCGAACCATTTGTATTCGACAGCAGACCTTTAACGCGGAGAAAGCTCTCATCAAAGTGCTCTCATCGGGCAACCGCTTATTACCACTAGAGGTCAACTACCAATGAAGTGGAATTATTCCTGGTAGCTTGACAGAAAATTTGTGGCTCTGTGTCTGGCTTGTACAAAATCCTTTACGAGTCTTGAACGGCCCAATTGCTACGTACGATACGTCGGGCTGGACGTGGTAATTATTTATGGTTTTTATTTGACTTCGTCATATCAACATGCCTAACCAACCAAAGAGAGTGAATGAGTACCAAAGAAACGTTAATGCTCACCAAATTGATGATTTATCTTTTAAGTGATCTTGAAAATATTTGTCATTGCGTTCGACGTCTATATATTATCAATTTGATTCTTTAAAGAAAGTGTTATCGTGTTTTTCTTAGTAGGTTAGTCATTATTAAAATAATCGCTAGAAACCTTATCTTTCTGTGATATCATCTATACTACGAAGTATATTTGATCGTTATTATTTATATTTTTCTCATCAAAAAAATATTACTTAAATGAATAAAAAAGATATTAACGTGGGTAACAATTATTGATTGTGCAACAAATCGTTGATTCAATTAAATACGATATTTCCTCAACTTAATATTCGAGAAAAATCTGCTGTCTCGAGAATCTATAGCAGAATCTGCATCCCTATCAATATTTACCAGAGCACACTATCTCTGTTTATTTAGGTAATAGTCTGTTTAATTTTTACTATTTTTTTTAATACTTGTATGTTTATGTATTCGATATAATTTTACGTTGTAGATATTTATTTTATGTTTATATTTTTTCAAGTATTTTTTTTGTATGTACTTAGTATTTCCATTTATCAGTATGTGTATAAACTTGAGGAGCTCGGTGGCGTAGTGGTTTGACTGCTCTGGTTTCGATTACGAAAACAAAGCAACATTCGCTATTTTCGATCCCGGGATGGGTCAATCAGAATTTATAATCTCGAGGTCCTCCGTGCTTCGGATGGCACTTTCGGCCGTTGGTCCCGGTTGTTACTGCAACTGCTTTAACTCACCAACCCGCATTGGGTAAGCGTGGTGGTGTTATGGCCAAAGCTAAGGGGCTAACAGGCCTTAAAACAGGATAAACACATAAGGATGTGTTTTAAGGCCTGTTCCCAGCAGTGGAACGTATAATAGACTGGTTATTATGATATAAACTTATCATCCGTTCCGTTCCCTTGTCGCAGGCGGGTTGTAAGTAATTTTGTTTAGAAATAAGCCATACCTATTGTGATTGTTTTCTTTTGTAGCTATTTCTACAATGTATACAGGGTAGTGACGAGAATTCGACAATAAATGAAAACATGAGCTATATTAGTTCATATAAATGTTTTGCAATTTTCAAATACATCTATTCATTTAAAAATTTCATGACATTTATATGCAATATAGCGTTGGCTGCATTATTTCGTAGAAATGTTATGAAATATTAAATAATTAAGAGGTCTTTGAAAGTTGGAAAATATTTCTATGAACTAATATAGCCCGTTTTAATTTACTGTCATCACCATTGCCAAATTAAATAAAAATATGATAGTCCGCTGGTCGGGACGTCACTATATCAGCCTATTGCAGTCTACTTTTGGACGTAGGCCTCCCCAAGTCTGCGTCACGAATGCACGATACACGGTCTCCCTCTTTCTTCATTAAGCCATCGCCTGCTACTTTTATGTGTCATCGGCCCACCTAGTAGAGAGTAATTAATCCAAAGGGCAATGGAGAGGGCTATGCTCGGGGTTTCTCTGCGTCATCGAATTAGAAATGATGAGATCCGCAGGAGAACTAAGGTCACCGACATAGCCCGAATAATTGCGAACCTCAAGTGGCAGTGGCCAGGCCACATTGCAAGGAGGACTGACGGCTGTTGGGGCGGAAAGGTCTTCGAGTGGCGGCCGCGTACCGGGAGACGCAGCGTTGGTAGGCCCCCCACAAGGTGGACCGACGATCTGGTGAGGGTCGCGGGAAGCCAATGGATGCGGGCAGCGCAGGACCGATCGGTTTGGAGATCCCTGGGGGAGGCTTATGCCCAGCAGTGGGCGTCTCTCGGCTGAAATGAGTAATCAATATGTAATTAAAAATGCAACAATTAGCTTTCTTCTATTTTTATATTTTATCTTTTTCTAAACGCACCTTGAGACGTAGGTAGGTATAACTGGATACGACTTGTGTTAATTTGACAGCACACATCAAGATCCCAGCTTACCGCTATGGTAGTATGACGAATTTGTAATTGTAATAATTATCTTGTGATTGAGGTCGAATTTGCCGTAGCATATACATTAATGGGCGTTTTGAAACTTAAAAGTAACGTGCGAACTCACCAGTCGATTGACGAAGCAAAGCAAACTCAAGTTTGTAATAAATATTTAATTAATTTTAAATATTTTAGTCGTTGCAATGCCTTTGGGTTTAAATGTGCTTATTTTTCACAGTAATCTTGGCTATTAAAGAAAAGCAAGAGGATTCACTTAGAGTATTTCCAGAATCGGTAATATTATCTATATAATATATGATAATCATAGATAACCTAATAAAGCAAGAAATCACTTAACCTATCTTAATTGTAGATGTCTTACGTGCTGTAACTTTCGTGGTAGAAACTGCTTGACCTATGTTAATCGTAGACGTGTTAGAAGCAGTAAGTTATACGGTTTGGATGATGACGATGAAGCTATGTATCCAAATACCTAAAACTTCTTCCAAAATACCAGCTCTTAGGATATTTTTCGACAGAAAGTTTCGCATTAAATCAAATCCACTAAGTATGCAAGAAAAATATGGAGCAAGTAAAACTAGTTTTAAAATTTTACATTCTACTGTGGACTATACAACCCCAATTGTATTTAAATCTCCTGTCTAAACCAATGTACGTAGCTATACACAATGTGTTGCCAGCATGAATATCTAATATTGATCGTTTGCTGTCACAAGCCTGGATTTCTCCGCAACTATCCCTCGTTATTCACAAATATCTTCGACATCATCTTCAATTTATAGCGTGTCTAGTCCTGGCTGTTGATCAATTACAGCCATCGCTGTACGCACCAGTTCGACCTTGGCCTTCCCTTCATCCGCACTTTCACTAAGCCCTCGCGAAAGCAATTTCTAGATGTAGGTATCAGATGTTCCGCTCAAATGCTGTTGTATTCTGAGATGCAAAATGATAACAGGATTGTGTCGCAAAATTATCACAAAATTTAGTCGGTTCTATATATGGTTTGTATCAAAAACCCGGATTCAAATATTTGTTGTTGCAGACTTATGTTGAAATTGAAATATCAGTACAGCCTTATTTCTAACTATGTACAGGCACGATCGCAACCCCTTTCTTTTGGACATCTCTTACTGCTACCATAAAATGTCACGTTAATGTCACTGTGACAAAAATCTACTAGGCCAGTGATGAATTCAATGCTAAATATAGTCTGTCTCCTATTGCTGTTCAAGATCAAGATGTAGCGCATCTGGGATGGTATTATCAAGTGATCCAGTGTCCTTTTGTTATGTGCATATAATTGTTTACTTACATTAATAGATAATATATTTTACTGATTTTATTTTATTGATGATATTTCTCAGTGAACTATCATAGCAGCGCTTTACTCACCTTAAGGACAAAATGTATGTCTAAATTATATTTTGGGTGGAGTTTTCTGTAAAGGAATGATTTTCATGATATTTTCCAGACACCCTTGGGTGTCTGCAAAATATCATGAAAATCATTCCGTTTTGTGCCTGATATTCTGTTTCCATTTCAACCTGCAATGCAATTACTGCAACCTCCCATCCCTCGGCAGCGCCGGTACCACAATAATTAAAGTATCGTAAACGCACTGCGTGTGCCCGCGCATTCGCCGAGTTTGCAATTAAACTACCATTAAAACCTTTGAATTTAATGGTTTATTTCATATCATTTTGATAACTAGAAGCTAATATTAATATTGCTTTCCTTTTCTAACCTTTTTGTAATAATTTTCTACGCTTGGTAATGTACCGCCGTCTTATATAGGTTTTTAATGACTTTTATTGCTGGTTTCAATTTTTTTTATTGGGGCTAATTCAAATGAATACAGCCTTATATAAATATGAAGCGTTGTTGTATGGCATCCATTACTTTTAGTACTAAATACCTACAGTACCGTAATTTTCAGCCTTGCATTGTAGCCTAATTACAGCGCACATATAAAACATACCACTTACAATAAGTCAAAATTGTATGAATCCGCTAAGTGTCAACTGATATGAACGGCGTTTCTAAAAATCTTTTTGTAAAGTAGTTTTAGTATTATAGAATCAACACCATTCCGTTCCCAATCATGACATGATAATGGTCGAGCTCTTTTAAAAATATTTTTATTTAATTAGGTATTTATATTTTAGATGCCTACTCAAAACAATTACAACGAAAATGCCCAACTATAGTGTCGAAGCGGAGGAGATTAAAACTGACCTGGTTTTAATAGCCTTGGCTGACGAGATTTGGGAAGAACCTCCCATGGAAGAATAGTCCTCTTTAGTCATTGAACTATCAGAAGAAAACCAGAAAAAAATGTTGTCTAACGAAGAGCTCCATCACCCAGGGAGCAGCGAGATATGTACCAAGTATGTAACATTATCAGACTGCGATGTCTTTAGACATCTGCACTTGAACTAATTTTGGCTGGTGTGCCTGATACACATAATAAACTAATATACATTGACTTGTCGTGGAATATTCTCTACATGCCTGCGGGAGTTTTCAATTTACTCAGTCTCCTCGGGGAAAACAAGGTTCTGCAGGAATTAAATTTGTCATGGAACTCTTATATTTGGACAACGGCTAGGCGTAGCTATAAGACTGTGATGTGTGCTCCAAACCTGCTATACTTAAATTTAAGTAACAATAGATTTCAAGAAGATGTCATATCAAGCTTAATGAATGGTTTTACAAAAGCTAAGAAACCAGTTACTCTTGATCTTTCTTATAATCTAATGACGACAGAAGACGCACTGAAGTTGCTGAACAAAATAAAATTATCTAATGTTAAAGTTCAGAGACTATTAATGAAAAATGTATTCGTCGATGGAGAATTTTTATAAAATCTAGATGATGCGAAACAGTCTAAAAAAAACCTTATAGTCACTTACGATGGTGTCAAAAGCGAGTTTAAATCCAAGGAATCTGACATAAGAGAGATTTTGATGAATCGAGCAGAATTTTTAGCTAAGAAACTAAAGAAGCAGCCTGTTGATATCGTTCTTGTAGCGATGGAACTGTTAAAAGATAAGAATGAAATAATGCCAGCTAGAGAATACGTCTACATTGCAGCGTTCTGGAGCTTCTATCGATAATGATTTGTTAGAAGAAATAGTAACAGTGTTCGCTGGTCCTCTGATACCTAAATCGAAGGCTATCGATATTAGACTCTCAGTTGAATTTATGAAAAGAAAATGGACAGATAAGAGACTACTCCCAACTCCTCCTCCAGAACCAGAGCCCGATCCTATTCCTGTTTCTGATCATTTAACTGAGAAAAAAGGAGAAGGGAAAAAGGAGTAACAAGTGATCAACTCATTTTTAAATCTCACTCAACAATAACTATTACTTTTTTGTTTTACAATATTTGTAAAACAAAAAAGTAATAGTTTAGTCGACCGGCTGGTCGAGTGGTCTGTACCCCAGGCTACTCGGTCAAGAGGTCCCGGGTTCGAATCCCGGTAGGAACAAATGTTTGTATGATGAGTACGAGCATTTGTTTACGAGTCATGGATGTTTATATGTTTATTTAGTATATTTCTAATATTTATATACATATTACTATGAATATTTATCCGTTATCTAGTATCCATAACACAAGCTCGTAATGATGCTTACTTTGGGCTAGATAATAGGTGTGAGTGTAAAAAAAAAAATCTATTTTCCTCGTAAAACTACTTTTATTAAGTTTATTTCTTATTTACGTTGTATTTGTATACGTGTACCATTGTTTTAAGTTATTATTTTTTAAGTTTTTTTAAAGGTGTGTTTAAATATTAGTAAACTCTACTTCAATATAATCAATTTTTTTATTTACCTATAACAGACCCTTAAACCTAAATCAGGTCGGGTAATAGAAGCATTTTTAAAGCAATAAACATTATCTAACATGGTAACTTGTATCGTTCATCGTAAGGTCCGTCTGTTCTACAATGGTCTAAACGAGTGATTTACATCTCTGACACAAAGCATTGCTCGTGATCTGTGTCCATTGTATCTCGGTACATCTGGCATAATAACGTCGTGCATGCAAATATGTCTTGAAAGTGTTCAGTATACGTTGCACCGAAGCGATAGTTAACGATTTACAATTGTGATTTAAATCGTTCCAGCCGACGCGACGGTCGCGCTTCGTTTCCAATGCCATATTTCAAGCGTCTTCTTCTATAATATATGCAAATCTCTTTTATTCGCAGCGAAAAAATGACCAAATAAGAGCATTGACAGCACACAAAATTATTTTCAAACCGATGAGATAATCAATCATTTTAAAATCAAATGGATTTTATGTGTGGACCTGCCGCTGTGGCGGAGATAAGCTCATGTAAAGTGTCAGGCTTCACAATGAACATTGCGACGTCGAATTACCTTGCTACCCGAGTTTGCGCTCACGCATAGGCTTAGTAACAAATTGGTACAGAGAAACGTGTGTGTACGGAGATGCGCGCGTAGTTGCCCCGCGGCTGCGCCGGCGCACGGTAGCGTGCGTCACGCAAGCCGGCCCTGTCCGCTTTATTATTATTTATTGCTTTCCAATAATCTCCGGCTAGATAATATGTTCAACAATATAAAATGCCGCTGAACGACATTCTTACGTGTTACACCGTAAGATTTCAAGTGAGATGTTACAGTAGGTAGATGTTAAGTGATAGCACAACTTCAGATAAATATGAGGCTGTATTTATAATTTCCCGCATTCAGCAACTGGTTTATTTAATTGTAAGCTAACTTGGAAGTTAGCATCAACCATTAAGTATCATTGTAGAGTAGAATGGGGTATTTACGAACGCGGGATGACTCCGAATCTCCGATCAAGGCCGAAAATATCCACCAGTACCTGTCATTGAACATAGGTGTCCCCCTCTGTCAGCCAGCAGAAAAAGATTATCAGCTATCTTTTTCTATTGTGATATGTACGGTTTAGTTCAAAATTACCCCACTCTCTCCTACCTAATTTCCACTAGGCAATAAAGGTAAACGCGTTTTTGAACCTATATTAAATTAAAGTGAATATAATAACCATGACAATTTTATAGCAAAACTATGTTAGCTAGATATGGTACCTAGGTAGGTAGTACAAAAACCTTTTGAAGTACCTGTAGGGCTTTGTCTTGAAATGATAACATCGAATTAAATCAAAGATTGTAATTCCAAAAACTTAGTAATCTACTTCACAGATTATAGAGAGGTCTACTTAACAGATAATTATGTCACAGAGAAAAACTGCCAAGGCTACACACTGCCTGCGTCCCATTCAGCTGCGTTCACATTTTACATTACTTATCCATATTTATTCATTTGTCATCATAACTCTTACTTTTACGGGCTACTGTAGTACCCTGACCGAAAATGCTGAATCTCTTGAATTATTATTTTTATTAAAAGCAAACGTAAAATTTGTTTAAAGCACTTTCTAGGATTTTTAAAAGGTATTTATTATATTTTAAAGCAGAAACATTCCTAGTAGTCTAGTAGTAGATAGCAAAAGTGCCGGAAGTGGTACATTTGGTGGGAATATTGATTTCAATGTAGGAATATAATAGTCTCACACTGACTGAAACCAATTATACAGATCAGCATAATTTAGTTAGAGATTGCATTATCTAGTATCTAGATAACGGAATAAGCATACAGAAATTGAATAATTTGAAGCATACACTTAATAATTCCAAATAAACATAAAAACAACGACTCATGAACAATGTTCGTGTTGATCAGAGAAACATTTCCCGGGGACTGAAACCCGGACTTTATTGGCTTAGTTTGTAACCGACCGACTGCTCTTGTGAAAAACAACATTATTTCCAATATACAGGGTGGTGCCGTCAATGCGACAATAAATTTAAACATGGGCTATATTAGTCCATAGAAATGGTTTGCCACTGTCAAAAATTTCGTATTCAGTTGATAATTTCATGACCTTTGTATGAAGTAATGCTGCCAACGTTACGCTATTCCATACAAATGTCATGAAATTATCTGGCTTAATTATCTGTTTGGCTGCAATCGTATGCATGATACTCATAATAAATTATGTTTATATCTTTTGTCTTGTTTTATGCCATAATAAGTATTTTTAAACGGCGTCTACTCGAGGTGTCAGTACCTCTGTCTATCTGTCAACTAAACCGGGGTTACCGGATTCGAATTACGGGCAGATGTTTGTTTGATGAGTACGTAAATTTAGATATGACAGACTGATGGACATTATGTATGAATATGTTAGGTTCTTTTATAGTCTTAAGTACATACGTAAGGGTTTTTTGACGATTCGAAATAGCTTGGTAACCAGAATAAAGATATTTTGATGCGAGAGTCACCGTAGCGAGACTTGAAGTAAAGAGAGTCAACGCAGAGGGAATAGTTAAACCATAACATAACACCATGCTATGAAATAAAAAGCATGGTGTTATGTTATTTAAATTGAACGGCTTTGAACGGTTATTTTTTGTACCCGACCGTTTACTGCGTGTTTAAAACCTAAAAATAACGGTACCCGAATATTTTGATATTAACTAATTCATCATTCAAAGGATACCGTAATTTAAAGGGTACTCGGTTTTACACGTATAACCTTGCCAGTTTGTACGATCGGTATCTGATTAAATACAGATACCCTAATGTTTAAGGTACCTGTTAGGAGTTTTGATAGATCGGTCGCGTGTAACTGCTACCTCAAATTTTAGATGTTTTATACGAGTCAATGAATTTAGATACCGGTGATATGATACCCAATTTTTGTTTCACCGGTTATAGCGGCTTTAAAGTCCCTGCTTTAAATTATGCTTAATTTGGGTTCGAAAATAGGTGTGTGTGTAAGTAATATTATTATTTTCTTGTTATTCACTGTTGAACGTTAATATTATATTGTTAACCGTAACATTACTTTGTTTCAGGTAACTTTCACATAAACGTATAGTGTAGAAAGTGAACACACGAACCATCGCTGCTATGAAAGTTAAGTGACTGTATTTTTACCTCAACGACTACGATTCACAATATTGTCTGTGGAAAGTAATACTTAATATAAGTGAAATTATTCTAAAAACCAAATCGTATTTGAACCATTACATTTGATTGCGTCTTCATTAGCAATATTAGGCAAAAATACTAGTATTATTTGTAGCGTATACAGTTCATCGCACGTTACGTTGATTTCATTGTAATTTTTTATACAGGCTGAACAAACCAATGCTCAGTAATTAAAATATAATAAAACTAGAAAAAATTCACGTCCTGAGGCAGGAATCGAACCCGCGACCTTTCGCAATCCGGGTGACTGCTCTGACCACTGAGCCACCCAGTACTTGGGATATCCCTGTGAAATTCTTCTAGTCTATCTGTATTTGCGTTTATGAGCTAACGTCCACCCTACAATGTCGAAATATTCTATTTCAACATCCGAAACGAGTATTTTTACAAATACCTACGATTCGGTTAAGTTGGGGCAGTGCTTTCAAATATTCTTAATTTTTGATTTTAACATTATTATAAATGTTTGAAAAATTACTAAGTAATTAAAATATAATAAAACTAGAAAAATAAACCAATGCTCCTCAGCGTGACAGTAGATTATCTTAAAAAAAAAACTAAAAATAAAGAAATATTTCCTCGATGGAACTAGGTACTTTTTTTAGAAACAAAAATAGCTGCGTTCAGCGTTTTATTAAAAGTCACCTAACTGAGCCGGAATTCGTACCCACCAAATTTAGAAAACAAATATCCTGTATTTTTTTATACCGAGGGCTAGGGTCTATCATAAGTCATAACCATAAGGAACAAATCTCGCTAATCAACGTTCCCTCTAAAATTGCGTTATTTACATGCCAGTAGGTAAGTACGCGTTGACTAAGTAAGTTCAACTTGTGTATGACAAGGATAACAATATAGGAAATATAGGATATATGAATTAACGTGAAACTAAAATGGATCTCATGTGCCATTTCACAATCGTAGCCTCGGTTGTTTTTTGTCTCCTGAATTCATTATTTCTCAAAATATTTATACTTAGCTTCATCAGACATTTACGCCACACCTCCATAGTGACCTCGGAAACATGATGGTTTTAATACTCTTAACAGCTTATTCTGGTGATATAAAACTTTGATAGCAAAAATAATCCTCGATTTTACAAAACAGGAAGTCGCACGGTGCCAGGCAGGATAACCCGAAATATTTCGACCTTATCCCACCTTCCCCCTTCCTACTCAGAAGCACGCGTGTCGGTCTTCGGAGTCATCAATTCCCTGTCTCCACCTCAACATCACGCACAAAGAAATTTAGTATCTCATTTATTTGTCGTACTTCCAGAACTTGGAATTCTTTGCCAGTACATGTGTTCACTCCTTCCTATAACATGGGTTCCTTCAAAAGAGGCGTGCCGGCAAGGTGGAGGCGGCTAGAGCACTGTCTTAACTGTACTAAGTAGCTATCTTAGCATATAGACTCTTCTTACCGCTTCACATCAGGTGGTGTTGAGTCATATGCCGTGCATTGGTTTTTTTTTAAAAAACTCCTTTTCCCAGGCTACGTTAACTTCTACGGCGAGGTTTCCACCATCAGGCGGGTCGTACCTACGATTGTAACACGAGTAAATGCATTGATTGTGTCAAGTAAATACAATATGAATGCTTCCATCTAATTTATTCATATTGAAATCAATTAAACATTGAATAAGTATGACCTCCCACGATCCTCGTAAACAGTGGAATTTGCAGCTCTTAAACTTCTAATTAATCTCGATTTAAATAAAGCTATGAATCAGCAGGCCAACTAATGCCTACCATGAAACGTTTTACTAAGTTTCGTACTGAAATAAGCGAGTTTCGTGGCAATTCGAGATTTTTATTAGAAAACCCTATTCTTTTGTTAACCCAATATAAGTTCTTTATTCCTACAATCGGAAGGTTCAAAATCTAAACAAACCTTGCGGTAGTTTTGGGTAGAACTTTTCATGGTAGCCCCCAATTTAGTTTCAGTGTGAATTCAAATCTTATTTGTCGGTGCGCTTCCGTTCACTTTTGATTAAAACTTAAATCAGCTGGTTTAATTGGTTGTTATGTTGTGTGTAACATAAATTATGTATCGGTTCCGCCCGTCCTTACATAATACTAGGCTGAGTGTGAGTCGATATGTAGTTTCATTAGATCGCTTCCTGCTTTGATATTGTAATTTAAACGGTTACAATAAATTTTTGTTTGTTTACTTATGCCAATTAATGCTTGTGGAGTTGTGATGGCATATTAATGTACTTACCTTGTATATATCCATAATTACTTATTTTGTGTTCCTATTGATACAGAGCTCTTACAAAATTCTCACGAACAATACAACAATTTTATTGTTATTAGATTTTGATACATTTGCCTACAAAAAACAATATGATTCCTTAACACTTGTCATGATAATATAATCTTAACCGTAAATTTTATTATTACAATTTATTATGCAGTTAATGATAATAATATAGTATGTAATTCGTTTTTACTTTAGGTTTTACGCAAGTAAAATTAGGTTACTTAGGTGGTTTGATTTCAAATTGTATTCTATTCCAATGAGGTCTCTATCATGGTTTAAAAATCTTGATTTTTCAACCCGTTATTCTTGTTTCTGATTGTTGTAAAGTTTTATTTTTATTTCGTTTATATTTTTAGGTTGAGAAACAGGATAATAACAATGATAGAATATGTAAACAGCTATTTATGTAGCAATTTAAGTCTATTATTGGTTTTTCTTTTTTCAACAGTTGTTTTTTAGGTATTTAACAATTTACAAACACGCAACATTGAGCGATTCGTGTAACAAATGGAGACAGTTAATTTTATATGGATCCTAAACTAATTGTAAACCTCATATGGAGAAATTCATCATTTATTTGGTTTTTACAGTGAATTCCTTATATTATCAATATTAATTAGATTTAAAAACATGACCATAAGTGTTAAACAAACTGTTATCAAATAGAAGTTTCATAAAGTTTTGGAGAAAATTTAGTTTTAATACGTAAAATGAAGTAATGAATGATCATTTCTTACACGAGTTTATAAAAATCACAACTCAAGCCAACGCCTTGCTCAAGTTGATTATGTTTAATTTTGATTTGTCCACGACCTCGATGCGATGCTATTTGGAAATAAAAATTGAACTATGAACTTTTTTTATACAACTAGATGACAAATAAGCTGACGGCCCACCTGATGGTAAGCGGTTACCGCCGCCTATAGACACCTGCGATAACAAGGGAAAATCACTTGATATTGCAGGTGCGTTGTCATCCTGAGGCCTTAGATCAAATGCCGTCCATGCCCAGCAATCACACTGGCTACCTTTCCCTTCAATCCGAAACACAGAGAACTGTTTCACGGCTGAAATAAGAAAGGTGGTGGTACCTACCCAGACGACCCTACATACGGGCCTACCACCTAGTAAAACCAATCGAACTGCGAACCAATCTACAAGGAAGGGCTCCTAAAAACACTAAACTCCAATGCGAAATGCAAGTGAAATGATTCTAAGTAAAAGTGCAAATAACGGTCGTCTGTCTGTGGAAACTACGGAACCCGAATTGTTAATAAGTGCACCCACACATGTTGGACTCTTGAAGCACTTTCTACTTGAGCGTTAGGCGTCAAAAATCACTTACACTAAACGCCTACTTATTTGCCGTATAAAAATAAATCGCGTAATAATGTGAGAAAATTATTTTATAAGTACGAATGATTAGACACACCTAGTCTAAACGACGTGGGTGTGGACACGGTCACAATTCTTTTCTTAACTGGGAAAGTGTTGTACGGTCAGCAATAGAAGTCAATTAACAATATAGAACCTTATGACCATACATACAGTGTTCATACAAATTGTCAAGATTTCTTATTACCCTACATCATTCACAGTATTGTCAAGATTCTGCCGAAATGTTACTGTGACTTCTGTTGCTGACTGTACCTATACGCGAATCAGGGTAAGCTGAGAGGGAGACCAATGTACAGTCGACAGCACATCAAGCGTAACAGTTCGACTTTGGCCGCCGTACGACACCTTTCGTAATAGAGACGGCTTTTGTAGTGCGACTGATAAACTTTATGTGCTGTCGTCGGTACCATGAACAGGCACTAGGCATGGGGTCTTTACCCACATGGTATACAAGGCCTCAGTCGGTGTTACCCTGCGTTCCTACCCTACTCCTACTAATCAACTCACAGATCTTACGGTCTAGCGGCTAACTGCCGTTATCACAGGTTTTTTTATTCAAATAAACATAAGGATTCTAGCCCAACAAATGTGTACCTTACAGGCGTGTGAACAGGAATTGGAACTGCTTGGAGTTTATTTGCGACAAATGCAAATGCTGCCTCATTGATTTTCGATTACAATTTTTGAGACGCTATTTTTTTTAACCGACTTCAAAAACGAGGAGGTTCTCAATTCGGCCGGTATGTTTTTTTTTTTTTTTTCTATGTATGTACACCGATTACGCCGAGATTACTGATCCGATTTACGTGATTCTTTTTTTGTTCGATGCGGAATAGCTGCCATTTGGTCCCATAAAAATTTTTTCAAAAACAGTTGGGTACTTTGGTTTTAAATATAAAAAAACTGAAATTATGAAGTCGTCTACATATGCGTAATTGCGAATTTTTGCTTTTCCAATGACTTTTTAGTGAAACGATACGATAGTAGGAAACAATATAATTTGACGGTCACCCATCTAGCTTTGACCGTAGAAAGTTATCACTAAAAATTGTGAAAAAAAATTTTTAAACAAAAATTAAAACCGACTTCAAAAAACTGAAAAGGATAAAATAATTAAATTTAAGTAGGTATTCATCCCCTAGAAACATATTTTTGGAGTTGGTGCTAAGTGGTTTCCAAAAACAATAGAAAGTGAAGCACCGACTCCAAAAATATGTTTCTAGGGGATGAATACCTACTTAAATTTAATTATTTTATCCTTTTCAGTTTTTTGAAGTCGGTTTTAATTTTTTACAAGATCACCTCCACACCAGGTGCCGTGCATAATAGTCTATTTTTAAAAACCGAAAGTAATATGGCTGCATGTACGGTTTTCGTAATAATTCTCGTAAATCAGTAAGTACTGCGAAAATGGCAATATTGGCGGTGAAAAAATCTGTTAAGCACACATCGAGCTACTGGCAAGGTTCCGTGGACATATCAAATTGTAATAAACCGATTATTATTTATCTCTTATTTGATTTATTTATTAGAAATAGTACCTAACATTTTCACATTAACATTTCGAATTGTGTCGCAGTTATTATAACCCACTTCAAAAACATAACAAATGTTTCAGACATAATAATTAATAAACAAAACATAAACGAGAGTGTATGTGTGTGTGCGTGGATGAGAGGATATGTATAAAGTGTGTTATTTCTAGAACAATCACAATCGTTGGTGTACTTATAAAGTATTTCCTTTTAAAAATTATCTGCAAAACGAACGAAAGTCGGATAATATTTTTTTCCCACATTTGATCATTGCACGATGCTATGCCTACCTACCATAAAATGATTTCCGAAGCTTCGGACTATTCCGAAGTTCACATCACTTTAATTTAACTTACGTCATGTTACCTATTAGTTTATGCTTGGTTTTAGTCTATTAGTAGGCAAATTAAAATATATCTAAACTAGAAAAAAATCTCGTCCTGAGGCGGGGATCGAACCCGCAACCTTTCGCAATCCGGGCGACTGCTCTAACCATCTGAGCTAGCTAGGACTTGGGATATCCCTGTGAAGTTCCTCCAGTCTGTATATGCTTTATGAGCTAACGCCACGTCATTTTTCAAACATTTATAATAATGGTAAAATCAAAATTAGGACTATTAGTTTTCGCTTGTCTCCGATGGTTTGATCTTTAGTATCTCATTTATTTCTCGTATTTCCAGAACTTGGAATTCTTTGCCAGCACATGTGTTCACTCCTTCCTATAACATGGGTTCCTTCAAAAGAGGCGTGCCGGCAAGGTGGAGGCGGTTAGAGCAGTGTCTAAACTGCACTAGTTGTCTCCGATGGTTTGGATTCAAATTTTTTTAGGGCAGGAGTGCTGTTTAAGAAGTCTCGCATTATTTTCTGCTCTCAAGTCTCAACACAGTCCCGAATAGGAATTGCTTAAAAGCAAGCTGGCTTCAATAACCTACAACGGACCCCTAATTTTTATAATTGTGTAAGCACCACTAGTAAACTCAGTCACTTATCGACAGAGATTTTTATGGCGACCCAATAAGGGAAGTTCAGGCAATTTACGAAAATGCCGCAGGCCATTTTTTCTTGAATAAATATACGGACGAGATGGCGGATCGGTTTCTGGTTATTTCTTGAGCTCACGTGTTAAACGTGGTGTGATTAAATTTTAGAGTGCGTACGTAATTTTTACTTCAATGTTGAAACTGTGTTTTTGTTATAAAAAATACTTATGACAGCAAAACAGTATTTCCATTTTGCCTAGGAAGTTGAGCACGCACGAATATTTTGTATGGGTTGATTTTGCCTATAATCTATAAAATAAAGTAACTCTCATTTTTTCAATATATTTTAAATTTTGGACCAATGTAACGAATTTGTTTTGTGCCTCCTTGGAGATCTTAAATTAGTTTTAAGTCCGTTTTCACTGACCATTCCCTTCCCAAGGCTTATGTGACTCTTAACGACATTTGTCTCTCTCTATCTCCTTTAGATAGACTAAGATAAAAATCGCTTGACTCATAATGCTAAGCAAATGTTAGTTAAAACGAGCATTTGACTTTATTGTGGACCTTATCTCCTCACAAAATATAAATTTAAGTAGATTCAGTGTGATACATAGGTACCTCATTCACATTCACAACATAAGGATGAAAAAAGAACATCTGGCAAATACCTGAATATATGATATTAAAAGCATATTTTCCTAGAATTCAAAATGCAGGAAGTCAATACAATTAATTATTCACCTTAATCCACTACCACCATTTAGGTGTCGACTATTATGGCACCAGTGCGCGTGGACACCAATACGCGTTAGATGCGGCTGATTATGTTATTCTATTTCACTCAATCATCCCGAAAAGCTGTTGAAATCTGGCAGAAATTTATTTTGTAATAAGCTGTACTAATAAAACTCCTTATGTGTTTCTCCATGTAGGAAGGTATGACATTGTTAGCTAACGTAAATTCAGGCATGACATGCAAACATACAGACAGACAGACTGACTGACTGACGGACAGACAGACAGACTGTCGGACAGACACAATGACGTTGTTAGTTAATATATTTTTTGTGATAGTCATAAAAATGAGTTTTTTGACTAGTGCTTCTTTGTCACTAAGTATATTTATTTATTTATTTAAACTTTAATTACACAAAATGAGTTACAATTAAAAAATAATAATAATAGATATATATTTTTTTTTTTTTTTTTTTTGTGTATATAAATATATTTTTATTTTAAAATCCATATTCCATACCAATATTATAAATGTGCAAGTAACTCTTGTCTGTGTAACGGCCACGTTATTGCTGTTATACCGCTATAGCCATTTAGATCAATTTTGTCATGGAGATTATTGAATAGAATAGAATAGAAAAAAGTTTATTTGGCACAATTATACAATAATACTTAAAATACTTATTGGGAGATATGTTATTATATTGGGAGATATGTTAACTTTTTTCAGTGATAGTCACTGACAATGCTTACCTCAATCTACCTTATGCGTGAAGTCCGCCATGAAGCATTAATGTCAACGTGACACCTGCTCCCATGTTGACCGACGCGCATCGAGGTCACATTACCATTTCTCTCGCGGCGTACGCGCAGCTCATTACCGCTGACCGATGAGCTCACCGGAAGTGTTAAGATTCACTCGATAATGCGGCGACATGAAATAAGTAGACGCAGAAGGGGAATGTCTGTGTACAAAAGCTGATGCTGCTGAAGCCATTTGCGTATTTACGATTGTTATTAGGTATAAGGCGTTCCTTGTATTCTTTATTACACCTGATGATTTAATTTTACACTAAGTTCGCCGACATAGCTCAAAGAATTACAAACCTCAATTGGCAGTGGGCAGGCCACATTGCAAGCAGGATTGACAGCCGTTGGGGTGGAAAGTTCCTCGAGCTCGCGAACCGGGAGACGCAACGTTGGTAGGCCCCCACGAGGTGGACCGACGATCTGGTCAGGGTCGCGGGTAGTCGATGAAGGCTGGCAGCACAGGACCGATTAGTTTGAAGATCCTTTAGGGAGGCCTATGTCCATCAGTAGGCGTCTCTCGGCTGGTGTGACGATGATGATTGCAATTTAGACCTTCAAAGCAAGAGTGATAGATACCATTCTGGGTAAACATGCACCTCGGTCCCGTAGCGTCCAAATGTTTGTTTATTATCTTACGTTTTAATATAGAGCGTGATTGAGTAAACATTATTATCTAATACTTACTCATTTTCACCTAAGTATGTATCTGTAACCAATATTTATCTCTGTCTATCCAAAGGACAGAGAAAAAGAGAGATAAGCTCACAGAGTCATCTAAGCCAAGATGGAGTTTGGTGAAGACAAGCATAAGTCGAGCACCAATCTTATTCATCTCCCTACAACAGTTAAATACAAGCATTTTTAGTGTTGGTTTGAAATTGGCCGTCTTAGTTAATTTGATTTCATTTTAGCAATCAATTTAATTAGCACGGTCATTGCATTCTAATTTATCTATGAAAGTAGTCAACCATAAACTAAGGTCCTCGCCCCATCTATAACCATTATTCTATGGCAATAATCATAAATCAATCCATGCTTAGAATCGGCGAACTCAAAGTCAGTGGAAGCGACAAAATTAGACTTTCAAAACCATTACTTTCATCATTGTCAGTGAAAGTGTCTTCTGATGTAAAATTACTTTAAATTGAAATCAAAATTAGCTTATCAATATCTAAAATCAACATTGATTCCAATTGTAATCTTCGCAATGAATCGACTACTCGTGCTGAGTCTGCTAAAGCGAAACAAAAAGAAGGTGTGGTGACTTTCTAGAATTTAGGGTTTTAGAAAACTAGCCTTAATTTGTAGGTAGGGGATCATGTAGATCGCGGGCAATCCTAAACGAGGCTGTATTTGTTCGGTTGTTACGATTGTTACTAATTCGGAATATTTCACAATGTAGATTGATATTACTCCACATTTTGTTGCAACTGGCGACGAATATATTTTATGAGTTAGGTTTTATGTCAAATGCATTTAGTGCGCTGTAAATTTACTGCACTTTAAATGAAATTTTATGGACACGGTACACTAGAGGGGTTGCTTATGTTGGCTTTATGTGACAGACTCAACCGCAGACACAATAGTTCCTTTTAGAAAAGAAAAAATTAAGACTCAAAACAAAAAAAAATAGTCAAACCTATGAAATTAAAAAAGTGAGTGATTAGTTTCATCGTCAATTTATACTATAGCATACATTTGTACCCATTATGCAACAGTATACTATTTTAAGGTACTTAAAAATGGGACGAGACGACGCAAGAACATGAATGCTCACGCATTTGCCGTGTCTCTGCGCACGCGCACATACTCGTATTCGTATGCGCATGGCACGAATGAAAGGGAAAATCGAGCGACCAGTTGACATATTTGGACGGCTGCTCGCAAGTCTTTATAGGCCGACACAGATGCAATTTGTCATTGCAATTTTAGGCAGGGTTGAGCAATGGCTGACAAACCTGGGTAGGCGATGAAGGCCGGAATGTTTAAATTAACGAGGGTAATTATTGAATTGTGTAACTTTTTGGTCAGTTTCTCTCTGTCACTAGGAAATTGTAGGATGACAGTGGAGGCCAGAATTTCGAGTATAATCTTATCATATATCGATAATATGCATATTATCGATATATGATAAGATTATACTCGAAATTCTGGCAGAGGGAATCTAACTAGGAGGTAACTAGGAGTTTAAATCATCATCGTGATTACAATTTTAGATAGGTTGCAAGAGATTAGAAAGAAAGAAATAAAAGAAAGAAAATGATTGCAAGATTGAAAGTGTTGCTCTCTAATCTCCTAATTTTAATCTATTACATAGGTACGTAAATTCAAAAAATTAAATTTTATCTTTGCCCAGCATTGAAGGACAATATAGTATAGAATTTAGTCTACCTAACAGTTAAAATTATTACACAAATCATACGGTGTCTTGTCGTGTCTTACAACAGTTTATGTGATTGAATCAAAATATTGGCAAAATCATATAACTTAATCGTAGTACCCCTGGTAAATTGTACTATAAGCTATGATAACTACAATTATAATTAATGAGATATTTAATTTAATAATACTCAACATTGCTTTTGTGAAGTCGACTTTCACAAAAATAATACTAATAAATCCAGTTATTCCTATATTACGTATGATAATATCAGTCTCAGACATAATCAAAGTAAATTAAATGCAGGAAAGTTGTTATTTCATAATAATCTTGTATCACAGTAACGTGAAGGGCCAATGGCGAATGGTTACATTCATCTTACTCGTTCGAATCGCGGCTAATGAATTGAGATATTTTTCTTGTACACCATCGATCTCTCGCTCAATTTGCAATTATCGGCTGCTTTGCAGTGGAGGCCAACTTGATGCGGACTGCGGCGAGCGGTGACGTTAGGACCACCGCACACGATCCCCAACGCAACGTTTAACATACATTGTATTCGCAGCACTTTTATAGCCGTCTCTTCATAAAGCATTATACACTGCAACAATCCGAGGGCAATTTATTGGTTCAACAAATTCTTTATGAGCTGTTGAATGAATTAATAACACAATAATAAAGTCAACTAACATTGAACACAATGTTTTAAGAGGTAAGATTGAAAACTGGCTTCAAATTTTGAGATCTCTCGCAGAAAAAAGGAAAACAATAAGATTCATGGCGCCACATCAGCTAGTTTTAATGACTAAATAATTAATGGTCGTTAATAACAGAAGCTTATTTTATTTATCTAATATTTATGTTCTAATCGTTATTTAAATCTGAGTTACGTGTCAGTTGGAATATTAATGACATTATTTATAATGAAAATCTATGACAAGTTTTAAATTAGGTATATACCTTCTTATAAAGAGATGTAAGAATGGAGAACTTGTGTTTTTTACTTAACCACATTACAAAGTTATTATAGGAACAATAATTTTGTTTTTACAGTTAATTTAACTAACGTTGTAGTGGTAAACTGAGCTTAAACATGTTTGATATGATCGTAGCGAAAAACGTTCTCATAATCAGAATCTTATCATATTTTGATTTTTTGTCAAATTTCAAAATCTCTAGAAACGAATGACATAAAAGTTACCTTGTGGTATCAGTGGGAAAAATTACAAAAGTGATCAACCTTAACCATATTAAATAAATTTTTGATACAATTTTACGTCTTACAGTAGATAAAAAAATATATTGTGTGTTGTATCTGTATCGTGTGCAGGGGGACCTTAATTTCCACCACGCTCAAGCAAATATATTACCGGCCACCAAGAAATGATTAGAGTATTGTTGGTATGGACTGTTTATTTATTTACAATGTAAAAAGCCTTAACAAGTTGGATGATTGAAGGCGTACTCCAATATACGCGGCTCTTGGATTGCATCGTGCAAGATAATGCAAACATTGTTTCGATGGGAACCTCTTGGAGGTAATGTCAAAAGCAATAACAATGATTTTGATTTTGCAACCTTATGTAAATTCGCAAGAGTGTATTTGAATTAAATTTCAACTCATTTATAGATGGTACAAGATGTGAAGTTAATAATCAAAATCGTTGAACTTTAATAAAGGATATTATGGACTAGTATTGGTAAAAGGCTATGTCGACGATAGTAGCGGATATAAGATAGTTTAAAGCTATTTTACTGTTTTTTTTTTACTTTTTTAAAATATTCTGATTATTTTAAAAATAGGGAAGAACTGACTGTCACTAAGAATCTAATCTACTTACAAATATATTTCTCCATAAGGCAAATTTTATATAGATATGAAAAAAGGGCAATATCGAAACTAGACATAGGGATTGTGATCGGGCGGGAAGTGTGGTGGGCCCCATTACACGGTGATTGCGTATCGCGACGATTACCTGCGCGTGCGCACCACACAAAGGCGCCGCGGCTGGCTGGCTCGAGTCGAGCCCCACGCCCACAGGAAGCAATGAGACTTGACGCTAACGCTTCGGAATAAACTTGCATCCTTTAACACATGAAGACTGATGGACTCCTTTTGAAAAAAAAAACCACGAAGGCTGCTGATAAAATGGTACGCGGTTAGCTTGTACTAAATTGTATAGGTTTTTTTTTGGTTTTCAAATTTTTCTTTCAACAAGTCGTGTTTGTGATTACGAGCACTGTCATCAGCCTTCGTTATCGAGAACGTTCCCCTTACCGTATTACTATACGAATCACTGTCTAAGAAAACTTGACAAAATAAAAATATACCTACAATGTGAAATTTTTTAGAGCAGGTATTAATTAACCCGCGGCTGCCTGTTACTCTATCAGTTCAGTTTAGTGGATAGTCTTTGGGAGTAATCTTTTCATGAAACCGAGAGGAGCGCTTACTGAAGGCGTGAAGAGGCAAGGGTCGCCAAAGGGCTAACGAAAGGAGTAGGATTGCAATAAATCAATTTGTTTTTGCCTGCTATATTTCGAGGGAATATTGTCTTGTCTACAAAATCTGTCATCCTTACTACGGGACAAAATCATCCTTTTGATATTTTAAGAAGTGAACACATGGTCACTTTGTGGCCCGGTGGCCTGGGGTTGTCCATTATACTATCATCACGCAGAAAAGAGGGCAGGGTTTAGTGGTTGCGAGATCTTTCATCTTTCCCAGAGGGGACGCAGGCAGGGGGAATAAGCATTCCCCCTGCCTCAACAACAAAAATTGACAATCCTTTTAGTCAGTCAGTTCAGTTCATCCTGTCAATCCGTCCAGCTGTGCCTGCATGGTTGTTTCCAATAGATCCTTCAGCATAAAACTCGCTAGTATCTCTAGATAACAAACTAATGAATGAGAGTATAATTTGTTCTTAACCTTAAATAGCATATTTTGTAAATGTGATTATTTAAAATGCTTAACATTAGCTATGATATAATTCAAATCACTGGACTCCTATCCCAAAAGCCGCATCGCGTCACAGGACACGTCCGTCCCACGAGACGCTTGATCCTTCCATCTTTCTGGAATTATCTACTGGATCAATTTATGTCGAGCAGGGCAGAAACGATAATGGTGCTGATGCAGCTTTTTCTACCTACTTGAAAGAGAAAACGACGGAACAAGTTAATTTTATTGTAAAAGAGTTTAATTTTTTGCTAACAATTCTAGTTTAAATCATATTGGTTCTCTATAAAATATAAACTCAAAATTTCGCAAGCCATTGAGAAGTTTTAATTAATTCAAGTGTGTTAGTTACTTCGCATTATCTGCCATTAACCGGCTCATTGTCTACAATATCAATAGCCATGTCAAAATCCATCTTACAAAACGCTACGATAAAACGATTATCGATACGGGAGCTATTAAATTTAATTATAGCATTGATGGATGCGCGGGCGCAGGTGTGCGCCGAAATGTCAGATGCGCAGATGCGCTGACAGTATTGTCTCTGTATCGTCAGCAAGTACAAAATAACCTTTTGCAATAAACCTTACAGTCGTGATCAAATAAAATAAAGTAAAATAAAATAAACAGCTTGGGATAGCAAGCAGGATGTGTCGCTTAGAAACTATCGCCACGAAACAATATAGCCAGCCTATATGTATAAATGATAGCTAGATATACTTTTATAATCTTGACAGGAACCTAATCCCGGGGCGCACTGGTTTGAGCCCTTTGGTTTCCATTACGAAAACAAAGCAATGGTTGATCCTGGAGGGGACAATCATAATTTGTACTTTTAGTCCGCATTTTTTTTACAAAGCACGGCAAATGACTCAACTCAATACCACCTCAGGAGAAGCGGTCAGAAGAGTTAATATCCGAAAACAGCTAGCGCAGCATAAACGTCCGCAAGGTTGCACTTGCAGGGGCGGAGGACACAGAATGTGCTGGTAAAGAATTCCAAGTTTTTGTTCTTTGTGCTTGATGTTGACGTGGATACAGTAAAATTGTCAACTTTCGATCAGCTTGGTGGGCTTGGTGTTGTTATGGTCCATATTACTAAAGACATTCACGTAGAAAGGTCTGTTTGGAAGAACCAGACGCAATGGGAGGTGTATATTGTGTATGTTAAACAAAGAATTAACGTTTCAATTGAATTACTGATTATTTTCTGTTGTTTTGAAAATAATCAGTAATTCAATTGAAACGTCAAATGATTGTTTAACATACACAGTATACACGTCCCATTGCATCTGGTTCTCCCAAGCAGGCCTACTAACAACAACACATAACAACAAAACGTGTCCCTTCACAGTTTCATCGTGTAATATCCATCAGGTTGATTGAACAAAGGTATTTTAATGCACAAAATTCATTTTGCAAATAACCAGCAATTAAATGTTGCGGTAAATAAAGACTCGGGCAATAATACTGAATTATAGGAACATGAATGCCTTAATGATAGAACTGTTTAATTACCACTGGTACAGAGCTAATAGATGTTCTTGATTTTACCTACATTTCTAGGTAGAAAATGTGGATATCGATGCAATGCCCCCGAATAGTGAGCTTCGGTCAGACATATAAATTGATAAAATATATTTTTATAATATATATAAAGCTTTTCTATTATATTGTTTAAACTCTTTAACTCTCTACTCATACATATTGAACTATAGAATCAGCCTAACTATAAAACTTCATAAATTTGACTGCACAATTATGAGTCCACTCCTATTGCAAAAATCACTCCTATCTCCTATCACCATTGATTGGGTTCGGTTCAAAGTTCAAAGCTTATATCTCGATGTAAGTACTGATTGTCGAATGTATGTCTAAGCGCCCTTGTCTTGCCCGTGCGCATTTCGCAACGCACCAATCGTGACGGCCTTCGTACATTACCGACGCGTGGGAACGATCCCGTGAATAGAAGATATCCGCGCAAGACGGATGTTACTGATTAGTCAACTAACACTTGTTCGTCCCAAGGGTAGCATTTTATCTGTTGGTTTATTTAATAAACTTGATATCCTTGATACTGTAGTACACCGCAGATAAGGAGTAACACGACAGTTGAAAGGTGACACGTATTACATCGGATTAAGGCACACGTAAATTTCGGAAGCGTTCTACTTGATCGGTAAGTGTGTGTTCATTGTCTAAAACTAAATTTATGTGTCTCTTTTACTCCGTTTATGAAATGTGAAATGAGATGTGAAAACTTGAAGATAGTTAACAGTTTACCAATCCTGTAATGTTGACTCACATCAAATTGGCGAAATGTCTGCATAACTGGATTAATAATAATAATAATTGGTCGCGTAATGTTGCCCCGACTCAGTGCTGAGTGCCAGCGAAACGCTTCTTACGAGCTTCGCTGAGCCCTCTCATTTATAACTCACGAATGTACCCCGGATGAAAAGGTTTTGAACGGTTATTTTTTCGGTACCCGACCTTTTTCCTGTGCTTTTAATTACCGATAATAACGGTACCCGAAAATTTTGATATCAACTAATCCATCATTCAAAGGATACCGTAATATAAAGGCAACCCTTAATAACGTATCTTAACTTTAAGGTCTTATACCCGTATTTTAAAACGGTTTTACACGATGATCCGATTAAATACAGATAGGCACCCTAATGTTTAGCACCCATTAGGAGTTGTGATATATCGGTCGCGTGGAACCGCTACCGTAAATAGATGTCTTTATGACTACAGAATTTAGATACCGCCATACCCGAATTTTGTGTTACCGGTTAATAGCAGTTTTTCAGTCCCTGTTTACAACTGTCGGGTCACGGACTCTATTCGAAAAGTCACATTCTGTCTCACTTTGACGCACCGCGATAAAAAGTGACAGTTTGAATAAGGGGGCAGGTGTCATGCAGTCAGACGAAGAAGCACTAACTGTTGACGTTATTGTTGAATCGAAAAAAAAAGGATTTGGAAAATTCTCTGTGGACACCTGATGTTCAGCGACAGGCGACCAGCGACTTCGTGGCGAGTGGCGACCGAGACCCGGCGCGGGCGCCGATGCGACGCTCGAAAGACGCCAGTATGGAAGAACTATAAACGCTCAACTGTATTTGACGATACATGTTTTCATTAGAACTAACAATAACAAGTGTTGGGTAAATTTTTTGATGACTAACACGTAAATTGTTTATATTAGCTATCATTTCAGACTATTAGTCACCGTTCTCAGAATATTGTCTAGACGTCAACGCAATCAATCTCACTGATTGCACTTTCGCTTCAACTAGACATCGACACGTGGACGTATATGTAGTAGGTAATACTTTGCATAGAATACTATAAAAATGTAAAGGTGATGGCATGCCACCCGCACCGCACATGAGAGTTAAACGCTTATTCCCATAAAAATCCAAATAATATTAAGGTGAAATTTATAAAAGAGGGTAATACTTGTCTCAATGAATCATGTTACAAAATCATATGTTTTATTTATTTATTATTATGGAAACATTCAATTTTTGTAAAAAAAATATTGCTGGGCACAAGCCTTCTAACATAGAAGAAACACATGGGTCGAGTTTGGGCCATAAAGGAGGAAAGTGCCACGAAGGAGCACGAGATTAGAAATTTTGGTTGACCCATCCCTGGCTCGACAATGGCGAAAGTTGCTTTGTTTTCGTAAACGAAACCAGAGCGCTCAAACCCTTACGCCACCGAGCTCCTCTGCAAAAAATAATAATGCCGCAAAGTTTTTGTACCTTATAGTACAGTCGATAGCACATCAAGCGTAACAGTTTGACCTTGAGGCCACCCTTACTCCGTTCGTAATAGAGGCGGCTTTCGTAGTGCAACTGTTACACTTGATGTGCTGTCGTGTGTACAAGACATTTGTGAGTAGCAGACAAGTGCACGGCCCGGTAGGACAGCATAGGGTAAGCAGTTACCATAGCCTCAAGATTAGCTCACAGGGTGAAAATCAAAGGGCAAATTTACGTTGACTCGACAGCATAGGAGACAAGACCGAGACTGCCAAAAGAGGCAGGGCCAAATTACCACTATGATTTATTTTTAAGACGGAGTTATTACCCCTAATAGCTCTATCTTTAAAATAAGTCTAAAATGGCCATTGTAGGAACGTCCAATTATTTCACTGGCAGTCTGTCCTTTTCTGGTCAGATTGTGATGTGCGAGTAGCACTGAACTTAAATTGAACTAACAGAATCAAAGAATTCAAAGTGACTAAAGTTTCTAAATTCTTTAGAGTATCACCGAGATTTTTACTTCCTTTCTTCTACGACTCCTAGTTAACAACATGATTCAAAGAGAACCTCATCTAATTACATTACAGCATCTAGGCTTGTGCCGGCCCTAATCACAGGCATCTAAGGGCGAAGCCCTGAAGATGAGCTACCGCAGCCTACACCAAACATGCAATCAGTAGGTACAGAATAGTTACATCACTCTGATAGGGTTGGCACTTGCAAAAACAGGTGAAAATATTGTGTAACTATATTTGAGTTGAACTGTCAGCCTTTTTAGTATCCAATATTTAATAATTTATTTAACGCTTTATTGATAGAAAGAAATAACAAAATAATTATGATTATATTAATGTGTTAATAATGCTTGCAAAATTGGCGGCCTTATCGCTAAGAGCGATCTCTTCCAGACAACTTTAGGAAATAATCCAGGCAATATCATCATGCGAGTCTAGATTAACATCAAAGAGTGAGCTATTGGAAATTGGAAATTTTCACTTGGTGGTAGGCCCGTATGTAGAGTCGTCTAGGTAGGTTCTACCGCCTTTCTTATTTCAGCCGTGAAACAGTTCGCTGTATTTCGGATGGAAGGGAAAGGTAGCCAGTGTAATTACTGGGCATGGACGGCATTTTATCTTGGGCCTCAGGATGACAACGACGCATCTGCAATATCAAGTGATTTTTTCTTGTTTTTGCAGGTGTCTGTGGGCGGCGCTTGTTAGATCCCTTTCCCTGTTTAAAAATAATTTGACAGGTTGTTTTCTGCTACCCTTTTCCTATTTACATTGAGAGAAAGAGATATAACTAGATGCGTCATTAGAATTGGATGCATTATACAACAATAAATAGGTGATATTTTGGAAGCAGCCTTCTGTAGACGACCTTTTTTTGTACCAAATGCGCAAATAATTACTAAAGTAAATCTATAAAATATATTGAAAATGGTACTTTTTTACAATTTAAATTTCCGCTGTTCATCCCTAGTTCCATCTTGTACCCGGGGTCACTGACCTGCGTCACAAACTTGAAACTGGTATGTTATGTTGTATTAAAAAGCGCAAGCGCAAGCTTATGAGTCTAGTTCCGTGTTTTAGAGCCCACATCTGATATTCTACGTACGTCGCCTCGTTATCTGCCCGTAAATAACCCTGTTCACGTTTCTCATAATATTAAGTAGTGCAACGAAATTGTCGGATAATTCTGGTTTTGTTTACCTTGCTACGCTCTTATTCTGACATATTTATAAAACTCTGCGTGGACACATTATTTTAAATTTTGTCTTTATCTGAATGTACTACTGACTACATTACGGGTAGACATTTGATTAACTATTTTTTAAATGATTCACAATAAAATTAAATAAAACCATAACGTATGCATTCTTAAAAAAATGGAAAATAAAAAAATATATTTTTTTATTTGAATTAAGTTTTGACAGTTTAAGACAGTAAAATGTTTTCCGGTGTATGTTCTAGCCTAGACCACTTAAGTAGTTAGTATCTACATACATAAGTATGTCTGACACTTAATATCGTGAATATAAAGCTGCTAAAAATGATTCCGCCGCAACAGCCAATAACGACAGCTTCATAAAATACATAAAAACACAAATCTGAAAACTAATCTAAGTTGCACTTTTAGTATACATTAACTGCGAACGGAACACACGTTCGACGTGTAATCTTACGTGCTCATAACGTGGAAATCGATCAAGAAAACACCTAACTCAGAATCTAATCAAAGAGCGTGTAATTATTAGAAGGGCGCACGGAATCCACAATGATGTAAATGCCTAACAACATTCTCCGGCTGATTGTATCCTATTTAGTCGGGATGAAACGAGCAACCTAATCCTGGTAATGGTTTCATAAAATCCGGCCGATTCGTCACAATGAGCTTCGTTATTAGTCGGGGGCCCTTCCGCGTGGTAATCGGGAACCATAATAAAATATGACTGGCAATTGGCCATAGATTGAATAAATTAAGAATGGGCAAGCCATTGATAAGCGTACTGTGTTATTACGTGTCGTAAAATTGAATATCTACTTAAGCGGTGCACGTGATTTAACACGGCTAACATTGCGAGTGTTTTCGTATTTTGCGTTCATCATTTTAGTTCCATTAGGTCTTGTCAGCTAGTTTCTTTGCTAACTTGACAGTGTACCTTTAAATTGATTAACACTGGGCTCATCATCCACCACTTGCAAATCTACCAATCCATCTTATCTTATCACGGAGCCACGATAACGTCACGGTGCACTTCTACCCTTCTGGATCTTTAGTGCCTCTCCTGCTTCTACTCTTTCTGTGCTCCGAATAAAGCTGCAATAAAGCCTTACAATATCTATAGACAGAAAGAGCCTGTAGTCTTTTGGCTTTGGATATGTAATTCCTAGAAGACATCACACCGATATAAAAGATGTTCCCTTGATTCCTGGCTTTCACCACACGCTCAGCAAAGTTGTTCTGGGGAGAGCTGGATTTTGTGTAGCATCTGGCATGTGATCAGTGGCAAAATGCCATGTGAGCGCTTCAACCAAGAAGCGAACCTGTGTCCTACTGTTTGCATAGATATGATTTCTCCATCATAATTCTTCCCCCCGGACGAATTTGAAGAATATAAGCCATAGTATTTTTTGCCATTCATCCTCGTGGCAGTTTTTATTTGTAATGCCACCAGAGGTTACCTGTGCAACCTATAAAGGGACAAGTCCCTTTGCTGCTGCAGAAACAGCGTTCATTTAAGAAAAGCCGATCGTAGTACTTATACATAGCGAAATGAAATGTAAATCGAACAGTGTGTAACGAACTGTGTATCCAGTTTGTGACTATCTATCATAATCTTTGACCGGCTTCCATCCAACCGTAATTACACTAGTGAGCAGTTGATGGGATTATAAATTAACAAAACCAAAAAAGGAGTATCGTGCGCATCAGACGCGTCGTCCTGCGCGCGCGCCGCCCAAACGGTGTCCATTACTGAATTTGCATTTAAGTTTTACGATCAGACAAGAAGCTGAAAGGAAAATCGCATGGGAACCTTATATGTGTGGCCAGCAATTCACTTTCGTTTGACATACGGCGATATAGATGTGAAGTCATTTAATGCTTCGTAATATACCTACATTGTTCGATCAATTTATATGCAACGATTCGTGTGCCGTCCGCGTCTTAGACGCCGCAAAATTTTAAACCAAGTTCAACCGTAGCTGATTGCATTAAGTTTTTTATTTCCAACAGCAGTGTCTCAATATGGGTCGCTTCTGTATATGGTTTATGACATTACTTATTATGAAAGGTCACTATTTAAATTTTCTTGTTTTGATAGCTTAACGGTGCACTATTGTTTAAATTATAAGTTGACTTGATGTTGTTTATTGGTAGAATAGAATAAGTTTATGGATAACTGTAATCTATCAAAACAAGAAATCTACAGACATTGCATTGAATGCATTGCACTCCAGCTCCAGACACAGATTTACAAGCTTAAATAAGGAGTTTTTTTATGCATTAAGTTAAACAAGCATACGCCCTGATGGTTATTAATTACCACAAATTGCACAATGACTACCTTGTAAAATTAAGAGGAAGTGTTTTGTTTGTTGACAGCATAACACTCCCAGATTAAGATGTGTCTTGTGAGCCGGTGCAAGGTGCAACAAGTTGCCTATCCGGTTAAAATGAAAAAGAAACGTATTGATACCATACTAGTATAGGAGACAAGTTGCTTAGTTTTGTTGATGTCAACCTTTTTATCTACTGTAAGGTAGAGGCGTTTCCCCGTAGAGGCGCTCGAAATTATAGTCAAACTACGAGAACAATTTGGCATATCTCCGAAGAATGGCCAGTGATGTTCATAATCGCTTTGTTGTAAATCAAAAGTGAGTATATATTACGCTACAGTTACGTAAGAAATAAATCCTTCTGTCGCCGTATACTCTTTGAGGTAATTTTTTGCGATTGCCTCACCACGTATCGTGCGGTTAGATCGACTAGGCCGAAGGATCGTGTTCCTTGTCCGTGAGCAGTTTTTATTTTTTAAAACTTGTGGTCACCGGAGGAAGTTTTGTACATAACGCGAACCTCTTTAACGTAAGAGCCTCTCCTGTGGTTTTGGATATGGATTACGGTTCCCATGTCTCCGGTCGTTAGAGACGAGGTCCTTAGGGTTCTCTAGCAGTCTAAAGAAACCTTCACCATGAAGCAATATTTTTGCTTCAATTTCAGACTTAAATTGACCGAAGTCACATTTTAGATCATCCATTTTCTAAATGATTTACTTCAACCAATCAAACTCCTTCCAATTGCATATCATTTTTAGCACACAGTTCTAAGATCAAAATAACGGAAGACTACAGGTTCGCTTCATAACTACAGACTTCACAAACTAACTGTCCCCAACACAACTTATGAACGGTGAAGGCCAGGATTCAATGGAACATTCTGCCCTATGGCTGCAACCAGAATGTTGAGTCTCTTGGGATTGATCTGTCCATAGCCTAGACTATGGCTCTTCCTGTCCCAAAATGCAGTGAAGCTAACGGTAGCACAGGAAGAGAAAAAGTAGGAGGCTAAAATATGGTTGAATAGTGTAATTTTTGCGAGATCGTCATTTTACGTTGGTACTTTTAGTGCTACATGTGGCCTTAGGTTGTTGTATCCAACGCCAAGAAAGTCCACAGCTTTTGATTCAACGGAACTCTAAATATGATAGCATATTGTCATTTTTGCAAGCTAATCATCTGACTTTGATACTTTTGGTGCTACAAGTGGCTATAGGTTATTGTATCCATTGTCATAAGATTTGAAAGCTTTTGGTTCGACGGAACCCCACTAAACATTAAGCGCAACACACTTGCTCGACTTTAATGTGAAGATCAGCAGAGTTTTTTCAATGCGCATACTTGAATCCAGAATAAAGTTTTATCCTTCGTCGAATCAATTATTACGTGTAAAAACTACATTTTAAAACTCGATATGAATTCGCGTGGGCTATGGGAGGTTATTGGATTTGCGTCTACATATTAGGTTCTGATCGTTGTAACTGTGGGTGAGTTTTTTATTCATTCGATTAGTTACGTCAGCCATTCATTCAACTTTGATGTCGGTGTTAATAGTGCGTTAGGCTTGAACCATTCAAATGTTATTTTAAAGTTTACACTTCAACGAACCGCATCCACATCGCATTAATTATTATATGACAGCATTGTTGCTGATTCTGTAATACTTTTTTTATTCAAATGGGTTTGCTCTTGGCTCTTGCTCCGGGGGGTCAACGTACGGCACGGGGGGTGAGCTAACCCAAAAGCTACTTATTTAATCTTGCTTTGAAGGAACTCAGATTATATACAGTAGGGAAGACCAAGGTTGGCAGTGCATTCCACTCTCTGTCCGTGCGCATTACAAAAGATGCAGAAAAGAGCTTAGTGGGTATATTTGGTATATCAACTAGGCGTGGGTGGTAGCTCGCTGAACGTAGGTATTCCTCTGCTGAAATGAGATAGGCTTGGTAAGATCATGAAGCTCCTGACCACACTTCCATTTAAAAAAGTATTATTCTAATCGAAAGGCAGAAGTCATCTGACGTTTCTAAAAAAGTATTATGTTCTTTTCTTGTTGTATTTCAGTTACAAGGAGGCACTGATCTTAAATTTATAGCAGCGTTATTATAAAAAAACACGAATCTAAGGAGTTAATGTCCGCTACGGTCTTCTCACAATTGAATTCTCCTTTCATCGCACTATTATGTGATCCTTTTCTTATATGACTGTATCAAATCTACGGCTCTATTAAATATGCCACAACTTATTCAAGTCGGAAATTAATTGATGCACTTAATTAAACCTATTCTCTTAAAACTGCTTGTTCATTAACACGGCACTAGCATATCACACAAAACCGCTACAGTTGATCTATAGTCTCCGATGATAAATGGTAAGCTGGGGTTAGCAGCGCAGGGGCGTGCGTGCGCGCAGGTCACGCACCGTTGTTCGTGATCTTCATCGCGAACAATATTTGTTTAATATTGAATGGCGGAATGATAATAAAGATACCTACCGCTAATAGTTTACTCACGGCTTTTATTTTGAGTGATAATAAACAAACTCGGATGATAAACAAAATCATGTGTCTCTCCTATGTAGGAAGACCTGTACCCAGCGATGGGACGTACAGGTGATGATGATGAAAAATAAAATATAACAACTCAAAAAATTGTGTTTGAAAAAACTTAATATGTGACATCTACTCGTCTAGAATGTAAAAAAAGATCTCAATGAAGTGAGCAATATGAAACATGTTAAACCAATCAATCTAATCCACAGACGACCAAGATAATTATTACAATGCTTGATTTGAACGCAGCTAATATAATATTTTCATGACATTGACAATTGTGTAAAAATGAAATAAATAAATCCAAATCATATTTCAAGTTGGTTGTATTATCTCTACTCTACACAAAATAAACTAGATTGGAAAGTCCACAATACATAAAGAATTGAAAGGTAAAGCAAGTACCCACTTGCGTTCACAGTTGCATTATGCCATCAGCACCACTTACTGCACGATTAATAATATAAATGGCGATTATCTGCCCGGGTGTTTCAAACAATCGGCGCACGATTCACGCGCAAGGTGACGCGGCGCGTGCGCACTGCAAATTGTGCGTGTTGAATGCACACCGGGACTTAGCTTACGCTCCAGTTCTACGTGCCAGAACGATTTGTTGTTCTACGGTAATGAGGATTATTCAAACATGAATAGTAATTTAAAGAACTGTAGTGAAATTTCAATAACAGCAAAAAGTAGTTATTTTATGTTAACGTCATTATGTCTAGGCAGACGACATGACGCATGCTATTACGCCTGTTACTTGCATTTTGCTTTATGAATGGTTGAAGAACGCATACAAAAGATACTAGTTTATTAAATAATTCTACGTGACATATTCTTTTATAACCATGAGATGGTCGTCAAAGTGATGGAATTGTTCAACCCTTTTTTCTCGTCGTCCTATCACGTTTTCGGGCCCTCACGACCCGTGCCTATCCGATATCATCTAATGGACATTCCTAACCGCATCCGGATGGGGCACTTTTCAACAGCATGACGGACAGTCATTTAGTTGATATCTTGACGTAGTAAGGAATAAACGGTAAGCGGTTTGTTCTTGGAACGAATTCAAGGAGGCATTGAAAGTAAAATTAACCAGAAAGACCATAACACCGATTACCATCTCCGAAAATTATAACCACCAACAACCAATTAGATTTGGTCGTATTCTTTTTTCGTATAGTCATTATAAACTTTGTTGCATTCATTAAGACTAAAATATTTCTTATTGGAACTTGTTATCTCTGATACAGGTTTCAAATAAACGTCCAACTCAATATTCCCAATTACTCGGGCACGAATGAAACGAACAGGACAATAAATTCATGTCCCGACCCGTTTCCCAAATGTACCCAGCCGGGAGCGAGCCCAAATCGGGGCCCATCTCATTTTTTACTTCGCCCTTTTAAACAAAAAACCAAAATGTTTTACCGACCAACATTTTTATTTTTTCCTGCATCTTGCTGCTTGCGACGCGGTCCAGTACGCAGATAATAATAGAAACAACGATTCAATTGAACATCAACTCAAGGGTTGAGGTTTAGTTGAGGGTTAAATTGAAAGGTTTGATTGGTTTTGGGGTGAAGTCGAATTTTGATTATTTTTTAAAATAGGTTCTGATCTTTCAGTAGCATGTGTTTTGGTGATAGTTTTATCAAATTGATTCAACTTGTCGAGGACAGTAAGAAGTACAGAAATATTCGATTTATGCAAATTTGGTATAACAAAATTTACAGCAGCAATGGAAATGCTCCAGGATACTATAAACTTTGCTTTTATTATTAAAAATTCGTAAAATTTTCGTAAACCCAGGAAATATCATGTAATTTGATATTTCTGAATAATTAGATTCAATAATCTCTATACCAAATAAAATCATGAGTAAATCTAAGTATAGTAAATAAAATCTTTGGAGCTTCATTAGAATCAAATTTTGTTTACAATAGTTACCTTTGGAATCCAAATTAAGAAGGATATCAAAATCAAACATAATAAATGGGACCAATCTCCTTTTTTAATGTCTCTCTGTATCTGACTTTCTGTTGATTGATAGCTTGGCTCTTGCCCCTGCCGGCTCATCTCTAATGGATTTCTGACGTTGATTTAATAAAAACCCTTCATTACAGCATCAGATTTAGTCTCTGCTTGGATGAAGGAGGATAAGGGACAACATGGTAATTAGTCGGAACTGGTAACGTTCCGGAGCCAGTAATTAACGCCATCACAGTAGAAAGCACTTTCTCATCTGATACTACTCAAAGTGTAAAGCACCGACGTGTCGGCGCCTCACGGCGCCTCACGGCGCCTCTTGCACTTTGTGACGTAGCCGCTTCGTCAAAAAAAACGCCATGTTTTCCGAATCCCTCATTTATCAGGACCACCTCGCGTTTCGAAGACTCATTTTCAATAAAAACCCCACGCCCCAAGGTCAACGTACATCGCATTTAGAAGAGGCTGCCCGCAACCTGCAATCACTCACGAATACACAAGATGAGAACCGTCAGCGGCCATTTTGAAAATATTACCACGCAACCTGCGCCGTTTTGTTCATTGTACATGCATAAAAATTGCAGTGCTTTGTCAGTTTTTGAAGGGCAGATCCGGGAGGGTTAGCCTTATTAACATCCAAAGATTTCGTTTGTGTTGCTTCATTTTTGCGGCTACCGGAATGATGGGGTACTCTCGCAATTTGTTCAATCACGTTAAATGCATTTTGAATAAACCTCTTTTAGCTTTTGGTGCCTTTTTCATTTACATACTTTAACGCGCTATTAACAAGAGCATTATAACGAGTAAACTCGAGTTAATTACGGGTTAATTCTTTCCATTAAATGGGAAATAATATTTGGTGACCGTCGACCGTCAAAGGTTTCTCGTTCGTTTTATTGTGCTTTCCGTTATTCTGTCAACATGACGTTTAGAAATAACACCGAGTGTGTACGCTTAAGTGGTGAATCGAGTAATACCTGCTTGTGTTCGCTTAGCCGAAATCTTTGACAAACACAAATAAAACGTAACTGTCTTTGGGAACATTCTTTTCTCAACATGTGTGACAAGATAACAAAACTCAAACTATAAAGATCGCATAGCTGCAATTTAGTTATCTCAAAATCCAGTAATAGAAATTACGGAAACCTTTATATAATATACTTAAATATGTTATATTATTTATTATCATAACATAACAATGTTCTGTATAAATTACGGCAGATGACTTAACACCAATAACATCTGACGGGAAGCTATAAGAAGAGTCCAAATGCGAAAACAGTTCTAGACGCCTCCATCTTGCCAGCCTTTTCACGCCTCTTTTGAAGGAAGGAACCCACGTTATAAAAAGGAGGGAACACAATGCCTGTAAAGAATCTTAAGTTTTAGAACTAGAAGAGAAACAAGTTACTAAATTTATTTTTGCAAGCGTGCACCTTAGTAGAAAGGGTAAAGGTGGGAATTGAACTAATGAAATGAATGTGAACCAAAAATTCTAAATAGGAGAAGGAAAAACGTAGGGAATTGTTGTTTGTTATTTACAGTGAAACCAAAAGAAATGCCGTAGTTTTCGAATAAACTTGAACACTGAATGAACTTACGAAAAACCAGTTCCAACTGACTCACGATACTCCGACATTTGACAGTTGCTCTAATCGTCGTAATTCACATAATTACACGACGCCTTATCACCAAACAATAGAGAAAACTTTTTAATCAATCACATGAGGTAACGGACGGCTGTTGTTAGTTTTGCGCAAGCGTAGCGTAATCTCGCCAGTCAAGATTAGACTAGAATTGTCAAAATTGACAGCTTCTTTCTCTTCTGAAGCAAAGATTCGCTTCAGTATACTTCTTGTTAGACTGGATGTGATTTAATAGTCCAAAATGCCAATTTAATAGTTTTCTTGTCAAAGCTATCTGTTCTTTGGACTGACCTTAATTAATTTTACTAGGTAGGTGGTAGGCTCGTATGAAGGGTGGTCTGGGTAGGTACCACCGCCTTTCGTATTACAGCCGTGAAACAGTTCGCTGTGTTTCGGATTGAAGGGAAAGGTAGCCAGTGTAATTACTGGGCATGGACGGCATTTCAGCTTAGGCCTCAGGATGACAACCCACTTGCAATATCAAGTGATTTTACCTTGTTATTGCAGGTGTCTATAGGCGGCGGTAACCGCTTATCATCAGGTGGGCCGTCAGCTTGTTTGTCATCTAGTAGTATAAAAGAATTTAGGGTCATTATTCCATTAGTCCTCGGAATAATCGTACTAACAACGGTTTTCCATGGCGGAAAACCGTTGTTAGTACGATGGTCTACATGGTCTACCTACACCCCTTACCAGCTCGCCGGCACCAGCCAGCGGCGTCGATTTAGTGGTGTTTTCCGTAACTACAGAAATCTATGTATTCCGCCTTATTATAAAACCTGGACTAAAGTTAAATTAAATAAACCTGTGTTATATTTTTGTTAATGTCAGTATTAAATTATAAGCATATTTAAAAAAAATGGTTTGCAGTGATATCTCTTGTTTTTATGGTCCAAGAGTAATATGAACAGTCCGGTTGTAATTGTTTTATATCTAAGTCTTTTGTGAAAATGTAGTTGAGAATGTTAGATGTAATTTATGTTTATTCAGCTTGCTTACGCTGTCTTCTCTATAATCTTTGTGTATTAACTAACAGGGGAAACTGTTATTTGATAATGTATCACAAATTGTTTTAATTTAAAAGTACTGTAAAAGCTGTAGTTTCCTTAATAAAGAGAAAAAAAAAACAAAAACAAAAATAAGACAGCCAGTTTTAAACTGACTTTCTTTAGTTAATATATTTCTTGTGATAGTTGTAAGATTGTGTTTTTTTGACGATTTAAAAGTGCTTCTTTGAGGCCTATTTACATAAAATATTTTTTCTTTGTAATTAAAATATAATAAAACTAGAAAAATTTCACGTCCGGAGGCAGGCTGAAATTTTTCTAGTTTTATTATATTTTAATTATTAAGTAATTTTTCAAACATTTATAGTAATGTTAAAAATTTAAAATCAAAAATTAAGAATATTTGAAAGCACTGCCCCAACTTAACCGAATCGTAGGTATTTGTAAAAATACTCGTTTCGGATGTTGAAATAGAATATTTCGACATTGTAGGGTGGACGTTAGCTCATAAACGCAAAATACAGATAGACTAGAGGAATTTCACAGGGATATTCCAAGTCCTGGGTGGCTCAGTGGTCAGAGCAGTCGCCCGGATTGCGAAAGGTCGCCGGTTCGATTCCTGCCTCAGGACGTGAAATTTTTCTTGTTTTATTATATTTTAATTATTAAGTAATTTTTCAAACATATATGGTTTTTATAGTAATGTTAAAATCAAAAATTAAGAATATTTTTTCACAAAGTAAGTCACAAATCGTGGAAATTTATAGCTTCTTTTCGATGAAGTTTTCTTACTGGAATTTTGATCGATTTTGATATTTCAGAGTGTGAGTTAGTGAGTTGTGATGGTAATTTTTCAATCAAGTCATCAATAAAGTTCTTTTCAAATTACTTTTGCAAGCCAAATCGTGTTCGCTTAAAATCATTACAACAAGATTATTTGGTTATGTTTTACCAACGCCATCGCCGCGGGCACCGAGCTAACGTTAATTAATTCCGTTATTTGTCTTAATAAATTCTCGTGATAGCGCGTCATTACGTCACTCAATATTATAAAACAATCACTGGTTAAATAAAACCCACATTAGAGTGGAGAAGCCTAGACAGACACAGACAATCAATCATGCGCAGGCGCACACACGTGCGTTTGGCAAAGATTGACATTTGCGGCGTTGCGTCACTGACAGGGAATGATGAAAACTTGTAACTTCGGTCCTGGTTGAACACGCCTTGCCTTCAGACATTGTTTTCGTGCTCCATAAATAATAGATAAATTATACCTCTAAAGATGTTGCGAAACGAAACTGTGTTTAATTTTCTTCATTGGTAAAGTGCTCTGTCGTCGGTTCTGCTGTACCTTCAGTGCCTTTTCTGTGAGTTTTGCGTTTGCTGAAACGCTGATACTACGCCTGTCTTACAGCAGAGGGACTCATCTTCTATGCTGTCAAAGTATTGATATTTATAAAGCAGGCCACACTCTAATTCTAAATTTAAGTACAGTATATCTCTTTCTCGCAATATGTAATAGGAAAAAGATAGCAGGAATTCGTCTAGAGCTGTCAATTTTTAGATAGATTTCAAGGAAACCATAGACAATTTTAGACGGCATGTACGGAGGTGCCTCCTAAACAACGCATTTTATCACGTTCAATAAGGTCGAAAATTGAACGCACGCTTCCTAAATGTCAAATTATATGACAGCTATCCTTTTCGTAATCATTTTGAGAGAAAGAAATGCACTGAACGTAAATTTAGACTTAGCATGTGTTCTCCAGAATTAATAGGGCCAGTGTCGCAATTAAAACTTGTGTATTGTAATTAGGTGTGTTGAAAGCGACTTGTAAACGTTGTCTATGTCTAAGGTAGTCCGAATTTCTCGGAGGTCGATGACGCTCCATGCAATCGTGATTAATTGGTAGTGCGAGTGTCATGTTGAAGGCTAGGTATCGGTTTAACACCATGCCAGAAATCGTATCGTATGCAATCTGATAATGAGCTTGTAGTTATTCTAGCTGCTCTCATTTGATTGGTTGGATACCTACCTACTAGAAAACGCATGGTGCGAAGCGTGCTTTACTCAGTACGGCTATCGACTGCTACGTGACTCAGAAAGAGGATAGTTCGAAATATTGCGAAATCATGTTGTTAAGGGATATTTTTCCATGTTTCAATTCAAATTCTTACTAGAATTAACTTAAAAAGTATTATTAGTATAAACCTAAGTCTAAGATCTGAGCAATAAATAAATCCTTTCGGAAATGTAATCATATACTTACATGAATCAGTAAAAGTATTGTTCACTTTTGTCGACTAATAAACGTAAGTAGGTACTTTCATAATAAAAGTTATTTTCGGATATGACGTACGTGCGGGCTGGTGACATAGGTAATCGTCATGTTACCCATGTTGATAATCAGCTCAGTGGTGACAACGAGAGGAATCCCTTCCTTATGCCTTCCTTCCTGTGGTTAGCCATTACGGAAGCCATCATTTCGTGGCTTATTTCACTAATGATTCTCACAAAACCCAGTTCTTACACTACTTATATCCGACATTGGAGTGGGTGCAGCTTTCTTGCAATATTTTATTAACCGAATTAATCGTATTTATATTACTTTCATTTAATTATTGTTTTATAATTACCTAACGATTCTTTTTATTGTTTCAGGTTGGTTCCTTCAACGGCTGTTGCATGTATGTAATAAACAATAATTATATCGACTGCTGCATAACAGTTGTATGTAAATTATTATCAACATATATTGATTTATGTTGCCAGTCACTTGTATGTTATGTTTGAAATGGCTTTTCCTCATACAATTATTTCGTCATATTTGTTACGATAACTATTGTTTGTGCAATGGCCGCGTGGTCAATAAATTGACTCTTTTCTGTGTCAAAAGAAACTGAGAAGTCTTCGCAATTGCATTTATTAGGACCAATAAGAAATAGGATGGGACATATGATATCTCGTGCACTTTGTTTCGGCTGAGACACAGAGGGATGGAGACTACTGTCTTATAAACGTAAGGAAAAGGCAACATAGTAGTAGGCAAAATATAATTTTAAAATAATCAAGTTGCAAGATTACCAGAACAAACCTAGTTACATTCATAAGTACTTTGCATGTTAGTTAAATTAATAGCAGTCTCTAAAATAAGGGAGTCTAAAATCAGTGTATTCAAATTAGGATGTCTCAAATTAGTGATTCCCAAAAGAGAGAGACTCAAATAAGTGTTTCTCAAACAAATAAGGAAGTCTCAATTTAGTGATTCCCAAACAAGGAAGTCTCAAATGAGTTCGTCTTGTAAATGGGTGATCAACGTCACAGGAGATCGTTACCGAAACGTAAGCTGTGGAGCCCAGGAATTATGTATAAAAAACTTTTTCTCTGTTTATTACACTCAACCAACGTAAAACACAAGTTACTGTCAGGCGCTCTCTATGTTCGCCTACCAGTTGCCACTCCAATTAATCCAAATAAAAAGTGTTCCGAAATTGGTATTTACAACCGTCACGCAATCATTCCCGCTACTAGCCAGTAATTATATCATCAAGTTGAATTTATGTTAGTCAGTATATGAAAATATTACACAAAAAGTTTTCACTCGCGCTTAATAATTTTAATCTATCCTTCTGGTAATGATGGTGTGAAGCGATCACTTGGCCATTTAACGATATTTAGATTTGGACAGCACCGTTATCTCTAAGTTTTCGATCTAACAAGCTGGGCTGGAATGTTAAACGGAGTACTGTCAACAGCAGAAATAGGCGATCAAAAAAAAGATAAACTCTAATAATTTAAAAAGAAGTAGCTAGTTCTTTAGTGTGGTAGAGTAGCTTATTGTTTGGTACCATCAAAGAATTAGCCACCCTACCACACTAAAGATCATTTGTCAAGAAAGTCGGCAACTACCGCTTATTTTTGGGGTATCATCGACCAATAGAATTTAAGGGTGTCTCTGAAACATTTTTGTCTATTGAAAACCATGGAAAAATAACAAACAAAAAGGCATTACTTATTTTTTGTCAAAAATTGTCTTTGCGACCAGTGTTTTTTGAAAACTATGGAAAGCAATGCTTATTGCCTTTACAAAAAAATAAGGGTATCCGATTGGTCAGTCATTTAAGTCCTGTAAAGTAGCCAGTTTCAACTTTCAAGCGAAAATGTTTTGCAATTGGCTCTTTACATTACTCTATAGCATTATTTCAAGACCTTTAATGTAAAACGTTTTTCCGGATTTCGCTCCCGTTTGATTTGATAGTAAGTAGTTTTATAGCGACGGTGAACGACCAACTTACGAACATAACTAAGAGTTCAGAATAGAACTGACATATTCAGTGTTCCGGTAACCAGAACTGCTGTAAAGTTGCCGAAACGTCGAGCTAATAAATTAAGCGCGAGTTAATCGAATTTATAGAAAACAAACGGGCGTCCGTTATGCAATTTCTAAGTTTGATAATTGGCATTTAACAAGTAAATTTGCTAGTTTCTAAATTTGTATAATGATCATCTAATTTTGACGCTGACAGTACAGTAAACTCGCTGTATGTGTAGTCATGAGATGAAAACTTTGCACTTAGGCCTAATAATTAAGATTTATTCATACCTATTGGAAGTAGTAAAACTTAGTTTATTGTAGACATCGTCAAACAAAGCATATTAATAAGTAGTTCTCTGTATTTTTTTTGGTAATTAAGGTGGTTCCCCTAGCAAACGACATTTTACTCCATAGGTACTCCCGGCACTCCCGGTCTCTCTGGCAACAAGAATTCAAACGTATTTATTTAAGAAAAGTGTGTAGTGCTCGCGAAAATATAAGACAGTACTATTATAAAGTTATTTAAAAAGAGAACATAGACTGCTAAATACAAGGTTTTGAAACGGAAAGCTTTATGTGTCGCCACGCCATATTTTACCTATGTTTAAAATATGTTAAATCATAGATTATTAATAAAATCGATTTAAGTAAGTAGACTTATTTTGTTTCTCTTGCTCGTATACAAAATGCATAAGACAAAACATAATTTATTATAACAGTGATACAACTAAAATAGGTTTATTGAGCGTTAAGATAAGGCGCAATTGTTTTGCGCCAATCAAACAGGCCGTAACTGTAAATAATTTGACGGGCCAATTCTCATCATAACAATAATGTGTGTTGAATAAAAACTACTTAATAAATACTAACGTGTCTAAGAGATTCGTTCGTATTGCAATGTGCCGAGCAAAAAGTCGTTCTTGCTTTTTGCGGTGATGTGTTTTGGTCCCGGATGGCCGAGGCTTGATGAGAGAGTAGAAATAAAATGAGAATAACGAATAATTATATCGAATCGGAATATCGAAATATCTTATTGGTCCTTTTTATTTTAAAAATAAACAGGTAGCAGGTTACAACATTTTTAGCGGCCAATTTATTTGATTTTTAGTAAATAATTAATATTGGTGAGAGATTGCATCAATTGAATTTTAAGTACCTAAACGTTAAAAAGCTGTTCTATTACCACTAAAATTTCGACTTTGTACAATATCCTAGCGTTGCAAACTATAAAGTAGAGCACATTAGTTTCAGTCGATTGGGAGCTGCTTTATTTTATATATTTTTTTATTTATTTAACAGGATACGTCATAAGATAGATACGGAAAAAAACACTGAAATAAACCTACGTATGCGCTAGATTGCAGCTGCAGCACAAAAACATGTGGCACTGCCTAGACTGGTGTTATAAAATTTTACATTATAATTGGAAGACTCCATACAGACCAGCTAAAACTGTCAACCAATAGAACCCTTAATTATTTTGAGATACTATGAGTTGCATTTTGATTTTTTTAAAGAGCCAACTAGAATCGTATTTCGGCGAGTAGGTGTCTGTATCACTAAAAAGTACCGTTTAAACGTTTCCAGTTATGCACTCTCCCAGTGATTAAGTTTCTAGTTTACCTACGCTTACAGAGTTACACGTTTTCCAGTAAAGTGTCCTTTCGTTAATTATATTATATTCATTCACTAATGCACTCCCCTACTACATCTACTACCTACACTACCCTCCGTTACTACAGCGGGCGGGTAGGGAGAGTAGTGAGAGTGATGCGCAGAGACAGAGCGGCCGCGGGAAGAACTAGCAATAACAGAAATTTTTGTAGAGAGCCGAGTAGTATCGTACTCAGGCGAGTAGTACTAATTACTAAAACTACCGTTTACACGTTTCCACTAATATCTAGATAAAATACTAATACTAAACTCACACAATGACTAGATAAAATAAACGGGCTCTTTAGACAAATGTTAGTAGTCGGCCGTCGTCGCCGCGTCTCGTTGCAAATAAGAAATGTATAAATATTTCGTTGCGTTAACTGTGAGGGATGATAGCTCAATAACAATGCAACTCATAGTAACTCAAAATAATTAAGGGTTCTCCATTGGTTGACAGTTTTATCCTGTCCGTTTTTGACTGTCACAACCAAATATAGATCCTTCAATTATTCTTGCGTGCAACACTGTGTATAAACAAGCGCAAATCATCAATTTTTTGTCGAGCGTCCGCGAATCACGCATGACACATATCGATTAAATCACTCTCATACGTTGATCGATGCGTCCGATCGAGTGCTCGGTACCAGGGGTAATTTTCACCAGCCACGGAGATAAATCTTAACAATCGACGACTAATTAATTCTGATCGATGCAGTCGCCCAACAATGCGCGATGGCGTCGATTTGACAAATCGCCTTGCTGTGATACATCGATTCATTGATACATTTATCGATTTAGTGTTGGGCGGTCGGTGCGAGTATTTGTGTAACTTGTTATTTTACATTTATAATACAAATATGTTTATATTTTATCTGAATTTTCTGATATTTTATAGTGGTTTGTAATTATTATCCGATTGAAAAATTCATGAAAGTTACACAAAAAACTGCTAAAAATAATATGTGCTTTTGTTTGCCATGTTTTGTTTGTATTGCACAAAAGATTTTATTGGTTTCTGGTAATATGTGTATACCCACCATAAGAAAAAGCTAACAGAATGTTAAGACAGAGTTCAAAATTCAAAATAAATTAGTTAGTAAATAGGCAGTAACAATGAACAAAACGATTTTTTTTTTATACAACTAGATGACAAACAAGCTGACGGCCCACCTGGTGGTAAGCGGTTACCGCCGCCTATAGACACCTGCAATGACAAGGAAAAGCACTTGATATTGCAGGTGTGTTGTCATCCTGAGGCCTAAGATGAAATGCCGTCCATGCCCAGTAATTACACTTACGATATAGATAAAGATAAAAATATTTATCTAGACCTCCAGAGGTATGACGCCGCGCGTCCGCGTCCGCTTATTATGCCTTTTACTCCTCTTTTGAAGGAACCCATATCATACCTAGTGCTCCGGTGGCGTAGTGGTAATCGCGTCTGGCCGGACATCAGGAGACGCAGGTTCGAGTCAGGCCTCTAGCATACTTTTTTTCATCGTTGTCTTTCTTTATTTGTAATTGTTACAATAATGAAGACGTACGCAGCAAAAAATATTAAAATGTGAATTTAAACGATTAATACTTAAATATGCATGTGCAGTCAACGAGACCCCACCTCAGCATAGAGGTTCTGCGACGCTATAAAAACGTCGCGCTGTTATTGATAGTGCCTTGTGACGTACGAAACATTATATAATTTAGGTAATATAGGTACACATTTCATCACATCGGCGCATCATACTTAAGCACATAATTTAATACAATTTTAGACACACTTAAAAACAAGCAATTAACTAATGGCTATATGATTTGTTGTAATTAGTATTTTGTATTATTTAAAAATGATTGTTTTCACTACATTTACTCAACAATGGTCTTAAACTATCCAGAAAATTACAAAAAATTTGATAATGCCAATTTTCCACAAAAAACTTCATACTAAACGGCAATTTCATACTTATAGACTGAATATTATTGTTATTATAAGAATAACAGCTTCGTTATTATCAAATTACAATAAAAAGTAACAACTCAAAAACACATCACTAGACATCGGCGTTTTCTAATCAATTCACCTCGCTACGACCTTAGTTGCGTAACTTTTATCCAGAATTACAGATGATTACAATTACTTACACCCAGACATCACACTGGTATTAGATTATTACTTGTGGAGTTCCGATAGTGTAATGATGATTATATCACTCAAATTTACACTTTTATTCACTGTAATCGAATTAGTGTAACGTCCAATAGAGAAGGGAAACATTCACAATTGGTGAATGGTCTTGATACTTAGGTCATTAAGAAAGTTTTTGTGGCTCCGTGACTTTGATATCTCAATATTTAAGTTACTTTAAATAGTTAATCTAAGCAATCAAATAGCAAATGCAACTCATAAATTGGAATAATAAATTTCAGAAACTTTGAATACATTTTATAAAGTAAATAATATTTTTTAGGTTCTTGTTTACCATATTTTAGATATAAAAAAAAGTACGCAATTTATTGCATTAATGCAAATAAAATAATTTATATTCATTCAGGTTCATTACTATAATATAAGCATCTAAGTAGCTCTACCTACGCCCCATTGACATAATACTGACCAATCACAACACAGCACAATACACTTCCAAAATACTCTATCGTTAAACGTTAACGAACCATTCCACTCACTCTCACTTCACAACAAGAAAAACAAATAATTTAAAAATCTGATTATGAAGAGTGTGAAAATTAGTGCACAATAGGTCGTAAGTCAGAGCAGTGGCACAGTTACACGATGTGGCTTTTTACTGCGTTTTACTTATAACCTGTCCGTTGTGAAGCCGATGTAATTATTTTAATATGCGCAAGAACACGGCGGCACTTTCACTTCGTATTTGCATTTCTACTTGTAAACTGTCGCTGAGCCTAGTTTTTGCATTATCAGACAATGCTGGAAGCCCGATAGTAGAATGGTCATAACTTACAATTGTTACATTGCTGCTTTATGTTTTGAGAAACCCTAAAATGCAATGGAAATGTACAATAAAACAACGCATTTAAGGCTAAATAGCCACCTTATTCGCTTTATTTGTAAAAGAATTGAATAATTGCACTTTTGATTCAATCATTAGATATAGCAGTCGTGTAAAAACCACGACGTTAATGACCGACACAAAAATAACTTCAACAATAAAAACGTAGTCATTATTAATATATTATTTATACTGCCTCCGTTTAGATGACCCAATAAGATTAAGCAGCGTACATAAAATATCTTACAATCATTGTTACTAATTGATCGTACATGTGTTGTTGCCGCCGAAATGAATAGGAAAAAAATCAAAAAGATATCGGCGGAAATGGCTAAATAGCTCCTATTCAAGCCCGTGTTCGAGCACACTATTAAAAAGAATAAAGAATTTGATCGGCTAATCATATGGTCGGATCGGCGGGCGGCGCGAACCTCGTGTGATGCGATTGGTCGATACGCAGCGCATGCACGCTGCGAGCGCCGTTTTGAACATTCGCAGAATTTGATCGCGCGGTATTCGCGAGATGATATTAGAAAATAATTAATGATGACAGGGGGGGGGATATCGAGCCGCTTTCCGATGATTTTGTAATGAGATTCTCGTAGTGCGTAATAAGTAAATGATTATAATAATATGAATATGAATGTTGTTAAAAGATGCCGAGTTATGAATTACAATTACAACGCAGTTCTTGATTGTGAAGAATAAATTGTACTAACAAAACTTGATCAAAGAAAACCGGATACTTAAACATATTTTATGTATTTTACTTAGAGCTCGCAAATATTTGATAATGATTAAATAAAATAAATTATGTATTTATGTCTTTGATTAGAAACGTAACATTATATCATCAGACACTCATTTATAACATCCTTATCGTAATATTATGATTAAAGGCGAAAGTGATGCTGTACAATTTTGATATATTATTTCTGTTGACATCTTTGCTCTCCTTATTCGGGCCAATCAGCATGCATGAAATATTCAAATTTAAAACTCTTGACTCTATTTAATCTTGATTTAATATTACGTGTACTCGTAATATTAAATCAAAAGTTTTATCGTTCAATTGACGTAAATTTAAGGTAAAGTTTATTGCTGTCTTTTTCTAAACATTGTAAGTATAAACTTTTATTTTAATGTTAAATTTTTAAAAAATAACAAAATTTATTGTTTGAAATAACTGTTTTGGAGATCATTACGTAAAGATATCGTTCTTCATCGTAATCCCAGTTGACAGTTTTCTTATCAAACTAAGCAACCAGCGTAGGTATGTTGATCTCATCTTAAAGGATCTGACCTCGGAGTTTTTTAATACTTTTTCGGGTGTTATCAAATATGTTTCTTCGTGCCTCGTTCCACCCCAATTTTCGTAGTCCAATCTAGTAGGTATGGTAGTAACCATTCCATTGGGCTGCAATCCGGCAGATAATGGGGCGTTATCTGGGCATTGTATCTGTCCGTCCCATTAGCTGGCCGACCGACTTTCCCCGTAGGGTCTCCGTTTGCGCCGATTGTCCACGATTGTCCTACCACGTAACGAGCAACGAATATGAATTGTTGCTGTTTGAATTTATTAGTCATTGGAAGCCGCCTAGCTTATATTTTAGCTATAATTTTAGTTCGATCTCAGAAGAGAGATGTAGATAAATAATTATTATTCAATTTTTCGTCCTTGCGTCTGATTCTTTCCAAATGTGTTTAGTTTTTTAGAGTTGTCATGATTTGTAAGTTGTATTTTTGAATATCGTTTAATTATTTTCTGCGTTTTCTCGCCTGATGCCCGCAATATAAACTTAGAGTAGTATAAACTCGGTTTAATGTAATAATATTATGTTAACGGCAGCTGATAAAATACGGAGGAATTCTTAAGAAAAGGTGAATTAAAGAAAACACAGCTACAAAGGGTAGATACGGTGACAATTGATATGTTACTTTTCTGTTACATTAGGTACAAACCAGTTGTTTGTGATTATTAGTACCATGAGGGAGCGATAGATGGCGCTACACTACTTTGAATCGCGCTACTGTTTAGTTCACCGTGAATCCCTATACCATTTGTTGAAGTTTTAATAAATGAGTATTGTGACAGTGAGAGTGAGTTTTATTTAAAAACAAACACATCGACAATTAAACATATGGTGCCGAAACCCGGGAATGAACTGGTAAAGTAAATACAAACAGTGCAAAAGTGAAGTGAAATAGTGAACAGGACTTAGAATAATTTAGTGTAAAATTGACTTTGCCAATTTTATAGATAATGGGACTTAGAAAAATTTCGTTAAAAATTCCATTAACTTAGCCGAATTTACTGATAGCTGGACTTATAAAAATTTCGATAAAATTTACATGGACTTAGTTATTTTTACTAGTGACCGGACTTAGAAAATCTTCAATCTAATTTCAAAGGACTTAGTCAAATATTAACTACACTAATTAAGACTCAAAAGGTGTCGGTAAAGGACTTTGTGGTTATAATTACGTTCCAAAAATGGAGTCTTTGATTGGAAAACAAGAGGATACTTTGAGTAATATAATAAAATCTAGAACTAATTATAGAAAGTCACCAAAGGACCGAATTACGTTACCATACATTGAGTCTAGATTAGATAATTTAGAGAAAGTCTGGATGAGCTTTAAGGACGTTCATGACAAAATATTAGACTGTGTTTCGAGAGATAAAAGAAATACTATAGAATACTTTACTGATGATTACTACAACAAAACCGAAGAGGTTTATTTAGAGTATAAGACTAAACTTAACTCTGATAGAGGAGATATTACACCCGTACCTGTTGTCACTTCCGCATGCACTAGTGGTCAAACCAGTTCGATGAATTGTGAAGTTAAGCTACCGCTTATAAAGCTACCAACATTTAGCGGTAAATACGAAGAATGGGAGTCATACTATGACATGTTTCTCTCTCTAATACATAACAACAAGAGTTTAAGTGGAGTGCAGAAACTACACTATCTGAAGAGCAGCTTATGTGGAGAGCCTGCAAATCTTATAAAAGATTTAGCTACTACAGAGAATAACTATAACGAAGCTTGGTCACAACTTATAAGACGTTACAAAAATAAGAGATACAATACTAATGAGATATTGAAAAAATTGTTTGCACAAAAGGTCATTACCGTTGAGTCGGCGAATTCAGTTAAATGTTTATTGGATACAACAACATCTTGTTTGAAAGCTTTAAATAATATTGGAGTCAATACTGATACTTGGGACGTCATGATAGTTTATATTGTCAATTCGAAGTTAGATAGTGAGTCACGAAAAGCTTGGGAATCCGAAGTGAATACAGCTTCATTTGAAGATCTTCCTACCTGGAGCCAAATGATACTCTTTTTAGAACGTAGATTTCGTACTATAGAAATGATTGATAACATACCAACTCCAAGATCTCTTCAACAACTTAGAAAACCAGTGCCAGAAAAACCCATAAGGCTAGATAAATCTAAGAGTTTTCATATTACTACAAGTCCTCAAGAGACAAAAAATCTAAAATTGGTCACTTGTCCGATGTGTGCAGAGCAACATAATCTTTATCACTGTCAACAATTTTACAAACTATCACCTCAAGAGAGATCCAACTACGTGCAAACAAATGGGCTGTGTTTCAATTGTTTAGCGCCAGCCCATTCGGTTAAATACTGCAAAAAAGGAACGAGTTGCCGCCGTTGTGGCCGTAGACATCATACTCTGCTCCATTTTGAGAGTCAGGACTCAGCACGAAAAGTTTCTTGTGATGAGCCCCCTACAACTGAGATCCAAGGGTCAGAGCCTAACGCGGTCAGTTCAAAAATAGCAACGCACTTCGCATCTGAAAATTTGAGTATTCAAAGAGTGCTCTTGGCCACAGCTATAGTTAACGCAAAGGCGAGAAATGGCAGTAGTCACATAGTTAGAGCTCTAATAGACCAAGGTTCTGAAGCATCATTCATTACAGAAGCTACTGCTCAACTGTTAGGTCTAAAAAGGGTACCTGTTAGTGGTGTTATATCTGGAGTAGGAGAAGGCCAAATGAGAACAAAGAGTATGGTTACGTTTACCATAGAATCAATACAGTACCCCGAATTTACAATTCAAGTAAATGCATTTGTTTTGAGCACTTTGACGACGCTACTTCCTTCAAACAAAATAAGGGTCACCAACTGGCCTGAAATAGAGAATTTATCGCTTGCTGATGCAGAATATGGTTCACCGAGGAAGATTGACCTTCTTTTGGGAGTGGAGATTCACAGTCATATCATAATGGGGGAAATGATAAAACATCCAGCACTTGGAGGCCCAATAGCACAAAACACAAAACTTGGATGGGTTTTGTCTGGAAGAGTATTCAATCAACAATCTCCATCTAATAAGAGAGTAATAAGTTTACACACATTATACAAAACAGATACACTACTGAAGCAATTTTGGGATATTGAGACAGAGCCAGATTGTATTCAAAAGAAATTGAGCAAAGAGGAGAGAGCGTGTGAAGACTTGTTCGAGAAAACTACAAAAAGAGATGAGGAGGGACGGTACATAGTGCGTCTTCCTTTTAAAACTGACAAACCTGAGTGTGTGTATGGTCGTTCTAAAGAAATTGCCCTCAAGAGGTTCACGCTACTAGAGAAAAAGCTGTTGAAAAATCCTTCTCTTAAACAACAGTATATAGAAGCGATAGAGGATTACATGGTCCAAGGTCATGCTATACAAATAAAGAGCCGAGAAGAGATTGAGAATCCTACTGCGCTGTATTTCCCTCATCATGCCGTGCTTAGAGAAGATAAGGAAACTACAAAGACGCGCCCGGTATTTGATGCATCATGTAAGGGAGTAAATCACGTGTCATTAAACGACGAGTTAATGGTTGGTCCCAAGATACAAGAAGATCTACGACATATATTGCTTAGATGGCGCAGGCATCCAATATGTATTACAGCGGATCTAGTTCAAATGTTTCGACAAGTACGCATCCATGAGAAAGACGTAGACTTTCAGAGGATCTTATGGCGATCTACCTCAGATGAGCCTCTACAGCATTACCGTCTAATAAGATTGGCGTTTGGCACTGCTTGCGCACCGTATTTAGCGGTAAAAGTTTTACATCAGTTAGCTAAGGATGAACGAGTTCTATATCCAATCGCTTCTGAGATAACACTACGAGATTTTTATATAGATGATCTATTAACAGGGTGTGAATCAGAGACTGAAGGTATTGTAATATATGAGCAACTGAATAAACTTATGAATGCCGGAGGATTTAAAATTCAGAAGTGGTGTAGTAATCACGAAAAGTTACTTGACCATATTAAACAAGATAGTAAGAGGACGAATCAATCAATGGTATTCAAAATCAATGATATGGTTAAGGTGCTTGGTATATGTTGGAACAAAAGCTCTGATAATTTTGAATACACTATACATATTCCAGAAGAAACAAAACCTTCTACTAAGAGAAGTGTTTTATCTAATATAGCTCGACTGTACGATCCAATGGGTTGGATCGCGCCAATTATTATTACTGCAAAGATTTATATTCAGAAACTGTGGAAATCTGGTTTGCCTTGGGATGAACCTCTGACCCCAAACTTACTAAATGAGTGGTTAGAGTTTAAAGAAGACCTAAGGAGAGTGAAAGGTATTGAAATTCCTAGATGGTTGAATACAAAAAAGAGTAGCAAAATCGAATTGCATGCCTTTGCCGACGCTTCACAGTCTGCGTATGCTGCAGCGGTTTATATAAAAGTTATAGACGAGAGCAAAGTCGTTAATGTCTCTTTGGTTGCAGCTAAAACAAAGGTAGCCCCTATTGAGAAAGAGATATCAATCCCAAGACTGGAGCTTTGCGGAGCGTTGCTGGCTGCAAAATTGTTGTATGAAGTGTCTCAAGTGATGTCGGTGCCTAAATCACAATTGTATGCATGGTCAGATTCGACAGTCGTACTAGCATGGTTGCGTGGAGAACCTAGTCGATGGACCACGTTTGTAAGCAACAGAGTATCCGAAGTTCTGACCATGCTAGAACGAGAACAATGGAATCACGTAAGAACACACGATAACCCTGCTGATTGCGCATCGAGAGGAGTGAGTTGTACTGAACTTAAAAGTCATGACTTGTGGTGGCATGGCCCTGTGTGGTTATCAGATTATGAATTATTCACAACTGAGGTGGATTTTCATACAAATCAAGAAGAGAGAGCAATAAAGACTTTAGCTGTTACAGTAAGTACTAAAGAAGATTTTATTTGGACCAAGTTTTCATCACTAAATAAATTGCTTAACGTTCTGGCTTATTGTCGAAAATTTTTAAATTTTAAGTTACCCAAAGAAGAAAGATATACATTGAACAAAATTATTACTGCTAAGGAGAGAGATTTAGTACTTAAACAATGCATAATAGAAACTCAAGAGTTCCACTTTCAGAATGAGATAAGACAGTTGAAGTTGCAAAAGAGTGTACCCAAGAAAAGTATTCTTCACTCTCTTAATTCCTTTTTAGATGAGAATGGGGTTATAAGAGTAGGTGGACGGATTGAAAAGGCCAATGTAGATTATGACAGAAAGCATCCAGTCATTTTACCTTATGATAGTCATCTCAGTAAATTGATTGTTTTAGATGCTCACAAAAAGACTCATCATGGCGGTCCTCAAATAATGCAGAACTTTATACGTACTAAATATTGGATTATGCGCGCGAGAAATATGACAAAACGAGTTTATAGAGAGTGTGTTACTTGCAGACGCTATTCAAGGGAAAAGCATAACCCAATGATGGGACAACTTCCTGAAGTTCGACTCCGGCCAGCAAAGGCATTTAAGAGTTCAGGAGTAGATTTTACCGGATTTATAAATATTAGATTTTCCCCAGGACGAGGATCGAAATCGTACAAGGGGTATGTGTGTCTCTTCATATGTATGGTGACTCGAGCTATACATTTAGAAGCTGTGTCAGACCTTACAGCGCAGGGCTTCATTGCGGCATTCCGGAGATTCGTATCGAGAAGAGGTGTTTGTCAAGATTTGTACAGCGACAACGGTACTAATTTTGTTGGCGCTGACAAAGAGCTACAGCGCATGTTTGAAAGAGCTAAGTCAGATTTACCGAGCGAAATAAGTCAGTTGTTAGCAGGAGAAGGTACCACTTGGCATTATATTCCACCGCACGCTCCAAATTTTGGCGGCCTATGGGAAGCGGGAGTTCGCTCGGTAAAGTCTCATTTGAAGCGAGTTATTGGAGAGTCCACATTGACTTTCGAGGAGTTGTCGACCGTGTTGTCACAAATTGAAGCCTGTCTCAATTCACGCCCATTGACACACCTGAGTGATGACCCAGACGATCCGTTACCACTGACACCCGGACATTTTCTAGTGGGAGAGCCCTTGATAGTAATACCTGATGAGGATTGGTCACGAGTAAGTGCCACTGGACTTTCAAGATGGAGAATGAATCAGAAAATGGTCAATGACTTCTGGCGCAAATGGTCCCAAGAATACTTGACCACCTTGCAACAACGATTTAAGTGGACAAAAGATAAACGTGAGCCAGATATAAACGATATTGTTATCATCAAAGAAGATAATATGCCACCTTCCAAATGGTTACTGGGCAGAGTATTGGAGAAACATTCTGGCAAGGATGGGGTGACTAGAGTAGTCACGATCAAAACAAAAAATGGGATTTTTAAACGTGCATGTAACAAATTGTGTTTTTTATTCGGTAGTAGTTAGAAACTGCGTTTCTTATTAATTTTCTTTGCTTTTGTTAGTTAGTTATTCACGGTGGGCGGTTATGAAAAAATTTGAATTGTTATCAGGAGTGTTCAGTTTGTTTTTGTTTCATTAGTATTTTGAAATTGTTAAAGACAGAGTCTTTGGTGGGCGGAATGTTTGTGATTATTAGTACCATGAGGGAGCGATAGATGGCGCTACACTACTTTGAATCGCGCTACTGTTTAGTTCACCGTGAATCCCTATACCATTTGTTGAAGTTTTAATAAATGAGTATTGTGACAGTGAGAGTGAGTTTTATTTAAAAACAAACACATCGACAATTAAACACCAGTAATAAAAAGGAGGTAGGAAAACAATAAAAAACATGGTAAAATATAAAAGCTCAGTTCTGCACAATATAATAATATTCATACACTCACACCCACATACATATTAACTAGCACAAAGTAAGCATCATAAAGAGCTTGTGTTATAGATACTAGATACCGGATCGAAAATTATAATAATATGTCTATTAATATTAGAAATAAACTAAATAAAACATTGCTGCTACCGAGATTCGAACCCAGGACCCCTGACAGATCACTCGGCCAGCCGGCCGTCAATATCTTTCTATAATCCATAAGTGCTACTAATATATATATATTTATAAAGGCGAAAGTAACTGTCTGTCTGTCTACTACGTTTTCAATCCTAAACCGCTGACCTGATTTTGATGAAATTTGGCATGGCGATAGATTGCAACCAGAGAAAGGACATAGGCTACCTTTTGTAACGATAACTGACATTCATGCCGATGGAGCCGCCGGCGGGCGCTTGTAAAATACAGGCTACAATTCAAACCAACGGTATAAGTTGGTAGGTACCAATATTCCACGAAGTAAATCTACTATGAAACGTATTTCATAGACAGACGTGTCATGTCATGTATTGTAGGAATGAACCAGTTCTGTTCCAAGCATGATAGTGTCGCTCTCCCGCTCCGAAATGGCAACATGTGGCAAAATAAACTTGTATTGCGATAGCATCGACGGCGAGGTGACGTTTGTATGTGGGCAAATTGGGGCGATAGTAGCACACGGCTACATTGTCACGTTGAAGATTAACTGGCCCTCGTAATTTTCTGTCCAGTAAAAATGTCAAGAGTATTCATATCTTTTAATTAATAAACGATACAGAAAGATATTTGGAAGATTAAAATGTAGTAGAAGGTTTAACAGGCCCATAGAAATAATGTTTACAGTCGATACCTAATGAACATGGAATGATACATCTTGAGCCAAATGGGACTCAGCTCGTGCATCCCTTGTCCAGAATGGCTGAAAGGGGAAGTAATCGTTTAGTGGAAGTAATCGTTCTGGACGCAATTTATGAGCTCCTAGTACCTCAACCTCGCCAATATTGCCCCCGCGTATTGATTTCGAGCGTAGAGTCGGATTTAGAGAAATGCCTAATTAAGACGTTACATCTTTCTTACATCGTTTCATCTTAGGAAATTTCTAGGAAAAGTCATTCACTGTTCATCATTAATTAAAAGGAGTCAATTTAAATCAGCCACCGTTTATAAAGTCACATCGCAGCGAATTCGCTTCTTCTAGACAACGCCAAAACGTTAAATTTGATGTGGTAGTTGAATTAAGACAATCTATGTCTCACTCAACAGACCGGTACCCAATCCAGTATAGAATCGAGAGCGTAGGTGAAGCCGATTCGTTCACTAACAACGCAAGGTGACAACCACAACTGACACTACTCCACAATACAGCACCGAACAATCGTAATTATTCACTGTTTGTGCCACTTCATAAGAAACATCGGTTCTAGTCTACCCTCGTTGTGGGCGAGGGCCTGAGGACAAACTAATCTGAAATCTCGCATACATTTGCGTATAAACGAGATAAAACAATGAAATTACACTGACATTCATTATGCGAACAGTACGGTGATTATAATAATCGCTAACATCCAGGGCTCGGTTCGGAAACCTTCCGTTGGTGGGAGGCAGAATCCGGCGAGTTGTCCTAGTATATTAGGTGTCAAGGGACACCACTTCTGCGTTGAATCTATTGAAGATTGAATACATTATTTCGGACGTCTAAATTACTCACTATTGTAGACAAAACTTGAAAAACATGGGCAGTGTCTTAAACATATCGTCTACAATATAATAATTCACGGCGGTTCTCAACTAAAGGCTAGGTGTACTTACAGCATCTACGTTCAGCTCTAAAATAGGCAGCAGTGCCTCTGTTTTGAAGTATTAGAAACCATATTTTAGTATGCTATACGGTAAAAGCGGTAGCTTCGTTTCACGTAGAACTCATAGAGCAACTTTATTCCAATTATTGAATAGTAAAATGACCATTTGTATGTTAAGCTCACATATAAATAAACAGGGATTTGGTTGGATACACGCCACCTGACGTTAAAACTTAGATACCTACGATGAGCGTTTGTTTACTTCTTTGTTATGGAGTTTGTGGAATTCTGTAGTCAGTAGGCTATCACAACCAGAAATGTGGTGTACATCTAAGAAACTAAGTATTTTATTTCCTTATTATAAATAATTATTTCCCATCAGCAACCCTACAGATGCATTAGTTTATGCGTCTACTATTTATGTGCACAACATCGTAAATCATGAATATCGTGTACTGACATGTGTCTGATACCTCAATAAAGGCTTCTGATGCTCTGAGCGCTGCCACTGGAGCTTCCTCGTTGATAACGCGGGCCATTCGCTGCCTATCTTAATTTATCTCAATGCGCGCGCGCAGGAATTGCTGCTACATCTTGAAACGAGTTAATAACTTTGCAATTGATGAGCTATTATTATGCCCGATTTAGCATGCAGTCAAGCTATAAACTTATACAAGACCAGAACGAGTAGGTTTTGTATTGATTACATGTCATTACATTACATATACAATTTACATGTCATCTCTTATATTAGCTTAACACAAGTTAATACTCCATAACAACTTAATAAACATCTACCTATTATTTTTTTGAGGTGGTACCTGTGTTATAATAATACCATTTGCATTGTTGTGAGTGTTAGAATTTAATGCTTGTTCATTGGAAAGTTTATCGTTATCATCACAAGCCTACATACGTCCTACTGCTGGGCACAGGCCTTTCTACATAGGAGAAACACATGAGGAGTTGACACCATCACGCTGGCCCAATGCGGGTTGATGGGGTAAAGCAACAAAAAAAAGTTGCAGTAACAACCGGCACCAACGGCTTAACGTGCCATCGAAACACAGAGCTCAAATTACAAACATTGATTGACCCATCCTGGAATAGACCACAGCGAAAGTTGCTTTGTTTTCGTATCGAATCCAGAGCTCAAATCACTACGCCACGGAGCTCTTCAAAGTCTTAACAGCTACAAGTTATTTAAATGTATTAAGCTGCCCACCCACGTCACACAATCGGTAGCCAATTATTTTATCAAACATACCTCTTACCGATTGACTGGTAGAGAATGTCTTAGGCATTAAGTCCGCCCATTGTGTTATTATGTGCAATAAAGATAAAAATATATGTATAAATATAAAAACGCACACTTTCTACAAAAAATACCCCAATAGTTTTTCTCATATCTTATCTTACTGTGGGGCCATGACTAAATTACAATGCACTTCGACCCATTGGGATCTTTTGTGCATACCCTGCGTTTACTCTTTCTCTGTCCAGAAAATAGATGCCATTAGCCTTACTATATCTTTGGGCAGAAAGAGCCTGTAGTCTTCTGCCTTTGGATATGCCACTTCCAGAAGCCTCATTCTGGTTCTAGCCAGGGCATCACAATGATAGATCATTGATTCCTGCATCATTAATTTCCTGGCATTCACCACATGCTCGGCAAAGTTGTTTTGGGGAGAGTTGCATTTTATGTAGCGTGTGGTTAGAAGCAAAATGCCCTGTGAACGCCCCAATCAAGAAGCGAGCTTTTGTGACTACTCCCAATTTGTAAGTCCAAACGGAGTAGGGGCGGTCTAAAGGTTAATGTCACTGCGGAATCTGAAAGAAACGCATTACTTTAGAACAATCACTATACGAGTACGTATTGTGCAATTGCGTTTACACAAATATGTAAGTATTTTAGACGTCTCAACTAATGTTATACAATTTAACGACAAAACATAGAGTATTGGTCCATAGTCTGTTGAGTAACCGTGAATGGGACAGGCGAGGCGTATGTTTTCACACGGCAGCGGTTGCGAAATCTGGCCCTCTGAGGAACGCTTTGGGCTATCGGATGTTTTCGGCTAATTGTGGCCAATTAATCGCTTGTTAGGATTTCTCACGGTGTAGGTACGTTTTTATGCGTGTGCGCATCGCTTGTTACGAAATGCCGCAACCGGCACTTAGTCAATCTGAGACGAAAGATGACACTGTTTGTAGCAATCTCGGAAATATTTACACAACGCTAATGTAAATAAGTGTCAAGTATCAAAGAATTGTTGATGCAAACTCGAATGTAAAATTGTAAACAACGATTGGACTGAAGCAATATCAAACAATGCGGCTTAGCTTACGAAGTTTTCTTAAAACAGTCGGGCCGCGTAATATAAAAGAGTCGGCAGATGAGGGATTATCAACGAATCCGTTACATAGGTCCATTATAACATGATGTTCCACATTTTTTTTTTATACAACTAGAAGACAAACAAGCTGACGGCCCACCTGGTGGTAAGCGGTTACCGCCGCCTATAGACACCTGCAATAACAAGGCAAAATCACTTGATATTGCAGGTGCGTTGTCATCCTGAGGCCTAAGATGAAATGCCGTCCATGCCCAGTAATTACACTGGCTACCTTTCCCTTCAATCCGAAACACAGCGAACTGTTTCACGGCTGAAATAAGAAAGGCGGTGGTACCTACCCAGGCGACCCTACATATGGGTCTACCACCTAGTAAACATACGCAGAAGTTGATCAAGATGCTTTTTGTTCTGTAATGACCATAGATAACCAATGACCACCAGGTGCATCTTTTAACTATGTTTGATTGAATTGTCACGTACTAGTTTTATGCTTCAATCAACTCCAATGTATCACGTGGTATTTGAAGGTTAAGGTACGTAGCCTGATAACCGGCGCTGGCGCACTACCAATCGCGTGCTTCAGTTGTCACTTGTCACGTACGAGCCGTTAGAACGTTATGTTGTGTCACGCCATCTCCCGTTCGCGGGAGTGCCGCACTAAACACTAATTATGTCGATTCAGCTCGGATACAAAGTGGCATTTAACGGTTTAGAATGTCAAATTAAATGAGAAATGCTCGCTTTACATGCGAATATTCGTATCAGAGTGTCGTATTTGGTTGAATAACTTGTTACGTTCCTGTTCCTACGTTCGGTGTTGACTTAAAGTTTTCTTCAATTGAAGGGAGAAAAGCGATCAATTTTAAAGAAAGATTAGGAATGCAAAGATTACTATCAAAATGTACCTACTTTTTAACTACTATTGTTTGTAGTTATTATAGGGTAGGTATGAACCTGAACCAGATTGGATGTCAAATGCCGTAGCCAATGACTGATCGGTCCTCTAGTCTAGTCTGCTCATACTCAGATCGTGAATCTGGTATATCTTCACTCATAGGAATGCAATAACGCAAAGCTTTAGGTACTTAAATATAATTTTTTATCAACAATTTTCTGTAATGTGACTTATTAGACCGCACCCAAACTATATCGGAAAATTCCACTTTCGCTTTGTCTCTCTCTATTTCTTTCAATCACATATTTAGGATTTTATAACCACCTGCGTGTTACTTCTAATAAACATCATGAACAATTCGGTGTTGACTAACAGCAATCTTTTCCACGGCCGCACGAAAACAAACAGCGAAATGTTTGACAGACAATTTGAAAACCGATTGAACGAACGAAGCTAACGCAAGGCCGTCAGACAAAACAATGGTACAATATAATCGTGTGCACATTCTGTATTTGTATCGATGTTCAGGATTTGCAATTGCAACTATCTTGTACTGCCGACAGCACGCCACGTCTAGCTATTTCACTGCAAGAACAGCTCCAATTACGACTGAATAAGGTCGCTGCAATACATACCCTACAGTATCTGTTAAATCCCGATAGGTTAATTGGGTTGCCATTATTTGTGGGTAGGTGCCGACGAACGAATGCTACAAGCGCGATATGCATCTCTCCCGTTCAATTGGCATTGTTCTATCAATAATTCTGTATCGCCAACTTTTAGTTCACTATTAGAGGTGTTATGAATACGATTTAGATTTAAATCTGTGCCGTAATGAGGACTTGTTTGGAATTATAGTTTGGCGCATGCAATGTTATCTGCTCTAAAGATATCAGAATGTCTCTACTGCTGCTAGTGAATACTTAGTGCTTAATATTTTGCTTAAGCATTAAACGGCACTTCAAAGAAAGGTTCCCGGAAATAAACCTCGGTTTCTGAAGACAGCAGTTATGGAAACAACAAATTATTAATAAGTGTAATGAAGTAATTCAGCCCAGAATTTGGGGAAACCTATGGGGATACATATTTCGAGAATCCCTGCCTGAGACATCTTCGCCTGGCCGATGCCGTGGCTAGAACCATAAAGAGTCTTGGAAGTTTGGATGTGGTATGTCCAAAGCAAGAAGATTCGGCAGATTTTTTTTAAAAAAAAACATAATTACTGGTAGGGCTAATGTCCGCTTTATTCTGGATACATGAGGGGAAAAAGTTGGAGAGGCACAAAAAAAGTATTTAATGAGTACTTCTTGGACAATCATAGTAAAAATCAATAAATTTTCAACTAACGAAATCAGTAGTCTCTTGTTTCTTTGTCGTACTTCTGAAACTTGAAATTCTTTACCAGCACAAGTGTATTTCCTATAGTTACCATGGGTACCTTAAAAAGAGGCGTGTTAAGGCATCTTATAGGCCGACAAGATGAAGGCGACTAGACTGTGTGACTAAAAAATAATTAAATTTCAGTACCTAAGTACTTACCTCCTAAAATGAATTTTTTGGAGTTGGTGCTTTACTTTCTATTGTCTCTGGAAACAGCTGCTCACCAACTCCAAAAAATACATTTTAGGAGGTAAGTACTTAGGTACTGAAATTCAATTATTTTTTCCTTTTAAGTGTTTTGAAGTCGGTTTTATTTTTGTTAAAAATTGTTTTTTTCACATATTTAAGTGATTTCTAAGGTCAAAGCTAGATGGGTGACCGTCAGCACTATTGACTTTCGTTAATACGTACCTATAATAGTAAAAGAATTATCTTCCAACTCTTAACCGTTAAGGAGTTGTACCTTCCATCACCAGCTCATCAACATGAGATGATGATTACCAGAAGCAAATACTTGAATAGTTTTTTAAAAAAGTAAAACATGTCATACGTGCCTAAAAAAATTGAGGTTTGCCCTTGATTTCACTGAGATCCCACCATCAGATCCTGACTTGGTGACAATGGGACCACGTCAGGAGGATACTCTATCGAATAAAAAAAGAAGTTTGAACATCGGTTCACAATTGACAGAGGAATCGGTGAACATACATACAAAAAAAATACATACAGTGGAACATAGAACCTACTTCTTTTTTTGAAGTCGGTTAAAAATCAACAATTAATTTGAACAGCAAATATGTATAAACATGTCTATCCGCAAAATGTTTTATGCATGTCTTCCAGTAATGTAATAACCTTCGAATAATGCTAGTAACTATTGTTACTTGTTACTAATGCAATAGAGTAGCTAATGACATTCTCGGCTAATTAATTACAGGTCACCGTATGGTTAATGAAGCTAGTTAAGGGTTACGTGACAGCCATTTGTAATAATTAACTACTATTTAAACAGCTGTACAGTACAGCGGGAGTTACGGAGACGGCCGAGATGAAATTAATAGTTTTGTAGTATTAGGTCTTTAAGTAGGAAATTTCCGTTTTGTGCAAACTGCAATTACCATACTTACTACTTTTTTTGTATTGAATTCGAAATTGGCTAGACTGATTTTTAAAAAGTTTGTAGACAATTTGAGACATTCATTGTTAAGTGAATGGTGGCATGTAGGGTCATCTGGGCCTATCCAGATGGCACTTATACCACCCCCTTTCTTATTTCAGCCGTGAAACAGTTCGCTGTGTTTTGTAGACAGTATGATTACTGGGTATGAACGGCATTTTATCTTGGCCTCAGAATGACAACGCTCCTGCAATATCAAGTGATTTTTCCTTGTTATTGCAGGTGTCTATAGGCGGCGGTAACCGCTTACCACCAGTAATTTGTCATCTATTTTTATACTTGGACCATATTTTCTTTGAAGGCTTCAAATATAATGCCATTTTTAAATTGATTGATGTCCTTGCTAAAATCTAAAATCCTCTTCCTGTTAACCTAAGTAGCCTTTTAACTTATTCATCCCCGGACGTTTTTTGTATCCTCGCTAAATATTTTAATGTAATAATATAAAACTTTAACCAAATATACTACCTCCTAACTTAATTTGGCCTAACAGTCACTGTTATATTTCATATTTGTCTTTTACAGATATTCTACTGATTAACCCAAAATACTAACCGAAGTTAACACAACAGACAGTTTTAGTATATCTAAGCAATAATATTTTCCCATACACATGCTTGGTCAAAACTCTGGGCTGGAAGAATTTTTATTTTAACAATAATATACAATACAAGAAGATACAATTTATGAATTTAGTAAAATTACGATATTATACTTGTGTTCAATTTATTTAAATGTGCTACTTTGGCACATTTAAATAAATTGAACACCAAGTGTCCATTAACATCAACAACTCATTATCTAATATATGTCAAATCTATTAATTATAGCGCCGTTATGGCGAATACCTGCATGTTGTTTACATAGACGTTTTTACTAGTAGCCCGCCATTCCGCCCGCGTGAATCTCTGAAATGAAAAATAATCCTATGTCATTCCTGTTTTATGTAATTGTTTAAATATGATAATAAATAAGTAACAACTTGGGCAATCAATTATTTTATTAAGAAAAACCATAGATTATATATTTACACAGACTATCCATACGTCCGAGTTGCTCTCTATCGTCTATCAAGTATCTTCACGTAACATTCCTCTCCTTTGGATAATAATTTTATATAAACTTAATCACAGTCATTACAATATTTTTGAGGTATTTTAACAGTTCTACCAGATCTTGTTACATAATTATCAGCATAATCATTATCATGTCTTTCAGTTTCATTGGAGTTATAATTATCAATATCACTTAGATCTTCAACATTTGGTATAAAGTTAGGGACATCATGCAATAAATTACTCCTAGAATTATAAAGATTATTTTCCTCAATTGTATCACTCTCATTGTTCTTTTGATTATACAATTTAATATGTTTCCTATTCCTTCTAATTATATTACCCTTTTCATCTTCAATTAAGTATGAGCGAGGTAATGAACTCTTTTCTATAATTTTTCCTTTACTCCAAACCTTATCTTCTATATTTTTCTTAAATAGTACTAATGATCCATTGCTAAGTTCTTTCAATGGTTGAACATTCCTATTATAATAGTACATAATTCTATTTTGTCGGTTTTTATCAGCAATCACATCACGTGTATATAATTTGGGTTTTAGATAAGATTCTGATACAGGACATTTAGTATTCAAGTTACGATTAAATAATAAGTTAGCAGGGGATGCACTACCTTCCTTTGCAGCATTTCTTAAATTTAACAAGGCAATAAATGGATCTGTTTTATCATGATTACATTTTTTAAGTAAAGTTTTGATAATTTTAACACTAGATTCGGCTAAACCATTAGATTTGGGATAACTTGGTGACGATGTAATGTGATTAAAGCCATAAGTCTCAGAAAACTCTTTAAATTCAGCACTAGAAAATTGAGGACCATTATCAGATACCAATTCCAACGGTATACCATGTCTAGCCATTATTGATTTCAAGTGATTAATGACATTATTAGATGTTAAATTCTCCAATTTAGCAATTTCAATATATTTACTATAATAATCAACTATAATTAAATAGTGTGTCTTATTAAATTCAAACAAATCTGATGCAAGTTTAACCCACGGCAAGTTTGGAACCTCGTGAAATTCAATTGGTTCATTAGGTTGGTTTGAACTGTAAATGGCACATGTTTGGCAGCTACTACACATATCTTTAATTTGTGAGCACATGTTTGGCCAAAACATTACACTTTTAGCTCTACGAACACAATTATTAATGCCAAAATGACCTTCATGAATGATTTTTAGCATGGTTTTTTGTAATGATACAGGCATGACAATTTTATCACTTTTTAAAATGATTCCTTCAACGCTACTGAGATCTTCTCTAAAGTTCCAAAAGGGTTTTGCTAATTCACTAATTTTAGTTTTTTGATTTGGCCACCCATTTTCAATATAATTTTTAATTATTTTTAATGTATCATCTTTGTTTGATTCATTTGAGATTAATTCTCTTTTTTTTAAAGATATAGGTAAATTTTCTAATAATATTTTAATGTGACACACTATTTCTTTATTTATTTCTTCATCAAAATTATTCAATTCATCAACTTCCAATGGCAAATATGATCTGCTTAAGTAGTCAGAAATAAACATCTTTTTTCCAGGTACATATTTAACTATAATATCATAACCCTGAACTTTTAACATCATTCTTTGCAGTCTCATTGGTACTTTACTTAGTGGTTTTTTGAATAATATTTCTAAGGCGGAATGATCAGATTCAAAAGTTACTTTTTTACCTAAAATGTATTTATGAAATTTTGTACAACCAAAAACTATGGCAAACATTTCTCTTTCAACTTGTGCATACCCTTTCTGACACTCAGTTAAAGCTTTTGATGCATAAGCTACTGGTTGACCATCCTGCATTAGACAAGCACCTACACCCTCTGAGCTGCAATCAACTGAAACTACAATATCTTTATTGCTGTCAAACAATTTTAATACAGGTGGGTTGGTTAACATATTTTTTAACATAATAAAAGTTTTTTCATGAATCTGTTGCCATTGAAATATGATATCTTTCTTTAATAGTTCCCTTAAAGGTGAAGTAATGGTTGAATAATTATTAATGAATCTGGATAAGTAATTGGTCATTCCCAAGAATCTTTCTAAGTCTTTTTTGTCTTTGATTATTTTTATTTCTTTGATAGCTTTTACTTTTGCTGGATCTGGACTAATACCTTTACTACTAACTAACATGCCTAAAAATTTCAGTTCTTCTTGTAAAAATTCCGATTTTTCTTGGTTAAATTTTATATTATTATTTTTGGCTATCTCTAGTACATTTAATAGTCTTTCATTATGGATATTTATATTACTACCAAACACTATCAAATCGTCACAATAGAATGCTACACCATCTAAATTGTTAAAAATACTTTCCAAGCGTTCCTGGAATGCCTCAGTGGAAATGCATAGTCCAAAAGGTAATCTTTTGTACCTATAGTTGCCAAAGGGGGTTGAGAATGTACATAATTTTGAAGATTCTAAATCTAGTAAGACAGTCCAAAAGCCACTATTACAGTCTAATTTTGAAAAATATTTAGCACCAGATAATTTGTCCAAAATATCATCAACTGTGGGCAATTGTTTGTGTTCTCTTATGATAAACTTATTAAGATACCTAGGATCTATACATACTCTTAATTTATTATTGTTCTTTTTGGTGACTACCATAGAATTAACCCACTCTACAGGTTCATTAACCATTTCAATAATATTTTCATCAACCATTCTGTCTAGCTCTTTTTTAACCGCTTAAAAAAGAGCTGTACTGAGCCCCGACGGATTCCACTAGCCTTGAAAGAACCGCTTCTTTCAAGGCTAGTGGAATCCGTCGGGGAGGATCCACTCGGGGAATCGCACAATCCTGCAATTGAATAGAATATGGCTTATTATTAAAACACCCTATACCATTGAAAATGTTTGCATATTTTTTTAAAATGTCTTGTAAATTATTGTTAATGGAAAGTACTTGTTTAAATGAATTATTCCTACTAATTAATTTAAGATTAACACATGATTTCAAACCCAAGATAGTTACACATTTTGGATAAATTATAACAAACTCAATGTTATCACATTGACCATTTCCCAAATAACATTTTATGGTACACACACCTTTTACTGATAAACTTTGATTATCTACAGTAACTAATTTTATAATTTTTCTATGAATAAACTTAGGATCTAACCCTAATAACTTAAATGTATCAAAGGACATACAATTCACTTGTGCACCAGTATCTAATTTAGCTTTTATTGATCTATTATTGATGTTTATTAATTCAAACCACTCACTCTCTTGTTCAATATTGCTTAATACAGCATAATCCTCGACATTAGCAATTCTATGACGAAAGTCTCTTGTCTGACGACACATTTTCGCATAATGGTTAGGTTTTTTACATTTGTTACAAGTAGTACCAATCGCTGGACATTTGTGCCTTGGGTCCCACTGCATGCCACACTTGAAACATTTCCTATGTTTGTTTAAAGCTAATACTGCTTCATTTTGATGACTAACAGGATTCGACATCGACAGTTGAACTAAATTTCTTTTCGCCATTTCTGATGTCTTAACTATTTCCAAAGTTTTTGTTAATGTTAAGTCATCGACTTGTAACAACTTTTCCTTAATTGATGGATCATAAATCCCAACAATAATCATGTCTCTTACTAACTCCTCTCTCATTTTTCCAAATTCGCAGCTTAAGCTCATGTTTTGCAATTGGGTTATAAAATTGTCTAAACTTTCTTCCATGGATTGTTTTTTTGTAAAAAAATTATGCCTTTCTATCGTTAAATTTTTCTTAGGTATAAAATGTTTCTTAAATTCGTCAACTACTTCTTCAAATGTTGACTGTTCTTTTATGGTTGTAAAAGAGTTATATATTTCAATACCTTTATCCCCAATATGATGCAACAATAGTGCAATTTTCCTCTTATTTGAAGATTCTTCTAGACCACTAGCTACTATATATAAATCAAATCTCTGATACCATTTTTTCCACGCATTAGTTAAATTAGATTCGTTGAAGTCTAGTTGTGGTACAGGATTTGACTGTTTTATGAGTTGACTCGGTACAGAATATTTTACCTTGTCGGCCATGTTGCTGTTGCTGATGTTTAGCTTTTACGTACATAAATATTAAGCACTATGTGATTTAGATGAATATGTATTTTATTTTATAGAAAACTATTGAAACTTGCACATTATATTTTTATTTTTATACACCTGACACCATGTTTTATGTAATTGTTTAAATATGATAATAAATAAGTAACAACTTGGGCAATCAATTATTTTATTAAGAAAAACCATAGATTATATATTTACACAGACTATCCATACGTCCGAGTTGCTCTCTATCGTCTATCAAGTATCTTCACGTAACAATTCCCAGGGTCCAAAGCGATCTCCATATCAAATTTTATTGAAATCGGTTCAGTGGTTTAAGCGGGAAAATTCAACAGCAGAGTTACGTTGGCATTTTTTTATATTTAGTCTTACGGCTCTGGTTTCAAGACCTTTTAAGCCAATCATAAGTGTATTTTATTTATTTCTTCATTTATCGTATTAAACACCTGTTGTGTTACATATTTCAATGCATTTTGGGAGAGTTTCACACGAAATATTTAATGACAGTCTCTATGATGCTACTTTGATGATGATGTGGATAACCACGAAAAAATTCTCAACGTCTTTCACACCATAATCGTTTTTATTCTAATAATATTCCATTTTTTATATATATTTTATAGCACGTCAACACAAACATTTGCTTTATAAAACTACACCAATTTCACAACACAAAGTTCGCTCAGATACAATTTTTAATTAATGTAACAAATATCTTGACTGACGCCACCAAATCCCGCCAAACACTCCACTTTGGCATTTATAATATTGGTATGGATAGCCATTATTTTTGGCGAACCTCCCCAGAGCGGTTTAATTATCTTTATGAAATTATATTTTTATTTTTGTTCCAGAGATGGCAGCGGAGGTGGTTCGTCTTGTACGACGACGGCGAGCTCACATATTCGCTGGACGAACACGTAAGTCAATTTGGAAACTACCAACCTCGGCAGAATTACTGGCGTGCCATTACAAAACAAAATAATGGCAGAAAAACATCCACTCCATTACGGAGCGTAGCGTGTCAATAACAACCATTAGGTGTCTACATTAAATCTATTACAAGCAAATTCTTAAGGTAACACACCAAATAATTGTCTCGTTAGTGCAAATCCTTAGAGCGTGATATTGCCAACCAATGCGGTGCTTTGAATGTTCTGCGCACTATTGCACGTCCACGCTGCGCTTGCGCAGCAATGCTAACACATTTACTATCACAATTTAAAGTTAAAAGCGACATAGAATTTGTTGAATTACTTTATCATGTTAGTGTAACTGCCAATTACACGTTTACTTCGTGTAAGTGCTGTATTTAGTTTAAAAATAATGTGACATTATTCAAGTAAGTGTATAATAAATGCAATTTATCTTATTTAGCTGACATACACTTGACTCCATCGCCTGACGTCGACTTCCACCCGCTAACAATAACAGCTTACGTTAGTTACAAAAACAAACATGACCAAACGTGGAAGCTGCCGCAGTCCGCTGCCCATCGTAAGACTCGATTTCATCGCCACCTCCCAGTTTATCAGTATCAAATCTTCCACATTTTTCTTCGGTACTCATAAATATTCATATTTATTGCCATCGCTGCAATTTCAAGTGAATATATGAATTTTTATAACACACGTATACGGGTGCGACGGGCGAGAAGCAAAAACTTGCGCGCGCATGGCTAGCGTAACAGGAACAACAAAGGGTATATTAGCTTTCATTTAAACTGGAATTATTCCGGATTCGAAATAGGATTACATATATTTTCGGAACATCATCTGAGAAAACCTTAAAGGGTTCCTTTTTTTAAAAAAATATGCAGATGACATACAAATACCTGAGTTTCCAAATAAACACCTAATACCAATCAAAATTCTTATGTTACCTTCCGTTGATCTTCAAGTTAAAGTTAAACCGTGAGTTAAAGAGGCCATTGACCACCGGACCCGGATGAGACAACACTAGGGCACACATATCAACATCGACACATTCTAATATATTCGCAGCTATTCGCACCTCGTTATCATGTGAATGGAGCTAGAGATTTGCAATGCAACTAGCCACTAAAATAGAGAAGGGAAGTCGTAAAGCTTACCGCAGGTATGCCTTTTTGAAGGGAAAGCCTGAGAATTAATTGCGGTTATAGGTTTACCCGGTTCCAACGTATAATTAAGAGCTGACTTCTGGTAAGGCCATTATTTAATGAAATTCTTGAGATTGTAATTGTGATTGTGATTGTAAAAGAACATTCAAGGGCTTACCTTGTTGTACTCAACGATACGATAGTTGACAAAGATTTGATTATCAGATAAGTTACAGATATAGTATTACAAGTCATAGACAGTTTAAACGTCGAAGTAAGCACGAAGATGTATATTCATGCTGCATCGAGCGAGATGCAAAACTAACACCTACATCTCTCCTCCACCTGAACTGTCTTCCGTAAAGTAACGTCATTGGGTAGTTGTCGACTTTGCATATGCAAAATAAGTTCATAAATTAATGTGAGAGCTAATGAGAAACGCGGAACCGTATGTTAAACAGGGCAGTGTGGGTGCTCGAGCCTTCAATTGCATCAAGTTATTAATATTAGATATGACTTCATTAATAGGACACAACATTCAACAATGTATAATATTTTAAATAATAGTATTTTAAAACACTTAATCAGGCAACTTTTAAGCCTGAAGGCAAATAACTAATAAGTCTGCTTTTATTTATGTCTATTGCACAAATTTTAATGGCTAGATTGATGTGAAATTAGAAAATCATTTATAATATTTAGCTCGCTTTCCAGAGCTTGCATATCAGTATTAACATTAGCAAGATTAAGCAAATGCTACTATGGCTTATTTAAATTATGTCAAACTCATCTGAATATACTGCCATTTGTTGGAGGGAAACTAAGATGGCATTTAAATGATTGTGTATCAACGACTGAGAGTTTAATATTTACAATGTTCAAAGTTTCGCTAATGGTTAGCGGGGTTATCGATGCATGCGTCAGTAAGAATGAAGCCCCAGTTTTATATTGGATTAAGCCTTACAAGTTCACTCGATTAGTAATGCGAGTGACTCGACGTACTTGCGAATAACTCGTCGTTATAAAACCATGGCTGCCGTGAATCAGTTTGTGTAATAAGTCTCCGTTCTTGCAATACATATTTCTAAATGCCACATCGGATCGGTCCACTGTTCGAATCTTGGTAACCGCTCGGAGCGTCAAACAAGCGCAAATGTCCCTCTAAATTACAGCAATTTATCAATGTTGTGCAATTTACAAAACATACCAATGTTTTTGGTATACTACGCTTAAAGTCATTCACGGCGCTGTAATTCTTCTAGTTTCTAAAAAAATGTGTCCATCAATACTCATGTCACGGCTCAAATATAAACAGAACGGCCTACGGTGACGTTGTCTGAAGTCTAAATGGGCGCTACAAAACGACTGGCATGTGCCAATTACTTTGTGCTGTAGCCTAATCCGGCCCAGGGGGAATATTTTAGCGGACTTGTCTCATTGCATTATTCTCAGTAATTATCGATCTAGTTTATAATGTGCTCGCTGTATGGGTAGATGTTTGCTGTGATAGTATCTTTGCTACAAATCATTATCGTAATTGTTGAGCAATTAATGCCTGCATTGTTTTTGCTATGTAATTGAAAACATTTATGATTAATGCAACAGCTGGCAATTGTTGCTTTTTTGTAAACTAAACATACTTTTATATGGGTATTTAATACTGAGCAGATCCCCTAATCAAAGTTGGTATTAATTATCAGCAGTGATTTTAAACAGCTTGTAATTTTAGGAAAACAAGAGATAAACGCGTACGCCCGTACTTGCGATCGGTGGCGGAATGCGGCCCTAACGTGAGTTGTGCAAGAGATGCGCCGGCACACCTACATCGATTCACCTGCGCTCTTCCGTGTAGTGTATGCCCCAGTGATATAGGCATGATTCATGTTATGCGATAACTTTTTTTGATAAAAATTAATATTTTAAATTTCGATTTTCTATCAAAAAAAAGTTACTTCATTAAATATTTATTTAGATAAACCATTTATCCAAGTTTACCCTCTTTAAAAGACAATCATGAATTTCAATTTAGAACCGGTTTCATTACTTCTATAAACTGAATGGGACTAATGACATCACTGATCGCATTTCTTTGTACGCAATTTTCACTGCAACAACCGTTCGTACGACATTTTACGATTAACACGCTGCTAACATTATTTACTACATGTTATAGATGATGATAGGCTGTGTAATATTTATTCTATTTGTGCTCTGATTAAATCAAACTGTTGCTGAATGTTCCGCAAATCACTATTTTTCATTGAGGACCATTTTCATTTTCGTTCTGGAGTAGGGGAGGGTGTTGTTCATTGAGGAGTTATGTTCTCTGTCTTCGAATATTTTCATTAAGATCCAGATGACATTAATATAGGACTAACCTAGAAATATACCTACTCATTTGAACAAAAAAAGAATTATCAAAATCGATCAAGAGAGAGAGAGATATGAGCTAACATAGGTACCTACCGAAAAAAAGAAACTTGTCAAATTGATAACCTTCGCCTCTTTTGAAGTCGGTTAATTATTTAATAATTTCAACACCTCAACAATTAACAGTTCAATTAAATGCTAATTAGAAAATATCCGTGGATGTTTTAAAATTCGAACGCTGATATATACACAGAGACATAATCACGATGTAATTTTTACTCTGGTCACGGGCCAGTGTGCCCACTTGCAACCAGAAACCCGTGGGATGACTTTCTAATACAAAATACATACGTGAGAGGGCTGTTGTGACTTTGTGACATCTCTATGCAACATATTATAAAATGCATCTTCTGTCTGTTTCTACGCTTAGGTATAACTTGAAAGATCCATTGACGGTACTACCCGCAATGATAGCTCCTGGTAAAATAAGATATAACTTGAGAACACAAGGGGTATTGCGTTTTTCTTCTTGTTATTATTACAGGTGTCTATAGACGACGGTAGCCACTTCAACTTGCATGTCATCTATAGTTGTATAAAAAAGTAGGGCATTTAAAACTTAGAAGTGTTTATTCTTAATCTCTTTTTTTTCTTTCTTCTTTTTTTTGTCTTTTTTCTATTTTGTCTATTTTTCTATTCTACTAGGTGGTAGACCCATATGTAGGGTCGCCTGGGTAGGTACCACCGCCTTTCTTATTTCAGCCGTGAAACAGTTCGCTGTGTTTCGGATTGAAGGGAAAGGTAGCCAGTGTAATTACTGGGCATGGACGGCATTTCATCTTAGACCTCAGGATGACAACGCACCTGTAATAACAAGAGCTTTTCCTTGTTATTGCAGGTGTCTATAGGCGGCGGTAACCGCTTACCACCAGGTGGGCCGTCAGCTTGTTTGTCATCTAGTTGTATAAAATAAAATAAAAAATTTACTTCTTTTTATTATTATTATTTCATGTCTTTTTTTTAGAGGTCTTTGTTACCAATTGTGTCTGGAATCTGTGGCTCGGCAGGTTATGGAAATTACAAGATTTACACCTGGCCTTGTTCGAATAAGTTATTATAAATAAAGACTACTTGTCAATTTGATTAGTAGGTACCTACAGCGAAAAATTTACTAAACTGATATCTGGCTTTTCTCTAAGTGCATATTGCATACTGCTCCCGACGGCAACCAAACAATGCACAATTACGGCAACTAAGCAATGCGTCAGCTAGACGCAGTTCTGCCAGTCCACCAGCTGACCACCAATATCGTATCTTCCTTCCGTCCTTTATTTCCTTCTTCTTTATTTGCCACTCTGTTGTATAATAGTACACCCATGAGCTAATACTTTACTACAGTATACTAAATTAAACTAAGTATAAATAAATAACAAAGTGATGGTGTTGACACTTTACTTTCGTTCATCGAGTTTTAGTTTAGCTAAAAATACTAATTCTTTACTACTAGTAATTAAAATATAATAAAACTAGAAAAATTTCACGTCCTGAGGCAGGAATCGAACCCGCGACCTTTCGCAATCCGGGCGACTGCTCTGACCACAGAGCCACCCAGGACTTGGGATATCCCTGTGAAATTCTTCTAGTCTATCTGTATTTGCGTTTATGAGCTAACGTCCACCCTACAATGTCGAAATATTCTATTTCAACATCCGAAACGAGTATTTTTACAAATACCTACGATTCGGTTAAGTTGGGGCAGTGCTTTCAAATATTATTAATTTTTGATTTTTAACATATTATAAATGTTTGAAAAAAACATAGTAACGTAGTAACGTCGTAGGTATTTGTAAAAATACTCGTTTTGGATGTTGAAATAGAATATTTCGACATTGTAGGGTGGACGTTAGCTCATAAACGCAAATACAGATAGACTAGAAGAATTTCACAGGGATATCCCAAGTCCTGGGTGGCTCAGTGGTCAGAGCAGTCGCCCGGATTGCGAAAGGTCGCGGGTTCGATTCCTCCAGGACGTGAAATTTTTCTAGTTTTATTATATTTTAATTACTAAGTAATTTTTCAAACATAATAATGTTAAAAATCAAAAATTAAGAATATCTTTACTACTATGTAAACTAGAAAAAATAAAATGTATTATTATTATTTTATACTATATTTATTTATATTATTATTTATTAATTATGTTAATTTAAATATAATGTTAAAATAAAAAATTAAGAATACCAACAAAACAGTTTTTCTCAACTTGTAATTAACAAAATAATGAATTAAAAACCTCTGCTTAAAAATGTAGTAAATTATAAATACTTATGCATTGTTTTACTTTATGTCTGGGTATCTCTGCATGATAACACGCCCAGAGTTAAAATCGGCCACGTTTTGTTTTGATTTTATTGGACCGTATTTATACAGCTTTTTTTATGATCTAGTTTGGGTATAAAACCAAACTAATCTAGACTGATTACGGTTAGAATTTAACTGTAACCTGAAAGTATAAAGTGAACCGAGCTTTGACTCTGGACGAGATGTATCTTCCCCTTTTACTGTGTTATACAGGGATAGTTGCACATTTTATACCGGGCAAGTTGATTCCTAATTCAGCCAGCTATTCCTGTTCCATAAACGAAACCTATTCCGACTATTCTGACTTGACATCGCCAAGTATGAGTGTCCCTGGTTCACACGGCTCGCCGTAAGTGTTATTAGTGATAATTTGCAGCATCCATTCATTAATCTTACTTTTGAAGTGTAGTTTCTGTATTTCCGTCAACTGTCTCATAGAAGGCAGGACACTCATGAGGTACAGGTAGTCTGGGTCGTGCCTGTTTAGGTCGTCAATTTGCCCCAACCTGCTTTCAAGAATCTCCCTCGTTTGCTCCACGTGGGTTAATATAGCATTCAGCTTTGAAGAGTCATCGGCTTTATTGAAAATTGAAATCTTTTTGCTGTGTACAGCCAGTGGTGCCATAGTTTCTGTATGCTGTGTGTCCCCCTCGCTCATGTCGTCTTCAGAGTTTCCTGCTAAAATCGCTCTCTCTTTCTCTCTCTGTATAACGTCTTCTCTTAGGAAACCCAATGCTTCGTAATATCTCCACGGGATTATATCTTCGGGTAAATCATTTTGCATCACCTTTTTCAGTTCTTTTCGGTATTGATCCTTTAATTGTTTCCATCTTTTTTTTAGTGTTTGCTCTGTAACAAATAATTAAATTATAAAGGAATTTTTGACGGTCAAGATTCTTAAAATTGATGGCTATGTGTTTGTAAAATGGGAGTTGATATTTTATTGTTACATTTACATAGCTTTGTTAGTTAAGTATCCTTGAAAGAATTATTTGAATAGACATTTACTTGGTGTGAAGGACAGTTGAGAATTTTATCGCGAGTAATCAAGTTGGCACAAACATTCTCCCTAGATGCATTGAAATGTGTTCCCTTAAACTATGTGTTCAATTTCCTACTTCGTAATAAGATCTACTGTAAGCTTGAATAATTAAACGGGAAACGTATTGATTTAAGCCGACTAGCTATATTAAATTGAAGATTACTACAGGTCCCGGTAAAAACATCTTGCTTGATCAATTTCACAGACTGTACGGGATGTTTGCACTTAATTTTGACAGGTATGAACTTAACTATGGCTTATGACTTCACATTGTCATATTGAATTCAATTTGATGTTCACTTCGGGGGAAAGTCATATTTGCTTTCAATTAAGACAGTCACTGACGTCTTAATGTCATAATTGACAAAATTAAGTGCAAACATCCCGACAATTCGACGTCATAAGCCAATACCTAAGTTCATAATAAAGTTAGGCGGTCGCCCTGCTCTACGAGCTATGCATTGAACAAAATCCGCCCGGAAGCTAACAAACTTGCTATTTTATATTGTAGATTGGCAATTGCACTGCAAAACCTATCTTATTACAACAGGGTAAGCTATCTTTACGCAAGACGGCTGACGACTCGACAAAACACTTCGGTTCGCGCCACAGAGTAAAGAAGCGGACACGAGTGTTGGTAGCTTCTAAGAAGAGCAGCCAAAATGATTACCAACACTGGACTGAATGGTTGGCACAGGAGTATAATTATGTATATATATTGATTATAATTATGTACATGCTAATACAGGTGACGACAGTACAACAATTAATAAAACAGGGGCTATATTCGTTTATAAAAATGTTTTGTAACTTCCAAATAGGTACATCTAATCATTTGATAATTTCATAATTTTTCTATGAAATAATGCAGTCAATGTTATATTATTTCAAGAAATGTCTTGCAATAATGAAATGAATAAGATATAATTTAAAAATTGTAAAACATTTCTCCGAATTAATATAGCTCCCATGTTTTAATTTATTGTCGTCACCAGCCTGTGTATAAATATTTTGATCATTAATGAACATTGTTAACATTATTATTATACTTAAACGTATACGAGTAAAAAAGTCTTTATGTTATATTTAGAATTTATCATTCAATTAAAATAGATAACAAATAACTACAAAAAAAATTAAGAGCAAAGTTATTACTTGAAAAAAATGTTTTATAAACGCAAAATGTGTATTATTTCGTTTTATACTGCTGTGCCAACCCGTCCATAATAATTAACATTTTGGCTTTAGAAGCTGTCACTCTGTTCGCTTGTCTACTCTGTGCCGGTTGCTGTACAGCGGGCACGCATGTATTTGTGTGTATTGACGCGAGCGAGCGTGGGACGCGTGGCCGTGAAAAACTTACCGGACAAGCCGAACTCCTTTGACATGGCACGCCAGAACCTCTTATGCACAACTCTGTTCCTGATCATTGGGTGGGAGCACTGCCAGATCTCTGGGCTCTGCCGCAACTTTTCGATGAGGTTGTAATGCGACAAGGAATTCGAGGACATTGTACAGAGTATTCACACCACTGCACTGCCCGCGGAGTGCGCCGCGCCACTGTGCTGAGCGCTCGCTCGGCCGCTGTCGTGCACGCTCGCACCCCCCTCGGGCGCCCGCGTCTCCGCCCCGCCCTCCGCGCCGCGCCGCTATCACTACGCACGTTCGTCGTTACAATAATAATAATTCCCCTTCGGTTTCGTGGTGCTTTTTTATTTTCCTTTATTAATATCAAATACGTACGTCAGTTTAGATAATTAGTTAAAAAACTAAACAAACGGACGACTGTGGATGATATTTATTTATTATTTGAATACAATACCGGTACACGAAGGTGTGTGTCGAGTGTAATGTCCCTTTCTACATATTATCTTATCTTATCTTGTTGTGTGGCCATGACCAAGTCACAGTGCACTTTGACCCATTGGGCTCGTTTGTGCCTCCCTTTTACTCTTCCTGTGTCTAGAATATACAGGCTGTTTGGTATATGGCATGTTAACATAGTCCTAAAAATAGGTGTTATCTAAAATTTTGAAATAAATTTCTAACTTGTCTATACAAAATGTGCGCTCAGTAAAACAAAATGTATGGGTAAAATTAATTTGAAAATTGTTAATTTTTGATAACATTAGTACAAGTATTTATATGACTATGTCAACATCGCTTGCCACTTCCAGAAAGCTCCTTCTGATTCTAGTTAGGGCATTACAATGATACGAAATGTGTCATTGATTCCTGGCATTCACCACATGCTCGACAAAGTTGTGTTCGGAGGAGTTGCATTTTATGTAGCATGTGATTAGTAACAAAATGCCCTGTGAGCGCCCGAATTAAGAAGCGAGCTTGTATCTCCATCCTCCTACCTCCTCCCCTAGGAAGGCTTTGGAGTATTTTAATCCCGACATTTTATGTATTCAGCCTATACCCCTGTATAATAAACTATTGAATTCGAATCCCGGTAGGAGCAGATGAGTGCGAACATTTACATGCATTTGTTTTGCAATGCTTTTAAGCAATAAGGTCGCCCAATTGTACTGATTTGTGTTTATTACTTCGTATTGTTTAATTTGTGTCTCGTGTGTAGTAAAGAATATTTTATTTGTTTATTTATTTACAGGTAATGTGTACGTAATACCTATTTTAAATTTAAATAATATTTATTTATTTATTATTTCTCCGTTATCTAGCACATAATAGAAGCTTTTATTTTTGTTAGATTTGGCTATTTATTCACATTATTGGTGTGAGTGATAATATCATTAAGCAATTATACTCACAATAAATGAGTAATGTTGATTTGTAAACATTTATCTCATCACAAGTTACATATCTACAAGTTGCAACAGCCGCATGTACATATTTTTGGGAATACTTGGGAGTAATTAAGAATAATTGTCCTCATTAATTTTGACTGTTTCATTGATTTGCTTTGATTGTAACCGGTATGACGGTATTCGGAGAAGGAAGCCGGGATGCGACGTGTGTTTAGTTGCAAATTGCGACAGTAATAAATAGTGATTTGCTGCGTCGGTCGCCATGGAAACGGCAAAAGGCGGGTCTACCGGGCTAGAACCTTAGCCTGTGGACCAATCTGTAAAAATACAGCGAGTGGTTAAAAAATTTTAGAAATTTGCTACTAAATGGCTTAAGAAGATTCTTTTGCATTGATGTTTATTAACTACTTTGTTAAATAAAATAAAAAATCAGTAAAGGAAGCGCAGAGCGGATCTCGAAATATTCCTGATAAATGTTTGAAATTCTATAAAAAACATTATGTTTGATATTTAAATTTAAATATTTTTGCTACGAATAAATACTGTTAGCAAACTAAAGAAAACATTGAAAACAATAGATTTCAATGTCTCGAAAAATGTAGGATCGTCGTGATAACTGTCAAATCGTCGGTGAGCATGCAAGACCGCGTAAGAGTAATATCCAAGATATTAACTTTTTTCTTCCTCCTGTTAAATGAAGAAAATGCGCATATGCGGTATTGCAAACTGCTCTTACGCGGTATTGCACGCCCAACGACGAAATCGTACGAAAAAGGCAGCAACGCCTATTTTGTGAACTATTGATAACCACTTTTTAATTATGGATTTGAGAGCTGAACAAGACAATGATCGTTTACTTTTCGATTCGAATAAAACTTACACTAGGTACTGTTAAAGCAGTTAGTGCGCAGAAAACCACCGATTTGTCATGGAGATTATAAAAGAAAGATGCACTCAGAATTTACACGTATATTTGTATAAAATATACAATATAAATATCTTAGTAGATAAACGATTACTATTATTAGCTAACATTAAGTTTAGTACAAAATACGACGGGCAGAGAGTTAACGTAGTAACCAGACATTGCTATCGGATCAAAAATAAAGAAAACAAGAGCTTAGTGTTGCCAATGCATTCATATTATACCATAGACCGCTCCGCCAAGTACCTACTCGATACCCTGGACAGATTGCAGAGTGCTGTCCGTATAGTTGGCGATGTAGAGGTCACCAACAACCTTGAGTTGAGCCTCTGCAATTGCGACGAGACATTGCGTTGCTTAGCGCCTTCTATTGACTATATCACGGAGAGTGCTCTGAAGAGCTTTTTGACCTTATTCCACCTTCTCCTTTCCTACTCAGGACCACGCGTGCTGGTCTTCGGAGTCATCAATTTACCGTCTCCACCTCAACATCACGCACAAAGAAATTTAGTACCTCGTTTCTTTGTCGTACTTCCAGAACTTGGAATTCTTTGCCAGCACATGTGTTCCCTCCTTTCTGTAACATGGGTTCCTTCAAAAGAGGCGTGAAAAAGCATCTTTTGGGCCGGCAAGGTGGAGGCGGCTAGAGCAGTGTCTAAACTGCACTAGCTGTCTTCGCATATGGACTCTTCTACCGCTTCACATCAGGTGGTGTTGAGTCATTTTTTAGCAGATCCTTCGTCATAAACCGCTTTAGTCTATCATTTAGACATCAACTCACGACCACTAGAGTTCTCGGCGATTGGCGACATTCATATGATACAGTAGAGTAGTGTAGAGTCCGCGCCATAAAAGAAGGCTCGTAGACGCGGCGCTGTTAGCAGATGGAAAATGTTGCCAACATAATGTCGTTATCTACCCATTTTAGGTTTATCTACCTTTTGCAATGTTAAAAGTAAGAAAAATATCAATAATTGATTCAAAACCACAAAATCAACTACGCTGACCTGTTGGTGAATGTCGAAATCGGGTCTTTCGTCCCCTATTAGATGAAAATGGAAAGAAATGAGGTGGCTAATTTGCAATTATCAAGACACACAGTACTATGAAGTGGATATTTGATTATAATATTTTTCCAATAATGAATGATCCCATAACGGTTCAATAAATGAATACGCAATTAATACCAATATTCCTGAAATGCGGGTAATATCAATACAGTGGCAACTGTAACTCAAATCTATGTGTCAAACAGCTGTAGTTCATCTCTCGATCTCCATGAGAGTACAAAAATTAAGTTGCCAACATTAACATCAACCCAGAATATTTTAAAGTTTTAATTGACTAACAATCAGTTTGAGACGAATGTTTTATAGTCTCAAACTGACTGTCAGTCAATTATTTAATCAAAGCATGAGCTACAAATTAACACTATAATAGAAAATTTATAATACAAAAGATAGTAAACAGTAGAGTCAAAGGGAGAAACACACGCGACAAAAGAACAATGGCGAACTCCCATACAATTTTTTGTCAACCAAATTTTTAAGCGTCTTTAGATGAAAAATATGTAAAAAGATAAAAAGTATAGAGCTAAATTTTCTTAACAAATTGGTGTTTATTTCACTATTATTGCAAGTTTTGAATAAAAGATATTTCAATTTAAACTTTTTGATGTTATGTTTTACAAAACAACACAAAAATATACTTTTTCATGTAAGTTTCATATTCATAGTTTTTTTAAATACATACATTAATTGACAATAAATAACACAGGTTCCTAATATCAGTTTGTGGATAGAATAGATAGATCAACAGTGACTGACTTTGTATCAATACTCGATAGATAATGGCCAAAAGAACTTGAGTCCAGGCCAGTAAAGCAACCTCAAAAAAAGTCGATCGATACTTTAGTGTAATAATAATCTGTGCTTACGTCTACTAGGTAGTCCACAGATTAGTGATTTAAGTATCGGTAGTCAGTTAAAATTCCTTTATAATTGACCGCTTGGCCGAGTGGTCTGTACCCCAGGCTACTCGGTCAAAAGGTCCCGGGTTCGAATCCCGGTAGGAACAAATGTTTGTATGATGAGTACGAACATTTGTTTACGAGTCATGGATGTTTATATGTTTATTTAGTATATTTCTAATATTTATATACATATTATTATCATTATTTCTCCGTTATCTAGTATCCATAACACAATTAAGCTCTTAATGATGCTTACTTTGGGCTAGATAATAGGTGTGAGTGTATAAATATTATTATAATTGATTTTATTTTAAAGCTTGTTTGTTTATAGATTGTAGATTGTTTAAAACTTATAAAATCATAAAAAAATAATTTAGGTAAATTTGTTAAAATGACATTTTAAGACGCTCAAAATTTACTTCAACAAATGTTTCGCCATTGTTCTTTCAAAATATTATTGACTTTATTGGGAATAGATATCTAGATTGTCTACTAAAGTCTACTACCTATTTTCTTCAAGAATGAGAAATTATTCTTTGATTATGAAGTAGATAAATACACGTTGACTTGCTTGACAAACACCAAACCAATAGGTATGAATTTTGTATTGAGGCTGCCGATACTTTCACGATTCTCGACCTTATGATCCTTAGAAAGTTGTCTGGTTTCATGAACCTTACACATTCTCCGAATTTGTGGAATAGTTACTTTAGTTTATGGATCTTTTCGAAAATAGTCCGTATTTTTAGTCGACACTAAGATACGTAGGCAGGTACTTATCTAAAAACAAATGGAGCTAATTACTACTTACGTAAAAACTAAGGAGTGTTCTCTGTCGAGCTGACCCACAGAGCATAAATTCTGTTTAAAGACCACACGCGTACTGATAAGCACTATCTGTGTACATAAAGTGGCCAACAAAAGCGGAGATTCAAGAGAGCTCAAAGTATTTAATAGTCATAGCGGTACACGCTAGCTACTAAAAAACTTCTGCACTCTTTGTTTTAAAAATAGCTGTGAATTTTTTCCACTTTATTTCTCGTTACCACACTGTTTCGCTTTCATGATAATTTTTATCAGAAGAATTTACGTGTCTCGTTTCTTTAAAATACACACGTACAAGGAACACGAGTAGCTCGAGAAACGGTTTTGTCTACACTGTATTGCCATTTTTGTCGAGCTAAGGTAAGGTAAGTCCCGACAAAAATGACGTTACGGTATAGACAAAATCATTTCTCGAGCTTCTCGTGTTCCTTATGCTCCGCGTGCTGATGAAAGTTTTCATTAGACGTCTTCCTAGTTTCGCTCGACACGAGGATGAGGATAGCAAACGGATTTGAAGTCAGTCATATACCTACAAATTCAATTCATACAATAAAAGCAAGCGTACCTGGTAATCGGAAGAATGATGACAATGCCAATTTAATTATTTGCATTCCATATTGTACAGACGATAGCACATCAAGTGAAACAGTTGCACTACGAAAGTCGTCTCTATTACGAACCGAGTGAGGGCGGTCTCAAGATCAAACTGTTACGCTTGATGTGCTGTTGAATGTACTTAGAAGACAAGTTAAAATGAGCTCGGTATTGATTCCACTCTGGTTTCGAGACAACTTAAGAGGGCTGGACGGTGTAGTGAGCTCAACCAGTACGCAGAAGGTGTCTATGTAATTTTATTTAATAGCAAATAGGCGGCTCACCGCCGAATTAAATTTAATACTTCTTAAATTTGAGTCCTCCTTAAATTTAAAAATATTATTATTGATTGATTGATATTATTATATTACTTATTATCTCCTCCAGACAGAACAGCATACAGAATGTAGAAAATAGCTCCTATTTCATATATCCCTTCTGATATATCCTGGTGGTTGTAGTCTTGTCCCAATTGTCGCTACCGGAAGGTATATGGAATATGTTTCAAATCAAATATTCCTACTGATCCGCTCTGGTAGGGATAGTTGGATTTTTCCATTGATCTCTACCAGTAGGGATAAGTTTTCAAGGGTTTCTATTAAACTTCTCAAATCAAAGTGAAATAAAACAATAGAATTTTGAGTGTCAGTATGTAGGTTACTACACCGGTTACGCAATACAATTAGCGTATGTGCTTAATGTGCTCGATCATCATGCAAAATAACGCTTACTATTTAGGATTGTGTCAGAATCAGAAACACATGCACGGCAAATTAAATAAATGTTTCATTTCAGAATGTTCTATTTTGTGCAATTACGCACACGATTTAAGTATGCATTGAACATCCAACTTGAAAATTTTATTCAATAAAACGTGTGAGGCTAAATCCCTTTTGAACAACTTTTTGGTTTAGGTTGAAAAGCTTATCAAAAGCCACATTCGAATAGGTATACACGTTTGGTAATATTTTTATATTTCATAAACTTTTAGGCGTTTGGACGACCATCATTTTAATCTTAATGTTTTTATGGCACAAGTCAGATACAAGTTATTTTTTTTTCATTAATAAAATAGCTAAATATAAAACCTTTTTATAATCATAACTAGGTCTCCTGACATTGGACCCAATTCGGTGAAACACACGCTAAATCTAAAAGTTCAGTGCATTTTGTTTTCAAAAAGGACGACTGTCATATAATTTGACATATAGAAAAGTGTGTTCCATTTTCGAAATTAATGAACTCCTACTAATGCCTTCGAATATTGTCTCTGCTTTCTTTATTCATGCTATCTAAATTTAAGTTATTTGGCAGCTCTTTTTCTTGCTATCTTTTTCCTACATATATTGAGAGAAAGAGATTATACTCTCTCCTTGTCCGAGAGGGTTTAACGTGTAGTAACGCTGATTGTACCAGCGCCGATCACAATTTTCAAAGCTATAAAAAAAAAATTGTTTCTCTCATATGGTAACTCTAAATGTATGTCATTACGTTTTTTGTGCACAGCGCTGTCACTTGGTTCTCTCATTAAAATTATTAATTTAACAATTTAAACCAATAAAAAGTACGATCTGTGATCCAAATTTTAAAGAATTATTAATCTAGTGTTATTATGTGTTCACTAATAACAGGATATCGATGCAGTATTTTATTCCCAAACACGGTCAGGTATTCCGTTAGCAAACAAGGTCAAGGTTTGTTGTGAAAACGTTAATATTATTTGGAGATTGAAGGTATGTATTTAATATTACATTATCGTTACGTTATCCGGTGAGAAATAATTCTCACCGGATAACTGGTAATATGAAACGTCACAGAATTAATCTGTTAGAATATTATGTCATAACCTAAAAATATCAAAATAATACTACTAAAATCTAGAAAATCTAGCTAAACTACTTACCTAGCAATATAACCCTCCAGATATTATTGTAAGAATTTTTACAAGGCTTATGATTTCCGATATTATCAATTTCCGGTTTTATCAATTTACACACTATTTTTTCTTGTATTGCCAATATTTGCCAATGGCATGTAAAATATTAAAAACATAAATAATAGCTCATTTTGAGCGATAGACAAAAATGTATACCTATTTAAAGTGCTTATGCAGTGTTTTATTAGTGTTTCTAATTAGATTTTTGGAAATAAAAGGGAAAAAGAAAAGGAGTAAGTAAATCACCTACTTTGGACAGAAAGAAGATTACAAAAAGTGAAAATAATATGACTTTTTGGATAACTTTAACTGTTCTGTGGTAACTACAAGTGTCATATACCTATCTATTACCTAAATCTTTAACACCCAGATGTCGTAAGTGACAATTATAACATAACAAAGACAATTAAAATTATGTCTGGCATATAGGGTTTCGAGAGGAAATTACAAGAAGTAAATTTTTATGATGAGAAATACCTACTCAAGGCAGGAAACAGAAGACTCATATTAAGTGCCTTCATTAATAGGTGAATGAACAGTAAGATTATGCCTTAATTTAAAACTTCTACCGTCAAGTACATATAATGGTTACTACATTATTTACCGGAGCATGCGCTATCACATTGCGGTTAGACAACGCTCTAAATGGTATGAAATTACATGAAATAGATTATAACATTTATCTGAGTATGCGCTATCACATTGCGGTTAGACAACGCTCTAATTGATATGAAATTAAATAAAAAAGGTTATCACATTATTTACCAGAGCATGCGCTATCACATTGCGGTTAGACAACGCTCTAAATGGTATGAAATTATATGAAAAAGGTTATCACAATATTTACCCGAGCAAGCGCTATCACATTGAGGTTAGACAACGCTCAAATGGGTATGAAATTATATGAAAAAGGTTATCACAATATTTACCCGAGCAAGCGCTATCACATTGAGGTTAGACAACGCTCAAATGGGTATGAAATTATATGAAAAAGGTTATCACAATATTTACCAGAGCAAGCGCTATCACATTGCGGTTAGACAACGCAGTGAAATGAAAATGTTTATCACATTACTTGCCTGAGCAAGCGCTATCACATTGCGGTTAGACAATGCTCTAATTTAAATGAAAAAGAAATGAATGCTAATAGATAACCTGGGCAAATGCTATTACATTGTGTTAAGACAATGCCCGTACTCTTGTTTTAAAACTTCTACAGTGAAGTAGAAATGAATTTATTGATAACCTGGGCAAGTGCTATCACATTGCAGTTAGACAATGCCTGTAATCTTCTTTAAAACTACTATCACACTGCGGTTAGACAACCAACTATTTAGCTGAACAAGCATTATCACACTAGAGATATACACTGCAAATGAAATGCAATATACACTGAAAGAAACAGTATAACTAATACCATAAAGTAGATTTAAAGGCAATCACTTGAACAGGTCTAGCTACTATGGCTAGACCCTTGCACTGAAATAGAAACTTCTACTAACTTCCATCAAGTAGATATACAAAGGTACAGAGATAAAACAAACACAATATGCCAAAAAGGCAATCTTATTGCTAGAAGCGATCTCTACCAGACAACTATAAGGCAGAGAGATTACTCAATATGAATAATTGTGATAGCTACAAAAATGTAAAAATAGCCATTAATCATATTTAAAATATGTAACAAAGTACCAACCCGCATTGGGCCAGCGTGGTGGTGTTATGGCCCAAACTCCTCATGTGTTTCTCCCATGTAGGAAGGCCTGTGCCCAGCAGTGGGACGTGTATAGGCTAGTGATGATGAACATAAAGTAGCTGTACATGTAATTTAATAATCAGAACAAGCCCCATCACCTTGCGGACTGACTGACAAATAATTCTACAATAAAGTACCGGTAAAGTTTACTTATTAACTTGGGCCAATGTTTGTCACATGGGGGCTAGATAATGCTGCCGCATTTAATTAATAATTTTAACATCAAGATATATATTATGTTATTCTATAACCTGAATAAATGTTATTCTATAACCTGAAAATTGCTGTAAGTTATATAAATGTTTATCAATAGCCTGAGGAAGTGCTATAAAATTTAGCTACACAATGCTTTTATGGTTCATCAAAACTTTACCCTCTAGCATACCGAAATGATATTCAATGACCTGAAAAATTGCTATCACTGTATGAATGATCAGCCATTGATAAATACTTAATAAGATTATACTATCTGTCAAGCCGCGATATACCTCCGGGTGGCTATGATAATTGAAAAATCAATTGTGTCTGGAATCTCATGCTTGACAGGTTAAAGCTACACAGTGTATTCAAAAATCAAACAGCTGTTCAAACATAAAGAAAATTTATAAACCTTCAGTGACCATGACCAACAGATCATTGGTTGCAACAACCAGTTACACACAGCAAATACCATAACTTTCATACTTTATTTAATCAACAAAACCACCAGAAGATTCAGAAACAAGCTTTCAGATATTGTTTTAATAATTCCAAATAAAAACATTACTTTAGAAAAAAAAATTAGTTACACAGATAAACTAGTAACCCAATTGTAATAAAATGATGGGATTTTTTTTCATTGAAATGTCACCTTATGAAGTACCTCATTACACAGATTTTATGAAATGAATAAATGAGATAAGACAGAGAAAATAAGAAATGATTATTATAACTAATCATTATTTCAATTCCATTGCAATATTTTCTTACAATACAGACCTAATAAAGTGATATAAATGATGCCCTATATTTTTAAAAGAACTTGAAAATTAAGAGTATTTTCACAATTCTACTTGTACAGAATTATATGAAATAGCTAAGTTGAAATTAATAACTGTTGAAATAAACTTGTCTATTAGAAATGGAAATGGGTCTTAATAAAAAGACCATTAGGTATAATAACTACTCAGAATTAACAACTATATTTTATGAGTAAAAATAATTGTTATGATAAAATAAGAAACATTATCGAGAGTACATAATACCACAGTTGTTGGATACATGAAAATCGAGGGGGGGGGGGCATAGATTGAATCCCCACAACAATAATAAATATTAGACATTGTTGTACTTAATGATAGTACCGATTGAATTTTTACAAATTTTATTTGTGGTATTTTTATAAAAAGTCATCTTGCTTGACACAATACGAGAAATTGATTTATTGCTATGTACTTAATATATAAAAGTGTCCATATGAAGTACCTACTACCGGGTGCAATTCACACAAGGTTTTTTATTTTTAGTTCTTTTTTAAATACTGAGCTTAAATCAATGATTTATGTTATTAAATTTATATCCAGCTTATCCTAGCTGCAAATCAACTATCGGTCAAGTATAAAAACAAGGAATTGCAATATTGACAATTATTAATGTTGAAAAATGACAATATGATTTATTATTAGAAATATAATGGCCATTTGGTACAATGTACCTATACATAATATAAGCATCATAGTTATTTATCCTGTACATATGGTGCGCATGCAGGCATAATGAATAATCATGCACATAGGTATCGAGTAGTGGCCTTTCTGCAATTATGAAATAAAAAATTTCACATTAAATTTCATCAATAAGAAGTGAAATATTGGGACAAAATAATAATATGTCCATGACATGCCAGCAAAAGTTTTTTGTATGTACTAAAATAAAAGTCAAATAATTAAAATATAATACATCAATAATCAACCTGATCATGGTAAATACCTACCTACTTAAATATATATATATATATATATATATATATATATATATATTAGCTCTAAATTTCAATATCATAACACCTGTAGGTATAGTAGAGCATTGTGCTTTATATAACAAATAAAAATGCCTAAGTCAATGTTTTGTAAAAACAATATCATTACTTATATGGTACCTAAACTATATAAAATGAATAATACCAGGTCAACATTACAATGACCTAAAATTGAATTGATTTAAAGATAAAGAACATTTTAATCGAAGGAGCCTCTTCAGTTTACTGACATACATATATGATTTGGAATCCAGAACTGGTATTAAAAATATTTAATGCAATAATAAGGCAATGATAAATCAAAAATGTTATTAAAGGACCTCATCAACTGATTTATTACAATTCATGACTTGAAAGCAGAAAGACTTCATTAAACATCAAGTAAAATCATTTAAAAGTGACAATCAGTAGTGACCACTATCGAAATAATAAAAACCTATGTAACTAGGTACTTTACAGCCATATTGTATCTAAAAATCTTTTTAAATGAGGATAGAAATGTATCCTATCTTGTCACTTTCATTAAATCATAATAAGACTAGTACTTTATGAATACACTTATATCATAAATAAATCAATAGAAACAATTATAAAAAACACAAGATTTCATCAATTCAATCTAAAATTCATTTGGATCAAACTAATGTTGCAGGAAATGAGTATTAGTGGTTTTAACTTTCTTCTCTACTCTTATCACAAGATATGCTTCGGTGTCGACCGCAAGCCGATTTGGTTTAAATATTGATTGAGTCAAAAAGCCAACAGGAGTGTTTACATACAAAATTCAGTTTAAAATTCTGAGTCAAAATTCTGAAACATTTCCTGCAATAAGCATATAAATGTCCCATTCGGCATTGCTAAAAATTTTAAGCGATAGTTAAAATAACAATTGTGTTTTTTATTTTTTTATAGGGTTTTGTATAAAAATCTAATTATTTTGTAAATTAATTAGTAAGGTGTTGGACTAAACATCTATACTAATATAATATAGATATCTAAATTCTATTTTTTCACAACCCCATCTTCAAACATCTACACGTTAAACCCTCTCGGACAAGGAGAGAGTATAATTATAAGATTAAACGAACTTACCTTAAGTGAAGTTCTATCTTAATTATACGAAGCTCCTTGTCCGAGAGGGCAGTCCCAAAACCCGCCCACTAATACAAGTATTATCCCAATTGTAGGGTTGTTCCAAAAATAATCTTCGAACGTAATGACATACATTTAGAGTTACCATATGAGAGAAACAATTTTTTTTTTATAGCTTTGAAAATTGTGATCGGCGCTGGTACAATCAGCGTTACTACACGTTAAACCCTCTCGGACAAGGAGCTTCGTATAATTAAGATAGAACTTCACTTAAGGTAAGTTCGTTTAATCTTATAATTATACTCTACTTAAATTTAGATTTAGAGTAACGCCCATTATTAAATCTTAATTTAGTCATAGTCTTATTCGCCACTACATCCCTTTCTGAGTCTAAATACCACTTTGAAAATTTTGTGGTTTGAAAACAGGTAGGCTAAGTCCATTTAGGTTTTACAAATTACTACTTAGTTCGATTTCAGTTTTTGAATGAGCCGGTCATTTTATAGTATGTATGCAACATCAGAAGCCGCCTCTGATCTCGCCCGCGTTGCTGTCGTATATTATTTGGGTGGTAACCCTGAAAACTGGACAGGTCATCATTTAAAAAGTTACAAGGTATCGGTCAGCAAGTATTTACCAATTACGACACTAGTGATGTGATTGCATCGGATATTCGGATATTATTTAAGAACAAAAGCTCTTAAAACTAATAAACGATTAACGAGAACTAGTTCGTACCACGTGACTTTCAGCAGCTAGTACTCTTATTTCTATGTCTAACTTAGTAATGAAAAGCAATGTAATATTATTTTAGTACGACTTGCTACAGTAGATGACGGTTCGGCAGTTAGATAACTAGCCATGAGCTCTTGAAACAGCCTAAAATTAATGTTACAATAAAATTTGATTCATAGAAAAATCATACTTACTTAAACAACTAATTGGTCAGCGTTTAACTAAATTTTGTAAAGCTCCTGAATTCACTCTGCAATCAAGAGTGAATTCAGGAGCTTTTTTAACTTAAAACTTCGGTAGGAAGTTTTAAGTTAAACACAGCCCTAAATCTGTATAACACGCTAAATCTATATAAGCTCAGTGCATCTTGTTCTCTCAACATGAATATAAAAAGGAAGGCTGTCACATAATTTAACATCTAGAAACGTGCGTTTAATTTTCTACCTTAATAAACGTAATAAAATTTAGGAAGCACCTCTGTACCCGCGTCTAAAATTGTCTATTATTTCTTTGAAATTCTTGCTATCTTTTTCCCATACATACATATTGCCGTCATCAGAATTAGACTCTCCAAATTTTCCTATAAGCATTGTATCTGCCAATGAATTACATTATTATCATCAATATTCGATCAGGAGACAGTGTGAAAATATATGGGTCGAAGTTAAATTGTAATTCATATTTTTTTGGTAAATCTAACGAATTTATCTATCTAAAAAAAATTCTGCTTCTAAATCTTTAATGTCTGTAATGTGTAAGGATAATAATATTCGTGAAGTAAAATGGCAAAGACGTAATCATAATGTATCCGAAGCTCCCCATCCCTAGTGTTTGCGGCGTTCGTAAATCAAGCAACCTGTGCGCAGACGCCCCTGAATTAAATATCTTAACCGGAGGTAGCTTGTGACACAAGTGAGAAGACTGAGCGTGTCAGTTAGCGTATTCCACAATCATTTAATAATAATAAAATGCTCGGATTTAACAATCAGCATATTTAATAGATATGTGTCTAAGCACAAATAAGAACGAAGAAAAAACCCGGTTTTTATGTAGCTCTTCAAAGACAGACGACCTTCTCAGTGTCGCGGGGAAATGTTGGATGCAGGCTGCGCAGAATCGTTCTCTTTGGACATCGATGGGGAAGGCATTTAAGTTAAGCAGTGAAAATAATAGGCTAAGTATTGTACAATTGCTTTTCAGCTTTAATACGTCCCCGCACCCATAGAAATGAATTATACTTTTTCCTAAGGGCCTTAATTACAGATATCTCTCTCAGAGTGACTCTAGAATCGAGAAAGAAATGTACACTTCACAGCCACAACATAAAAAATATTAAGAAAAGAATTTTTGTGACTCTTCATATCCAATAAGCATATCTCTCACCCCTTGGGTTGTGACTGGACCACATTTTACGTTTTGGATGTCAGCCCCGAGGTGCATTTGACATCTGACAGATGGTTTTGGAGATCTCGCTAGCCTGCTGGTAATAAGGGCACCAAGGTTTGTAGGTTTATAAGTCACATGGACATTGAATGAAATTTAAGCAAAAATTTTGATAAAAGTTATAATAAAACTCTCGCCTTACTGTCCACAGCCTATATTTATCCCACAGTTGGGCCTTCCTGCTAGGGAGAAACACACGAGGAGTATTCGGTAGTAGACCTTTATGTAGCGTCGTCTGGGTAAGTAAGTACTACTTTCCTATTCTGGCTGTAAAAAAGTTCGCTGAGTTTTGCGTTAAAGGGAAAGGTAGCCAGAGTAATTACTGGGCAAGGAAGGGTTTGTTTCGGAAGGCACGTTAAGCCGTTGGTCCCGGTTGGCACTGCAACCGCTCTAACCTACCAACCCGCATTGAACCGTGGTGGTGCTATGGCCCAAACTCCTCATATGTTTCTCCCGCTTAGGAAGCCCTGTGCCCAGCAGCGGGACGTATAAAGCCTGCTGATGATGATTCACAAGTTCTCTTGTGTATGCATGCATACATAGAGTATTAAGCGAGTAAACCACAAGTACAACTATGACTTCGTGCTTCGTTTCTCCGCCATCACTTAAAATGACAAAATGATTAGTAGACATTAGAATTAGTTGACATTAATTGGCGGTCAAATATCAAAACGGAGCTCGTCACGAGAGCCGTTACTCAGTTATTTGATTCAAGCGTTAGTGTATACAGGATGTTTTTTATTCTTCTCTGTTAACCTTTCTTGACTCTTTGTAGGTGCATGTTTTGAATATTTACACGACGAAATCTTAGTAAGTAAACCATCGACTTTCATAACTCTTATAACATTTGATAGCAAGTCTTTGTTTTTAATATTCAATTTATTATACGTTCCATTACCAGATTGTCATTCGCAGTAACGAAGAACTTGGTAACAAAATATATACTCATTTCTAAATCAATTCCCCGCCGTTCGATTTGAATATTAGTATTAAAGTCTTTGTCTAATTTTGAGCAGCCTGTATGCAACTGTAAGCCGTTCACTCAAAGCCAGTTACCAGTGCGTAAGCGGATTAGCCCGGATCAGCTGATTGCCCTGTACGTGCGGCCGCGTACACTAATGTTTTTAACGTGTCACTTTGCTTCACACAATGTCACTTAGGTTTGTAGGAGACACGAACGTCTTCTTAAGCGGATAACTTGACCTTATCCTAGACCTTGGGAGTTGGGGGCGTATATCAAACAAACTTTGTTCTAACTAACCTTTGAGTTTTGCTTGTAACCATTAATTTTCCAGTAAAAAGTATCTGGGCCATAAAAAGAAAAGCATCTCTAGATTTGGTTTCCTCCAGCACGGTTCTTGTAAGAAAGCACAGCAGAGCAAAGAATGGCCTTCCGTCTCGAACTCGAATCTCGAATTCATTTGTTTTGAGTCTTAGCCAAGAATACCGCTACGCCACACCTTCCTTTCTACTTATAAAAGTAATAGGTATACTAACTCCTTCCTTAGGAGTGGACAGTTTCACAACCGACGAGATACAATCGTAGGTGATGATCGGATGCGCGCGCGCAGGAAGTGTCGCCGGGCAGACAATGCACCATTGTGGCGAGTAATCACCGGCCGGATCCATGTGCCCCATTTCACAGTACCGTAGGACATGTTTACACTGCTAAGAATTGTGTTTTGTGAGCCGAAACATAGTTAGTGGGAAAAGCCATGTGAGCCCCCGAATATGTAGAAGAAAAAAACTATGCACATAACAGATTATTTTGTTTATTTACCGAATACAATTATTTCGACTCGGAACATAATTATAAAATATATATATTTTTTAAACAACTGTGGGCTTACACTGGCTACCTTTCCCTTCAATCCGAAACACAGCCAACTGTTTCGCGGCTGAAATAAGAAAGGCGGTGGTACCTACCCAGACGACCCAACATACGGGCCTACCACCTAGTGAATAAATTTGGATAGTAAATGCGAGAAAGTTAATTTCTTACTTTAATTCTCATTTAAAAATTATCAATTTCTAGAGAGATTAGTCGTTATCTGTAAAATCACCATTACTGAATACTGACATGCCGACCTACCACAGTGTTCCAATGAATATATTTTTTAACTAATATTTTATGTTTTATGAATCGTTACCTATAAAATCAACAGCATTGCATTAAAACAAAATTATTATAAAATTTATGAATATACGAAAGTTCTAAAGTTAATTGTTAAAGAAAGACCAATACCGAAAAACACTGTGGCTTTGATCATGGCTTTGATAAACCAAACTTAGCAGAAGGTAAAAAAGAGGTAAGGTAATTTAAATTTAATACAATATGCACTCTTATCCTATAATATTTCTAATTGTACACAGCGGGTACAATTAGAAATATTATTTGAGTCGCGTGTGCGCCTAACTTTACTTACATAAATTATTATCCTGTCCCATTGTAATACAATAAGCAATCATGTTCCAAACAAAAAAAACCGTTCCGAATGGAATGCATGTAAAAAAATATGTACTAGACTAAATTATATGGGAACAAAATGTGATTGCTATAATTAATCGCCTTTTTATGCGGCTGAGTTGACACGTACTTACTAAATATAATATGTATTTAGAGGTTATTAATAATGGGAGGAGCTCGGTGGCGTAGTGGTCTGGTCTACATTACGAAAATAAAGCAATTTTCGCCATTGTCCATGCCGGGATGGGTCAATCTTTATAATCTCGAGCTCCTCCGTGCTTCGGAAGGTACGTTAAGCCGTTGTTACCGGTTGTTACTGCAACCGCCTACCAACCCGCATTGGGCCAGCGTGGTGGTGCTTAGCCCAAGTTCCTCATGTGTTTCTCCCATGTAGGGAAGTGCCCAGCAGTGGGCCGTCTATAGGCTGGTGATGATGAGTATTAATAATGTGATATTTCTCATAAAAAAATATTTAATACGTATGAAACGTCACATCGAACAATTTAGATCGATAGCAGTGGTTGCCAGTTTGTTTCTGAATATATATTTTCTATCATACCTTTTGTTGAATTCTCCCTATTTTAGGTATTTTTGCACGGCCTGTTAACTACTTATGGTATTTGAGATACTAGTGATCGAAAACCATAATATATTTCTTAGGTTCACTCATGCATATTATGTAGCCCGCTAGCTTCAGATTCTGACACAATTGAGTTTTAAATTGTCACAGACCTCCAGAGGTGTAATGCCGCTTGACAGATAACGCATAATTAAGTGCTTGTGCCATAGGTACTAGAAAACTGAGCAATAAGGGGGCTGAACACAATAAGGTGTTCAGCCCCCTTATTCTCAAATGTCGGAAAGTATTCGAATTTCGGAAACTCTATACCTGTCACTTTTTATCGCGGCGCGTCAAAACGAGACGGCATGTGACTTTTCGAATCGAATCCGTGATCCGACAATTGAGAATAAGGGGGCAGGTCCATTTTCGACTAAGACACTAAGTCATTGTGATACCCACCAATAAATAATACAATTATGTTTATAAATACCTTTTTTATGAAGAAGAGATGCTTACTCGAGGTGACCAGTCAAGCAGATGGCTGGGATTATTTTATGGGGGAAAAAATGTTTAAGATTAATTCATCTGCTAAGAAGACAGTAAATTTGATCCAAAGTATGTTACCCCAATGGTTAAATTGATTAGTCGATTTCACGCAATAATTGAATTTTATCTCCATTCATCGAATTGAAATGTGGTATTGCATACTTTCGCTTACGAAATTAAAGTTCACATCACAGACATCAGATAAACATATAAGATCAACGATATATCAACGAAACCGGCAATCAGGGATCGTATACAATCAGAAATCGATTAAAAATTCTTATTTAATTAATCAATTCCATTTTTCACTGCCGATGTATCGATGATCTTAATGTTTCGAATGATAAACGTGAGGAGGTCATTTTATTTATTATTCGTAAATTCGTATGTGATATTCGCTTCGTTACGTTCTGTAACATTATCAATTTTTGGTTGCTGTAAACCATTTTAATATCGAATAGGTGCTGTAATAAACTAAAATTGTTAATCGACTCTCGAATGGAAAGCAATCTAACTTTGTAAAGAAAGTGCGATTCGTTTACTTTTTTGCATCAGTTATTGAAGTTTTTGTAAAATACTTTATCTAACATATTTGAAAACAAAAACACATATTATATAATAGTGACAAAAACAAATAGTAGTTATATAGTATAAACAGGGTAGTGACGACAATAAATTAAAACATGAGCTATTAGTTCATAGAAATGTTTTGCTACTTTTAAATACATTCCTAATCTTATTCATTTGATAATTTCATGACATTTCTGTGAAATAACATAACATTGGCTGCATTGTTTTATAGAAATGTTCTCATTCATTTGATAATTTTGACACATTTCTATGAAATAATGCAGCCAATGTTATGTTATTTCACAGAAATGTCATGAAATTATCAAATGAATAAGATGTTATTTCATAGAAATGTCAAGAAATTATCAAATGAATTAGATGTATTGGAAAGTTGGAAAACATTTCTATGAACTAATATAGCCCACGTTTCAATTTATTGTTGTCACCCCCATATATATTCTATAAAAGTAGTGCGATAAATAGGATTCAGATATTTTTAAAATGTTCGCGAGGTAGCGATCAATCAAGCGAGCCCTGTTTGTTTGCCACCCTTGTAAAAAAACAAATATTCTATGTAATCGTGTTCGCACGATACGGTCCACTTGCTGTGGTTAACAGAATACAAAGTGAACAATTTCACATAGCGCATACGCCACATTGTAGAAAGGAAGGAAATGATTGATTGTATAATAAATTTAAATTATACTTCCTTAGTTGTTGCCTTATTTGTTTCGTTAAATGCTATTAATGCCATAGGTAGGCTTAGTGGAAGACATTCTAAGCATCCATTTTCTAATTACCTCTAAAACGTACCAATAGTTATATTTGTTCAAATATTGAATTGTTATGTAAAAGGGTGAATGAATAATACGTATATCCTTGCTGAATTTCCAGCCTCAAATAACATGGCCTGCCTGGCCCTGATATTCTTATTGGTTTCGTACCTAAAATATTATTTTGTACCTACATAGTACAACTTATATAAAAACAACTCAAATGTCAACAAAAATAAAAGGACACATCCATTTCTAATCCTCACTTTTCTAAATACCTTTAAAGGTAGTCAGTGTAATTACTGGCCATGGATGGCATTTCATCTTAGGCCTCTGGTCGGCTCAGGATGACAACGCACCTGCAATATTAAGAGATTTTTCCTTGTTATTGCAGGTGTCTATAGGCGGCTTACCACCAGGTGGGCCGTCTGCTTGTTTGTCATCTAGTTGTTTAAAAAACACTGAATTCAAAAACACAATAAAACAAAAAAAACAAAAATCAATACTTCTAGAGTTCAAGCCACAAATAATTTTCAATGCGTAAACATGTTGCCGTCAAAACATTTCATATAACAGGGTCGGTCCTCACCGCGAGCGTGGGCGAATTAACAAAAGATGGTGGAGCAAAACATGCAATCGTAGTAAATCGACCGCAAGCCCGCTGCGCGAGCGCCGCGGGCCGCGGCCGCGCCGCTACCCGGCAAAAAGCTGGATATCACCGCAATATAGTAGTAATGCAAACAAAGCCGCAGGTAGGAAATGCACGTCCAACTGTCTGATGTCTGATGGCCCGAGTGATAAGCTACTGCAGTTAGAAAATATCATAGGAACAATCCAACAGTTGAAATCTACATGCGTGCATACTAATTTGTAGAGAGGATTTGACAGACGCTTTCGATTAAATTATAATTATGTTTTGTTTTAACTAATTCATCGTTTCTGGGGTTGACTAGTCAGTTCTAGCTTCTGAAATAGGTAATCCTCAAACGACAAGTATACTTTTTAGCTCAAAATACTTAATCTGCTTTTGTCCCTCCTGTTTATCCCTTGCACCTCCGCCGGCGCACAGGTCGTTCCGTCACAGATTGTGACTCCAGAACCGCTATCGATAATTTTTGTTACGCGCGAGCACTTCGCGGAGTTTCTAGGCGATTGCCGCTGCCCGCTTTATATTATAATCGGAGAAAGTCCGCAATTTCGTACGTTCTGTCTCAAGCATTCTAGTAATTTCCTTTATCATTGTGGTCGGTGTAAAAATAAGCTCAATCTCCTGTTCAGTTATTTTTTACGAAAACACTTTGATGATATCGTGTACTTTCAGGAAATATCTTAATTAATTTATTATGATCGTTAGAAACGTCATAACCAATAAAAGTTCTGCCTTTGCTTCTAGTAGCTTTTATTGCCTCCTAGAAATACACTATTATTATAAAAAAGTCTTGATCTTATACACGTATCGTGATTATACTATAGTCTGTATCCTTCTTTATAATTTCGCCATAAAACGTTCTAATTCCCAGCCTTTCTAAATATCAAAGGAACATATAAGTAACCCAAACCATTATCAAGAGGCAACTAAAATCGCCATGGTCATCGTAGTAATCAGTGATTTGTCACGGTGACAGCCCTAAGTTAAGTGCAGCATGCTCGGCTAGCCAACAGGCGAATGACGCCAGGACCACCTATCGCTCATTAATATGGATCCGCTAATCCTAGAATGAGGGCATCATGTCGTTTGACCAGAGCAATTATAATAATATGGTGTAGTATGCACCATGTTATACATAGCAATGGTAAATTTTTATACTACTCTATAATGTGATGGTGTTTTTAAATGACCAGGCGTTTACAGATTACACACTAGGGAGAATTCTAAATACTATACTTATTCTTAGTACACTGAAAAAAAATTACTACTGAAGTTCGACTACCTGTAGCTCAAAAAAGTGACTACATACCTTATGGTAACACCTAGCCAAAAATGAAGTTGCATAAAGATGCACTGTTTTGTTAAATCTAATAAACTGTAATTAAAACGCAAAATTTTGGTTATTACAAATGTAACCGAAGTAGTTTGGTTAAATATTTTCTATGTTTTTTATCATCACTAAAAAAAACACACAAAAACTTATTTCATTTACCCATAACATTAACATATTCTTTTAATTCACCATGTTGCTACACTGTAGTATGGTGGTTGTGTGTTCATAATTATTTATAAGGAACAAACACTTGATAAATTTAACGGTTTACCTAAGCTCTTTACTTGTAATAAAGCGGTATATGGCTTTTATAATCTCCAAACTTCACCGTAGCAGCAAGGAATGCGCGTGCGCAAACATAAAATGGAATTTACGTAACATCTCTAGCTAGCGGACTAGCGGTGCTTTTTCCATTTCTTTAAATTCTAATATTACACTTCTCCAAGAATTATCGTAATAATGACATTTTGTATGGCACTACCGCAATAAATATGCACCTGTATGCAAATAACAAACCATTACAGGTAGCGGCATACAACCCGCGACCGCGACACGTATGCTAAACATACTATCTGCGTTCATTAACTTGATAATTACGAGACTTGTTCCGCATAACCCGGCCAGGCCACATCCGTGATCCGCAGACAGGGCACGCTATTGCTTAGGATCAATACAGAAGAAATCTTGGTGGTGAGATAATTTCCCGGGACGCGAACTTTGATGAAAAACTCAAAAGAAGGGCTGTTAACTGGCAAGCGGTTACCGAACGGACTGTTTGTAGAAATTATAAAAGACGTTACGTTTGGTTACTCAAGAAGATGTAACGACTAATATATTAGAATTATTTATTAATAACACTTGACAATCAAGATTCGATGTAACGCAGAGCAAAGAGGCTTATTGGCGACAAGAAGTTAGTGGAGACTGAGCGGCATAGCTTGGATTGGAATCATTGTCGTAAAGTTGCTTGCTGGTCGGTCTTTTTCAGATTGATATGCATTGAAAAGCTCAGGCAGGAGCTTTATAAGCTTATTTCGCCTAGCCCATTCCACCGAAAGACTACCAGACGTTAGGTGAGCCACACCTGGTTGATATTCCAAATATCTTCACTGAGCACTTTTCGTCATCTTTTATGATGCGCGCGGTCTAAGTGGAATGCACGGCCAGCTTCGGTATTCCCTGCTGCATATAACCGAAGTTCTTTTATCATCATAATTTCAGCTGAGCGACGCCCACTGCGGGGCATGAGTCTCTCCCAGGGATCTCCATTCCGATCGGTCCTGCGCTGCCCGCATCCATCGGCTTCCCGCGACCCTCACCAGATCGTCGGTCTATCTTGCTCCTCTATAGCAGGATTCAATAAGCACCTTCTGGGAAAGCTTTATACATCGTCGACCCTCTCTTAACTTCTCACAGAGCAAAAGTGTGATTAAGAGCAAGCCCATATCAATAGTAATAAAAAAGGGAGCGGCCAGCATGAGTCCAAAACGAAAGGCCGAACGAGGTGCTACCCTAAATTCCCAAACTTTGGACATATTTTCAGTTGAGAATCCTGGTTGATTATGAAGTCATACAAGTGGTTGTATTATAATTTATTTATTTCTTATATTTTTATGCATAGCTTGCCACCACGCACCATCATATCCGACTTCGGATTGAAGAAGGAGGAGGAAGGAGTGAAGGAGCAGGAAGTCATCACCTGAACAGATTGAAATTTAACTTCTAGTTTCGGAGCTATTTTTTTACCTAACATAATTGTTTATTTATTAAATACTCAGAACATAATGTCAAACAATCACAGACAAAATGTTAGTCTACTAAATGTACACTTTATCTGCGCTGGGCCTTACAGGGAATATCTAATCATCACTGTTGCCAGTTAATGGATTACCCCTCGAATGGGATAACCCAATTACTGTGTGTACTGGTCGACATCGCGACCGGTTAGAAATATACCGATTATAATAAATGAATAAATGAGGCTAGGTGATTTGAAAAATCTTGTCCAATCGTTGAAAATATAACATGGCTAGTAAAAGAATGATGATGTGTTTTATAATAAGTATTATAACGAAAGTAAAGTTTACGACCGCTTGGCCGAGTGGTCTGTACCCCAGGCTACTCGGTCAAGAGGTCCCGGGTTCGAATCCCGGTAGGAACAAATGTTTGTATGATGAGTACGAACATTTGTTTACGAGTCATGGATGTTTATATGTTTATTTAGTATATTTCTAATATTTATATACATATTATTATCATTATTTCTCCGTTATCTAGTACCCATAACACAAGCTCTTAATGATGCTTACTTTGGGCTAGATAATAGGTGTGAGTGTATAAATTATTAAAAAAAAAAGTAAACGCACGTGGGAGGGATTTGAGCCTATATTTTAAGGGCTCATAAGACTAATCGGTTATTTAGGATCTTTTTGGGAGTAATCACATAAAATTTATTTTTACGATTAGAAAGCCACCGTCATGTTTTGAAGTAGAAAAGTTTGATGAAACGAACAGTCTCGAATATCTAATTAAAAATGTCAAATAGAAACACAGTGTAACAAAACTGTGGTTTTAAAAATAGCATATGGACTCGTTGGCAATAATAATTGTTATTTAATATATCACTCCGGTGACTGATATATTGAGCACCTCTACCAACTAAATCTAATAAGCCTGTAATTGTCTTTTAGAACAAAACGGATTTACGGCCACCCTTGGCAGCAAACGTGCTCTATGGCTTCGTAACCTTCAAAAGGTTGAAGTTCAGTGTAATTGTGTCAAGAGACAATATCTATTCAATTGTATTCTGACACCTTTTGGTCTTGAACCCTAACGAATGATAAGCGGGAACGCCTCCATGTGGCGTGACTTATGTTATTTTTATCATAACGGGAAGTATATTAAAAATTGTACACTGATTATCTACGTATTATGTATGCTTAAATCATAAAAAGAATACTCTCGACGTGTTTTTTCTTCTACAAAGTAAGGACAATCTTAACTGGCTTATATATGGATGTTATTGTTGTGTTCTATACTGTGCTAAATACTATTAGCAATAGTTTTTACTCCAATAATTTAATAGAAAAAACAGCAAGAATTATTTCTAATGAGTATTGTAAGTATTAATGAATTCATACTTTTCTATCAACTGTTCAATTGCTATTGTCTATAGTGTTTACTGTGTTCGTGTAGTCTATGCATCTTGCCTAATGCATTAGCATGCCATGTTTTTCACCCACAATATGCAGTCAGCCAGCACTTGAACCAACCAAATGGTCCGCTATACTATTCCGTGACAAATTCGTAATGTGCAAAATACGGACTCTACCAGTTAGCCTGACCTTCCAACATCCTCAATTCCTGTAACTAAAGGGAGGCTTTTAAGAAATTGCAGGTCTATATATACTAGTCTAACCGTTCCGTTGAAGGTGGAAGGCTAATTGTTTTCTGCAGCACACAAAGATTTATGACATCACGCCCAACGATAGAAAAAGGAGTTGCCTTTTAATAACATTGTATCAGGGATTCGTTACAGTAATATTTAATATTCCCAAGTAATCTACCGGAGAAACTGTAAGTGTCGCCATTTTATGCTGAGGTGTGTTGTTACGTCTTCCATCAGTGCTCAATAGAATGTCAAAGCACTTAAATCAAAATAGCTCGCCCTTAATCACAATGCTTTTGCAAACAACCATTCTATTAGAGTTAAGTGTCAAATTCTCAGCCCGAAATAGCAAATTTCCCATACAGTTTAAACAGTTGGCGAAAACACTTACATAGTCACAAAACGGCGATTTGAATAGTAAAGGGAGTGTAATAAAAGTTAAAATAAGTTTTACGCTAGTGCTGTGCAATAACGGTCGCATAAAACTGTAAGTTAAAAATACTTATGTTGGCATATTTAATTTAACTGCCGAGGTTTCCACAGCTCGATAATCCTAATGTTTTTGCTAGGAATGCATAGAGCGGCATCCTTTAACATTAAGCTTTAAATCGTTCCTTCTCTCTTTACTTTTATAAGCTTTTCATGTTTAAGAGTTCTTACTTTATGGTATCATTGTGAAGCATATATTTCGAAAACACTTTCCCTAAAGGCGTCCATGATGAAATTGAATTGGCATCCTTGACCATCAATAAACGATTGTAAATTGATAAAATTGATCTGCACGGTATTATCATAGAAATGCCTAATAATAAACATGATGTTTAGCCCAGTCCATTAAGTCCAGTTATAGTTACTAGCTGGTCCCAACTATAAATCCGTTGATAGCCAGCGAAACAGCTTTGTGGTCCTGAAATAGGAATACTACTGTTAGGAATTCCTCCCATTGAGTGTCGTTACCGGCGCGGGCGCACCGCTAGCCTGAAGTTATGTGCGGTGGAGAAGCGGCAACGAGACCGGCTGAGCTGTGTTGCCAGTTTTTGAAACAATATGACTTCCTCAATTGATTTTTGAGACTTGCTTGCTTAGAAAGTCTCATGTTTTAAAGTTACTCTAGGAGGGAAAAATATATAATACTTTTGCTAATACCAGAAGCATTAGTAGGCCTCAGAGGTATACTCGTAGATACAGATTAAAATCAAAATAAAAGTTACCTATCAAAGCTGCTCTGTATATGTAAATGTTGATTAAAACGCCATGGCATGTATATGTCACAATATTTTACTGGCTTGGCAACACTGCATTACAAAACGAAAATAGCTGTGTAGAGGCGCGTGCGCAATACGTTGCGCACCAACGTCAAATTAGACCATTTTCGGAGTCGACGAAAGTTGTAATATAAATCTTAACATTGTCGCATTGTTTATGAATCGATAGGCTTTGAATCATGATAGATTTATGTTGTATTATACTACTGATACTAGAGAGTAACTGTTCCTAAGGAAAAACATTTGTTTTATTTATTTTATACACAAAGTGATGAATCTTCGTCTAATTAAATTCTAAAATGGTAGTACGATGGGTTAAAGATCAAATGGCACAAAAAACCACATTATTTACTAATGTGAGCTAATTTCGAAGTGGCAGTTACATTTAATGTGCTGCGAACTGTACACAGGCTTGGAATTGCTCTATTATGTAGCCCGTGGCACGCAACCTGTCATCTTTGTGGCTGAGTGAACACTAATTGAAACTCTGGCGCAGTGATTTCCTTAGAAGTCCCGTTGCGCGGAGATGCGCCCGCGCGTCGCTCTATATTCAAGGCGGGTGGTGTGCGCCTGACAAACCGTCAGAAAATATTCCTGCGAATCAGGACAAGACATGAGAGACAGCGAAATATCGCTGTTTTAAAAAAGCAAAAATCATTATTAATGATTTGTTACTTTTTCGACCAAACACTCCGCAAGTTTTGTGTGTGAAGTACCTATATATACACATTTTAATGTTTTGATGCGTAACGCCTACTTCATTCTTATTTTGTTATTTCATCGTTTTCTTTCTTTATTTGTAATTGTTACATACAAAATTTTTAATTTTTGAGTTTTTATTTAAATGTGTAGGGTTTATAATTTATTTTAGTATATTGTGAAGAGCACGAGAAATAAACTGGCGACTAAAACAACAATTGGAAGTTTAGCAGATAGTTTACATTGGAACTGCTTTATCGATAATGATATTTGCCTTAAATTAACAACACCATCATTTTGAGTAAACGGAGCTGAAAATAGAAGGTTTTTAACATGGAAATTCACATCACTGTCTTTCCAGAAAATAACTTAATTAATGACATCTGGGTGATGATGCATAACTCCATTTCCAAGTCAGAATATTTCCCATAACGGTACCCATTGTGGCTGAGCGGAGCCAATTAAATATCTAGTACATAATTAGTAATTCGCTCGAGTGCACAAATTGCACCAGCCAGACATCATCGGACATTTGCATACCGCTAGGCTAACCACCGGGTCACGCGCAATGATAAACGTTAAATTACACACCGATTAAACCTGGGCATCAAGTTTACGTCCAAGGTCTCAAATTTGAATAAACTGTACTGTAGACCATCGTAAGTTCCAATCAACTTTATATTTGTCAACCGAGACGCTTTAACTTGAAGTTATACCTTCAACTTATTTGTTATTGTTCACATTTGCGGACTGAAACTTATTGAACGAATCATTTTATTACCATTTTATGTTTATGCTTGTGGACGGCGAATGTCGTTACAAATATAAAACTCCTTAAGCTTCGGTCAAGAATTGTCGTAAACAAACTCGTGTGACTCAGTTCGTCTGGATGTCACTGCCTTTTATTATGGGACATAAATGGGTTCACCATTAAATTACATTGGGCCTTGATCTGTATTAGATTCACTAAATCTCATATTTTCACACAGCTTCACTTCATTTTTTTAATTAATGGCTATTGATCATTCTCAGTCAAAACGACCGTAGCAGTTGATAGTAGCCAAAGTGTAGGGAGTTCGTTTTGCGTTACCTGATACAAAGTTGAAACAAACGGTGAATAAACCCAGTTCTGGAGATACGGCTGCGATAGGACATAGGTATGACCTAGTGGATGATTGCCTTCAAAGCTATGATATTAAAATTGATCACGCGCAATAACGGATCAGCGTGTGTAAGTAATGCTATAACTGTACCACACCAACGGACAGCTGCTGGATGGCTACTGAGTACTGACGTGTAACGCTTGATGCGCAGCCCTCTGTACATCCCACTGCTGGGCACAGAGCTTCCTACCTGGGAGAAAGATGTGCTAAGGAGTTCGGCTGTAATTATTTACACTATACCTCATGATTCAATACGATATGTCCGTCTGCAGATCTTACGCATAAAACGCCACAATTAAATCAAGCTTCACAATTTCCTTCTAAGTGGGATAAATAGCAGAGCTGCGTTTAATAACCTGTTAATGAGCTGCTAATTAATTGCTGGCGTCGGGTTGAGATAGTGGCGCGTATCAGCGCTTGCGCAGCGAGCAATAATGTTGCCCCCGATGTGCGACGTTGAGGGAGTGCTCGGAACATTATGGCGATACATCACGCTGCAGTGCTGTGGAATAAGATTAGTTTACAGGAGTTTAAATTTAAAATATGGTGGTGTTTAAGCTCAGAAGTAAATTTAACACTTTAATGTTACCTATGTCTCACCAACTATTATTGCCTTTATTAACTATTGTTGTACGAGCGTCATTGTTAATATGACATAGGAATTAAGTGTGGATCTACATCTGAGCTCGACTGTATATCATTAAAAATCAAGAAAGCATCTGAGGCTTTTTTGTTAGGAAAACCTTTCAAAAAATCCTAAACAAAACAATAAAGGAAGAAGTTAAGTTTTTATTTCTTTAAACTTGTGTATAATGCTCGTTTTCACTAACATTTGCTTAGCTTAGCGCTAAGAGTTTATTAGCGATTTTTATCTCAGTCTATTTAAAGGAGGTAGAAAGAAACAAATGTCGCTAAGAGTCACCTAAGCCTAGGGAATGGTTAGTGAAAACGGCCATAAGTGTACGCTATTAAAAATAAGTATGCATTTAAAAAATCATGAACTAAAACATTAAATAAGTGATATGATCCCAACTTGATGATTCTTGTTTCTGCTGTCTCTTACTAAGGTTTTAACTGTGTAACTACTATTGAAACAAATACACATGTCGGAGAACAGCTAGTTCTCCACCACTTCTGTATTTTTCGAGAGTAAAATAGAGGTTGGTTTCCAACTGAGCTCCATAACGCACTTTACGTTTCTTAATACTCAGCCAAAGGCAAAAGAGTCAAACATACGTGCGGCATACTGTTGAACTTTCCTGAATACATGATGATACCGTTAAACTATCCTAAATCCATGAAGATACAGTAGAACTTTCCTGAATACACGTTGACTTTCCGACATACATTTATAAATAGTTTCGTAAAGACCAAATTATTTTTAAAAAGCAATTTAAATTCTTACCGACTCATTACGTTTTCTATAATACTCATGGGGACACTACCTTCAGACCACATTACGGCTATGCATCAGGGTTCATTCCAGTGCGGAGGCTGTCTGCATTAACGCCTCCATTTCTCAGGAATTCCCACCAGTTCTAAGGGCCGTTAAATTGTGGTATTAACACATATCTCCGCGTCGGCGCCTTATAAATGTTGCATCTCCAAACGGTCTTTAACTATCTTACTTGATTAAGCGTTTCTTTTTGATTACCTTGATGTTATCTCTAAAGGCGTGAGTATAGCATTCATTTGTTTTAATTTGATGGCATGACATCTCATTATGAATATCAGTTAGGGGAGAGTGGGATAATTGCGGACGCGGGGTAAGTCCGAACAAAGCCGTTTAAATCTTGATAAGCATGCTCAATGTCAGTTAATAGGTATGGGTTGGTAAATAGGACGGTAGACCCGTCTCTAAATATAAAGGCAGAAATAGATTCATAATTATCATCATCAGAACAGCCAATGAGGTCCTCTGCTGAAAAAAGGCCTCTCCCATCGATTTCTAAATGGAACGGTTCTGCGCAGCCTGCGTCCAACGGCTCCCTGCGACCCAGACCAGGTCTGTCGATCTATCGAGTGGGAGGCTGTCCTACTTTCCGGTACGTGGTCGCTATTTGCCGCAGCGGCAGTCTGTTAGTGTGCTCTGCCTACTGCCACCTCAACTTATCCTATGAGCTAATTAGAAAAATATTATTAACTACTATTATTTATCAACGGCCCTTTCCGGAGTTACCACGCCATTACCCCACTCTCCTCTAATTGTTAAAGTTAGTAGATTAGTTTACTGGTAGTTTAATTAATACCTACTCTCTCCATCCCATGAAAAATAAACAAATGCACACTTCTGATTAGACACACCCATGACGTGTTGGCTAGAATAGATCTCAGATATAGATAAGTCCTCCCTTGCTCCTCCCCTTCAACTGTATACATGTATTTTCTTTGTTTTTGGAGCAATAAAAGTTTTAAAATTGTGTCCCCACACTTACACACTTGTAACATCTCTTTCCCGTACAGTTTGTGCTCTTTATCATGACATAAAACACGTGTGATGTGTCATTAATGCTGTAGTAGTAAAACAAATCAATGTCCTCTACTCGACGCCAGATGAGGCTGTTTTATATGACTACATCGGCGGTCGGCGTCATGTGCGTCTTACCAATGCCCCTTTCTCTGATAACATAAAGGATGGTGCCGTCCATATGACAATAATTTGAAACATTGGCTATATTAGTTCATAAAAATGGTTTGCCACTTTCAAAAACATTTTATTCATTTGATATTTTAATGACATTTGAATGAAATAATATAAAATTGGCCTATTTCATAGATACGTCATGAAATTATTATTAAATTAAGAAGCAAATCATTTCTATAAACTAATTTAGCCCTTGTTTTAATTTATTGTCGTATTGACGGCACCGCCCTGTATATTTTCTGTGGGCTTATTGCACGGCTTACTAAGGTACAGTTCAATGTCAAATCTATTTTCATATTTGATTAAAGATATTTATTGCTCTGGCAAATGTTATCTTGTCCGGGTGGAGGCCTTGCCTTTCCATCATATGGATGAGTATCCCATCGCTATTACAAACCGAAAAGACGCCTGGGCATAGAAAAGATCGAGGCTTCATATCCACAATGAAAATAGAGGAAAAGCCAAAATGATCAATTAAAAATCTTAGCAGGCATTTCTATGTGGTGGAACTTCTTGTATTTATGCTGTTTATTTACTTTTATCTGTTATCTAAATAATTAGAGATAGTGATTGTCTACCTACAGCATAAATTACGAAGGTACCTCTGTTCAATCTAAGTGGGTATTATTAATTTTGTTCTGTGTTTGTCTTCTAATCAAAAAGAACATATACTTACTTTACGCCCAATAAAGATAAATATTTCAAATGTCCTTATTAACAACTTAATAATCCTTTTTTTGTCCCACAGCCAGACACGGTCCCACAAGCCAGCATCGATATGACCACAGTGCTGGAGGTGAGCGAGGCTGATGGAGTCACCGGACACGCGCACAGCTTGGCCATCACGGCTCCTGAGCGGGTCACCTTCGTGAAGGGAACCTGCAGGGAGGAGGCGAGGTGGTGGGCTGATGTGCTGAGCGTATATCCTAGGAGTAAGGTAAGGATTTTTAATATAAAAGACCCACAAACCAGAAACAATACATTCTGTTGCTTAGGAGACGCTGGTGGCTTAGCCTAGGTCGAATGGCTAAGCCCAAAAAAAAAAGATCGAATACATAGAAGTCCTCTTGCTTTCAACACATAACGCTTCAAGACGAGCTCTGCCGACCTTACCGCAGAAACACAACACTACAAGGTCAAGGTCTATTGGACTGAGAATGTGTGTACTTCTTTAGGATATTTGATTTGGAAAGTACCCGCAAACCAAAGACAAATTCAATGTCGTCACCGTAACATCACGCACAAAGAAATTTAGTACCTCGATTCTTTGGCGTACTTCCAGAACTTGGAATTCTTTGCCAGCCGATGTGTTCCCTCTTTCCTATAACATGGGTTCCTTCAAAAGAGGCGTGAAAATTCACCTTTTGGGCCGGCAAGGCGGAGGCGGCTAGAACAGTGTCTAACTGCACTAGCTGTCTTCGCATATGGACTCTTCTTACCGCTTCCCATCAGGTGGTGTTCAGTAATTTGTCGTGCTTTCTATAAAAGAATTAGCACTATACGACGTCGTTCACATATGTAGGTTATATGTCAGCTTATCTCAGATACCCCATTTTTAAAAACATGCTGGATATAACCTTTTTTTTTAATAAGACTGATCTATCTTTTAAGGGTATTTTCATTATGATACATGAGCTGTAAGTGCGACACTGAAAATGCATGGGTCTTTTGAGTACACATTACCACTTTGCCCCACTTCTTTTCAATGTAGTGTGTTCATACTATTTTTTGCTATTAATTTACTGATATGATGAAGGTTATGTTTTGTATTGATCAGGTTATGTTAGTAAGTTCTATTATAAGTCTTCAGTATCCGCTGCCTACTGTCTATGCCGTGATCGAACTTTAAAGCTTACCTTTTCATACCGTAAGGGTCTTGCTCACACGATCTAGAATCTAAACAGCACCGAGTTGTAGGCGTTTGCCGCTCACGAGCGCCGAATCTAGGTCTTTAGGAAAAATAGCTGCGCGCTCATATTTTATTATGTGGGTTTTTCGTCCTTTCACACCACGCAGTTATTCGCACTGCGGTGAGAATCGCACAAAAACCATTTTTGGATTCGTTGCATAAGTAAGATAGTAGGAAAATGCTCTTAACTTTGGTCGACAGTACGAACTTCGAGCATAAAGTGTAGTTGTGGTTTGGTCTCAATCCAAGAGACCATAATTTTTGTTCTGTTTCTCGAAGTTCTTCGTGTAGCCGATGTACAATTACCTTAATGTATAGCATGCACTGTCACTGATTGCGGCCTTCTAATATGCAATAAAGTCAAGCGTTGACGCTCATTGCGGTTCTCCGAGGAAACGTCCAACGGCTCCAGAATACAGTGTTTACACGCAAAGGACGGTCGACGCTGACCCGGTTTTGGTGCAGAGTAGAGGCTGAAAGTATTACGTTTTTCACTCAGCGAGTATCCGCGCGAACACGCCTACGTCCCACCTCCACCGCAGTGTACGGCGTCCTTCCAGGAACGCACAGTGACGGATAATGAGACGTTTGAGCACTTCCTACAGCGAAAGCGGCGCGTGCGCACTTATGAGAGCAATTTGAGAAACAGCGGAATATGTTAATATGTAATTGAGAACTTCCTTAATAGGCGCTTAATAAGGACGTGTGTATGGAAGAATAACAAGACATGATTAGAATGAGTGTTTTACAGCTAGTGGGAAGGAAGTTATGTATTCTTACCTCACTCGACTGGATTTGCATAAAATAACATTCAACTATGAGGCATTTCAATTAACAAGTCGCACATTAGTAATATTCTATGTACTTTTTTAAATTTTGTTTAAACAAGTTTTACTCCAATTATTTAATCAATGCAATAAATGCCTTATTATACATTTTATAATTTCATGACATTTCTATGAAACTGCTGATATTGGCTGCATTATTTCATAGAAATTTTATGAAATTATCAAATGAATAAGATGTAATTAAAATATAAAAGTAGAAAAATTTCACGTCCTGAGGTGGGAATCGAACCCGCGACCTTTCGCAATCCGGGCGACTGCTCTAACCAACTGAGCAACCCAGGACTTGGGATATCCCTGTGAAATTCTTCTAGTCTCCGCACCCTACAATGTCGAAATGTTCTATTCCAACATCCGAAACGAGTATTTTTACAAATACCTACGATTCGGTTAAGTTGGGGCAGTGCTTTCAAATATTCTTAATCTTAGAGCAGTCGCCCGGATTGCGAAGGTTCGCGGGTTCGATTCCCGCCTCAGGACGTGAAATTTTTCTAGTTTTATATTTAAATTACTAAGTAATTTTTCAAACATTTATAATAATATTAAAAATCTAAAATTAAGAATGAATAAGATATAATTTGAAAGTTGCAAAACATTTCTATGACCTGATATAGCCCATGTTTCAATTTATTGACTTAGTTTTTATAAACAGTCTGCATAACTTAAGACGAATAAATAACTATAAAGTTATAAAATCAACAAGTTGTTCACCGGTTATTAACATAATTATGTTATGAATATAAATGAAGTGTGGACATGTGATGATAAATTGCTATACATAGTTTTAAAATAAGGTTACCATCAGACCAAGTTGCTTCAGTAGACATGTTGGACGTCAGCTAGTGTGAAGTCAAGACGACCAAGTCGTATGAAACCAGACAGATTATCTTTGCTAAAGGAATGAATGAGCCAGCTGCTGCAACCTATGCAACTTCTGACATGTTTACCTACATGTTGCAATTTGCAGTAGATTATTCTATTGATATCATCTGGTCAGTATCAAAGTAAATAATAGGAATTAGGAACACGCGCAGCAAGTACTTCAAATTGTATACTATTTCTAGCATGATGTAAGAAAAGAGTACCTAAAGTCAAAAATGAGGATATCATCTAAGAATATTTCAATTTGAAAATGCTCACCTAAGAGCATAATTAAAGAGTTGGCATTTGAAGTTCAAATTAAAATTCGCTTATAGCGAGATCATTCAGAAAAACTAAAGATGGAATTTATTTATTTTGGCGATCGCCAGTTTCTTTTTCTTATTCCTCGACGTGAGCAGGCACAACAGACGTTGATTTGCGGAAATCGCCCGTTTCCGCAAATCGTCGTCTGTTGCGCCTGATTTGCGTTGGACCATGATGAGCTGGGTTATTCGAGCTATCCCAGCTCCGATGTTGCCGAACACGTCCTGGAGGCGAAGCGGGTTGTCCGGGTTGTCTGTCCAGTTGGTAACGTTAGGACGTCGTCAGCTACGTAGACGTTACCTACAGTCCTCATCTCGTGAAAATGATTCTACGATACAAACAACAGACTCGTCGCATATCTACCAACTATAATAATAAAACCACGAGTACAATGTCAAAAATGTCTTAGAAAACATTCGAAATTTAAAAAGTTCAAATATCAAAATAAAAAACTATTATGACGCGTTGATTTGCGAGGCTGAGCGATTTGCGAACGAGTTCGGATATTTAGCCGGCATGTTAGTATTTATACATTTGAATTCACACGACTTATCAACTATTTTCATTAACTCTCAGAGTATAACGGTAGTAAGTATAACACTACACTGTTATATAATAGTTTGAATATAAATTCAAACTATTATATAACAGTGTAGTGTAAGTAACACGGGATGTAACGCTAGACGATCCCACAATGCCTCCGTCACAATAGCGAGGCTGATGACACTCGGCCAAACAGGTTCCGGACCCTTAGATTACAATTATCCTGCACATGTCCCTAACCTGTCCGTAGACAACTATCTCGAAGATTGAAATAATGACGCAAGACTCTGGACGAGTTATGCCGTGAGAGAGCTTTAAGAAAGTTATAAGACTTGCATTTGGTGCAGGACCTCTTTTAGCTTAAGGGAATAGTATGCTAATATTGCTAATGTGCCTCAAATATGAATTGATCTAAATAATTTACAATAGGTATACTATTGATTGTGAGACAGAGATGACTTTCGAAACAATACAATTTGATAATTGTATTGTTGTTTGGGTGATCCCATAGGACCCAAACGGACCACAGATTAAATATGCATCTACGCTACTAACGGATGGAAATAATATCACGGTACTGAGAACATGTCTATTTGTAGCAACTGCCGGAAGTTAAAGAACGTTGCCATAAATACATATGACCAGTACCTACCATTTGTTTTGCACTCCCAATCAAATGAAGTCAATTCCTGAAATCGGCGTCGGTGACATCATCAATGCGGCACAGATGACCTCAGACAGCGGCTCTCCACAAACGATTGACCCATTTCACCAATTACGAGTAATCAGTTGATCGCTTCTTCTTAATTATTGAAATACTGAAAAGTTTAGTCCTCATGCTACTTTAAATTATTCTTAGAAACATAATTGCAGCAATTTAATTCACATTACGAGGGTCAAACTGAAAGTTCTTAGTAAATAAACTAGTAAACTAGCAAGTTATCTCATCAACACATCGCTGCATTTGATGGAGCTACGAGAATGCCACTTTGCTCACTCGTCTTTAGGGGTCACTTGAACTGCCTTGTGACGCAGCCTCTGCTTCCTCGGCGTCCATAAAACGTTTTCCTGGAAGTTTTTCTTATACCTTAGGATGAAATAACAAAAATCTCAAGGATCGAGGTCGGGGCAATACGGCGGATGACGTCAGACGTAGTAATTCTACGTCTGACGTCGCGAAATAATTGATCGTTCGCCTGGCGGTGTGCGACGACTGCGAGGTCGTCTATCCCGAACATTTTCTAAGACAAGTGGCAAACAATTGTTTGTGTACTACTTTGCAGTATCTGTTTTCCAGTTCTCTAAAACAATTGTCACGTAATGACCTGTCCCACGCTTCGTCGTCCTCTCTTCACTTTAGTTGGCAACTCCTCACAGGGAAATAGCTACTGAGCAGACTGTCTTTTGCTTTCGGGATCATTATAGTAAATCCAGCTTTCGTCACCCGTAAGTATGTCGAACACAGTATTGGAAACACGTCCGTTAAATCTTTCAGCCATTTCACGGCACCAATCAACACGAAGGAGTTTACAGGCCTCGGTCCAATTAGGTATAAGGTATCCACCGGGCACAAAGCTTCTTGACCGATAACTGTTCATAGAGGATTATGTGCACTTATCTCATACCGATGCCTTAGGTTGTCCGAATCTGCCGACGACCGCCTGGCCGAGTGGCCTGTACCCCAGGCTACTCGGTCAAGAGGTCCCGGGTTCGAATCCCGGTAGGAACAAATGTTTGTATGATGAGTACGAGCATTTGTTTACGAGTCATGGATGTTTATATGTTTATTTAGTATATTTCTAATATTTATATACATATTATTATCATTATTTCTTCGTTATCTAGTATCCATAACACAAGCTCTTAATGATGCTTACTTTGGGCTAGATAATAGGTGTGAGTGTATAAATATTATTATTATTATTATCTCCTAATAGGTCACTCTTTTGACAGTCTCTATCATACGCCGCACAATACTGATGTTATCTTCAGTCGTCGCTGTAGAAGGCCGTCCCTCACTTAAACTCATTACAAGTTGTAAACAATGGCACGAGATGGGGCTTCATGAAATGCCAATCGAAGTCTATCTTAACTTTCTTGTTGACTTAAATAACATCGAAAGTTATATAAAATCATTGCACGAAAATTTTCTCGCGTTGATTTCATGCTGACGTGACTCAGACAATTTTCTATTTGCCGCGAAATCGTAAAACAAATAACAAATTACATATTCAGTAAAATTGGCATTTTCAAAATTTAAACTAATTTCTTCACTGTATTGTTTATAAGTAACCAGTCCTAAAAACTTTCAAGTGTCGCCCTAGTAAGAAAGAAGAAAGAAAGAAACTTTTTATTGACTTAACACTAGGCACAATATTTAGGTATAACAAACAAATTACAGTCACAAAACACGATAATTAAGATAATTATAAATATAAACATATTGAACGAAGTGCAAAGCCAACAAGTCCCTGTCTCAGCACAAATGCTTCAGCGACATTCACGGAATGTCGCAGAAGCGCTGATATTCTGACAGGGCCTAGGCGAAGACGTATTATAAATAGAGACAACCATAAAAAATATATATACGCATACAAATACAAAATATACCTGCACATAAAGATATATAAACACAAACAAAAACGAAACAAAATAATTGTATATTACTTGTTCATGGCTGTATGGGCTTAACCCTTTGCTCTCCCTTAGTACGACAAAAGGACCATAGACAAGAGATAAAGACAATTAAATAATAATAAAAAAACTGAGTCTTTAAATTCTTTCAATTTCCAATCTGTGGCATACTCTTTACAATGTTGTGGATTGAAATTGGTCTCTATTAAAGCCACCGCACATATACAATTTAAAATCGTACAACTAAATTGCGTGCTTTCATAGGCCGCACACTTCGTCGACTTAGTTGGTGGACAGTGTTGCTAGCGCGGTGAAGTCTGCGATAAAATGCGGAAAAACAACGCACTTCTTAACTTAAAAAAAAGAAGACGAAAACAGAACAAAACATTTAGGGTGCATCCGATATTAAGTGACAGATTAGAGCGTGGGAAACATCATACCTTACATTCTTAACTGAGATGTTACCCAGATAAGTTTTTTAACGGCTTGCCTTTTTTGGACGTCGTCGTAGTACTTGTATTGCCTTTGTTTGTTCTAATAGCCTTGAAGATGTTTGTATAGTAACACCACGGAGCACGGACTAACGTATTGCCCACCGTGTAATCCAATCAAGAACATTATATTGACGAGAATCCGCCTGCTTCAATCATAATATCACTTAACACTTCCTCGACGAGCTCTGATGGTAAATGTAATGATTTAACATTTTGCTTTTCTAAACCAAAATTTCCCGTTCGTCAGGAAAACAACGAAAAACTTCCAGATCAAAATTATTTCAACCTCAAAACAGATGAAGCAAGATTACATTTAGCTAAGTCAAAACCAACATAATTGGGTAGTTGACAACTTTTTTATTTATTTCATAAATAAGTAGTTTATAACTCATAAAGAAATATTGCAAAAGAAATACTATATCTAAGATCAATAGTTTCATAGATATAGTGGTATGTTTGATGTGTTGCGGCGCATCTTCCAAAAACGCTCCATAGAAAATGTACGGAACAGGTGACGTCACATGTTCCCATATTACTATGAAATGTATGGGCATTCTGGCGGAATTGATAATAACTATGTATTATGTATGTTTTTATTAATAGTTGTCATAATAATAGTTGTTTTATTTGATGTCAGCAATCTAATATCATTAACATTTTTGATAAACTTTGAAAAAACAATATGACCATTTTTTTATTTTCAAAACAGTACAACTTCAACAATACTCCATATCTTTTAAGTTTGAATTGTTTTTATAGGTAACAGTAGTGTATATTTTCCGAATTTGTAAAAAATTGCGCCAGATTCAAACTTGGGCAACATCCCAATTGCATTGTATTGTTATGATTTCTTCAAACGAAAATTTGTTATCAAAATAAAACCACAACGAAATCAGTGTTTGAAAACAAAGTCCATTAGCTGCACAATGTTTGTAATACAAAGCTCCAGATCTTATTTCGTACGGTGTTCTAAGTTAAACAAGCGTTCGGCCCAATAACCGACTAAATCGGTCGGCGAATGAGAGCAGGATCGGGTTACGTGCGGCGCGCGGCCTGACTCACTCCAGTAACAATATTATCACCATGGCTTTGGGCCTCGATGGTTACATCTCGACATAAAACAGTAGGTAATCTTTATAAAAGAGAGTAAAATGACAACTGTTTTTTTGTTATCAACAGAAAAATACATTAAAAAAAAATACAACATCAGGTTGTCATAGAAAAAGACAAACAATATGTTAAAGATGCACCTGCTAGAACTTACACAGAAACTAAACCAGCACCATCACACAACACAATTGGCGGATCACAGATTCAATTCGAAAAGTGACATGCCATCTCGCTTTAACGCACAGTGATAAAATGTGACAGGCATAGAGCTTCAGACATTTGAATCTTATCCAACTCTTGAGAATAGGGGGTTGTACAATATACCATAAAACCATAAGTCTGTAATCAAATTGGAGAAAAATGATTTAATTTCATTAAAATATTTTCCTCGTCGAAGTCGGGGAGCGAGGTAACAAAATGTCCTCTTGAAATAACGATTCGATTGAAAAACTTTAATTTTTCTTAGTGATACTCGTCAAGATTTGAGTCCATTGTCAGACGAAGGACAATAAATCAAACCGTTCATTTATGCTTAGGTAAGCGGTAGTTTTGATGATTTAATCTGTCAAGCGGCGTTATTATTGAAAAATCAATTGTGTCTGGAATCTGATGTTTGACGGGTTAATGCCTCGGGTTACTTACCGACTATACTTATCAAAATTAGGAATCTTCGGAGACAACTGAGAATAGTGCTTCTGCTGACAAATTGAGAGAATTTGATTTCAACTATTATATTTTCTTTGAAAGCCTTTCCACGTATCTGAATATCAAGCTTGACTCCAAAGGATTGATAGATGAATTATAAATCTATGTCAGATAGCTTAACCATTTGCAGCCGGTACTTAATAAAAGTTTACTAATTATAGCAAATTAGTCATCAAAGATATTGACCCAGTAATCTTACATGACTTTAATATACAGAAAGTATTCGTCGGACGTCCCAGTCTACCAGTCACATCTTAAGCATACATCAGGTTTAGAATTTTGGGAATAGTGAATCACTATAGACGTAATGAGTTAATGTTATGCTCAGTAGATACACGTGGGTGCTAATACCCAAATAAAATTTACATAAATGTTGTAACATTGATAAACGATTTTCGTTTTTAGAATTTGGTCTGAAATTAATTTTATGGTGACTTGACGTAATTACCGCCGATTTGTGGCTTCATATTTAGGCGCTCTCTTAATTTAAGTTTTTTTATTAAATAAATACATTATAAAAAGGTAGTGATATTTTTTGGTAATGATAACAAAACATTTTTTTTGGAACCAATGTAAATTCAGACATGACATTGTTAGGTGACAACTTTTTTTTATAGACATAAGATTACTGACGTTTTAAAAGAGCTTCTTGATATACTTGAATGAAGATATATTATTGATTTTGATTTTTGATTTCATTAATTCTTGTGCATTTGCATATTTTTGTAATCCATCACCACCAATCTGTTTTGAACCCTTATTATTGAATACAATTAATGTTCAGCTTATAATAATTTTCACATTAAACAAACAAAAATCATACACATTCAGATAATGTTTCTTATTATGAATTGCTTCCATATGTGCCATACTTAAGCATCGTTTGGCAACTATTACAACATTCGAAAACACACAATATTAGTTCGTTACAGTACAATCAAGAATCGCCATTAGTACAGATATACTTGTTCACATTCAAGCTATCTATCTAAGTCAGTTTAATTCTCCTACATCTCAACAGTCATCAGTGTAACTGCGCCTGCGCACGCCCATAAGAGCCAAGGTTTTTTGTACCAAGACTTTTTTGGTAAAACTTCATTGGACAAAGTTTAAGCTAATATGCCTCTTTAAATGGTTATTCAATGACTATTCGTGTATTTTTTACACCCTTTTACCAGCATTTGAATAAAATAATGAGAGATTGCCGTGATAAGTATCTGTAATTTGAAAACGATTTATTGATAAACCAAACGGCTCTATATCATAAAACTACAATCACTTAATAGTTACTGAAGATCATGGAACGTGTGAAAACCTTTTATTATAATTAGATTAACATATTTAATATTTTATTAATACTAAGTCAGAAGTGAGTGAAGTGAGAATCATGTGATAATAAGGTGTCTTATTAAATGTGACCCTATATGCCATAAACAAACCGTAAATTTAAAACTATGTAGGATTCTTAATTTTTGATTTTAACATTATTATAAATGTTTGAAAAATTACTTAGTAATTAAAATATAATAAAACTAGAAAAATTTCACGTCCTGAGGCAGGAATCGAACCCGCGACCTTTCGCAATCTGGGCGACTGCTCTGACCACTGATATCCCTGTGAAATTCTTCTAGTCTATTTTTATTTGCGTTTATGAGCTAACGTCCACCCTACAATGTCGAAATATTCTATTTCGTTTTTATGTAGGTTTGTTGTTTTTTTTGTCGCATTTACAAACACTAAACTTTTACAATGACATACTCAAATAAACTTAATTACTTACAGCGCGAATATAAATCTTATTTTAATATTTTTATCGTAATGTAATGAAAACATGGGGTATAAAACAATAAAGTACCTTTTAAACATCTAATTGTGATCTATCTAATTTTTATTTATTTTTATTATCTTTAATTTCTTTCTTTCTTAATTAATTAAAGGCGAGTTTAATTCGGTAAAGTGGTTTTATTTCAAATGTGGTGCTCGTGAAAATATAAAATACAATAAAACAAACAAATCAAATAGTTTCTGTTAATTAATAAATTACGCTTCCCTGCTTAATAGATGCTTTCTTTATAATTATTGATACAATATAGGGTTTAGTGCATACATTCAATTTAGATTAGATTCTGTACTGTACATTCAGTTCTGAGTAGATACAGAGTGTGGTAAAACTTGTTTAGAAATATTGACACGATTGACTTCCATAATACGCGTGTATTAATATTTTGTAGCAAGATTATTTAAACATGAATTTTCGGTTTTTAACTAAGACACAAGTAAGGACAGAGTACGGCATTCGATGACATGTCGCTCTGTATACAATACAATGTGTACGACTTTGATCTGCCTCCCCGGGTAACTCTCTAACACACCATGGTTGTCTAGTAGTAAATGTCTTATTGGCATTAAGTCCACATTTTTAATAGTTTTGTGCAAAAAAAAAATATACCAAGACGTATTTATGATTCGACTTATTAAGCGTGGATATAAAGAAATGTTTTTTTTTAAATTATTGTACAGAAAAAAGCTGTGCTATAGGAAGTCATAAAGAAGCCTGAATTTACGATCTAGTTGCGCCAGTTCCACAGCATCTTAACCTATCAGTTATAAGATTGAAAATTGCACAAACCAAAACAGCTGTGCCATAAAGGCCGTCAATCGTAGTCACATATGAACTAGGCTTTAGAAACCGGTAGCCAATCAGGCGCGTTTTTTGCTTGGACGCGGAAAGGGCATTGGACATCGGATTCCTCGCGCCGTATATACACTGGTGACCATAAATGGCGGGTGAGGAAACGGAGAAGAAATTCTGTAATCAATTAATAACTAGGAAGCATGTCCGATGGAAGCCGCGAAGGCGAACGATCTTGTCACTTAATTGATATTGTTTCTTGGTAACTGTTGTGATTGCAGCACACGATTGACTGGTTTGACAGAAATAATCCCGTCTGAAAAATTTATACCTCTTGAAGTGTGTATGTTTCGGCCGTGACATAGAGATATATGAATTCATTTCGCAAAAGATAATATAAGCGCTCGCGCATTTAACGTATACCTACATATTTGAAAATTCAAAATATTTTATTTATTATGAAAATTAACAAATTTTTTAATATTTCCAGCATTTTATTGTTTTAACTAAGTTTGGGTTTTGAATATTTGTTCCGTTTACATATAAAACAAAAAAGGGATTGGAAAGGATCATGTTTGCTTTTTATTCTATCAAGAGAAATAGGGTAGTTGACAACTTTTTTTTTCATAAATAAGAAGTTAATAACTCATAAAGAAATATTGCAAAAGAAATAGTATGTTTAAGATCAATAGTTTCACAGACACAGTGGTATGTTTGATGTGTTAATAATATTAATCTGTGGTGTTGCGGCGCCAGCGCGGCGGTGGCGCATCGTCCAAAAGCGCTCCATAGAAAATATATGGAACAGGTGACGTCACATGTTACCATATTACTACAAAATGTATGGGCATATTGACAAAATCAATAATAAAAGTAAAGTTTTTATTCAAAGTTGTCATAATAATTGATGTGAGGCACTTAGGTAGTACATACCAATAACATTATTGATAAATTTTGAAAAAAAGACAATTTTTTTCATAACTTTTAAGTTTCAATTGTTTTTACGGGTAGAAACAGCGTATATTTTCATAATTTGTGAAAAATAGCGCCATATTTAAGCGTAGGCAACATCTGTGTTGTTCCCACTCATGTTTTGGCTTTTGTAATAATTATGTTGATTAGACAACTCTAAGATTTTAAAACCAGAACAACAATAGCAGGAACAATAGGATCAAATCTATTTCCCCTACCACTGTGTTGGTATTATTATCACTTTATTTTGTTAATCACTTTATCAAAATGTTAAATACTTTCGAAGTAGCACCATAACTCATATCATAACACAGTAATCCTCATAGATAGTATACCCATTCATAGAGTAAGTTTCTATTGTCTGTAGGAAAACAAAATGTTTGTTTTTTGGTTTAACTCCTATAAACAATAAAATGACTTTGCTGTGGTCCTAAATACATCCACGACACACTGGACTTATTAAAAATGGATGAATTGGATTATGGGCTGGTTCTTCTTTTCATTTAGGCAACTTTTCTCGATATAAAAAAATCCAAAGTTGATTTCCTTTTTTCGTTTTATTAGCAAACGGACGAGGATTAAAAACCCAAAGAAAGTTTATTAGAAAGGCAACGAACTCTTAAAACTATTCTCAAAATATTTTTTAATTGCTTGATAAATTAATTATTTAAGTGCTTTCAATTTGTCACTTACGTGACGCGCGCGTGCGCTATTGTAGTCTTTTTACCTCGCGCCGAAAATTCATATCTCTATCTCTGTCTTACTCAGCGGTATTTTCACCTCCGTTGAATTTAGTGTAGCTTGCAATTTCTTATGAAGAGCGTAAACCCCAAATCTTTAAAAGCAGGATTATTTAACCAGGTTAATGTGTCCGTTCGCCAAAATATTTATTTTAATGTCCTTAATACAGCACTGACACAGAATAAGACAAACGCTTAATTTATTCGAACTGATGTGACAGATTGGTAATGTATTTTTAACTCTTTAAGCTTTCAGGCCAATAACTTAAAATTCTGAAGTTAGTACCTATATACAAAAACGCCGCTTGACGGATTAAAGGAAATCAAGCTACTATTAAGTACCTACATTTTCGTCTAGAATCTGAGATGGTGCTCATGAACTGGCCCAAATCTTTACTTTCTCCTCTAAGGACTTGACTTTTCGCCATAATTTTCAAAACATGGAATTCTTTGTCAGCACACGTGTTCCATCGTTGTAATAACATGGATTCCTTCTAAAGGCATCTTTTATAATGTGCAAGCAAATACTAAAAGCATTGGTTTGAAAATTGGCATGTTTACGACGTCATTATTGTCCTTTCGTACGAGCCTGTAGGCTTCTGAAATTAGCTTTTTTGGTGGATATTTTGATGATCATTTGCCTCAGTTGCCTTAATTCTTAACGGCATACGTCTAGGCATTAATTTCACCTATTGTTAAGTGATGATCAGCCCGAAGATGGATGCGAGCTACATCCGGATTCCTTCACCTCAGAGGAACTGGCTATCTTACTTCCTACCTCTGGAACGCAACAATGCTGGTAACATTATTGTTATGCTGACTTAAGTCAGAAGGTGGTAGCTAGCCAGTCACTTAGAAAAGCCCTACCACCAACCAAACTAGCAGAAAATTTCTGCCCCACGGGATTTGACCCCCGGTCCTCTAGATCTAAGGTAGGAGGTCCCAGCCACAAGACGCTTCATGTAATACGTACGCTAAATGTTCACAAAATTTTCGTACAACAGAATAACAGGAATGCATCCCGGCAATCATCTACATATAATCCTGATGCCTCTTGGCTAAATCTGTAATCTGTATGCTATAAATTAGAACGACAAATCTTGCACACTACCTAAGAAGTTTCTAAGATCCATCACATCAATTTAACTTCACAATTTCTCATCTCACCTCTGTTCAGGTGACGCGGTGCCGCCCGTCATTACTCACAATGGTGGGCGTGCCTAGCCTACCCTAGGGGTAAGGTCGGCAGCATTCGGTTCAATAAACCAGGTCTTATCATCAAAGTAACAAGCGAAACAATGAACCTTCTTTAGTTGCAGTAGAAGTCATTTTTGCTAAGTAAACAGGAACGATTCTGTAACATTCATTTAATTCATTGAGGTTGAATTTAATCACATTTAATCTCTCTTCCTCATAATATGGTTAGAAATAGGATAACAAATATAACAACTGCTTAATTATATAAATTTAAATAATTCTTGCAGAAACTATAAAGAACTACAGAAATAGGTAAGGACGTTGAACATTTTGTTATTAAAGTTAGTGCTAGGCTGTTTTTGGAAGAAAAAAATACAAAAGTGAAGCACAGACTCAAAAAAATGCCTGTTGGTTAATCAGATGTGATGTAGATAAGTAAGCAAGTCATCATTAAATTAAAGAAGAAGAAATAAGTACTTAAGTTTTTCCTTTTTAGTGTTTTGAAGCCGCTTTTTAGTTTTGTTTAATAGAATAACTAATAGTACCTAATCTGTACGACAGCATGTACCATGTTCTTCGTTCTGTGCCTGTACCGTCCGTGACAAAATTAAGAGGCAGCGGCATGCTTGTTGAACGCTTAGGAGTTATGAGACATGTCTGGCTAGCTGGCTACCTGCCTGACTTATCACACAATACAAAATAGTGTCATTTGGATGTGTATCTCTGTAAGGTGGAGGCGGTATATGCTTTTCCCATCCCCCAAAAATAGTGTTCTTTATTTTAATTTCTTTTTCTTTTATATATTTTTAATTCCGTTTCGTATCAATTACCTATGTAAGAAAAATCTATTATGAGTTAAATATTAATAATAAGTCTTAATCTAACTAGCTCTTATTCAAGGTGTGCATTTATAGAATGCCAATACGAGTAGGCGATTATTAAATTGTCTTCTTACATCGCCGAGCGCCAGCATGACATGACACACCGTGAATTCTTGCGCACCAGATGTGGATACCAATAGCATTATTTACAGTCATCGCGTATCTATAAAATCAGAGCAATATATCAGTTCAGCGACCCCGCGCCCGCGCAGACGTAATCAACTCAATCTTAATACTTTAACGGTATGCTCCGGCGCCGGCCACACGTTTTATTATTGTTTTATGTTTGCGGCAATTAGTTTTATATTCCCATTTAAAGAATCAAAGACATATTAACTCCTTATTCTCTTACTACCGACATCTATTAGTACAGCATTGGAAACTTCCCGTATTACCCAGAAACGTAGCAATCAAGAATCGGCAAGACAGAATCAGTTTTATAAGGAGTCCCTGGTTTTATCGTGGTCCAATCTAATTGAGAGTTGTCAGACAATTTTCCGTGAAGTACAATTAATCAATTAAGGCCGTATTGACTATAACGCAGTCGTCAACTCTTCGCTGTACTCGAGTTATCAGCTTTCGAACAATTAACCGATGTCCGCCAGTTTCTAACTGCGTTTTCACATCACTTAGCTCCTGGGAAACTCACCGGATGGCGACGGTGACCGACGAACGTAAATGGAGCTGTATTTGGGTGGGAAAACTTAATAGATCGAGTCAAGACGGCCCAACCTTATTGAGTGCTTCCATGATGATTGCAATATAAATAGCACCAGTTAATGATAGCCGTCGCAATTGTCCACATCGGGTATCCTGAATCACTCTCAGTCAAGAACTTTCTTAATTCCCGTTTTAGAGAAACTGGTATATATTTAAACGGTAATATTTTCTTTGCAGGGTCGTCACAAGCGAAATGCCACGTTCCCTGGAGGTCAAACGGGCAGTCTGTTACAGTCTTCCACGACGAGAAGTGAGTTATTTTATTAGCTATTCATATAAATCTTGAGATGGAACATTTTATCGATGCCTTGATAAGGGTAGATTATGGAAATCTATTTTAGGTGGAAACTGATACTTATTGCATATCCAACTATTATTAACTACGTCTGATAGCAATCACCAATCTGGTAGAAACATGAAATGAAGAACGAGCAGATAATTTATCATCTCTACTAGTATTTGTATTAACACGTCTAAATCATTTACGTTTATATACATCGGCTTGGTCTATATCAATTGCCATTATTCATACATTCATTTGAGTTTGCTTGACCTTAGTCCGTAATAAATAACGAGCAATCAATGGCGGCCGGGCCTCAGCACGACGTGAGATAAAAATGCCCGTGCTTTGAATTAGCCTCGGGTCTTAGCACAAGCTTGACCTGACGAATGAGTGTTTCAACATTATTTAGGTGAATCAATGTCTTAAAATTAATGTTGAGGTGTTCCACCTTCAAAACGTTGCTAACTGCATAGCATTCGAAATATGCGATGTGGAATTTGTATATTTATAGACTTGGCAAATTTACATTTCCTAAAGAAATCTTGTAGTGTCAAATCGTTATTTTTCCGATCGATGAGCTGGTGATACTCTATTAGGAAGAACTGAGAGAACCTGCACCGTAAGCTAAATCTACTGTCAAATAGTGTGCTACCAAACTTAGTACTAGTCAGTCAGCTGGAACATTATTATAAAATATTCAATGCAATAGGGATCAAACTTTATATCTATTTGATACTGATTCTACAGTAACTCCACCAAAAATTATCAAGAATGCCCTGCCGGCTACAGATGAAGCCTCTGCTTCATCAGCAACATAGTGATTCTTCCTATTACAATACAATGTGTTCATAGGTTCATAGGCTGCAGTATCTATTTGGTCTTAGGCAGGCAGTTGATTTTTTATTGAAGGTTCATCATCTATATACTTCCACTGCTGAGCACAAGCCTTCCTACATGGGAAAAACATTTGAGGAGTTTGGGCCATAACTCCGCCACGCTGACCCAATGTGGGTAAGCGGTTACAGTAATAACCGGGACCAACGAATTAACTGGCCTTCCAAAGCATGGAAAAGCTCGAATTACAAATTTTTGATTATCCATTCGGTGTCAACCTACATGATTGGAAAGTACATAATAAGTATTTAAGGTTAAATGCATTATATAATTATGTCCACAGAGTACTCGGCAGACGCGTCGACCTTGCGCGAAGTGGCGGACGGGTGCCCTTCGAGCAGGCAGCGGTATTGCGCTGGCGGGACCACTACCTGGCCAGGACCGCGAGTGCAACCACCCCAGCCAGAGATCCCTAGCCTGGCCGCCCCCACACCCATCGATACCAAAGGTATCTCTTCCCATATTGGCCTTAGAGTTTAGCCAAAGCAAAGCAATGTTTCTGTAAAAGTTAGTATGCTACAAGTATTCCGTGCTCAAACTGTTGGTTCGGGCTGCCGTAAGATAGCAGTTGTCGCGTGAGTAAAACCTTCAAGAGGTAGGGCCTAGTGAAATACCTAGAATTGACCGCCCGGCTGGAATAGAACCTCCGCCTCACAGAAAATCGCAGCTAGTAACGCTACTTTGCAGTGTTGTGCTCCTGCACTCATTAAGGTAGCCAGAGCTCAAAGAGTAAGCGTTCTGTTGGGGTATCGCCCTCTATATCTCAAAATAACGCTTTCTATTGATTTCGACATAGGCAACGCGTGTGTAGTGCCTAAGGTGCTGCGTGCGTCCATATTGTTACGGTAACCGCTTACCATCAGGCAGGCTGTCGGTACGCTTGATTGCCAAAAGACACCTTAAAATTTAATGATGCAGCAGTAAGGAGAAGACTAGTTAATTTATAATCAAAGTATAGACAGCTATGTTTCGTAGGCGTGATAATAATTTCTAGTTTAGATCATTTTAATGGGCTAGTTTCTTGGCAAATTGACAAGGCAGTCGTAACTCTGCTACACTGACTGAGCGAAAATCACGAGAACCACTGAATTGTTACTCATAGGGCTAGATTCCCGGTTCTAGGTCGTTGGGCAGCTAAGTTTGCAGTACTAGAAGATGCCTTTGATGAAGGCGTGTACCAAATATCTTACTCCGACAAAGAAGTAAACAAATCTCCTGCCAAATTATTTTTAGGGGTGTAATAATAAGAAATGAATTCGTTAATTTACATTTAACAACTGTTCCCTCAAAGCAGTTTTTTATTTCATCGCAAACTCCTCTTATTTTAGGCACCACAAACTGAACGTGGAATCGAATGTCATTAAAATTTATAGCTTATTTCAAAGCCCTTTTATTTATCGCTTCACTCGAGTTGTAATTGAGTTCCTTAATTCGGCAGTTCCATTTGAAATGAGTCGTGCTAATGGCGCCAAATTACACCTACCATTGATGTCAACATCAATATCAGAATGACCTAAGAGGCTTATGTCACGAGCAACGCACAGCCCATTCACGAAACCAATACGAATGATCACAAATTATAGATCGACGCCAACGTTGCGCGCGTGCATAATAACTAGGTGTAAAAAGGCGCATGCGCGGGGGCGGTCGCAGCTTTATTTATGCGCACTTGCACAATTCAACCGTAATTCCTTGAACATTTGAATGTTAATCGATAGTGAATCAAGACGTATCTGCGGAATCGGAACAAGGGTTTGCCTCGAGGTTTTCTCGATTCGCCAAAGTATTTCCATCGCAAAGTAACTCGCACCGTAGAAGGAGTGATTCAATGTTCTATATCTATATGAACATCGGCATACAGACACTGGTCAACATCGTGGGTAATTGGAAATGAAGACACGTTGCCGACCTTCCAGATGGGTTTTCTCACGGAAGATTTAATGGTCGGCCACAAATTCGCTGCGCCGCCGTCAACACCTAGTTTGAGTTGAGTTACAGCAGTCGAGTGCGCCTGCGCCGATGCCGCTGACGTCAGCTCGTATTTCAAAGGCGCATGCATCAGATACGGCAGAGTTTTGTAATGAACAGAACACTCCCAAGAACTTGAAAGACCCACTGCATTTAGGCTGCTAAGGAGGATATGCTTTACAAATTCTGCTCGTAAATATATCCTAAGTAATTATGGATTTCGTAAATGTCTACTTCTCGCGCAAACTGCTATCCGCAGGCTTACATACAATGTCGCTCTGTAGATACAGCATTCCATGAAGACTTCCGTCAATGACTTGAGTAGTGACAATGTGAGTTCTTACGTACCCATGCTGCGAGACTGTTTAACCATCTCTAATAATACATTTAACATGTGCAAATTTATAGTTTAGCTAACAATGTTATCAAGCACCTACTGAATTCGCACGTCCTTGACGTTATCTTAATCTACGGTAACTGTAAGTAACGCCTACTGAGCTTTATCGAGACGATCTTGTCTCTAATCCGCTTTGCTCCGCAGCCCTGGTCATCTGGTTGAGTCAGGGATTATCTGTCAACGACAGGTGCATTAGGCCTCCGCCCCCGCGCTCGTAAATCTCGTCTGATCCGATACGTGCTTGATCTGATTAAGGACCGTTAGGTAGATGCAAGTTTTAATAGACTTAAGTTACCGTCGTCAGCTCAGCTTTTTTAAATTCAACGTTAAGAAGGCAATCGTAGTTTTAAATTCACACTTAATTAATTTAGTTGTTTGAAAGAGATTGTTTCGATTTCGATAGCAATCTTTGCTATTAGTCCCCATACAAAAAAGGTTCCATAGTTTCATTTCGATTTCTGTCCTTCTGTCGTTTACATAATAATAACGTCATAGCTGTTAAAATTAAATCTCTCAAAGCGCGCAAGTTTTATTGTACTCCACACCGGTGCGAATTGGAAGTTTCAATTTTAACATCTCTTAAAGTGTAGGCGACTGTACAGTAAGCAGTAAAACGACGTATACTACATCGGTCTGTTATTATGAATGATAGGAATCAAAATCCTTGACATCTTTTTGATAGAGACTGTACAACGAAACGCATCGTTAATTCTCCTTTATATTGTGTACCAAGTTCAGCCTAAGATAAATCTAGGCTCGGTAGTCAGTAACGGCGCCTGACAACACTTTGGGAGCCGGATTCCTCGTGTCAATTAGATATAGTGCCGTTAACGCGATAAATTATTCAGGGATGCCGATAGAGAGAAGTAAAATGACGGCGGCCTTGACTTGCAACTATTTTATAGATTACTTAGCAAATATGATAATTACATCCATACTAATATTATGGTCTGCTACATTTTCAAATATATTATTAGTATATGTGTCTCTCTGCGTTACGTTTTCAGGGGATATATTGAAAAATTCACACAATAAATTAAAACATGGGCTATATTAGTTCATAGAAATGGTTTGCAACTGTCAAAAACATCTTATTCATTTGATGATTTCATGACATGTGTATGAAATAATATAACATTGGCTGCATTATTTCAGAAATGTCATGAAATAAGATGTATTTGAAAGTAGCAAACCATTTCTAGGTATGATCTAATATGCACTACCCTGTATAAGTAGGTACATATGTATATGTAATGTCATAAGTAGGTCGCTTAAAGATCTTACGAATCTGAAAATCATATATATATACCTACATTTCTTCATATCTTTATCTCATTTTTTATTATTATTTGGTTCTACACTTCACACAACACGATTCAATGATTTTGCCTCGATACTCTTTATTTCCGAAATGACCTCTTAAAAATAAGAAAAACCTAAGATTATTGCTAAATAATAATTTGTAGTCAATAGGAAATAACTTTCAATAGTTGTACGAGTAAACCCGTACAGTATTATATGTTTAGAAATTACGCTTACGTCGGCATTGCGCGCGACTCACTGCGCGCTCTTTATAATAATATGTATTTTTAGTATCATTAAATCAACCGTACAATCAACATCGTGTGTCGTCAACAACAATTTTATTCGGGACGATTCGGTACTCAATATCAATTATCACTCTAAGTGTGTATGAAACATCATACAATAGTAAATATCATTAATATTCACAATTGTCCAGAAGCGTTTTTTTTTTATTCTTATCTATAGTTATTTTTTAATAAAATAATTTATGTATTTTCGCTTACTTTCCACTCGCGATCGCTATTTTGTCTCTTTTACTCCCGGCCATATCTCTAATCTCTATCCCTATCTGTCTCGGCCAAAATAATAATTCTATACTAATTCTAAAATAAGTATCGTTCACGCATCATACCAATCCCATAGAGATTAGTTAATTATTGAATAGGGATTATAAAATTAGAACTCTAGAAGTTACCAAAGCAATGTAAAGTAATGATAGGGGAATTCGCCGTGACTGCTATACCATTGCGCCCGGGTTCGAGTCCTGGTAGAGAAAGATGTTTGTATTGCGAGTAAGTCTTTGTTCACGTATCATGGATGTGTGTGTGTGTGTTTATTAAGTATATTTCTAATATTTTTGTTAAATAGAATACTTATCACAACAAGATAGGTAATAAGTGTCAGTGTAACCATATTATAAAAAAACAAATTATTCTGACGACTTACGAAATGCGTGTCTAAAACGATATAGTTTATCAAATTTAGTTTAGTTATTTATTAGGTACCTAATTTTGTTGAGTTGCATGCTTATTTTAACAAGGTCAAAATAACATCAGTTGAATAATTTTTGGTTTCTTAGCTTTAAATTCATTAACTATTTTATCGGAAACCTTTCCATATTTAAGCGTAGGTAAACCGTTTAGAAAAATGCAGTAATCAATAATCTCAGCTTCAAAAAGTGTTTAAATAGTCTTTAAACTTTTTATACTTTCATGGTTTATTAAACCATAAAGTATAAAAAGACCTCAGGAACGTAATCTTATATTAAAGACTATGCGTAGACGTTACGACGTTAGAACTATACTATATTCGGTATTTTAATTATAATTATATTCGGTATTTTAATTATAATTATATTCGGTATTTAAATTATAATTATATTCGGTATTTTTACCAGGTACGTACCTAATTTATGAGTTCCCCATATTTCGGTGCAAGGGACTTCAACCCTCATTGTCAGCAGTTTATCCGTGATAATGGCGCATGCAACTGAGCCAAAATATCAAGAACTCAACCCAACCCAAAAAGTTGACACCGTTAAATTTTAATATCCCGAATATATTCCTAATTCTAGCGTCTCTCAACTATTTATTTATCATTTATCTATTACTCAGCGCCAAACACAGTGGTATTTGAACACACTTGGCAATTCACAATAATATTAAAACGTATTTGGCAAACGCCATATTTCATACGAAACCAGATAACATAAATGTTAACTTAGTAATTTGGAGTTACGTTATTACCAGTTGAACCATTCACAATTATCCGCGTGGATTTGTTAACTGCTTTCTGGTTGTAAAGATTTATCTTATAATAACGTTTCGTAACGACTCGATCATTAAAATCAAATTGTATAAGACTTCTTGTGATAAAAAAGGAGATGTTTATACCTATATATCCGGCCTGGTAATGTACACTATCTCAAAAAATCAGGAAAAATCTCCCGAAATATACTAATAATTCGTTTTCGTGCATAGTTTGTTTGTACAAAATTTTAAATTTTTAGTCGATTTCAGCGTTATTCAATATGGCAACATGGCGGGCGACATAAAAGTCAACTATCCTATATACATAACCTATGTCACTTTGGTGACGTTTGTCACCAAAGTGACATATGCGACATGATGAATATTTGACTGTGTTGCAGTTTTTCTATAAAAATTCTTGTTTTGTTCCACGGCACAAAGCAAATAAAAAGAAAACGGACAATTGAACACTTTTACCTATTTTTCAGTATAGTGTACATAGACCTGGCCGGGTCTCCATACATTGTTGGAACATCTCTTTGACACTAAACCACGTGCAAGTTACAAACTCTATACAGTGTTTTGTGTGTACAAAAGTCCGACATAAAATTTATGGTGTGGTTGTGTTCCTTATCAAAAGTTACCTCTGAAAGTTTGGCACCCATTTTTTTTAGATTACATTAATAAAAACACTGTTCAGCTCGTGACAACTCTAAAAATAAGTACGATTACATAATACGATATCGAACCCCTGCAACCCCAGAATTCCAAATTTTATAATTCCCGGTGCCTACCTATATTTTTTTATGAAACTTGAACTATGGTAATTTTAGAAACCGTTAAACACCTCCAGAGCTCTTGGGAAAGTGTTATGGGGGTCTCGTCAACGTAGGTAAAGCTTTTACTTGGTTTTTACAGGGTAGGCATCCGCTTGCCAACAGGCCGTAAGCTTGTTTGCCATCTTTGTGTTATGAAAAAATAAGAATTTAAAACGTAGTTTAGATGACAACTCATTATGACATTTATCTTTTAATATTAAAAATACAAAATTATAAATTTTATGTAACCCCGGCATTATTTATCATCTAACACCATTTCATTGAGACTATTCTTATGAGCTATGTGTGGTGTAGAATTAAGCATCAAGCAGACTTTTTGATGGTATAAGAACAGCATAAGGTTAGTATGTCGTGGGGATGTCACCGCAGTGACAGTACACCAAATTACAAATCAAATGGATCTGTGAAAGTTAGTAAAATCCTTTTATCGTGTAGATAATGAACAAAACGCCTGAAGTGATCTTCATAAATTATAGCTAATAACCATCCTTTAGACGTCAGTTTTCAAACAACAAAAAAATCACATCAGAATCGGTCCATTCGTTTAGGAGCTACGATGCCACAGACAGACACGTCAAACTTATAACACCCCTCTTTATCGTTGGGGGTTAAAAATACACAGCTTTAGAAAATACACAACTTCCTTATCTCTCGTAAATTAACTGTATTATTGTAAGTACTTATTTCCTTAATATCCAGTTATGCTTTTGCTGTTTCCAGCATTAACTGTTGATATAATTCAATGATACCATATCTGCGTGCGCGCTTCCTGCGGCGGTCGGCGCGATTCTTTTCACTTTCGTCGGCTGCGCGTGAGCACTTCTGCCGCGGGAGGCGGGACTGCCGGCGCAAATAAAAATGTTTCGAATACTTTCGACAGATACAGTAGCTCGGGCGCACCCTCCCTGTTCACTTGCCAAAAGAAACTTGTTCGCATTATAGTAAACATTGAACCTACAGAAAGCTGTAAACCATTTTTTCAAAAATATAAAATACTTTCACTGCCTTGCATATACATTTTTGAGATTTGCAAATTTGTTCGGAAATATAGTGAGTTTTATATAAGGCGTGAGGATCTACCTACAAAATATTCTATAAGGCATAAAAATAAGCTGATTATTCCATCTGCTCGGCTAAATCTATGTTCATCTAGTAGGTACTAGATGAACATAGATTTATACCTATAATATCATTATTTCATTATTATTATCATTATTTCTCCGTTATCTAGTATCCATAACACAAGCTCTTAATGATGCTTACCTTGGGCTAGATAATAGGTGCGAGTGTAAAAAAAAAAAAAAAAAAAAAATGTCCATCAAGATCTATAACAAACTACCAGATAAACTACGTCAAGAAAAACACGATAAAATATTCATAAAATGCTTAAAAGAAATTTTATCACGTAAATGCTATTACATTCTCCAAGAGTGCCTAAACGACAAAATAAATTAAACTATAAGAGTGTCTTATTTGTTTCGTATTATTTATCTGTTAACTGTTATACACAAATGCATGTACACCACATAAATAAATTTAAATAATTGGTAATTGTTAAATGAGTAAGAGGTCGTCCTCTCCTCTACCCATTGCGATGCCCGACAGGGTCCATAATCTGATCTATATAATTATGTGTAACACCTATGTACTACATTATGGTTGCAATAAATGATTGAGTATTGAGTATTGGATTTAAGAGGAAACTTATGCAAATAAAAACTTATAGAAAAACAATTTATATCTTTTTATGCAAATACATAATCTTTAAGGGCCAGACATACCAAACACAATTATTTTTTAATTGTCACCTGGGTTAAAGAGTTTAGAAGAGCGTTTTACTTAATACTTACTTATTGAAAACGAACATCAATTAAGTACTTACTTTTTACATACTAACAACTTTATGTTTTAAGCTTTAGGTACTCACTCACGAGCGTTGCGTGAATTTCTTTCAGAAAATAACTATGGCGGTGTTATTATTAGATTTACGCCCAACAGCCACTCACAAAAATTATTATCTTATGTAGTCCATAATTATGCGTAAGAAATTGTCGTCGTATGAGTTGTTGACGAAGCTAGAGCTAAAGTAGCCGCAAGAAAGGAGCCGCGGCCGGAATATCTATTGGATATAAGTTAAAGAATTCACCAAAAAAATCTAAATGCTCTTCAAAATAATTAAAATAAAATAAAAATTACGAGCCATATTTAGAACACCCGACGACGACCCGAGAGTTATCGCCGAATTGATGAACAAGTCATAGTACAACGCCTGGTAGTTCCGATGATAAATAAGTAATATGGTAATTATCAACTTTTTTAATTTCATAAATAAGCGGTTAAGAATTAATAAAGAAATAGTAGTTAAAAATCAATAGTTTCACAAATATAGTAGAATGTTTGATATGTTGCAGTGCATTATCTAAAAACGCTCCATATAAAATCTGCGGGGTAGATAACATCACATGGGCATATTGAAAAAATTAATAATAACTATGTAATGTGTATCTCATTCATATTTGTTATATTAATAGTTGTTTTAATTGATGTGAGCAATCTAATGTCATTATAATTTTTATTTTTGATAAATTTTATTCTAAGCCTTACAATTTCAACAATATTCCATATCATATAAGTTTGAATTATTTTTATGGGTAACCGTAGCGTATATTTTAAAAATTTGTGAAAAATAGCGCCATGTTCATACTTATGCAACATCCCTATTGTTTGCGACGCCAGTCGACGCTGTGCAAAAAATCCTAATTGCACTCGCTCGCAAAATTTAAAATCAAACTTCGTGACCAGAACACAACAGTACAGTCCGGAATTATTGTTGAATTAGTTTTTCTATTATATTTTATTATCTTTTCGTTGAAACTCCCTCAAAATCTTTTTGCCAGACTCACGGTCAGCAAAAAATCTGCTAATTATTTCGCAAAAATACATAAATTACCACATCCTTCTTAGAAATCTAAAATAATGATCGTCATTTATCTCCGTCTCGCACGAAGAAATACTCAGCTGAAGACTCACAGCCAAGATAGCAAAAAGGCTCGGTCCAAAATCATGATTATGTATTTAAGTGCATTCAAAGTTAGATAAAAGTGATAGTTGATAAGCCAAGCTCGGCCAATGCTGTGAGTCTTTCAAGTTGTCGGCAAAAAGAGGTGACCGCTCGTGACGCACACCATCTAGCCAGTGTCCACCATAACTCATACGTGAGTAATGATGAGGTCGATGCCTCATAATAATGCTTTTTGTGATCCCTGCGATGGTTTTTTTGGTGCCTCAAACGTTAGGTGACTTTAAAACAGATTGCTTCTGAAGATATTTCAGATGAAATGTAGACTGGCTACTAATTTACTATAACTATTTTTTGTTTAATTTTTATTAATGATAATTTCTTAAAGGTTCTTTTACCATTTATTCCGAACAGAAAGAGACCAGGGTTCAGAGTCGACTTCAAGTTAAATTATATTATAATTTAGTAATCTTAATTGAAAAAAAAAGTTGTCTTATGTCGCTTTGTCTAACGTAACGAGAAAATTAACTCAACTATTCTTTATTATAAAATCATACTTTTTTATAAAAATTAAAATAAAACTTCGTTATTCCTTACTTCATGTTATTTGTACCTATAAACCATTTTTGACAAATCACCCAAGCCTCGTTAGATCTCTGTTTGTAAACCTAATCTCGAATAGAGAAAGCCCTAAGATCAAGTCAAACAAGTCCCCACAATAGACTGATACCCGGGCACCGGCCACATCCTGTAGAACAACCCACTAGGCGTTCGTCTTTGTGCCCGTTTAAAAAAAGGGCAAGACAGGTCCATGATAGAGTATTCTAAGACATTAATTTTAGCACTAGGTTAGACCGCAGGGGCCTCACGGGGTGATTATAGGGCTGCCAAAATTATATAAATTAATATTTAATAAAAAATATAATGCTATCTCTTTAAATGGCCTTATTATATTTTTAATAAGGAATAGTAATATTTTTAGTAGGTAATAGTTTTGGTTTACATGTCAATATTTATTTTTGGACGTGTCAAATATTTTTTGTTGACTCTACCATCGTTTTGAAATGTTAGATTATTTTACTAAAAAAAATCTAATCTAGCTTTAAGTAACACAACAACGATACAAAACTTTTAAAACATCTAAATGAATTCGTTATATCTACTACTACAGGTTTAATGTATATTTCATACATAGAAGTCAACTATGCTTTTTATAATACATTTACTTCATTTTAAGTAGACTTAGCTAAATCTTTCTGTATGTATGTAAAATGTAGCTTAATCTCAGACTCTACCAAGCCGTTAAGCCGTCACACAATGGAAAAATATATTGGTTTTAAAACAATCAGAACACTTTACTAGGTGGTAGACCTGTATGTAGGGTCGTCTGGGTAGGTACCACCGCCTTTCTTATTTCAGCCGTGAAACAGTTCGCTGTGTTTCGGATTGAAGGGAAAGGTAGCCAGTGCAATTACTGGGCATGGACGGCATTTCATCTTAGGCCCCAGGATGACAACGCACCTGCAATATCAAGTGACTTTTCCTTGTTATTGCAGGTGTCTATAGGCGGCGGTAACCGCTTACCATCAGGAGGGTCGTCAGCTTGTTTGTCATCCAGTTGTATAAAAAAAAAAAAAAAAACTTTTTGTAAATTAAGAATTATCGTTCGATGAATTATTATGTAGAAGCCTTTTTACAATACAGCCCGGTACAGGAGACATTTAATAGTGACAAATATTCTCGCTATTATCGTCCTTTTATTATAATTTGCCATAAGTTCAACCAGTGCTACAAAAAGAAGCGTCATCCATCACTCATAGCTTATTAAATTTAATAAATTGCACGTTGGTACGATAACTGGGTTTTATCTCGATGCAACACTGGTTTGTAATAGTACCCGGGTGAGATGCGACAAAAATTATACACATTTTATCGGACACGTTTAAGTTAAAATAAAACTACCTATGTATTGTCACAAACGTAGCCATAGTAGAATGAAATAAGTTTATGACAACACAAATTATGCCAAGAATGATATCTTCCAAAATATCTTTGGTCGGACGTAAGTTACAGTGTATAATAGTTTTAATTGAACGACCATCACATCGGATGTTCCTTCAACTACGAGATAAAAGTAAATTTTAAGGCCCCTGCAACTATACAAGGCCGAAGAGGACTCGTGGCCCAATGACATGACACCAATGTTATGGAACTGTTCTTAAGCTAGTAAGTTTATCGACACGGATGAAAAGGAAAATACAACCCTACAACTGTAATAGTGACAACCCTATATGCTCCAGTACAATACGCTGCGCCCGCGCAGTGGGTGTCGATGATTTACGCAGGCTCGTCCGCTTCATTCATATTTATTGGGCTTGGTAATTTTTTCGCTAGTAAATCTTGCCTCGGTGACATACTCGACGGTTCAACACCAAACTGTTTCAATACATGCACGCAGGATTTTATTCGATGAATTATTATGATTATTTAAATTAAGAATTAATACTACCTAAAAATAATTTAAAACGTTATTATCACTAATCATTTATTCCTGTTTAAGTTACTTTTTGTCAATTACAAAATCGATAACGATAAACCAACTTGATGTATAAAAAGATGCCTAAGACTCTAACAGAGGAATAAAATATGCAAAAATATTACCCTATTATACGGCAGAGATACCTATAATGCACCTACATTATGTTCTCAGTTGGTAATGATGATTTACACTCACCACAGATTATAATATATCTTTTTAAAGTGGATTAAATTGAACGCAGCAGTGCTCGTGCGCCGACAAAGGCGCGGGCGCAGTTCACGCCATATTGTTTATTTTGTCAATTAATATTGAGAGCCTTAAGCGATATTTTGAACGTCTTAATTGGGCTGATTTAAAAAGGTTCAGCCAGGACGATAGAAATAAAACTGCAGTGGAAATATTCCGCGTAAATTATTGTTAATTAAACATTGTGCTAAATTGGCCCTTGGATTTGAAAAATCTTGGAATTTGGTAATTCAGCATTCAATGCCTCCTCCGTGCTCTCCGTCCATTCCCTGAGTGTTCCATACACTATATTATATAAATGTGGATATATGTATTATACACTAGCTGAATAGACATAGTAAGCAACCATTTAAGTAATTAATAGCCCATGTTGCCTTAACTAGATCACAGCTGTTTTTTTTGTGCCGACATCCCTCCGATCCTTAAGGCAATATCACTACCACCACTAGCTCATTACAGACTACACTAAATAGGCGGTTCTATTTATACTGGCGTGATGCTGCGATCTCTAAATGTATAAAACTGCAGCTCTGCAATCTTAAATAATAACAGGTTAATTTATATTGTTTGATGGCGCGACCGCCGCGACGGCCCCGGACCCTCGTAAATTATCAGCAAAGGGCGCTTGGTTTAACACACATTAAACTCTCGCATCGACCTTGGGCACGCAACGCACTCGTTAACGACTGTCCAATTATCCAATCTTCGCGGTAGGTTTGGGTGGTTCGCAAAATGAACTAGTTCGCAAGGACTCTTGCTTTAACTTGTAGTCGACGACCAAAGTCCGTATTACTTAAAGGGACAAAATAAATGACAGATGCGATGCGTTCCTCCAATACACTGATTTAACTTATTACAGGAACACAGTGGCGATATTTTATGCTGTTTCAGTCAACTTACAACCAAAAGAGCGAATAGCTCCGTAATTACACTGTACTAAATCGACCGATCCTCTTGATCAACCAAAATGCCTTGAACTATTTCACAGGACCATTATGGGTCATTTAGGCAGCTCGAAATAAACTAATAATGTTGTACTCGAATTAAAGGTCAATTTGGCGAACAATTTGTTTGTTGATACAATAATTGCGACATCAAATGACATGGTCAGTTGAGATGTTTTAAGAATTAATAATGAAGTGCGAGCTTGATTAAGATCTTAACTGTCAATAGAGTTTAATAAGAGACAATTATCTAACATCTTAATTATACAGCTGTTGAGTGGATTTTAAATATAGCTTTGGAATATGTTATCTTTATTGTTTTTTAATTAAGCAAGGTTGGCAAACAAACATACGAGCAACCAGACAGGGGCGTGATCTAGCAGAACCCAAGGCACTCTAAAGCTTTATAGCCTTCTAAATTGTTGCTTAAACAGAAGGTGCCTATTTAATTCTGCTTTGAAGCAAATCAGGTTATATGCGCCGGGGAACACTGAAGCCGGCAGTACATATTATTTATCAGACTCCCTCATTTTCCTGAGTGAAGCGCATTCATGATAATAATACTCTTTATTGCACTTGTAACATAGGTTCAAAAAAAATTTTAAACAAAAATTAAAACCGACTTCAAAAAACTGAAAAGGATAAAATAATTAAATTTAAGTAGGTATTCATCCCCTAGAAACATATTTTTGGAGTCGGTGCTTCACGTTCTATTGTTTTTGGAAACCACTTAGCAAATTTTTTTTTTCACAATTTTTAGTGGTAACTTTCTACGGTCGAAGCTAGACCGTCAACTTATATTGTTTCCTACTATCGTATCGTTTCACTAAAAAGTCATTGGAAAAGCAAAAATTCGCAATATCGCTTATGTAGACGATTTCATAATTTCAGTTTTTTTTTAATTTAAAACCAAAGTATCCAACTGTTTTTGAAAAAAATTTTATGGGACCAAATGGCAACTATTCCGCATCGAACAAAAAAAGAATCACGTAAATCGGATCAGTAATCTCGGCGTAATCGGTGTACATACATAGAAAAAAAAAAAAAAAAACATACCGGCCGAATGGAGAACCTCCTCGTTTTTGAAGTCGGTTAAAAATACATAATTATAATTAGTCAGCAAGGGTGGGCTTATCTCTATCCCATAAGCCCATGATAATGAGACTATAAAAGTATTTCACATCTTGTTCCAGTATACACAGACCAGCCCGTCTCTTCAGCATCTCCACCGACGCGAGACAAGATCAACGGTGAGGAGAAGGCGCGCTCGCGCAGGCGGGACACGTGGCCAGACCCCTCCGCGCCGCCGAACACCAACGATGACGGTACGTAGTTTAAAACAAAGTTCAGATTTTTCCTAGAAAGCTTGATCAAATCACTCAGCGAAGTGAGTCACTTCGTGTTGTCATAAAATATGTACAGTCCGGAGAACATCAAGCGTTATACAGGCGACTTTCATAATACAATTGTTACACTCGATGTGTCTTCGTCTGTACTAACGTTTGATAGTTGGTGACTTTTATTGCGTAGGTAATACTCTCAGCATATTCCAACACTTCCTGGAGCATAAGACAATTAAGAACCTATTGTCGCAAGTGTGTGGCTTGGCAGGTTCAAGGTCTGAGTTACATTTATTTATTGCGAGGATCATCATCATCATCATTACCAGCCTATTTAAGACTCACTGCTGGGCTCAGGCTCGCCTACATGGGAGAAACACATGTGGAGCTTGGGCCATAACATCACCAAGCTTGCCCAACGCGGGATGGTTGCACGTGCTTTTCGAAGCACGGAGGAGCTCAAGATTATAAATTTTGATTGACCCATCCCGGGATCGACCATGGCGAAAGTTGCTTTGTTTTTGTAATCGAAACCAGAGCGATCCGAAGTGGTTTGATCGAGCCGAGCGCCTCATTACGAGGATACCTAGAAATATTGTCAGAATTTAAATAGGATAGGACTGATAATAATGTCTTCTACCAGGCGTAGTGGGCGTGCGATCCCCACTGCTGCAGCATCAGCACCAGCAGTATGACGAACAGCTGCGCGACATCGCCGCGTCGCTGACCCGGCCCCGCTCGCGCCGGGCACTCCCGCCCACCCTTGAGCGGCCCACGCGCCTCCCGCCGCCTGACAGACTACCGGTAAGTGCACCACACTCCACCTCCACTGTCGATCGTCAACAAGTCAAAACCTGTCTTAATTGGTCATATAATAAGAACAGTTATTGCAGTGCACTCTTGATAATTGTTAATTGTATATCATCGGATCTGAAGTTTGCTAAATGGTAGAACATTGTTTCGGATAACTAAACATTTCAGCATTCATTAAGAAATATTCAAACATAAAATAATAACTAGGTCCTTTAACACAGGTACGTGGCACTCCAGATGGCGGCATACCACCAGAAGAGGGTAGTTCCAGCTCTTCAAGTGAAGGCAGTGAACCCACAGATGCCACCGAAGTCACAGAAGGTGGAGAAAGCGGGAGAGTCGAACTGCCTGCTGAGAGGCTACTTCATGCGAGAGCAGGATGGCTACAGAGGCGAAGCTCTGCTGGGTGGTCCCGACACTGGTTCGTGCTTAGAGGCGCCGCTCTGCTGTACTTCAGGGATCCTCACGCAGAACACCGGGGACTTATGGATGGAGTCATCGATCTTAGCGGCGTTGCTAGGGTCGTCGAATTACCTACCTCCGCATCAACCAACGGATATGCTTTTGAAACAAAGGTAACGGTTTAAGTTTAAACTAAATACAGATGAAATTTAATTTTTTATGGAAAATCTTATAGTATACGTTTCTTTCAGACTTGGGACGGCAAACACATAGTTCTATCTGCAGTGACTGCGGGTATTAGAGCGAACTGGATGTCGGCTATCCAAAGAACAGCAGGGATAACAGACTCGGGAGCGCTAACACTAATACTTCGTGAAGACACTGTGGATCAAACATCCGAGTCTTCAACGTCACCAGTCACGCCAGTCACGCCCATCAATGGAAAATCTGCGCCGTTCTCTTCAGATGAAGAGTACAGAACAGCATCAGAGGGCGGCAGAAGAGATAGTGCTGATTGGGGAGATGTAGCCCCACAACCACCTCCTTCTCCTATCTTCAGTCGAACACCAATATCCAAAGTCAAAGAGAAGGTACGGGCGCGAAGTTGCCACCAAATACTTCCAAGATTCGATAACCACAAAGAAGAAAAAGATGAAATCGACGCCAAAGAAAAAAGTCTGCACGAAGTTGACGAAAACGAAAAACCCCCTGAAGTACGCAAGCGCAGCTATATATCGACCATCGACAAACAATCGATCGAAATTGAGGACCTGCGTAAGCAACTGAAACTGGCGCTCAATGACGTCAATTCAGCTGAATCCGAACTTGCCAGACTACGAAAACTCAAAACGGAAGCAGCGTTACGGGAACAGAAAATGGAGGAATTAGTGACAACATTGCAAAAGAAGGAAGAGGAGCTTTTAATCCGAACAAAAGAAGCGGAAAGCTTGGATACAATAAAGCAAATGTATAGTCAAGATAAAACGATGTGGGAGAATAAGTTAACCGAAACTCAGAACTTCCTAAAAGAATCGACCGAGCATTGTGAGCTACTAACGAGACAACTGACGTCCGCTCAAGATACAGTAAAGCAGCTTCAACGAGAACTCAACGAACTTAATGAGAAACTTCTTAAAAGCGTCAAAGAAAACGAACACTTGTACGCTAGAATAAGGGATCTCGAAGGAAGAATAGCGGCTGAGTCACCGACCAGAGAAAAAAGAAAAAGCATCGGTTCTCTCAGCGATCTTACTAATCTAAGTCAAGACTTAAATTTAGATTCATTGGAGAAGAGCAAATTGCTAGAAGAGTATGTGGAATTAAGAGAGAGGTTTTTGAAAGCAATTCAAGAAATAAAAGCAATGAAGAAAGAACTTCGAGAGTCGCACAACATGTACGACGAACTAGAAATAACAAATATGAAGTTAAGAAATGAGATGAAACTGAGGGAGCAGTGCAGCAGGTCTGAAATAGATCTGATGGCTGCTCGTATTCTAGATTTAACTCAAAAGTTAACAGCGTCTGACAAACAAGTACGAACGCTGAAACACAAAATACAAAAAACAGAATCGAGGGAAAAGAGACGCAGCTTATCGTTAAAAGGAAGAGAATCTTTAACATTAGGGAAGGAGGTCGAGGAGAAGCTTACAGAGTTAGAGAACAAAATCACTATGCTGGAAACTGGAGAACCGGTCCCGACAATAAATTCTCCGTCGAAGAGCGCGTCTCCTGCTAAAGAAAAGAGTTCCAAAGCGGATAGCCTGAGCGAAGAGAAACGCATGAAACGATTGGCCGCTCGGCTGAGGAGAAAATCACTAGATAGCGCCACGAGTTCCGAGCCGATGAAGATGCTCGTGCGGCTCAGCTCCCTTGAGACGAAGGTCGCCTCCGCGCTAGAGAATCGACGAGACCTTACTAACTCCTGCGAGTCTCTCAGCCAGGCGACCAGGTCCATCGACAGCCCAATCTTCAACGACGTGCCCGAAGGCGTTGCCGTCGGCACACAGTCCCAAAGGCACCTTCTCGACAGGCTCCAGAGTCTCGAGAGTATCGTCATTCATTCGAGGAACAAGGTTAACGAGTGTCTCTGCCAGATGAGCGCGATGCGCGCCGCCAAATCGAGAAGATCGCCGTCTCCGAGCCTGGAGAAGAAGTATAGCCTTAAATCGATGGAAAAATGCCTCACCGAAGTAAGCAGGAGGCTGCAGGAGTGCTTCGACCGGTGCGTGGTCGACGGCGAGCGGAACGACGAGCAGAAGATCGACGACGAGGTCGCGTGCGCCGTCGCGCAACTCGAAGAGAAGCTCCGGACGAAGCTGCTCGAGATATCGAGGCGGAAGGCCGCGCTCTACGAGGCCGGCGAGCTGACGCAGCGGCGCAGCCTCGAGCTGCTCGCCGAGAAGCTCGCCTACGAGGCGGTGCTCGTAGGCAAGATTCACGAGGCGCTCGACGCCGCCGAGGGGGGCGCGTTCTTCGCGCGGCTAGTGCGCTCCGAGATCGCGGAGACCGGCCGCCTCGTCGAGGACCTGCGGCGCCGCGCCGCCGGCGAGGCGGGCCGCTCGCCGCGCACATCGCTGGACCACCTCGCACGCATCCTGTCGCGGCGCGTCGACCTGGCGCAGGCGGCGCGTTCGCCGCAGCGGCCGCGCCGCCTCGACCTCAGCGTGCACGGGGCCGACCTCGAGGCGTTACGGGGGGCGCAGCGCGAGGCGGGCGAGGCGGTCGAGCGGTACAAGCGCGCGAAGCTCGCAGAACTCGGGGGCGCAGACGAGGCGGAGGCGGCGAGGCGGGCGGGGGAGACGCGGGCCGCGGCACGCGAGGCTTTGGCCGCAGAGCTGGTGCGCGCCGAGGTGAGTCGGGCGATGACGCGAGCCGCGGCCGCCTGCGAGCGGCGGCTGGACGAGGCGCGGCGCGCGCACCTCACGCTGGCGGCGCAGGAGCGCGCCGACCTGGAGCTGTGGTGGCGCGCCGCGCACGACCGCCTCAGCGACGAGATGGACGCCGTGGGGCGGGAGCTGGCGGCGGCGGCGGCGGCGGCGGCGGGCGGCGCGGCGGCGGGCGCGGAGGCGCGCGCGGCGTTGCAGGAGCTGGCCGAGGTGGTGGCGGCGCGCGCGCTCGTGGACGCGCGCGTGGCGGTGCTGGAGGGCACGGTGGCGGCGGCGGCCGGCGCCGACGCCGCGGACCCGGCCGTCGTCGCGCTCGAGGACCCCACAGACGAGGCCGAGTTCGTGTACCTGTTCCAGCGCTTCTCGAACGAGTGCCGAGCGCTCTTCTCCAGTGACTGTTCGAGCGACAGTGAAGACTCGATGAAGATCGGCGAGAGCCTCGGGCGGGTGGAGGCGGCGGTGGAGGCCGTGACGCGGCAGCTGGCGGGCGCGGAGGCGGCGGCGGGGGCGGAGGCGGAGGCGGAGGGGGCGCGGCCCGGCGGCTCGGTGCTGGACCGCGTGGAGGCGCTCCGGCGGCGCGTGGAAGCTCTGCAAGCGCTGGTGCCCTGCCAGCACTGCAAGCAGCTTCAGGACGCGCTAGACAGGTAAATTAAATGATGGTTTTTGTCATTGTAATGTTTGGCTCATAATTGATTTCTTCGGTCTTTTGTTTATAGATACTTCATAACATCAAAATTTATTGAACTTTAGTAATTACTAATACGTCAATAGTTAAGTATATATTTCGGTACTCGCGGTTATTTATAAAAATCTTTCGAATGTAACTGTTTCTTGTCTGAATAAATAAATAAAATTCGTTGCGCTCTCTCACAGCCTGGGCACTCGTTAAATTTTCATGCAGCCGCAGCTGTTTTATTGAGACGCACACAGACAACACGCGCAATTGGTGCGCACACGAAATGTAAAGCTGGTACTACATTTTGTTATTACTATGTTTTATATGAGATGTATTTCACAAAAATATTTGTTATTTACGCAAACAACAAATATGCCATTCAAATTTCGTGTCGGGAGTGTCGAATATGCCAATCACAAAGAAGCAGTGCTGCGATTTTAGATTAGTTTTTTATTCTATGACCACCAGTTTTTGGCTCTTCAATGCAATACTGCATTATTTGATACAATCCAAAAATGTATAAAACATTTTCATCATTCCACTTCATTCTTGTATCAATTATTCCACTTCATTCAACCAACAACGCCGCACACGTTGAGTTGCGACAGTCGCAAATAAACAAATGAATAAACTAAATATGTGCAATTTAAATACGCGTATGCGACTTATTCGCATCCTTTGAAGTCCTCTTTGGAGTTCTCGAATCGATGACGAAAGATACGGAAAGTGACGCGTCAGGAGCCACGGAGCGTTTTCTTTGTTTATGAAAAGGGAAGCGCATGTCGCTGTCCGATGCGTAAAAACAAATGCTTTTCCTTGAACTCTTTATAACATCATCGTATGTTTGTGTTTCTGGCGGCCCGTTTCGCGCACCGCGGCACATTACACCCCGCGTTTCCTTGAACGTCGCCGGAGATTGGTGCGGGGCAGGCATTGTAACTCTGTGCCTTATTAATTATATGCTTGAGACCTTCGCGAGTTCTTATGGACAACCTCGAATCATTGGCGGGGGACATTCAGGGGGGTGGAACTGGGGCGGGGCGGAGAGTGGGCATTGTAATTTAGTTTATTCCGTATTCTATGCTAGAGATTTCTATTAGTCCTCGTCACTGCTCAAATCAGTGTCGGGAGTGTGTGGGGATCTTCTTTTCTTTTATACGGGCGGCTTCCGTAAATCGATGACTGTTGCGCCCGTTTTGCGTCGGACGGTGTAGGCTCGTTCACTTCTGCCATTCCAGCTTCCCCAGGAAGGCACCCAGCGCCTTGTGTATGTGTTATGTGGGGATGCAGAACTGAGATTGGGGCGGGGCGGAGAGTAATTATTGTCACTCTGTTTAGAGGTCTCCACGAATCGTCGTGGCCATTGTAACTGTGTTAGTAATGTGCGGGTTGTGGGCAGGTTGCAGGCGGAGCGCGCGCGCGGCGAGTGCGCGCTGGCGCAGCAGGCGGGCGCGCTGGCGGCGGCGCGGCGGGCGCGCGCGCAGGCGGCCGCGGCGCACGAGCGCGAGCGGGCCGCGCTGAGGGAGCGCGCGCGCACGCTGCAGCGCCGCCTCGCCGCGCTCGACTCCGAGTACGCCGCGCAGCTCGACAACCTGCGCGCCGCCTACCAGGTACGCCCCGCCCCCGCGCCCCGCGGCCTACACTACGCGGCTCATTCAAACTGCTATAAATTCTTAGGGTCATCCGAAAGCCTCGGTAGCCGAGATGGTCGGAATAGTCGCCCGGATTGTGAATGGTGCCTGATTCTGTCCCCACTCTAAAACATGAATATCTTCTACATGAGTACTTTCTAATTTAAACACATTAATGAACATTCTCTATTAGTCAAAATAAAAGGTTTAAATTCGAAACAAATTTCATTTTAGTTTCATGCTCTGTATTTAACTATTTCGTTTGTCTTTGAAAATTCAGAGGGCCTAGACAAGATGCCATTTGACAGTCGCTATCGCTAAATAAAAAATGTATAGGAAGAAATAAAAATAAAGAAAGATAACGATGAAAAAATTGTATGCTCTAACCGGGAACCGAACTGTTTTCTCATGCAATATGCAATGTTTTCATCGCTTTACGCGTACGCGTTATAAACCCACAGACTCAAACATTTAAAAGTGAAGTGATTTGACATTTGCAAGTTGTTGAGTTATTCGATGGCTTTTGTCAAATCTTGTCTTCAAGGTTTGTCGCCCTCTGATATATTTTTTCTGATGATTTTGTACATTGTATTGTAATTAATTAATTATGTATTATTTTTAGTGATTTTTAGTGTCGCTCTAACGCTTGTGTCATTCAATTTCTCAACCAACAAACATCATTTTAACATTCTTTCAACATTTAACACATAACTTGATGTAAGTTAACACATAATTAAATGTTGAAAAAATGTTATGAAACATCATATGCTAGGACACCGATCCTACACTGTCGCTCGTTTGACATGATAAGCCGAAAGCTACCATACCCTACAATATAAAACGTTTGTGGTCCAGAGCGCGGTGGCGGCGGACACGCACGGCGACGGTCTGCGCGCGCGCTACCAGCAGGAGATCGAGCAGCTGCGCGCGCTCTGCGAGAAGGGTCTGCTGGCCATGGAGAGCTCGCACCGACGCATCGTGCGCGAGATGGAGGACAAGCACCGCGCCGAGCGCGACCAGCTCAGGTGGGCGCCATCACCACCACTCGACGCTCCTAGTCTTTACTATACTAGTCTAACAACAGTCTCTAGTGTACAGATCAACTGAAAAAGTTTCAACCAACTCCGAATTTGCGAAAATATTATTACCCGTTTTACACAAAAAATCAATACCTACCCGCACGAAATATACAGGGTGGTGCCGTCAATGCAGCAAAAAATCCAAACATGGGCTATATTAGTTCATAGAAATGGTATGGCACTTTCAAAAAAATTTTATTCTTTTGATATTTTCATGACATTTCTATGAAATAATGCAGCCAATGTTATGCTATTTTATACAAATGTCATGAATAACATGTTTTTGAAAGTGGCAAACCATTTCTATGAACTAATATAGCACATGTTTGAATTTATTGTCGCATTGACAGACCCAGTGTGTAAAATTCTTTAGAAAAGCATTTCATACCATTCAAATCATCATCATTATTTCCTAACGGATCGGTGTTGAGCAGTCTTCATCCACCCCTCAAATAGCTCTTTATTTTTACTCAGTGACGTCATTGCGTTTATTCTTTTGACTAGAGGGTAACTGTGAGTCGTGTGCGCAGGTTGGACAAGGAGCAGGCGTTAGCGGAGGAGACCCGCGCCACTTTGGCAGCGCTAGACGCGATGCGAAAGGCGCACGAGAGCGAGGTGCGGCGCGAGGTGGACAAGTTCAAGGCGGAGTTCCTGAGCCGCGGCGCGCACGCGCACGACCTCTCGCAGCTCAGCTCCAGGCATCAGTCAGTGTAGACACACTTTATAAGTACCCTCGTTTACTGCTTCTTGCCTTAAGCCTATTTTACGCACGCCCTGTAACATGGGGAGAGAGAGGTGCAGGCGTATGTCATCCTCGTCAACCAAAGATGAATCTAGATCAAGACTAACTAAATTACTGCACGGAAGGCATTTCATCTGAGGCCTCAGGATGACAACACAACTGCAATACCAAGTGATTTTTTCCTTGCTATTGCAGGTGTCTATAGGCGGCGATTTCCACTTACGTGGGCCGTCAGCTTGTTTGTCATCTAATTATACAAAAAATATACTCCATTTTCTCTCATTTTCATAATTTCTAGCAACAGTTTCGCTTGTCTATATTTTCCTTACTAATTGATCCCTCCTTTTAGGTATCTTTGACGTATTTTAGTACATAAGAGCAATTTTAATATTTGACGAATTTCTGGTCAAGTGGCTAGTACGGCGGAAAGTCGGTTAAGACATCCGAAATTACTCAACACTTTAAAGAAACGGATCATTGCGGAGTAAAACATTTCACTCATATTTTATTTAAATTCTCCAATGTCAAGTTTCTTATTATTTCTACTTTTCTTCTTCTCCTTTATTTAATGCCCTCTCGTTATTACGAATTTTGCCAATGTCAAGTAAAATAAATGTGCAAATAACTTGCGGCAACGTTGTACGGTGATTGGGCAAGACGAATTCGTTTTCCGAAGAAAATGTGGACGCCGGCCCGATAAAATAAAATGGATGCTGTCAGATGGCTGTAAATGCGCACATTTCACTGTCAGCCGACAACAACCTATTTCTACTTTAGTTAGACATGTTTTCAAATTTATATCCATATCGGAAGCACGAGTATAGAGGAAGTTTGTGAATATGTAAAAGATGATATGGGTAAGAAATTATTAAATGATATGCCGAATTGACGAATGTAAGAGGAAGATATATTAAATAAAATTGGGGACAGTTCACGACAATGACAATTGGGGGTAGAAGATTCAGTCCTTCATACTTAATATGTTTGGAACTGAAACTGAGAAAGATTGGTTGATTACACTAGGTTATTCAAAGTTTCGGTTTGAAGTACCATGTCTTTGGGCGTGAACTAAGATAGATATTAAATGTCAAAGACTATCTGATTGTACAATGTTTCAAAATATTCAATGTTATGCTCTAAAATCCAGTGTCACAATCGCGTCCCCCGATAATATCGATAAAAATGTGACGTCATTGCAGCATCGAACTAACGAGCATTATACTTAATCTCGTGAGTATAGTGAATAATCGACCCTTTGAAGCCCGATAAACCAGACACAATTGAATTTGAATTGTCATGTCAACTTAAGCTCAACAATGCAAATTTACAACTACCCCTTATCTTACTCGCTTTGACGCACAGCAACAAAAACTGACAGGCATAGTGCCCGATATTCAAATTTTCTTCGATGATTGTCGATCAGTCTTCCTGTTTTAGCTTCTTGATTAATCTATAGTAAATGTTGACACAGACAAGAGATGGAGGAGATAAAGCGCGAGATCCTGTCGCTGTCGGAGAAGTACTCGGTGAAGTGCGTGGAGTCTGCGGCGTTGGAGGAGCGCCTGGCCGCCGCCACGCAACAACTGGCGCAGGCGCACAACCACATCATGCAGTTAGACGCCAGGTCGGATTTTTAAAAAATAAATTCTCCCTGTAATGGGGCACAAGGTACTAATCCCCATACAGCCATTCAGCCATGTTTTTCAGTATTTGTTTCTTCGTTTATTGCATTAAAATGCTGGCATAACACATTTTAATGCATCTTGGGAGTATTGATGATGATACTTGATTTGATGATGAACACTTTGTTTATAAAACTACATCACTTTTATAACACAAAGTTTGCTCCGACACAATTTTTAATTATTGTAATAAAAATCTTGACTGACCACTAAATCCCACCAACCACTCCCCAGGTCAGTTTTTTATAGTTTGCTTTACGGCTCTGACTTCAAGACCTTTTGAGCCTGTCAAAATGTGTAATATTTCTTCTATTGCATTGAATTGCGAGTGCAACACATGCATGCATGTGCTGCCATTCGTAATCTTTAACAACAAGTTAACGTTCATTACAATGATTTTTAATAACCTTCGTCAACACAAACACTTGGGTTTTCTAAAAATATTTCCAGCAGACATGCGATGGAAATATATAAACAAATAGATACAATCACAATTAGAAACTTTTCGTATAAATAAAACAGGTTTATGGCCTAACTGATGTGGACAAATAAATGAGCGTAATTTGTAATAATTTCAGAAATAAGCAACTCCGTGCGCACATCATATCAGAGGCTAACGAAATGAAGAACAGCGAAGCGTCCTCCTTGTCGCAGCTCATCGAGGACACTGCGCCGGTAAGTTTCGTCTGTTTCGCACATCACCCCACTGTGTCCACGTACACGCTTGTACATGCTAGCTGTTGGCGCTTATATCTTGGTCATCTCACCAATCCGAGCATAGATCGCGCACGCTTGCATGACGTCGACGCACGTAACACGACCATTGTAACATACATGGTTCTACGTTGTATTACTTGTAAAGAATTCACAGAAAATCATAATTGGCAATGAATACACCCTCTTTAAAAAAAAGATTTTTGACGAGTAAATTTTTCAAAATTCCGCACAAATTGAGCTAAAAGAGGGTGTTTCTATTTTTTTTAATCGGACGGTAGTTTTGTGGTCCTTCGAGACGGATTAGTTGTAACTTTATGCAAGTGGTTGGGGAAACACGCGACTTCTAGCTCAGTGGGTGCTGGTAGTATGTCCTGTGATAATGCAAGGCGTGACGGTACATTGGGTGCACTAACAGCATGGGAGGGCGGAGGCGCCGCTGTGGGCTCACCTGCGCCGCCTCGCCGCCGCCTGGCACCGCGCCCACAACCCACCAGGTAACGAGCCCACACCATCACGATACTGTACCTCATTCTGAAGACTCACTCTAATTCTAAATTTAAGTACAGTATATCTCTTTCTCGCAATATGTAATAGGAAAAAGATAGCAATAATTTGTTTAGAGCTGTCAATTAAATTTGGATAGATTTCAAAGAAACCATAGACAATTTTAGACGGCGTGTACGGAGGTGCCTTCTAAACACTGCGTTTTATTACGTTCAATAAGGTCGAAAATTGAACGCACGTTTCTAAATGTCATATTTTAAGACAGCCATCCTTTTCGTATTCCTTTTGAGAGGAAGAAATGCACTGAACTTAAATTTAGACTTAGCATGTGTTCTCCAGAATTAGGGCCACTGTACCTACCTACATTTAAATAATTTTTACTTCACAAAGTGTTTATGTAAATGACCAGTTTTTTTGATGACAAATTCTCATGATAACGACCTATTCTGTATTTCTCTACATTTCACTCAGGTTCAGTACACTAAAAAATAATTTAAACCAATTAAAAGTCTTCAGGTTGTAAATTGGTCATTTTGTAGATATTTCAATTTCGATCTTGATTGTACGTCACTATTTAACAGATCTCAGCGTTCCTATGTATCAATAGCTATATACCACTGTTACACTTTTACTGAAAAAAAACGGGTTATGATTTTTTTAAATTAGGTTTTGTTTTGCAAAGGTTATTTTTCTTATTTTTACACCACATTTTATAATCATATTGTTGTGTATTTCAGTGTGGTGTGACGGTATTTTATTAATAAACTTGGTGTGGTTTTATGTTTATGCACGTTTTTTTAAATAACGTTAATATTTACCAAATAATTATACATGGCTTTTGTGGCGAAATGTTTTGTAAAATGTTGCATCTAACTAAAATTGACACTCTAAGGCGATGACAACTGCCAGTGTTTTCACTCTGTCGTTTTTTATGCAAGTAACTGACAAAGGAACTGAGAGAATTATATTGAATTTGTCCAGAAAATCACGAAAATCGGTGTTTTGTTCTGATTTGGAGCAGAATATATAAAATCAAAAAGCAGATGACCCTTAGAAATATGAAGAAACAGTTTATCAGTTTATCGCTGCGATTTATTTCATCGAAAATTTGAAAAATATTGGATTAGGCATTTTGCAAGAAATTTAATTGAAAATGCTTAATTAGCACTAGTCAGCGCCTTAAGATTATTTTAACACAAAAAATATATGCTCAAGGCGGGAATCGAACCGCGTCACCAGGACATCAGGAGGCGCGGGTTCGATTCCCACCTGGAGCATATATTTTTCATCGTTTTCTTTCTTTATTTGCAATTGTTACAAAAAGTAGGCGTTTAAACGCATCAAAAACATTAAAATGTGACAAAATGTAATGCTAGTTTATCAAAGACTTACTTTTGGCATTTCCTAATATACCCTAAAAGTATCTAACTATTAAAAAAAATCCTCCAATATTAAACTACCCAATGCTTCACTCACGAGGCCTCACAGGTGTTTGATGTCGGTAAACATACTGATAAGTATATTTTCGTGTAGGGCAAGTCGTCCAGGTCGAGCCCTCTGATGGAGGCGGCGCGGCCGTCGCGGCCCGCCAAGATACAGTTCGCAAAGACAGAGAGCACCAGAAACCTCCAACTCTCGCCCGTACAGGTATAGTCACTTCTCGCTGTTCGTAACTTTTATTGTAAAATGTCATTGATGATTCATATTAGTGGTTAAAGAAACCATACATCAGAGGTCTGACTCTCTTTTACTAGGTGGTAGCCCCGTATGTTGGGTCGTCTGGGTAGGTACTGATCGCTGTGTTTCGGATTGAAGGGAAAGGTAGCCAGTGTAATTACTGGGCATGGACGGCATTTCATCTTAGGCCTCAGGATGACAACGCACCTGCTATATCAAGTGATTGTCCCTTGTTGCAGGTGTCTATAGGCGGCGGTAACCGCTTACCATCAGATGGGCCGTTAGCTTGTTTTTCATATAGTAGTATAATAATAAAAAATATAATTAATAAGCAACATGTTGTCATCAGAACTGAAAGCGAGGCAGCGCTGTTCGCTGAGCGAGCGCGCTCTAGCGGCGCCGCTGGCGGGGATGGTGGCCGAGCGCAAGAAGCGCTTCGAGCAGTGAGCGGCGGTCGCCTATGTACACGTGTTGCCAAAGTTTACGACGAGTTCCCGACGAGTTGTCTGTTTGTCCCCACCACGCTAGCACCTGGCCACTTTGCTTACCACTGTATCACTGTACCCACATTCACAATTACCCCCACATGTTTATTTAATGTAATCACGGTAGTTTATATCTACATGACATTATTTATGTATTAAAGTATGAACATACATGACATATACTTACAACGTTATATTATCACCACGGTGTTTTATTATATTAGCAATAAGGTTCAAAATAGCAGATGTGAAACTAGTTAGTTCCTATTTAAGAAATACGACCGTTGCTGCTTTCACAACTGCGATGTTATATTATGAATATGTTAACATTTATATCCCAAAATAATATATGTAAAAGTTAAGTCGTAAGGTCGTATAGAAAATGTCACAAAATATACTAAGACTGGAGGTGACCTTTCTAGCACAACCGGATTATGATCAGAGTATAATAGTATTCACTTATTGTTATTTGCTAGCGTTAGGCATCCAGTAACACGAGTATTCACCTTAAATTATTAAAGTACTGACTCCATTATTGTATAGGTACTAGGATTAAGTTAATCTAAGACCAAAAACAAGATATCTTCCCCGAGAAGTGGCCAGCATGTTTCCCACCCACCACACAAATTGTATATAGCGTTATGAATTGTTTTTACTGTGTAATTTTAATTAACTTTAGAATGTACATTACTGTTTCCTCTTTCTATTTAATTTACTATTCTGTCTGTTATTTAAGTCACTTCACTAATGACCTAAGTTAGCTGTAGACGATTGGTTAGTGATCTTATTGTATACCTACTTGTAAAAATTGTAAAAGCGTTTTATGTAAATACTAACGGTTCTTTCACTTGTGACCATTTTTCTTGTGTACCGTATTTCATTTTAATCTTTAAGGAATCGTTACCAAATATTTTCGTATTTATAACGTTTACTTTATTGGGTGTTTAGTGGGAAGGGACGCGGTGTTCATTTTGTTGGACGGGTTCTCGAGCGTACAAGGAAAATATATTAGAAAAATATATCTTTAATGTACTTTGATGTATTTTCGTTCATTGTGACAAACTATTATTATTCAATATTAGTCAATGGTCACCTCATAATATACAACAATCCAAAATCACGATCAAACAAGATGTACGCCGCTGCGTTTCCTTTAGACTCACGCGCCTTGTTCATTATTTTTTTTGTAGATTTATAAATAGTCTTTATATGCGACCGTGGAAGATGTATTGTAATCGAGTTGAATAGAACTTTATCGAATGTTCCACATGATTTATATATTACGTGTGCGACGTAATCAGTCGTGACATACGCTATTCGCATCAACAAACGATCTATAAAAATGTTAGGTATTTTAAAGAGTATTATTGACTTGAGAGGCTAGCTGCCGATCGCGTATGTCACGTTGGCACGTTCAGTGCAATTTTATATTTATAGAGGCATATTATATTGTTTTAAACATTAACACATTATTTTAGACAGTTGAAGTTTGACATTTTCAGATTTATTACTGGTACATAACCTTTGTGTCATTGTGTGTTAACTCGTTACCATTTTTCGAACTGGGCATTTTGAATCTGTCTTCCGACCACGTGTTTTTCGTATATTTCACTTTGTTGTGTATAGTGTCACTTAGTGTGGAGCGGCGACTCTGGAACTTTATACGTATTGCTCAATGTTATCTAGTTGCATTAGTAAGAGATAATACCAAAACGATGGACCGCAATGTATTACGACTCGTCCGCAAGGCGTAGTGTGCTACAATTATTGACTTATGTTACGACTCTCCCCTTGTATCAGTTGACGTTGTGTTGGTTTATGTAACAAAGATTTTAAAATAAACTACTTAATACAATATTTTTCTTTTATTTGTGATTATAATAAGCGTAAACACAAGGCAAGTCATTGACAACATAACCTAAAAATAACTCATAGTATCATTCAAACATTAATAATACTTATTGTAAAGACATTAGTATGACAGTTTATAAGATGAATCCTATAATACTATATTTAATAACAGATTCATTGTTCTGGAAGAACCACAGTCACAGGGTTAATTATAAGAAGTGTGATCCTACCAGAACAAGCATATAATATCATTCTTTTAAGGGGGTTTACGCAGCATGGATTTCCATACAAACTCAATTCGAAAATATTGAAAATAAACAAACCGATTCTAACAAATCTTGCCCTGCATAAGCAAGTAGTCTAATTAGCTATAAGAGGATTTTTCGAAAAGTCTAATAATAAAGAATTTATTCCCATTTTGGTTTGTGTAAACAGCTAAAAATTGCTATTCATCACCAGTTTATATACGTCCCACTGCTGGGCACAGGCTTTCCTACATGAGAGAACACGTGACTCACCAATACATTGGCCCAATGCGGGTTGGCGGGTTAAAGCGGCTGTGGTAACCGGGACCAACGGCTTAACGTGCCTTCCAGAGGATCTCGAGATTATAAATTTTGATTGACCCATCCCGGGATCGACCATAGCGAAAGTTTCTTCGTTTTCGTAATCGAAACCAGGGCGCTCAAACCACTACGCCACCTACCTCCCATTTGCACAAAATTGCTCTTATTCCCATCAAAATTACTCTTAGTAAATTATTATTTGGCTTCACAAAATCGTCTTACAAGTAATCACACTAGCCTAACTTGCTTATGCATGTAAAGTCTATGAGATTCGGTTTGTTCGATTTTATTATTTTTGTATGAAAAGCCACGCGGCGTCATTATCATCAGCCTGTACACGTCCCACTGCTGGGCACAGGCCTTCCTGCATGGGAGAAACACATGAGGAGTTTGGGTCATAACAACACCACGCTGGCCCAATGCGGGACCAATGGCTTAACGTGCCTTCCGAAGCACGGAGGAGTTTGGGATTATAAATTTGATTGACCCATCCCGGGACAGACCATGGGGTAAGTTGCTTTGTTTTCGAAATCGAAACCAGACCGCTCAAACCACTACGCCACCGCGCTCCCCACTCGAGCGCGCGATGTCAACCCTCTTAACTTTAGGTAATAAAATCCCCGGTAGGCTTCTATGATTATGAAACAAAATAACTGCATTCCATGCTGTTCTTTTAAACAAAAGGGAATATAAAAGGAAGCCTTCTACGTGCAATTATATATGTAATTGAAGTTTGTTTGAATGTATAAAATGTTTTACAAATTTAATTTAAGAGGATAAAGTAACTACTAAAATGTATGTAGGTACTACGTTTAAATCAATTCATATTTTCCAAATACATATATAAAAATAAGGCAAACATATTCACAGAATCTATCTTACAGGATTTTACATGTTACAACGTAAAACTAATTTATGACATTAATTGTTTCAACTGAATCGAACCAAATCTTTGCTTAGTAACACAAACAAACTTATTCGCTGCAGTGCTGTTATTTTTGGTTATTTTATCTACACTCGTGTTTTAAAATTCGAATTATATTTCATACATCATCCTTCCATGGTCACTTGTAGTCGTCGCCTTACGTACTAGCTATCTCACGAATTCCAAAGCCTCTTCTCATATTTTTTCTAACGTGAACCCCAAGCCTCTTCCTATCTCTGGCAACACTATCTTACGTCATGCGTTTTCGCTTGCAAGAAGCAAGAAGCACGTGTCGATAGCGTCGTGTTTGCTATCGACACGTGCGTGCTTCTTATTTGTAAAAAATGTAAAATACGAAAAAATGTGAAAAGAACGAGCTATTCAGTGAGTTTTTGCAATGGAAAAGACGGAGAAATGATAGTTATGTTTCAGATAGCCCAGCGAGATCCGAAACCTCCGAAAAAGAAGTTTATTTGAAGGAGGAATCTTTAGAAGAGGATTATATAGATGGTATGCTTTAAATAAGCATTAGTGATCATTTACCTACTTAAGTCCGAGAGCTATCACCACTTGGTTGGGGGTTAGCCAGTGGGCTCCATCCACAAAGTTGTCACTATAGAAGTATAGCGGTCAACAACGTGGTTTGGTACACTGAATAAATATGGCCGCTGTTTAAGTCCGAGAGACTGTTTATGTACAAGGGTCACCAACGTGGTTACTGAAAACAAAGTCTCATTAATTTATTTTAGCGGTCAGCAATAAGAGATTTCTTTTTGGTACCTACTTATATGTAATAGAACCTGTCATGCGCACAATATGAAGTGTGAAACTTATGTACTGTGGTAGAAAATTAACACATTCATTTTAGTAATAAAAATATAATAAAACTAGAAAAATTTCACGTCCTTAGGCATTAAAATCAAAATTTAGAACATTGATTTTACTAAACTTAATCCAAGAACCAACATAGTACTTTTCTGTGATTGAAAAAAAAACATACAGACGAATTGATAATCTCTGATAATTGACGAGGCTCTGGCACTCTCCACCACCACCACCACCACTGGGCCAGCGTGGTGGGTGACGGCCCAAAACCCCCCCTCGTGAATGAATGAACATGGATAAGACGAAAATTATGTCAATTTCCCATGTTGTACCCGCTCCTGTGAAGGTTGGAAGCTCTACACTGGAAGCTGTTGACGAATATGTTTACCTGGGACAAACAGTCCAACTTGGTAAGTACAACTTCCAGAAAGAGGTTAATCGACGGATCCAACTCGGCTGGGCAGCGTTCGGGAAACTTCGCAGTATATTCTCGGCCCAACTACCGCAGTGTCTCAAGACGAAAGTCTTTAATTCGTGTTTGTTGCCAGTGATGACTTACGGAACTGAGACGTGGCCGCTTACAATGGGCCTCATAAAGAGGCTAAATGTTACCCAAAGGGCAATGGAGAGGGCTATACTCGGGGTTTCTCTGCGTGATCGAATCAGAAATGATGAGATCCGCAGGACAACTAAGGTCACCGACATAGCCCGAAGAATTTCGAACCTCAAGTGGCAGTGGGCAGGTCACATTGCAAGGAGGACTGACGGCCGTTGGGGCGGAAAGGTCCTCGAGTGGCGGCCGCGTACCGGGAGACGCAGTGTTGGTAGGCCTCCCACAAGGTGGACCAACGATCTGGTGAGGGTCGCGGGAAGCCGATGGATGCGGGCAGCGCAGGACCGATCGGTTTGGAGATCCCTGGGGGAGGCTTATGCCCAGCAGTGGGCATCTCTCGGCTGAAATGATGATATAATTCCTTATCTGTGTTAATTACCGATACTTAAGAAAAAATTTTAGAAGAAGAGGAATAAATAAAGAAGGAAATACATAGCAATGATATTATTGTCTTTGAAAACAAGGATCTTGATAAAGACATAACCGGTCTGCTGGGTAAATCTGAGGAAAAATTACAGGAAACTAGTAAGAAGATACACTTAGAATTAGGCACCAGATGGAGTTCTATATTAAAGAGTGGCCTAAGTAAAGAGGAAAAGTCCACTATTATGAAAAAATATCCTCCAATAGAAAATATACCCTTACTCGTTCCTACCAAGTTAAATCCTGAGGTAGAGGCAGCCATTACGGAACCAGTTGCAAGAAGGGACCGAACCATATTCGAGAAACAAAGGGTAGTAGCTGCAACAGTATCATGCTTAGATGGGCTGCTATCTGATGTTATTAAGTCTAAAGATAAAATAATGATAGAAACACGTGCCTCTGTGCGCCTTTTTATGCAACCTACACTACAGCGAAACTAGACTGATACGGTCTCTTGTTATAGACAAAGTAAACAAAGAATTAAAATATTATCTTTTACAAAGAGAAGGAAGAGAATTTTTATTTGGAAGTAACCTCTCTGAAGGCATAGTCTGCTAAGGCTCTAGCCACTGGGCTAGGGCCGGGCAAGATCTGAAAATCAAACTCCCATACAGACATTTAAACTTTCAGGGCCCGCCAAACAGACAAGTGAAAGGTTATGGCGGGCGCACACATCGCAAACCACCGCAGACGAAGGAGCTACCCTCAAAACGTCAAATGATCAGATCAGAGAGGGATGCGGCCGCCAAGCCAGAATTATCGCAAACCTGGGATCCGGCAGCAGCAACAGCGTCCGATTCTAGAGAAGCGCCGTTAGTTGGAAGACTAAGGTATTATTTTAATGCTTGGTATGAGATTGCTAATTGCGCTTCCATTATAATGTCATGGATAACTGGATTTAAGCTCCCTTTTAAGAGCCAATCGTAATAAGTAGGTATACCACCTAGAAACAGACCATTGAGTAGCACTGAATTCTCAATCACTGAGAAAGAAATTAATAGACTGGTGGAAATAGGTGTCGTTACTGTAAAGCTGTAAAGGGTCAGTTTATTTCAACTACTTTCTTGATTAAAAAGCCTAATGGTAGTTATCGTTTTATTCTTAATTTAAAACACTATCCCCCTTATTATAAAACGCGGACTAAAGTTAGTACGGGTCTAAAAATGATGCTATCACTGTCTTTCTTTTAACAAATATAAGCGACAGCATCAGTTTTAGACCAGGACTAACTTAAGTCCGCGTTTTATAATAAGGGCGTATAAGTTTATATATACCAAGCACTTTAAGCTTGAAGACCTACGCACAGCACTTAATATTTCCATCACGTTACTTAGCAAAAATCGATTTAAAAGATGCGTACTTTATGGTACCTATTCATGACACAGATAAAAAGTATTTAAGATTTTATTCTAACAGAAAATTATACCAGTTTAAGGTCTTACCGTTTGGGTTAAGTTCTGCCCCATATGTGTTTCATAAATTGATGAAACCAGTGCTGAAACAACTAAGAGAAGAGAATTTGTTATCTGTAAATTTTTTAAATGATTATCTCCTCATTGGAGACTCATATTCTCATTGTAAAAAGAATATTGAACGAACTTGTGAATGTGAACTTTTGCAGAACTTAGGTTTCATTTTAAACAAAGAATTTAAAGAATGCCAAAGAGCTCTTAGCAGCGTTTTTAGGACTAAAGTCTTTTGCAGCTAATAATAAAAATAAAGAAATCCTTATGAGAATTGTGAATACAACAGCAATTTGTTATATAAACAGAAAATGTAGGTACAGTTCCCATTATTACACTCGATAACCAAGGACATTTGGCAATGGTGTGAGCGGCGAGACATATGGATTTTTGCCACTTACATTTGTTCGGAAGATAATCATGAAGCCGATTATGAATCTAGAGTTCATAGTAATGAAACAATGGATATCGTCATCTATACTTGAATTAGGTAAAAAGACAATTACACTTTTAGCATTCGTCACAGATCATAGGATGCAGACCTTGTCATATACATATAAGAATATCAAACATTGTCATTGATAATCAAAGAATTTAAATTTAAATCCCTGATAATATTAAAACATCCGCACCTGGTAGATTTCAACCTCTACTTGAGATATTTTTTTCCTTGCACAGCCTAATATTTGTCCAGCAAGATCCTTATGCTCGTACATAAGTCAGACAAAGGAAATACGTAAAGATATTGATTTTTTATTCTAAACATCTAAACATCCTCACAGAAGGCCTTCGTTCATGAAGTAGGTGGATTAAAGATTCATTGAAATCTAGTGTCATAGACACAAATAGGTTTAGTGCACATAGTACTAGACACGCATCTACCTCTGCAGCCTATAGAGGAGGTTTAAGTGTTGACACAATAAGAAGATTTGCAGGTTGGACATCTAATTCCTTGCTGTTTGCAGGTTTCTATAATAGACCTGTAATTGATAACCATAACAAGTTTGCTGAAACAGTAGCAGGGCTTGATATTGATTGTGAAGACTGATTAAATAAGTAGATAATTAAGACTAATCTGGTTATTTACTTTAAACATCCTACAAGTGATCATGGAAGGATGATGTATGAAATATAATTAAACTAGCGACCCGCCCCGGCTTTGCACGGGTGCAATGCTTATATAAATATTATGCATGTATTATACATATAAACCTTCCTTAAGAATCACTCTAACTATAAAAAAACCGCATCAAAATCCGTTGCGTAGTTTTAAAGATCTAAGCATATATAGGGACAGACAGACGGCGGATAGCGACTTTGTTTTATACTATGTAGTGATGATCAAACAAACTTACCTGTAAGTGATGTTCGATTGTAATTATATGAGAACATCATCTTTCCATGATCAACCCACCCAAACTTTTTCTAGATCCCTCCCCATTATCTACACTGTAGATTCTACAATATTATTTAGAAATTGTAAGTGTTTGTATACACCATAAACTTAATATCTAGCTAGGCGACTTTAAGTTTATTTAAGGTTTATACTTGAATCAAGCGGGCTTTAAACTTAAATGACGTAAGATAGTGTTGCCAGAGATAGACAGAGGCTTGGGGTTCACGCTAGAAAAAATATGAGAAGTGGCTTTGGAATTCGAGAAATAGCTAGTACGTAAGGCGACGACTACAAGTGATCATTGAAGGATGATGTATGAAATATAATTATGATCGAACATCACTTACAGGTAAGTTTGTTTCATCATTTAATTAAGATCTCAAAGGTTTCATACTTTTCAACACAGATAATTTTTCATTTAAGTCGCTAAGATAAATGTATAAATGTTCTAACATTTATACACACACAGACAAAATGGCGCCAAATCTACATTTGATTCACTGTGTTGTTGCGGCGCATGCATCTAGGTTATGTGTTCTATAAAGTGTCGATTAGGTTTTTTAAATGTCAACTAGTGACTTATTTTGGCTGCCTGAAACATACGTTTGTTATTTTTTAAGAAAAATAGCTAATCTCATGAGTCGAACCGATGCTTTGATGGTCGTTGTGTTACGGGTTGTTTTTTAATTTTTATTCCTATTATTTGTTAAAAGTATGTCAATATACCTATGTTTACCTTAGTGATCTTAATTTGAACATTAAAACATGAGTGTGGATAAAAGGACTTAGTTTGAGTACATTTAAGGCCCTAAGGCGTGTAAGGGTTTAGGTGTATACAGTAATGTGTTGTTTAGGACATGCAAGTAATTTCTTGTATCAATTTAACTGTACGCTACAGGCAAAAAGTTGAATCGTCCTAATTTTGATTTTATCATTATTATAAATGTTTGAAAATTTATTTACTAATTAAAATATATCTAAACTAGAAAAATTTCACGTCCTGGGGCGGGGACCGAACCAGCGACCTTTCGCAATCGGGGCGACTGCTCTAACCATCTGTGCTACCCAGGACTTGGGATATCCCTGAGAAACTCTTCTAGTTTAAATATATTTTAATTAGTAAACTTGAATCGTGTAAAAGGGCCGTTAAGAGCTTTTTGATATTGATTTCGATTCTGTTGAAGAAACTCATTATCCTTTTAAATTAATAGATATACAATTTTTCTTTCTTGGAAGCTCAACATGATTTTATAATTCAATTTATTTCAAGCTCGTTACTCAATATTTTGAGACAAAGCAATATTAGAGTCCTTAAACACTTTTATATTTTATTTGACCGTAAGTAAAAACATGTCCAATTTCAAAGTTTAACGCAACCATAACTTAATTTACACAATATTTCATGTTTTAAATACATATGTATAAATAATCTCAATACATCATAACTATATCAATAACTGATGTAAGACTATTTTTACAGTAAATAAAATATCTACTAATTACCATTATTTAGTCTATGCTATAACTGAGTTAACTAAATCTACTTGCATTAGGATTTTTATACAAAGCCTGGTTAATGACTGGACACTACCAGATGTGAAGCGGTAAGAAGAATCAATATGAGAAGACAGCTAGCTGTCGCTTAATACACTGTTCGTTCACCACTTCCACCTTGCCTATAAGATGCCCCTCCACGCCTTTTTTTAAAGAACCCTTGTTATAGGAAGGTGAAACACATGATTCTCGTGTCTTTTCGTGCACTAATTAATATAAAAACTAGCTCACGTTTTGTTCTGGTATCACAGTGCCACATTGGCGTAACTTATAGTTGTATGAGCGGCTGGGCGGCGACGGCCCGCTGCTTGGCGAGCCGCGCGCGCCACTCGCTGCGGTCGGCGAGGATCCTGCGCCCGTACGAAGTGTGGATATCGCGGAAGTTCACCTTCTTGCGGACCACGTCCGGCCGTAGGTTTTCTTTATCTGAAACCATTAAGTAGTCAGTTTGCTACGTCGGATTAAACGAGTTCTTCCGGAACAAGAAATGTGGTGAAATTGTGCGATGGATATCAGAAATCCGAGTTTTTGCATACATAGCACAAAATTCTATGTAATTTAATAGTTTTATAAATTACCAGCGACTTATATCCTTTCCTAGGATGTAATCTACCTCCATGTCAAATTTTTTTTACAGCGATTTAACGCTTTATGAGTAAAATGTAGCAGAGAGACAGAGTTAGTTCCTCATATATGTATAACTAGAGTCTGCCTGCGGCTTTGTCTCCGCAGTATTAGTACTTCGAGTAGTCTCTATGTTGTTCTGAAGTATGAGCAATATTACTGTAAATTTACACTAACATCCATTCCGTCGTTTTAGTGCGAAAGAATAACAAACATGCATACAATCTCTTTTCCTTTTTTATACAAACTTTACCATTCTTAATATTAGTAGGATATTAGTGTAAATTAGCGTATAAATATAAAACAACTTAGATGTTAGTATAAGTAAACGCTGTTTGTTTTCGAAATAAATAAATAAAATAGATTTTTATTTTAAACCAGATGCATCCGGCATGCTTTGCAATGCCCGTTAAGAAAAAACTGTTAGCTTTTATAATAAAAAAAAAGTTTTGGTAATCCAGGAACCTTTGCAGGCGTCCCCAGAATACCGTACCAAAGATTCATTACAATTTGATCAATGCTTTTGGAATGCATAGGGGACAAACATACAAATTTTAAATTTTATTTATATTAGAGAAATAACTAGGACAATTTAATTTTACTATTTTGATATTGTTATATTGACATTGGGCCTGATTCTGAAGACACACTCTAATTCTAAATTTAAGTACAGGATATCTCTTTCTCGCAATATGTAATAGGAAAAAGATAGCAAAAATTTGTTTAGAGCTGTCAAGTAAATTTAGATAGATTTTAAAGAAACCATAGACAATTTTAGATAGCTTGTACGGAGGTGCCTCCTAAACACTGCATTTTAGCACGTTCAATAAGGTCGAAAATTGAATGCACCTTTCTAAATGCCAATTTATATGATAGCCATCCTTTTCGTATTCATTTTGAGAGAAAGAAATGCACTGAACTTAAATTTAGACTTAGCATGTGTTCTTCAGAATTAGGCCCATTGTTAGAATTTTCTGTCCTTTTTTAACATATGGAAAAAAATGTCTAGCTGCCGAGGACTTGTACAAACCCTATAAATTTAGTCTGTCTGTTTTTTTTCCTAACATCTGCCCTCATAATGCCGTAATTACTACAGAGTAATTAACAGAAATTCCTGAATTAAACATTACTGAATAATTTCTTTGCTTGTATCTCATTTGATGCAAATAAAATATCAATCTGTATACATATATTTCAACTCCCAAACATTTATTTTTTACAAATAAAGAAGATTATGTAAGTTACATATTGCTTATTTTATTTGTAATTTTTATGCATTGCGTTTTTTATTGTTTCGCATCGTGAGGTTTTTTTCTAAATATTTTTCAATTGATTATACAGTTAAAATTATATGTATTGTTATTACCAAATAAAACATATAAGTTTTAAAAAAAAGGGTAGTCCCAACTCACGATGTCTGGTGCCTTGCACTGTTTTGCTTTCAGTTTCAAGACCTCTGTTGAAAGGATTGTACCTCTGCCCTCTTGGGGGGACTTTAGGCTCTTCATCTGGTGGAGTGATGGTTACAAGGGCTGCAGCCTCAGCTGCTGCTTCAGCTATAAACAATGACAACAATTTGAAATGTAAAGGCATTCCATAATATAAGTTGGTTTCCTAAACATTCCGTCTAAGAAAATTGTCACACATTCATAATGGTATTATAGCTATTAGCTAGCATAGAATATTATAATTATATAACTCCAAATTGTTGTATTACGGGACAACATCTCAATGATGTCATAGTAAGACAGTGGTGGATTTAATGATTCCATTCTCTACATAATTAGTGTTAGCCACTTGAATTACATAATTAGCAGTTTGGACTACTGCATGTTGGACACATGCTCCAGGTTTGACCATTAAAAGCATAGTTATCTTTGGATATACCAGTTCCAGGAGACTCATTTGGGGTAATGAGTCTCCTGGAAGCGGCATATTTAAAGCCAGAGACTACAGTGACTAAATATTCAAACTCATCATACACCCAATGGGATTCAAACCTAAGACCTCTGGTTTAGTATACAGGTGTACTGATCACTCAAACAGCCGTTTATGAATGAAAAAAAAAAGAAAATGAAAAAGGCGATTTATGAGATGTTGCTTTGCAGGGACCACCCGCATGAAGAAAAAATAACGTTATTTATACCTAATAAATGTCATGAAAAGTTCTGTATGCTTACCAATAAAGTTATGTAATTAGGTGCCAAATTGGTAAATGAAATAAAGAAGTGGTTTTAGTACTTACATTCATAAAAAACTAAAGTTAAATATAGATTATACCTTGTGCTTCATCAAGCTGTCTTTGAAGTTCTGCTACCATGAGTTTCATGTAGTCATAGCTCGCACAAGCCAGGGCCTTCATCCATGCCTCCATTGATGCCTGGGAATTGGTGCACAGATAGTAAGTGCGGCCACCTTCACATTGGAATACTATCTTGAAACTATATGCTTCTTCTTCTGTTAATTCTAGAAAATATAATTAAATTTAATACAATTTGGCCTCACTTATAGACATTTATAACATCTATTTAAGTAGGAAGGAAACATTACTAAAAATTGTTTTGTTAATCTGTCTGCAAAATGAAGTAGATAAACCATGTTTCAGTGTCTTACGTAAAATATGTTTATTTTTTGGTCCCTTACCTGATATGTGGGTAATTTACAGATAAATGAGTGTATAGAAATCACAAATTAATGAGCATAAAATAAAACCACTTATGTTTCAGAAATAAACATATTTGAACATTTGTAAATTAATTTTTAAAATCTTTTGGATAATTATTTTCAAAATATCATTTCATTATTTCATGCAATAAATAAACCTTACCAATAGTACATCCTTCTAGTATAATGACCCCGACAGGTTCTTTATCGCCTTTTTTATCAAAATAAAATAAAAGGTTTCCTTTTAGAGTGAACCACCGTTTTTGATAGCTCTTCCCAATCTCGCCTCGCATATCTAGCCATCCGTCGCGGTCTACCGGAGTCGCCGACGACGCGAAAGCGGATAAATTTTTATCATTAATCTTCATAGTGATTATTTACAGAAAACTTGCATGAGTGTACACTCACGACGACGTTCGTTTAACCTGAAGATTATGGATGGGTACTATAAATTAGGGATAGTTTGTGTATTTGAACAGATTCATAGGCTAGATTATAAATTATATTTCTGTAATTAGTTTATTTTAAACTACTCTGTAGAACTTTATTCATTCTATCTTTTTGAGAAGAAGTTTTAGAGCATTTTGCGATCTAACCATACATTTTTTTGACAACAAAATTTCAGAAATGTCAATATGTCAATGTCATCTAACATTTTTAAATGGAAAGGCAAAGAGATTTAACCCTGAATCATTCAACTGCTGTGTATTGCAGGTATTCATGGAATAAGTAAATTCTTGAGTCAAAAAGGTTTGAATATGCAAAAATTACGATAATTATGTTATTTCTAATGTTGACGAGACAATTAAGTAGCAGTCAAAATAAGATGATGATAAAAAATCGGTAAAAGAAAGAGGTTTCATTCTATTTCATGGTTTGACATAAAATCAAATCATGAAATGGAAAGACTTCATAAAAAGAACTATTGATTGATGCCACATAGGTGCAGAGGGCCTAGACAAGATGCTTTTCGATAGTGATTATCGTTATGTATGGGATTTGACATATGACCTTTTCGATGTAAATGTCAAATCCCATACCTACATTTTCCGTTTAGCAATAGCTATTGTCAAATATTATCTTGTCTAGGTCCTCTGGAATATCACGATGGCAAAAAACCGACTTAGCTCCGAAACATCTATAAGTTCTTATTTTTATTTCAGCCGTGAAACAGTTTGCTGTGTTTCGGATTGAAGAGAAAGGTAACCAGTTTAATTACAGGGCATGGAGGGCATTTCATCTTACGCCTCAGGATGCCAACCAACGCACCTGCAATATCAAATGATTTTTCTTTGTTAATGCAGTTGTCTATAGGCGGCGGTCTATAACCGCTTACCATCAGGTGGGCCGTCAGCTTGTTTGTCATCAAGTTGTAAAAAAAAGTCCCCGAACCGGCTCATTAGCGTTCGTTCGCACGTTTGATTGTTCTAAAACAAATAAATCTCTCGGCCATTTAAAAAATTTTTTAGCTAAGCTTATATATCATTTAATTGTTTTTTTAGAACATTGAGTTCATTTTTGATGAGAAATAAAAGTTTTTTATTTTAGCCACAAGTAGACCAGAAAGTTTGCGTTCATTTTATAGCTTAAAACGCCTTCGTCGGTCGTTTGGCGTACGGTTCCGCTGTACTAAACTGCATTTTATCATTTTTGATTAATTAATTATTATACTTTTGATTAATTAATTAATTATTATTTTAATGCAAAGATTGGAGTAAAAATGGAAGAATCTGAGTCATTCATGGGTGATTTCGGATATGGCAGTAGAAATAATTCAGGCACCAATTTGGTTAACTTTTTGGAGCAGCATAAACTCTTTCATATGAGTTCTTTTTTCAAAAAACGCACAGATAGAAAGTGGACATGGTTATCTCCGGGTGGACGATACAAGAATGAGATAGACTACGTACTTAGCAGTCATAAATGTATTATCAAAGACGTTACCGTCCTAAATTCTTTCAATGTTGGAAGTGATCATCGACTTATCAGAGCAAAAGTCATTGTAAATGCAAAAATGTCGAGGTACACTTCCATAAGATCCAGGAAAATAAAGGTGGACCCGATAAGCATCATGGTTAATAGAGATTTATACCAGAAAAGAGTTGCCGATGACCTTTTGTTGGCTCCCTCAACTCCTACCGTGGATGAACTTGCTAAACACCTGCAAAATGCCCTCTATAATCAAGCAAAGGAAATAGTCCCTAAACAGAAAACTATTAGCCACAAATTCAAACAGGAAACCCGAGACCTTTTGGAAAAGAGAAGACTGTTGGTCAAGCAAGGACATGTGACTACAGAAGAGTTCCGAAACCTTTGTAAAAAGGTAAGAGAGAGGGTGGAAAGTGATATTGAAGAATTTAGGGAAAGAACTGTGCAAGCCATTATAGAGAAATACAAGGGCCCTAAAGTATTCCGGAAAGCACTTTCTCAAGGTACACACCAAATAACGAAACTCCTTGATAGAGATGGAAATTTGGTAACGGACAGAAGATTGCTGTTGCAGACCGTTGAGCAGTACTACCAGGAGCTCTATTCGCCCAAAAGCCCAAAGCCAATGGAAGCACACAGCAGGCATATCATGAACGTTGGGTCTGAGGATATACCGGAGATATCTAACTCGGAAATAGAAACAGCCTTAGGTAAAATGAAGAATGGCAAGACTGCTGGCGAGGATGGGGTGGTGATCGAAATGGTTAAGGAAGGAGGAACACATGTGATAGATTTCACTAACAGACTGTTGAACAAGTGCCTTGAAGAGGGTAAAATACCAAGAGATTGGGAATCTGCCAACGTAATACTGTTACTTAAAAAGGGTGACAAGGCAGATCTAAACAATTACCGTCCAATCAGTCTACTATCACATCTGTACAAATTACTTACCAAGATCGTTACCCTCCGTTTGACCAGGAAATTTGATTTCTACCAACCACCCGAGCAAGCCGGTTTCAGAAGCGGATTTAGCACCATGGACCACATTATGACGATGAGAACCGTAATTGAAAAAGCTACGGAGTATCAAACATCCCTATGGCTGGCTTTTATCGACTACAGAAAAGCGTTCGATAGTGTGGAATCCTGGGCAGTTGTTCAAGCACTTCAGAATGCTCGCATAGACCACAGATACACGAAGCTTATTGAGAACATCTACAATAACGCTACCATGAAAGTCACGTTAGTCGACCAAACACAACATATAGACATCAAAAGAGGCGTAAGACAGGGGGATACTCTTTCACCAAAATTGTTTACCCTGGTACTAGAGGATGTCTTCAAAAAACTTTCATGGGAGGAACGTGGTCTTAAGTTACCGGGAACAAGACTTAACAACCTAAGGTTCGCTGATGATATCGTTCTCCTTAGCGATAATCCTGATGACCTCCAAACCATGATCCACGAGTTGAATGAAGCCTCCTTAAATGTCGGTTTGGAAATGAACCTAAGTAAAACTAAGATCATGACCAATGATACCAAACCAGTTACTATTAAAGTTAACCAAACCGTCATTGAAAAGGTAGAGAAGTACGTCTACCTGGGTCAGGAAATAAAAATGGGAAAGGAGAATCAGCTAAATGAGATAGATAGGCGCGTACGTCTCATGTGGGCTGCCTACGCAAAACTGGACTTTGCTTTCAAAATGAACTTAACAACAGTACAGAAAGCCAGATTATTCGATCAGTGTATTTTACCGGTACTTACCTATGGAGCTGAAACCTGGGTCCTGACAAAGGAGAGTATCAACAAGATACAAGTCGCCCAGAGGAAACTGGAGAGGAAACTGGTGGGGATTACACTGAGAGACCACAAGACTAACACCTGGCTTAGAGAGCAAAGTAAGGTCACCGATGCTATTAAACAAATAGCAAACATGAAATGGCAGTGGGCCGGTCACATAGCCCGTAAGCATGGTTCGTGGGGTAAGACGGTCTTGGAATGGAGGCCTTGGGGCGAGAAACGACCTAGAGGAAGAACACAGATGCGATGGAAGGATGACGTTAAGAGAACTGCAGGGATAAATTGGATGGATGTAGCGCAAGATCGAGCTAGATGGCGTAATTTGAAGGAGGCCTACACCAAAATGGTTGAGAACGGCTGAGAAGAAGAAGAAGAAGAATTATTATACTTCTACTATAGTTGAACGTGCAGTTGTGTATTCATCAGTATCTAGCGTTAAAATAACATTGGGCCAAATTCTGGCGGCACACTAAGTTTAAATTTAAGTACAGTATATCTCTTTCTCGCAATGTGTAATAAGAAAAAGATGACAAGAATTCGTTTAGAGCTGTCACCTAAATTAAGAGAGATTTCAAAGGAACCATAGACAATTTTAGACGGCATGTACGGAGGTGCCTCCTAAACACTGCATTTTAACCGGATTTTAACACGTTCAATAAGGTCAAAAATTGAATGCATGTTTCTAAATGTCAAATTATATGACAGCGATCCATTTCGTATTCATATTGAGAAAACGAGATAGACTGAACTTAAATTTAAACTTAGCATGTGTTCTCCAGAATTAGGCCCATTAATTGCTTACATGCTATTAATGGGCCTAATTCTGGAAACACACTTTAATTCTAAATTTAAGTACAGTATATCTCTTTTTCGCAGTAAGTAATAGGAAAAACATAGCAAGAATCTGTTTAGAGCTGTCACTTAAATTTAGATAGATACAAACCATAGACAATTTTAGACGGCATGTATGGAGGTGCCTCTTAAACACTGCATTTTATCACGTTCGTTAAGGTCGAAAATTAAACGCACGTTTCTAAATGTCAAATTATATGACAGCCATTCTTTTCGTATTCCTTTTGATAGAAAGAAATGCACTGAACTTAAATTTAGACTTAGCATGTGTTCACCAGAATTAGAGCCATTGTCATTTTATCACAAAGCAAGCAATAAAGGATTTCGTCCAAAATATACATTTTTACGGTCCTTCGAGCTCGCGCTTACTATCGAAAGGCCTCTTGTCTAGGCCCTCAGCTTCATGTAAGAGTTTTATCACATTAGCGCTCTGCCCTGTGTAATAGGATTACCATTAGAAATCACAACATAATGAACGTGATAAATGTAGGTTTTAGAAATCACCTCCTAGCTCCTACACGTTTATATGTATTTTATAAGATTTTGTAGCACGATTCCCACTATATCGCCCTTAGTCAACTTTTCGATCGTTTCAATCAATCGTTAGCACCATGCCTACTTTATGAAACAGGTAACGATGGTAATTGCCGGTGCCCACTGTCAGCATGGTACGGCATGGCACGATAGGTTGTGCTGTGCATTGCCCCCGCACACCGACCGGACTGCCACCATTGACCGAAATGACCGCTGCCCAAGTTTCAACCTTATTTCAAATAGCTTAGCAATCATAACTCCTCGACACAAAGTTTGTACTTATCGCGGGATGCAATGGCGCGCCGCGGCAGCATCTTGCGGCGCGTCGCGTCATGCCGCGGCATAGTGGTATGGCGAAATAAAGTAACATGAATTCTAAACTTATTGAAATAAGTATCAAAATAACTTGATTAGTAATAAAATCCTTTGCCATGCCGTGCCGTGCTGGCAGTTGGCGGCGGCCCTAAGAGTAGGCAAATTTTTATAGCTAAACTAAGCAAACAAAAAGAAAACAGTAAATTGGACACTGTTCTAGATATTTTTACCTACTTTTCAGTATAGTGTACATACAAAGATCTCCCTGGCCGGGCCTCCATACATTTTTGAAACATCTCTTTTGTATTGATAATGGCCCTAATTCTGGTGAACACATGCTAAGTCTAAATTTAAGTTCAGTGCATTTCTTTCTATCAAAAGGAATACGAAAAGGATAGCTGTCATATAATTTGACATTTAGAAACGTGCGTTCAATTTTCGACCTTATTGAACGTGATATATTAAAAAGTACAATATAAAACTTTAGTATGTACCTACATCAGACAATTTTTTTAAATGTACTTAGACGTCCTTAGTTTAGTTTATTCTTGTAATACAATAACCTTTTAAATACAGTACAATATTATATATACATTTTTGTATTTAATAACATACTAACAACAACTAACCAACTTATTGTTTGTGCTTGTCCACAGGTTACCGAACCGTTAATAGTTCCACAGTCTCGTGTCTTTTCCAAAACTGGATCTTGGCGAAATTGTCAAATCTGACAGAGGCCATAGAACAAAAATTGAATTGAATTGAACGTGATAAAATGCAGTATTTAGGAGGCACCTCCGTACATGCCGTCTAAAATTGTCTATGGTTTCTATGAAATCTATCTAAATTTAAGTGACAGCTCTAAACAGATTCTTGCTATCTTTTTTATATTACTTATTGCGAGAAAGAGATATACTGTTCTTAAATTTAGAATTAAAGTGTGTTCCCAGAATTAGGCCCAGTAACTGGCTAATTAAACCAGATGTCTGCAACAGGTTAATAACTGATGCGCAGCAGGTTCCTTATAAATTAAAACAACGCTTTAAATATGTAATATTTTATTCATAATTATTATTACCTATTTTCACAGTTATTTATAAAGTTATATTAATATCAAGTATTACACTAATTTTGTTTTATGAATTTCTAATGATTGCTCCATTTAGAAAATTTGATTTCCACATCAATCATCAGATTTGACCACTTACAACTAAAATATGACAAAATGGTGAGGTTTATATACAGTACGATCCCAATTCCCTAAAAAAATTGACAAATTCACAATAACAAAAAGAGGTCAAAAACGAAACCATTAAAATAATTCATTCAACTACGAATCTCACTTAACAACTGTACAAAATATTACGAGTGGTTTCTTTAAAACATGCTCCATTATACATCGGCAATGTTGGCAAATTACGTCAGTCCTATGTACAAAAAGTTGTTTTACAAAACAAAATATAAACTATATACAACATCATTAAATATTCTCAAATGCTGTAACACATTTAAAACATTTCATATTCAACTAGGCATAATTCAGTTAAGTTGCGGACGTGCCGCTGCTATAATTAAATAATTTACGGCGAGCACTCGCCCGCTATAATACAACGCCGCGGCGGTCGATGCGACGCCCGACGGCAGACAGTTACAATAATTAGATACTAAGCAACAAAAAGTGGCTTCACAAACTGGCAACCGATTATACATTCACAGTTTGTTCACTTCGGTACGCTGAATTTGTAGATCTGATTGGAGTGGTAGTCCACAGCTGTGAGACAAAACGATAAAGAACCACATTGAAATTGAGTACATAACCACGCGCTCCACATATCATGCGTCATATTTACATTTTCTCCTCTCACAGTACATCTCTCTACACTTACTCTTTAATAATATATTAAAATAGAAAATTTTATATAACTACTAAACGTCGGAGATTCGGCGAATCAACACTACCGTTGCCTCTGTTGACTCCATTCATATTTTATAAAACGACAATGTCTAATTATACAAATGCTACTATCAAACATGATCTAGGGGGCATTTTTACAAGTATATACTTTATCGTAAGCTATTGGTGTTACTATAAAGTTTCCAACCGGCGGTTTCTATTTTATTGTGAAATTATTTCTAGCAATTTGTCTATTTATAAACACGTCGCACTGTCTCAAAACGCACACATACAGTTGGCATTATGTTATTGTTACACAAAACGGTGAATGATAAGTGTGGAGCGCACGCGCACTGGGCGGCGGCGGTGCGGCGTGGTACTCGCGGCGCGGTACTACTTTTGAGCTTTTTCCCTCATATAAAACTGTACGAGAGTATAAAACCCGAGAGCTTAGTCAAATGGTCAATTCGTCTAATATATTTGTCCCTAATATGTTAAACTACATGATTCGCGAATACAAATCCAGTTTTAAATAATTATAAAACGATAAAAATAAAAAAGTTTATACAAAAATAATACATTTCAATAAACTAACCGAATGTTGTCATATGTGTATACAAAACAAAACCAACATGCAATGAGAACCCTGTCAAACGAGATGGTCTGTGGAACGAGTCCTATTAGTAATTATGCTTTTAAATATCTAAAATCACTACACATAGCTAACTCCTTTGGTAATTTATACCGGTTTAACACAATAACGAAAAATAATATATTATATTGTATATATCGCAACAACGTAATAATAATATTACAACTGTAGTGGACAACTTGTGACAATGTAGGATGTATGATACATGTTGGAAAAAGATAAGTGGGGGCGGGAGGCAGGAAAGCGGCTGATCGGCTTACTATATCGTGAAAAATGTGCGCTGTGTACTGTACACAGCTCAGCGCATACTACCAAAATACATTGCTATTAGCGAGTTATTAATTTATAAATTTTTCGCGTTTCTTTATAAATATATTTTATCTGTAGCATGACTTCTACTTTCTACATAATGCTTTTGGTCAAATTATACATTTGAAGATGAGCTTGGCAGATAAACTTTTGTATATAATTTGAAGAATTACTACATTTTTCTTTGTCAGTTAGAAACTATATCAATTTTATATAAATGTGAAAACATGTATAATTTAGACAAAAACATGTTTGATAATGCTTGAAATGCTTTTTGAAATACTATGTAACAATAACCAAACGGCTCCTTTTGATATTTAACTACTGGTTGTAAATTGGTTTGTTGACTTGGTGTATTTAATCGATTACTAATTTCTCTATAAAAATAAAATTTTGCTGATTTAAGCACAAATGATATTAAACACAATATCGGAATAGGCACATTTATTTTTTAATAGCCAAAGGCAAGCTTGAATAATACTAAATGTTTTAATATGTATGTAATATAATTATTAAAAATGGTCACTAAATATTCTAAGCAAAATGAGGATTTCTTAGAAGGGGATAGAAATGGGAAGAATGATTACTGAGAAAGACTGCAATGGAAGTGGCTCCTTTCGTTAAAAAAGGAAACATTGTCAATGATAATGAAATGCCCTCGACGAGAATTAATCTCAGTATTACAACGTAACTATAATACACTTGAAACATACATATTTATATGCCAAATTGGACCTCTGCGTATGTAATATCAAGTGATAACAAATTATTATACCCGGCTTAACTAGAATTATAAAATTTTTCTACACTCCTCTAACACTTGATATTGCCAGGATCCGTGAGTGGTAACATGCGGCAGTCATTCCTGTCTATTTACCACAAGTTGCACGTTTGTTGAAATATATACCGTAACAAATGCATAAGTACGAAATACGCGGCGATTAAAATTACGCAACTGGAAATAAATATCTTACTTAAAATAATTTTAAAGGCAACTTTTAGTATATAGAGATAATTTACGCGACTGCGTCACCACAGTCCTGAGAGCCGAATCGGAATTCGACAAACGGTCGTCTTTGGATAAAACGCCAATACTCAACAACGATCTCATCGAGCTTATTTAAAATAATTTACCTAAGTACCATCCTATAATTGTGTAGAGTTCACTGCCGCCACCAGGGCGTACTACGGCGAGTGGTACACTCTAATAAATAATGTTAAAATAAATAATAATAATCGTGGTAAATATTGCGTGTATAAATAAAAACCGAGCCGAATCAGCTTGCAGCAATTCAACTCGCCGAAGTACGATCCCGCCGACATGACACAATTGTAAAGGTGTTTAGAAACAAGATGGCATTCCGCAACCGTAGCAGACGATGGCAGAGTGACCGCTGTGACAGAGCAACGCGATGACCCAAGACCATCGCGTTAGAGATTACTTTACCAACAAGGCTTGTTGACATAGAAAACATTAGGCGACTGTAACCACTGCAGCTTACTTTCTATTCTAATTAAACCGTACAGCTTAACAGACACTGGGCCTAAACTTGAAGATGCACTATAAATATAAATTTAAGTACAGTTCATTTCTTTCTCTCAATACGTGTAGGAAAAAGATAGCAAGACACCCTTATAAATGTCAAATTAGATGACAGCTGTTGCGCACTCATACGAGAACAAGATGGACTGAATTTAAATTTAGGTTTAAGCGCGAATTAGGCCAGTTTGTTTTCATATACCAAATTTACAAAGACAGTGGAGCAGTCGCCGATCAGGTACTCGTCAGAATGAAGACACTGTCACGCGTCGCGGCACGCAGCGCGGACCAGTCAAGAACTTTAATTTGGGGCCCACTAAATATCGCAGAGCAAATTCAATTTGATAAGACATATAAATGTCATTTCTTAACCTTATTGCATTCTGAGTGTTTATAGACAATTTTAAGTATACGGCTCCCATATTAAAGATCTTGACACGCACAGAGTTAGGCAGCACAGGCCCGCAGCACAGGCTCGCAGCACAGGCTCGCAGCACAGGCTCGCAGCACAGGGGTAGGTAGCACGGAAGCTAGCCCAAGGCGGCGGCGGTGTGGTAGAGCTGCATGAGCACTTGCACGTGCAGCGGCAGGCACGAGCGGCGGTCGTGCGTGTCTCCGTCGAGCGCCAGCCACGACAGCGCGTTGTACCCCTCCAGCACGTACCTGGAATACACGTGCCATCGTTAGCTTGCCAGTCAAGTTTGCTATTTTACTTGTATTACTAGTTGCCCGCGTGGATGCGCGGTTATTACGACGACAGGTAATTTATTAGCCAATTTCAGAATATAATCTATTTCCAAGCCAAATTTCATATAAATCTATTTAGCAGTTTAAGGGTTGCTACGTTTATTATAGAGAAATTCTTATTCTCATACGTGGGTCAATTTTGTCTGTGTAAGTTAAGTTTTCAATCTAAATCCACTATAGCTATGGGCAGCTATTAGTCCTACATAAAACATTAGTTATTTTTTGTACAAAAAGGCAGTAAACAAGCATACAGCCCAATTGATGGTTAGTGACGTATGGACGCTTGTAACACTAGGGGTATCACTTGTTGCCGACTCTGTAAGTGTTTTTTATAGGTTGATGATGATGAAGTCCTGAGAAAGGACTTAGCCTACCTGTTGGCGCGATAAACCACGCCGGCGGAGCCGTGGATAACCACTAGTTAATTACAATGTTAAAAATAAAATTAAGAAAAAATTAAACAGTGGTCAGAAAACGTGAGTTTAAATGAAGTGAAATTGAGCTGGTGAGGGTCGCGGAAATCCAACGGATGCGGGCGGCGCGAGATCCTTGTAGGTGCTATACCCAGCAGGGGGCGTCTCTCGGCTGATGTGATGATGAAGGTGATGAGCTTGTCAATAATGTCATAAACTAACTTTGGAGTTATCGTCATCTGTCGCACTTTAGATCTTTACATTAAACGCGTACGTACTATTTTCGAGAAACAAAAATAAATTGTCAATTTTTTGTTGTAAAAATACAAGAAAGTACTTCTCAAAATCTAAAACAAAATCTCTATTGTTATTTAAAATTTATATAGAAAAAACTATTTATAAATATAATATTTTAAAAGTACGCAATAAGTGGAGGCGAATTTATTTTTACTACGGATTGACACAATATAATCGAACACAATCGGCGATGTTTCGATGCGGTCATCTTGTCATAAAAAAATATAAAACATCGATTTTAATTCCTTAGAAAATGTTATTGACTCTTAAATAATCGATTGGGTTTCACCGCTACAACTATCAAAATTGAATTGTCACATGACATCAATTTTAATCCCTTCGAAAATGTTTATTTATTTATTTGAACACCAACATAATAAACATCAAAGATATACAATTTAGACATAATTACAGTTTGGTTTCAGCTTAATGTCATTACAGTTATAGGTAAAGACTACATGCAACTAGACATGCATGTTATCGACTTCAACTAAATAATTGATGGCTTTTCATCAGGGGACTCCCCTACAACTATCAAATTTGTCACAGTACTCATGTTATGTGAAATGTAGTACAAGAGGAGCGGAGTGTAGTGTCGCGTTACCTGAGCACGTCGGTGGTGACCTGGGAGTCGAGCGGGTGCGCGTTGTGGTCGCGGCGCAGCGACAGCGCGTACATGTCGTCGGACTGCAGGCAGCCGGCGTGCAGGTGCAGCGCGTTCTTGAGGAAGGCGGGGCACGCGCCGCGCAGGTGCCCGCAGCCCGCCCACCACCACGCCGGCATGCCGCCCAGCGGCGCCGTCGACACCGTGTAGCCCAGCGCCAGCGGCTGCTGCAGCACAGTGCCCACCTGCTCCTGCACACACACACACGACACGTCAGCACAAAGCCTTCTACTGTCATCAACACATCTGCACGGAACTTATCAGCGTAGTTTAAACATGGGGTATATAATATTTTGCAACTCTCAAATAAATCTTACTTTCATAACAATTCTATGAAATAATGCAGTCTATATTTTGGAACAAACTGATTATAATAAGACTTTACATATTTGATATTGGTATATTTCACAGCATTTTGGCTCAACCAGTGTCGGAGGAAGCCAAAGTGGTGTATCGTTTTATATGTTTGCCGCGACTGTCTTCCGACCAGCAATGATAATGTTTATGTAATTTTAGTAAGTTCTCAATAGGACTGACATATCCGTTAGGATAAAAGTCCTGTAAAAAAAATAAAGAGAAAAAAAAAAGACTTTACATGCATAAATAAGCAAGTCAGTGCTAGTTAAAATAATTATCAGAGGATTTAGTTGCACAAGACCAATTTTTGACTTTACATGCAAACCAAAAATTGGCAATAATTTATTTATTATCAGACTTTTTGAAAATCCTCGGACAACTTTTTAGACTCGCCTGCCTTCCATAAGCATGTAAAGGCTATTTTTGACTTGAAAGTTTGTATAAAAACCCGTGAGGCGTAAACGATCTTAACACACTGCCACAGCCTGGAAAAATAAAATCTTCATACAGTCGCAGCGGTTTCACTCAGACGCACATTGAAAGACAGCCGGAAAGGTCTTCGAGTACCGGCCGCATAGCGGGAAACGCTCGAACCGACAACGATCTGGTGACGGTCGCGGGAAACCGATGGTAAATGGCCACAGACCCTCAAATAGGGCTTCCAGTTGGCCACTAAGTAAAGGATGTGCAACTAATTTGTATTCAGATACTGGCGACTTGCCTCAGCGACGCTAGGTCGCCAGAATATCCAGTCTCCACGTAGCAGGATCCAGATCCTTCCTAAGTGTTCCAAATTGAAGACGTCAGCAGACCGTATTCAAGCGAGTTAACTATCATACGTAGCAGTCAGTGTATATGTTAGTGTGTGGGCGGGGGCGGGGTACTGACCGCGGCGAGGTCGTCCTGCGGGCCGTAGGGCGGCGGCGGCTGGGCGGGGCGGGGGGCGAGGTGCTCAGTGTATATGTTAGTGTGTGGGCGGGGGCGGGGTACTGACCGCGGCGAGGTCGTCCTGCGGGCCGTAGGGCGGCGGCGGCTGGGCGGGGCGGGGGGCGAGGTGCTCAGTGTATATGTTAGTGTGTGGGCGGGGGCGGAGTACTGACCGCGGCGAGGTCGTCCTGCGGGCCGTAGGGCGGCGGCTGGGCGGGGCGGGGGGCGAGGTGCTCAGTGTATATGTTAGTGTGTGGGCGGGGGCGGGGTACTGACCGCGGCGAGGTCGTCCTGCGGGCCGTAGGGCGTCGGCGGCTGGGCGGGGCGGGGGGCGAGGTGCTCAGTGTATATGTTAGTGTGTGGGCGGGGGCGGGGTACTGACCGCGGCGAGGTCGTCCTGCGGGCCGTAGGGCGGCGGCGGCTGGGCGGGGCGGGGGGCGAGGTGCTCAGTGTGTATGTTAATGTGTGGGCGGGGGCGGGGTACTGACCGCGGCGAGGTCATCCTGCGGGCCGTAGGGCGGCGGCGGCTGGGCGGGGCTGCCGGCGTGGTCGTCGTGCTCGGCGTCGAGGCGGCGCGGCGAGGCGCGCGGCGAGCCCTGCGGCCACATGTTGTTGAACATGTCCCCGATCAGCAGCTCCGTCATGTTGTCCTCGCCCATGTCCTCGTCGCCCATGTCCACGTCCAGGAACATCATGTCGCTGTCCACGCCGTTGGCCATTGGCTGTTCGAATGGCATAGGGTTTGACTGCAAATTTAATGAAATAAACATTAATTAAATTCAACGATGAAGCGTTTATTTTTTGTTCCTAAATCTTTTCATGTGCTTCATCATATATGACGAATATATTTACGTAAAAAACTATTGATTATTTTTTACTTCGAAATAGAGATGCGTAAATTATAAACATGTAGCAGCTCGTGACTTCGTCTGCATAGCCCATGGGAACGCATTCATGAGAGAAAAAGTATTCTATGCTTTGATTCAGATTATAAGCTAATCTATGAATATTGTTTTAATTGGAAATTAAATTGGCCAGTGACGATAGTCTATAATTTTTAAAAAATATGTGCATTTCCAAACTGCACAACGTATTGTTTTTAACAATCGGACTTTTTTTTCCCCTGTGAATTCAAGTCAAGTATATTTATTTTAGTTCTTACAGGCAAAGCTATTGGTTTTGATAGTCTCCGATTTGATAGGATTAGGCTGTAAGCCATTCAAATTCCAACGACATCAACATACAAAACAGCCAAGTAATCCGAGCGATACCGACCTGCGTGGTGGCGGAGGTGGGGAACACCAGGATGTGCGTGGCGGAGACGTCGCGCGGCGTGTGCAGGTGCGACTGTATGGAGGCCTGGGAGAAGCGCTCGTCGGGCGTGAACCGGTCGGCCATGAGCCGCAGGCAGGGGTCGGGCTCGGTGGACACGAGGCACGCGGACACGATGCACGGCGCGCCCGCCGGGTACAGCGCGCCGCACGCGCCGCACATGTCGCGCAGCAGCGACGACGCGCGCACCAGGTTCTTGCGCGACAGCAGCCAGCTCCAGCCTGACACACGCCACACACGCCACAACATCAACACTCTGTCTGCACAGTCTTTTATTTATACACCTTCGACAACAGTTTACTTAGCTTGCGGTCCATAACGCGCAAACGTTACTAACGTTACGAACAGTGAGTGAATTTCAATTCGGACCAGCCCCCTTATTCTCAACTGTCGGATCACGGATTCGATTCGATAAGTCACATGACGTCTCGCTTTGACGCAGCGCGATAAAAAGTGACAGGTATAGAGTTTTCGAAATTCGAATTCTTTCCGACAGTTGAGAATAAGGGGGCAGGCTTTAACGCATTCGTGTTCTGAACAAAAACGAAAAGAGTAAATTCTTTCTAAATTTACTCTTTTCGTTCTCTTTTCTATTTGTAGTAAATGAAGTGCGTTATCAAGATTTCATCGACTCAAAACTTTAACGTTAAAAACATTTCTCACGGACTCTCACAGTCAAAACATGTGTCTCTAAACAATAATAGAAAAATTACAATATGTCATAGTTCTGTTATACTAGACTTCACAAAGCGAGTAAGTACTAAAGAACAGTGGCACGCCTCCATACAACATTTTACCTGATATTTACGTTAAGCGTCCTATGATGCAAAAATTTATAAATTTCACGGGCTGCTCATCCTAAACCAAAGCCTAAGATTTGTCGATTTAAGAAGCGGAAATCGGTTACTCGATCGATATGGGTTCATTCCTTAGCTGCCTATGTATGGCTATAACGTAGCCGCTTGTTGCTTTTGCACTTTTAACTATAGTATATATAGTAGATACCGACATGTTCGCTGCAGTAGGTATACGAGCGATTATAATATTATATCTGCAGTTAGATATACGCCTATTTTGGATTAGTAATCTGGCAACCGCTGTTATTTATTGTCAAATGATAGAAATTGCTAGGCAACAAGTTTCCGATATGCTTACTTCTAACTGGGGATCGAATATTGGGACCGGCCGATACATAGTGATAACAATGCGTACCTTTGAGTTCCCCGTGTCCGATGCGGCCGACGCGGCCCACGACGAGCCGCCAGGGCTGCGCCGCCTGCGACATGACGCCCAGCGTGAAGTCCATCAGCTTGCGCAGCCCTAGCCGCCGAGCCGGCCCACCGCGCCGTCGCCGCGACCTGACCACACACGTATGTCACTACGCTGTCTATGAAACACTCACATACCTAAACAGTAATACTCTATATGCAGTGAATCGACAGGCAATCAACATCTAGTCATCTTAACCTGTAGTATTTGTGGAATTATAGAACAAACGGTCTGATAAATATTAACATAACATAATTTAAAAACCATTTCCCATACTTATGATATAAATGTACAGTTGCACTACGCAAGCCGCCTCTATTACAAATGCAATAAGGACGGTCGCACGGTCAAACTGTTACGCTTAATGTGACGCCGAGTGTACAATAAATCAATAGAGAAAGCATCTCAAAACTTTCAGTTTATATTCTTGAGCACTGGAATTAAAATATTGACAACCAAATGTCAGACTAGATTTTCATCTTATTTTATTTAAGTAAATCAACCGGGATAGTTTTATAAAAAGCCAAAGAGCAATCTTGAAATATTATTAGAAAATATAAAAACTCTTCTGATGAGGGTCAAGACACGTTGATCAAGGGCAATTTTTGTCGATCAGTGTGTCTCAACCCCACTTATTTTGAACGCAGCAGATCCTTTAGTCGATATACCAGCAGACCGCGGCAGGCATGGAGGCAGGCAGTACCTGGGCGGCACGTGCACGTTGATGGCGGCGGTGTCGAGCAGCTCGCCGCGGCCGTCGGTGGCGGCGGCCAGCAGCCAGCGCTGGTCGTGGGACAGGCAGTAGGCCAGCAACAGACCGCGGCAGGCATGGAGGCAGGCAGTACCTGGGCGGCACGTGCACGTTGATGGCGGCGGTGTCGAGCAGCTCGCCGCGGCCGTCGGTGGCGGCGGCCAGCAGCCAGCGCTGGTCGTGGGACAGGCAGTAGGCCAGCAACAGACCGCGGCAGGCATGGAGGCAGGCAGTACCTGGGCGGCACGTGCACGTTGATGGCGGCGGTGTCGAGCAGCTCGCCGCGGCCGTCGGTGGCGGCGGCCAGCAGCCAGCGCTGGTCGTGGGACAGGCAGTAGGCCAGGAACAGACCGCGGCAGGCATGGAGGCAGGCAGTACCTGGGCGGCACGTGCACGTTGATGGCGGCGGTGTCGAGCAGCTCGCCGCGGCCGTCGGTGGCGGCGGCCAGCAGCCAGCGCTGGTCGTGGGACAGGCAGTAGGCCAGCAACAGACCGCGGCAGGCATGGAGGCAGGCAGTACCTGGGCGGCACGTGCACGTTGATGGCGGCGGTGTCGAGCAGCTCGCCGCGGCCGTCGGTGGCGGCGGCCAGCAGCCAGCGCTGGTCGTGGGACAGGCAGTAGGCCAGCAACAGACCGCGGCAGGCATGGAGGCAGGCAGTACCTGGGCGGCACGTGCACGTTGATGGCGGCGGTGTCGAGCAGCTCGCCGCGGCCGTCGGTGGCGGCGGCCAGCAGCCAGCGCTGGTCGTGGGACAGGCAGTAGGCCAGCAACAGACCGCGGCAGGCATGGAGGCAGGCAGTACCTGGGCGGCACGTGCACGTTGATGGCGGCGGTGTCGAGCAGCTCGCCGCGGCCGTCGGTGGCGGCGGCCAGCAGCCAGCGCTGGTCGTGGGACAGGCAGTAGGCCAGCAACAGACCGCGGCAGGCATGGAGGCAGGCAGTACCTGGGCGGCACGTGCACGTTGATGGCGGCGGTGTCGAGCAGCTCGCCGCGGCCGTCGGTGGCGGCGGCCAGCAGCCAGCGCTGGTCGTGGGACAGGCAGTAGGCCAGGAACAGCACGGCGCCCTGCTCGCCGCAGCTCTGCCCCCACGTCTCCGCCACCTCCTTGAGCGCGCGCGGCGGCGCCAGCACCCACGCCGGCGAGAACAGCTTGTACGGCGCGCGGTTCTTTTCCTATCGACCACATACAACAAGTGCTGAGAACCGTAAGCGCGGCAACCAGCAGAGGTAAAAAGACAGCAGTCACCCACACCATTATTCACAACTGTTGGGAAACAATCGAATATCAGAAACTCCAATCCTGTCACTGCCTCCTGTCCTGCTATCCTGTCACTGCCTCCTGTCCTGCTATCCTGTCTTATCACTGCGTACCAAAACGAGATGCAAAGTGACTTTTCGAATCCGGACCAGACAGTTGTGAATATGAATGCTGAATTATAAAAGGTCACACAGGTTTTGTCTCCGTTCCAGGACATTATTTTGTTCTAGTTTAGATATTTTTTAAGTATCATTTAAAGTTCAAAAATAAAATTAAGAAACGTAAGTTAAATAGAGTCTAGGAGACTGTCGATTTCTCTTAATTTTTTTAGGGTAGGCAGTGTATGAATGGTACCCAAGGTGATACGAGCATTATCAGAGAAGCCGTACGGTTATTTGACGCTCTAGTCGTGGTTTAAAGAACACTAGATTCAATTTTTGCCACCACTAAATACTAAATTGCACTACAAAGTTGAAAAAATGTTTAGGACATTTTATTGTCACACATAAAAACTCCTTGGTTAAAAGGCAAAGAATAGCAACATTTGGCTATGTCTCGCCAGCAAGCGTAGCGTAGTGTGTGTATACTTACGTCTTTGTTGGTGAGGAATAGGTTAGCGTCAGCGGCGGTGCCGAAGCCCGTGAGCGACTTGCCATTGGGCGGGTGCGACAGAAGTCGGCGCGCGCCGGTGAAAACGCTAAACGCTAAAGCCCGCAGCTCCGTGTTCCCACTCCCGCTCCCGCTTCCGCCTCCGCCTGCCACAGTCACACCTTCGGCCGCGCATGCGCCGAGACCCCACGTCTCACAGACGCCTTCTAGTGAGATTATCTGAGGATTATGGAGAAATAACAATTTCAGTTTTAGTTTAATAATGCGTCTTACATATCACAGCCTTTCTTTTCTAGTGGTGGAGCGCGTAAAAAATTCACGCTGTCCGATTTCTCGTTTGTTTGCGCGTGCAAGTTGGCGTTCTGTACTTATATATTTTGTGACTGATTTCTCCCTCAGCGATTCCCAAACGAAACGGTGACTTAGTAGTGTAGTTATGTGATTTTCACTAGGTCGATTCTTACGACACCTACGAGAACAGAAGGGGAGGTGCTATTCTAGCTGATGTTACCACACGGGGCTTCAACAAAAGTACTCGGTTTTAACTGGAATAATAATCAAACGAAACCATGCCTTATTCTTGCAGGGACACCTTTGGCAACGTGAAGAAATGCCTTCGATGTCCAGTAATTACACTGGCTACCTTTTCCTTCAAGTATGAAATCATTTGTAGTATCTGTGAGGCTACCAACCTTGACGAGCGGGTTGTGGTGCGCCAGCTGCGCGTGCGCCCGCGCCGCTAGCCTCAGCAGTGCCCTGAGGGCGGCGGGCCTACGCGCGGCGCCCGGCGGCTCCACCACGTACACCACTAGCGCCGGCACGCCGCCCTCCTCCTCCTCCCACGTGGCACACCCCAGGTTTCCCCCACCGCCGCCGCCGCCCGTGTCCTCCTCGGGCTGGCTGCCGGCGGGCTGGCTGTCAGGCGTGGCGGGCGGCCTCATGGGCGACGGCGCCCGCACCCGTTCTCCCTCGACGAGCGTCCGGTCGACCGTTAAGTTGCTAAGGGTGGGTAGGATGGAGGAGCGGAGCGCGTCGGCGTAGGAGCGGAGGTAGTCTCCCAGTCGGCCGGGCGGCAGGTCGCCGGCCCAGTCGTCGGCGCCGCCGGCGGAGCTGGCGGGCGCCGCACGGTATAAACCTACAAACATGAACCTTTTTTTAGTACCTAATTTGAATCTGGTATTCGGTCACGATTTTGTAAGGGCATAGGTACATAGGGAATTTTCTTTTGTAAGATACTAGCTGAACTGACAAGATTAGCCCTTCTTATATTTACAGTATGGGAAATAGGGCAGATAATTAAATCCATAATTTCTTATGGTTTTCGAAAAAAGGGCTTATTGGCTCACAAAAGATTCTGTATATGTCAAATCAAATCATGTCCCCATAAACAAAAACAGGTTTATGCACTGAGCCTTCCTTATTATCTACCCAAGACACAATAACATAATTATGCACAGCAAGTTTCAAGTTCATAATCTTAAGGTTATGAAGTATCCTTCATAACAATCTTAAGGTTATGAAGTATCCTTCATAACCATCTTAAGATTATGAACTTGAAACTTGCTGTGCATAATTATGTTATTGTGTCTTGGGTAGATAATAAGGAAGGCTCATTTACCTTCGGAATTTGAAATGAATAAACGACATGTTTTTTTCTAATAAGCAAGCAAGAATTTCCTTATTTTACCACATTATTTAAAATAAAAAGTGGACAATAACTATTGTATTTTTGTATTTCTTTGTATTTTAAGATTGTAATAAATTATTGAAATATATTACAAAATTTTTAGCTATAATTAATGAAGATTTGTTCAGGCGTTTGATGACTATCAGCTCATATTTTACTTGATAAAAGGATCTTAATAACTTTTACAGATCTGATTGATTTGAAATTAGGTTTACTGTTACTTCGGTGGTATTTTCAAGACATGCTAAAAAATGTAACAATTATTAATTGCTTAAACTTTTTTACGTGTCTGTAACAATTAATAGATGAATATAAATATATATTCTTATATTTTAATTTATTTTGTCGTTTAGGTACTTTGGAGATTATAAGTAAAATTATTAAATTAAAATAATTATTTTTAAAATGTTATATGAATAGTTTATCGTGCTTTTCTGGACGTAGTTTATCTGGCAGTTGATTGCAAATCTTGATGGACATATTATAGGTGTTAGATGTAACTTGATGCTTTAAATTAAAGAATACGCACCTTCTCGTGCGGCGCGCGCGAGCGGGCGGTGTCGGCCGAGGCGGCAGGCCTCGTAGGCGGCGGAGAGCTCGCGGAAGAAGGCGTGCAGCGGGCGGGTGAGCGCGGCGCCGTCGGCCGCGAGCACGACGTAGGCGACGTCGCGCGCGTAGCTGTACGGCTCGAGCGCCAGCCGCTCCCAGTGGCGCAGCGCGTACGGCGACAGCGCCAGCCAGTCGCGCTCGTGGCCCACCAGCAGCGGCGGCACGGGCTGCGGCTCGCACAGGTCCTCGTTGCCGCGCCCCGCCAGCCGGTGGAACTGCCGCCACGTCAGCGGGCCCGTCACGCCGTCCCACATGCGCGCGCCGCAGCACCGCTTCTGGATCGCGTCCTGCAGCAGCGGCCGCAGACGCCGCATCAATCTGTAACAACAATACCCACGTCACTATCGCTCTTACACTTTTACTAATTACATTGGGAGTACGTTTCATTCTAGCTTCTGCCCGCGACTTTTTTAGTGCAGGATTAGTACTTCGAGTAGCCTATATGTTATTATTGTATAGTTTCATTAAAGCACTTGTGTGAAAAATCAACAAACATACATGATATTAGTGGGATTTATTATTGCTAGACCTTCTTGATAGCAAATACTCACATTTATGAACGTTTACGGCGAATGGCTTTTTATACAAACTTTCAAATTGGAAATATTATCAACTAATAAGCCGATTCCAATAAGACTACATGCTTCGTAAAAGGATTTTTGGAATAACAGTCCTTTTGTTAGGTAACAGCAGGGTAAGAGCAAACAAACCAAAAATCTAACAGCCATTTTTTTTTACCTTAGGACTTCGGCCTGACTTGTTTTGTTTAGTAATTTTGTTAAAATCGGTTTGCTACATTTACGACTTAAAAGTTTGTATGAAAATCCATGCAGCGTAAACGCTCTTAAAGTAATAATTGCCTCATAATACAAAACATTACACCAACTTTAGACATAAATTGCCTAGAATACTTTAAGGCAACTGTGACAGCAGACCCCTTATTCACAACTAGCGGATCACATATTCACCTCACTTTTCGATTTGATGTGACACGATAGAAAGTATACAGTAATATTTTCTATAAAGCAACTAGTGAATTGAATGGTCAGATAATTCATGATGTATTTTTATCTACAGTACAGCACTAAGATCTATACATTTTTTACATCTCATTTGCCCTATTCTTTTTACAATAAGAATCAATGACTGTCAAAAGTGTATACATGTTAGAGCTGTTGACTGTACTATATAAGAGAATATTTTTATATGCAACCGAAACTTGGTCTTTGAGACTGCAGGACCGCCGTAAAATCGACATACTGGAGTAAAACATCGACTTTCTTTAACCGTGCAATTAAGAATCCCGAAGTTTTTTGGTCACATCTTCAGAAATGAAAACTTGATGGAAAGACTGGTGGTTCAGGGCCAGGTGGAAGACAAAAGAGCACGCGGCCGAAAACCACTCGCTGGACTGACATAATAAAAAAGGCTACTGAGTCCAACATGGTCCAGTGTACTCGCGATGCCTCTAACCGGCAGAAATGGAAGCACATCGCTAAGAGAGCAGTCCAAGCGAAAGTCTGCGCTCCAACGGACATCTCTTTATGTACCTCATCTGCGTAACCACGAACACTTTGACAAGAGTGTCCGACTGAGAAGACAAGAGTGCCGGGCGTACCTCACAACGTCGCGGGAGGAGCGCGGTGCGCGGGCGCCGATGAACGGCCAGCGGTGCACGGCGCTGCCCGCGCCGCCGCACGCGCCGCCGCCCGCGCCGCCGCACGCGGCCCGCAGCGCGCGCCCCGCCGCCGTACCGCCGTCAGAATACCTGCATGCACATCATACACTTACTACTTATCTGTGTACTCTACCTACATTGTTGTGTACTTTATAAACATTAAAATTATAACTGGTTTGTGTCAAAATGCCTGATTAGGAGAAATCATTGATCTATTGGAATTTGAAGCATCCTACAACTTATAAAGTGGCTCCACCTTACAGGAGAATTAAGACGAAATTATTATTTTTGTATTCACTATACGTTAAATGCTCACAATAACAAAATGTTCTATTTCTATTTGATTTATTTATAGTGTTCTTACTTCACATTTTCCTAAAAAAAATTATAATCAAATATGTTGATTTTATACATCCGCCTGGCTAGCTATAATTTATCAATTAACGTTAAGGTAACTTCATTATGGAATTTTTACTCAAGTCTGCCATAATAACAATATTGTTCAGGTCGATGTAGGTTAAATAGCCAGTTTCTGTGGCCGGGGAATCCAAATGTAGCTCGCTTCCATCTTCGGAGTTACCAATAGGTGAGATGAAGGTCAAAAAGTACCGCGTTAAGTAGAATAAAACTCATGAAGATTCGTGTGGAGGTTGCGTACAAGGAGGTGTGTACAGTGGGTTGGGGTGGTGGTGGTACTGACTCGAGCAGGTTGAGCCGCAGGTGGTCTGCGGGCGGCGGGTGCGCGGCGGCGGCGGCGGCGCGCGCCACGGCCTCGCCGCGCCCGCCCGCGCCGCCCGCGCACAGCGCCACCACCGCGCCCGCCACCTCCGACAGACGCCCCGCCCCCGACCCCGACCCCGCCCCGCCGGGCTCCGGCGCCAGGCCCGTGATCTCCATCTCGTCCTGCAATCAAGTACACAACTGTTTATTGAGAAACTGAACAGCTGCTGTTACTTTACAAAGCGCAAGTTCGATCGTGTATGGAATACTGATGTCACCTATGGGATAGTTCTGCCAAATATCAGCTGGCAGCATTGGACTCTGTAGAGAAGCGAGCTATATGACTTATTAAGAGCCCAGTATTGGCAGAGGCTAAATTCCAAGATCTCCAACATCACCGAAGAGTTGCGCGTTTGTCGGTTTTCTATCGAATACACTTCAGAGAGTGTGCGAGAGAATTACACGAATCCACCAGTTCCCTTTTACCATCGAGGAACCAGACGTAGAATGGCTTTTCACTCTTATTTTGTGGATATTCCAACCATCCGTACAAAACATTTCGCCAAGTCCTTTCTAATGCGAACTATCAAGGAGTCTCTGCCTGCCAATTGTTTCCCGAGACCTACAATGTTGACGTCTTTAAGGCGTTTAGAGTCAGGTGTGATTGTGGTCAAATGTTTGTCTATTAATTGTAAAAAAAAACAGTCTTTTTCCAATATGCATAACTTCATCATCATTCTAGTCGAAAGACGTCCAATGCTGGAACAAAGGCCACCCCAAAGATTACCACGATGATCGATCCTGCGATGCACGCATTTAGCACCGACTTGAGACCTTCACCAGGTTGTCTGTCCACCTTGTTGAAAGCCTACCCACACTGTCTTCCGCTTCGTGGTCACCAATAACTAACTAACTAATTAGTTTATTAACCAATTAGTTTCCATCATGGTGAAACACTAAATATCTATTTAATCTGAAAATCCACACATTCCAGATCAAAATTGAGTATATTTCAAACTGTTACTTTTCCGTATAGATAGGTACATTATACATGTGCACGTACCTCGTAGAAGAGTCCCGCGCGGTGCGCGAGGCGGCGGTTGACGACGGCGCTGAAGCCGCACGTGCAGTTGGCGGGCTCGTCGTCGGCGCCCTCCGCCCCGCTGCCCGCCCCGCCGCCCGCCCCGCCCCCGCCGCCCGCGCACCCCGCCAGGTACGTGGCCGCGTCGGCGCCGCGGATGTTGCCCACTACCTACGCACACACAAACAACCATTACTACCATATCACCCTTATGAAATAATACACTTTTCACTAACTAACAGGTTGCCTATTCACAAATTATACATAAAAAAATACAAATGTTACAATGGATTAGAATAGGACTACAAACTGGACTAAATAAAATCAATAAATCATAAGTGTGCTTGTGCATGCGCACAAGTGATTCCTTTCAAAAATTGCAACTACTAAATAATAACCATAAGAAAAATTTTCGCTTAGCTAATACCATTAGACTCTTTTTAGGTGTCACATGATTTTGTGATTAAAATGGCGATATAAAATAAGTTATTTTACATGTATTTATCAAAACTATTGGATGATACCTAGCTCTACCAATAGATGATAAAAACGCGTTAAACAAGGAGATCCGATTTAAATTTAGACGTCCAAGTACACGCCCACCATACATTTTTCCAAAAAATAGTTTATTTAGAAAGAGGCAGCTATGTCTGTTTTTAGCTAAAGTCAATTCTGTTTTAACTGTTAGTAATATAATGTTAATTATTCTTATAAATGTATAACTATTGTGCATTTTTCATGCGTATTCCTATACATAAGAAATGGACTGTACATGTACCTATAGAAGGTGTTACACAAAGGTGTAGTCATATTGTAAGTTACTCTACCCATCAATACAAACTACTTTTATTATGAGCGTAACTACGACATCGCGAAAAACTAAATCAGCTGTTCCACAGGAAGGTTCAATTTTTGCGATTTAGTAATAGTAAAAGTTGACTGTATTGGTGGGTAGAATGAGACCTTACAATAAGACTACACTGTTATGTGGCAGCTTGTATAAACAATAATGCGAGTACTGACCCTGGGCCCCGCATTGCAGACGCAGAGTGTGCAGCTGTCAAAGTTGTGGTCTCTGAACACGTTGAGCACGGTGTCGGTGAGCAGCACGTTGAGCAGCAGCGGGCACGCGGCGGGTGCGGCACGCGGGCTGCCCGCCGCCGACCCGGCCGGGCTGCCCGCCACGCCCGGGCTACCCGCCGCGCCCGCCGCGCCCGCCCCACCCGCCGAGCCCGGGGCACCCGCCCCACCCGACGACCGCTCGCACGACACCCGCGCCCGCGCCTCCCGCGACTCCGGCCGCCCGGCGGGCGATGCGCTGCGTTTTACGCCTGACAAAAATTATTTAAATAAAATAATTTATATTGATACGGCGATGTACTGAAATGTACTCTATGCATGTACATTATTTCGCGTTCATTTGACAGTGCCGTAAAGACTTCTACAGACGATTTTTTAATTTAATCTCACATAGGTCGTCCGTGACATATTCCTGAAATCCGTAAGGGCACTCATTCGGACTCGTTTGTACACTAGTTTATGAAACTGTTGCGTAATGCTATTAAAACACTCGTGTTTTAATACTCAATTACGATTATGTGCAGTTTTATACAGTACTCTACCTACACACATAATTCACAACTAACATCAGACATTTATAAATTAAGTTGTTTTATACACAGACAAAATAGACCCACGTCTACAATCCATATTCAATTCACTATGATACATAAAATAAGCCATAAAATTTTACCATTTCAAATATTTTTCTAAAAATCTCTCTTACGTATAATATAATGTAAAAATAAAATTAGGTGGATCACCATCGTTAAAGCCATCAAAAAAGTTATATCCCTTTTGTGCTTCAAAAAGATGTAAGCGATTTTATTCTTTATACTATTGAGGTCGGGCTCCTTCGCCGTGCGATACACGGTGTGTAACGGCAGCGCCACCGCCAGTAGCAGTTGGCTTGGCAGTCCTTGGACGACCGTAAGTATATGGTCCTTATACAGAGGGCTTACTTCATACAACCGCGCTACGACAGGCACACTAATGGTAAGCTTATGGCGCCTGTGTGCGTGAGCACTGACCGCTTCCTTGCGTACGGAGAGAAACTTACTCCTGTGCCAACCAATTGGACTTTGGGCAGATACGCATCTTGACAGATGCGCAACTGGACAGATTTATTTATTTATTTTTATTTATTTATTTGTACAATAGGATTGAAATGCTTTTCTTGATTTGGTTAGGATAGTCTCCGTAATTCAGAAGACACGTTAAGTCGTTGGTCTTCGCTGTTGTCATATGTCAGCACAGACGCTTAAATATTTTATACACATATGTTATATAATTTATTATAAAAACGTGATTGTTATTCTTTATTATATTTGTCTAATTACTTTTAAATATTTTTAAGTACAATTTAATATAATTTTTTTGAACTAGCAATACTGCTAACAAAAAAATATTAGTCATTAAAAACTGTTTTATTTTACTGAACTTCTGTTCAGATCAGTCTATACATATAGATATTATTTACAAAGGATTAGTAGTAGCGTTTGCGGTGCGTGACTGACGAAATGCGTATCTGTCAAATTGCTTGTCTGTCGAACTGCGTATCTGTCCAATTGCTTGTCAGTCGAACTGCGTATCTGTCGAACAGCGTATCTGACTAGATGAGTTTTTGTTTTGTAGTCTGACGAAATGCGTTATGCGTATATGACCACTTGCGGATCTGACGATATGCGTGTGATACGAATATTTCGATATTGTAAGGTAGACATTAGCTTATAACGCAAATACAGATAGACTAGTAGAATTTCACAGGGTTCACCCAAGTCCTGGGTAGCTCAGATGGTTAGAGCAGTCGCCCGGATTGCGGAAGGTCGCGAGGTCGATCCCCGCCTCACCGCTTCAGGATGTGAAATTTTTCTAGTTTAGATTTTTATTAGTAAAGAATAAGTTAACACATTTACAGTTGCAGGAGGGTGAAACCCCGATACACCTTTGAAACTGTGGACCTTTTATCCACAAACGAAGCCACATTATTGACCCAAATGAAATCAAGACCCTTGATCCTAAAATTTATGGAAAGTGGCCAAACTCAAGGCTTTACTATAAACTATTGGTGGCAAGTCACAATAGCTCTTACGTCGCAGTGATAAATCGGTCTCAACAAGACCGAAAAGCAATAGCAAATTGTTAACATATTGTCCGCTCTATAAGGTTGTTTCTTCGTGTGGTAGAGTTTGGCGTATGTATGTACCTGCGGGCGGGCGCGGCTCGGGCTCGGTGTCGGGGCGCTCGGGTCGCTCGGGGCGCTCGGGTCGCTCGGGACGCTCGGGCTGCCAGCGCGGGCGGTACACGGCGTGCGCGGGCAGCGCCACGGCCGGCAGCAGCTGGCTCGGCAGCGCCGGCAGCGGCGCGTACTTCGACGACCCCACGTACTTGCACACGGTCGGCGGCTTGAACACGTACGACCAGTCCTGCGGACAAATGAAACTTCTTTTAACTTTGTAAAATGAACATTTTAATTAATCCTATTTTTTAGTTTTATGGCTCTGGTTTTAAGACCTTTCACGCCAGTTACAAAATCGCACTACAACTGTAGTAATTCGTAATCTGTTACTGCTTTCTGCTTGTCTATGTAACATACAATTATTCTAACCTTCCTTTTCACAATTTTCTAATCGCAGTTTTATGTATAAAAATAAGGAATGGCAAATCTTTACACTGCTCAACAGCTCTTATAAATTGTTTGAAACTACTTCTGATGGAGATTCCAAGTTTTGAGTTATCCCTATAAAAGGAAAACTAAAGGGCTCATATAGCTCTGTCTAATGTTTTAAACATTATTTTTTTGGTAATTATTGCATTGAAATGCGGATGTAACAAATTTAATGCATCTTAGGACAGTATGGCACCAAATATATGATAACCGTCTTCATAATATCACTTCGATATGGTGGATAACCACGACAAAATTCTCAACATCTTTTACTTTAGTTCACTTTTATTACTATGATTATCAATATTGCACATCCACACTAACACTTGTTTCACAAAAGCACACAAATTTTATTATAATATTATTAAAACAGTAGACAGAGAACAAAGAAGGAGCCGCCTCAGGGGTCTGACGGGAGGAGCACAATGTCAAGAAGCCTTCAATGTTTCAGGTGTTCGGAGAACGCTGAGGGCTCACACACTGACCTCTATCGGGTCCGGAGGAGGGCTGCCGGAGGCCAGCCGATGCGGCAGCGGCGTGTCGTCGGGCAGGCAGAACCCAGGCGAGGGTTGCGCGTGCGCCTCCATGGACGGCGGCGTCGGGAACATCTTGCTCAGCTCCTCGGCGCGCACGCAGCGCCCGCCCGCGCACCGGGACTCCTCCGCCGACTTGTTAGAGTCCGGCGGCGTTTGTACTTGTAGCTGGGACAAAACGGACACGTCAATTGAACAGCCAACATCGATACAAATAAGCAAATTTAAAAAGCCGAAAAAATCACAACACAAAGTGACAATTTTTTTTTAAATTTTACTGAAAGTTTTAAGATTTCATTTGATTACCAAATTTGTCAATTTAAATCAACACAAACTAATACGTAAATATTTTACAACTCAATGAGGAGAAACTTAAAATAAATAAGATGATATAAGGTTGTACACTCACAAGTCTTACCGTCTCATCGCCGCTGGCGGCGTCGTCAGAGTTGTCAAATATTTGGTCAAGGTCTCTCAGTGTCGGACATAGACCGTCCGACGTGAACAGGTTCTTGTACTCTTTGACATCCTCCTAAAATATTCAAAAGTCAATCAGTTCTTTTTTTACCACTTCTAGCTGTAGTAAAATTAGCAAGATGTTTCGGTATACCTTTGACATGAATAAAGAATATTATTGCTTATTATATCAGTGTACATACGGGTTCCACCTTCTCCTGCTTGATGTCGAGATGGTGGTGGTCGAGCATGGCGGCCATCTTGGTGTGGTCGTGGCCGGCGTACAGGTCGGCGCCCAGAGCTGTACCAAGCGCTAGCTCTTCGCGGAACGTGTTCTCTTCAGATTTGAATCGTTTTACTGGATGTTCAAGCCTGTACAACAGTGTATCGAATAAGTATTTCTGTCTGAAAACTCTTGTTATGCTGCTGGAATGTTTCTGAATGGGAATGAGAATCAAGGTTGTTGCCTAGTGATGAACTCAACAATCGTAAACTGAAGCAATGTTGATGCGCACTCAGGCTTTGTTGTTGCGAGCCTAAAGATACACATGAAGCGTGGACTTTTTGGAAAATGTGTCCGTTAACATACTCGCCATATTATTCAGGTGCTTTAATAAAATATGCGAGAGCCAACTCTGGACAAAGTTTTGTAAGTCTTACTGTTGTATGTCGCAGTAGATTAATTCAGCGATCTTTCAAAAGAATTCAGTGGATAGGTAGTCCAGATAGTAATAGCAGAATTTTGTGTTGCAGCCCGTTCTGGGAAGATGGTATATTACGAGGCGCTTATTTATTTTACTATACAGAGTGGATTTTTGAAACTGGACAGTAAGGACAGGTACCCTTAACTGTTACTGTTACAGGAAAACGGTCCTAGGAGACCATGCATAACTTTGTAACATATTTTGAACTGCATTTACAGATTTTGGGGAAAAAGTACATTCAGCGAAAAAAATGCTAAAATACCAAAAATATTTTTCATATGTCTATCGATCGATCTTATTTCATGTGGGGATCAAAAGACTCTCAAGGAACCATGATTCTAGTATGAGTACTAGAAATGACAGAAATCGCCAAAAACTTATGATAGACTATTTAAGGTCAACTGAAATTTAAGTACAGAAATAACGGTATGTCATAACTACATTACACGCAGGTATTATCTTCTACAACATTATAACAAAAAAAAACAAAAATCTACGTAATAAATTTCTCAAATAACATTTGGATTTTCATTGAGCCTAAATCAGTGTAGCTACACCGATGAGTGGTTATATGTGGACTGACCATGCCAGCACGGTGGTGTAGTCGTAGAGCATGTGCAGCGAGGTCTCGTCCTCGAGCGGGTCGAGCCGCAGCTCCGGCGCGGGCAGCGCGGGCCGCCGCGTCGGCTCCGCGCCCTCGCCGCCCGCGCCGCCGCCCGCCCCGCTCGACGCGCCGCCGCCCGCCCCGCCGCCGCCGCCGGGAGACTCGCCCTAAGACAACACACATTTATACTCATTAAAAGAAAGAAACTTTTCATTGGCTTACACACTACAATATTCAAGTATAATAAACAAACTAGTTACAAAAAACGACACTTCATATAACTAAACATGTGAACATAATTATAGAAGGTGTAAAGCCAACAGGTCCCTGTCTCAGCACAAATGCTTCAACGATATTCGCAGAATGACGCAGAAGCGCTGTTATTCTGACAGGGCCTAGGCGAAGACGTATTATAAATAGTGAGAAACATAAAATAAATTATTATTATTATCATTGATCATCTACACCAGCCGTGCCCAACTGGTATTGCTCCAAGGGCTATTTTGAAAATTCCGATACACCAAGCGAGCACCGCAGAGTTAATAAAAAACATAAGTGATATAAAGGAAGCTTCATTATACAATTACTACATTTCAAACATTTGCAAACAGAACGACTCATTTATTATTGATCATTTAATTTATTTCGCCAATATTGTTCGCGGGCGCCTAGAAAACAGGCCGCGAGCTGCCAGGTGCCCGCGAACTACTGGTTGGGCACCGCTGATCTACACTGAGAGCCGGCGCACACTACACACTTGATCGCAATTTCACCATCAAGTAATCGTGCTGATGTGTTCCGCTTTCTAAAAATAAGGAACCTGACCAATCGGTGCCACCAGTTTAGACCATAGTGTGCGCGATCTCTAAACGATCGTTGTTCGTTCGATCGTCGTTACGATAAGAATAAACCATATAAGAAACAATATAAAGCATAAGCAAAGTCTAATGCAATGAAAAATTCAAGGTAATTACCTAAATTAAAGGGAATTAAATTTAAATGGTCTACACAATCTAAAAATATGACTTATTACGTAGGCGAAAGAAACTAAACTAAGCAGAGGGATGACTATAGGCCTTCGTACATTGGAGAAACACATGAGGAGTTTGGGCCATAACATCACAACGCTGGCCCAATGTAGGTTGGTGGGTTAAAGCGGTTACAGGAACAACCGGGATCAACGGCTTAACGTGCCTTCCGAAGCATGGAGGAGCTTAAGAAAATAAACTTTGATTGACCCATCCCAGGATCGACCATGGCGAAAGTTGCTTGGTTTTTCGTATCGAAACCAGAGCGCTCAAACCAATACGCCACCAAGCTCCTAGATGCTGCTATGGTTTATGACGTCTTTAGTCATTTCGTACAGTCTTCGATAGCAATATCGTTTTCACATCTGCTATGGTTGAAGACAATATTGAATGCAATGCATTTAAGCCGCTGAAGTGCGCTCAGGTCTGTCGATCTTCGCATGTGACACTCGAGTCAAGTGACTCGACAGAGCACCTTGCCAAGTGGGCCGTCAGCTTGCTTATCATCTAGTTGTATAAAACAACCGTAGGCGTGTGTTACCTGCGCGTAGTGCTTGGGCGGCGCGGGCGCGGCGGAGGGCGGCACGGGCGTGGGCGGCGCGTGGGGGTCCGGCGTCGGCGCCGGCGTGTGAAGCGTCGTTGGAAGCGCGCCGCCACTCTACACAACACAAACTCCCAATGTTAGAATTGATTATTCTTATATCATCATCATAATATCAGCTGTAGCAGAAGTACACTGCCAAAAAGGCCTCGATCAATTCACTCGGTAAACAATAAAATCTTAGCGAACCAGTAATTTTTTGTACGATTATGAGCAAAACTGGTAGCGAGTGAAAAGGAAAAACTTATACAAAATCATTAATGACATTTAGTTGGGCTACCATAATTCTTCATCGAATTCGGCTGAAGTATACACACCACTACCTATATAAAACTGTCTCTCGGTGTCTGTCTTTCTGTCTATCTGTAACGTCATCATCAGCCTACATATGTGCCACTGCTGGAAGCATGCCTTCCTACATGGGAGAATCACATGAGAAGTCTATTACATGTTCACTCCTAAACTGCTATACCGAGTTACATGTAATTTGGCATGGAGATAAATTACATCCTGAGAAGGACATAGGCTACCCTTTGGCGCGATAAACGCCACGAGCAATTAATACTTTTTAATAAATTACAAAACTTACTTATATCTGTAGGTGGAATGTTAAAACCGGTTGTTGAATGTAATTAAAATTCATTTTTACAGTTAATAAATATCTAAATCTCTATTGTGGCACTACAGAAATAGCTCGTATTACGATCGAATAAGGTCGGTTTGGTGTTGATCGAGAGCTGTAAATAAAATACGTGACACAAAGCAGCAAGTATCAAGTTATAACAATGACCTGCAAGGCGGGAGGAGGTTGCGGCGAAGGCGGCGGGCCGGCCGACGGCGGCGCGGAGTGGTGCGCGGGCGACGCCGCGCCGCAGCTGCCCGGAGACCCGCCGCCGCACCCGCTACCGCTGCCGCTCCCGCCACCGCTCCTGACACAGATAACAACCCACACTAACATTGTGCTCTGCCTACTCAATGCCATGTACACCAGATATATAGCGACTTAAAATAATATATTATTTTGATTGAACTTTTTACTCGCAATTTTAGCAAACAAGACTGATATTGATCTCAAAGGTTAAAATAGACATCCAGTGAAGATTCCATAATCCTAAATTTGTTTTTCGAACTCTTTTGAACAAAGATTAGAATAAATGACCATTATCTCAAGGCTGTTAATCTGTTAGTTTTAGTTGTATTACAGTCATAATCACTACTAACTCATATTGGGTCAGTACTGTCACAATAATCAATCATAAAGAACAGTAACAATATTCCAAACAAATAATTAAAATGGCGCTAATTCATCATAGTTTTGCACAAAATAGATCTTACAAATTGCCGAAAATAAAGTACATAATTATGATAAATAAAATATCAATTTTCAGCAATATAATTCAGATATTTATACACATTTTTACATATCTTTTAGCTTTACATTATTATAATTACATTTATTTATATTATAATTAGTTAAGCTTTTATAATAATAATTTATTTTCAGCATAAATATTATTATATATAGAAATATTTCTAAATTACAAACTAGGTACACATTTTAATGTGGTGGTACGTAATTGAAGTAAGTACGATTCGATGAGAGGTAGATGTTAATATGTAAATGATCATAGGATACATGTATTATTATTGCTTTACATGTATATCATTGCCGTAAAGAGCTGTAGTATTAAACTAAACTCTACTGGCAAAGACATAAGCCGTAAGCTATAAATGTGCGAAGGTGAACGAAGCAACGCTTTTAGCTTCATAAAAATCCCTTAGAGTTCTTCGATTTGATATTGGAAATGTGTTAATAATTGATGACAAATTATGTAAAGTAGCCTCAAACGACACTCCCACAGAGACATATATTATTTAAAATAAAAACTCTAAATAATACATCAATATGAATATGAAGAACATTCAAAATATTTAGGGTACAAAACATGCAATGTCAAACGCAGCAGCATGCGCAAATCACGTGCACTAATGTCCTATATCCTGCAGTGTCAATCCAGAGCAAAATTTGACATAATATTCATTCATAATTGTTTTACAGTCACAACATTCTTTTTTGCTTTGGATGAACATTTGCATAGTATGTTTGTAAATGATGCCGATTTTTCATGTTAGATCTAAGGTTTAGGTTGTCGTCGGTATGAGTATTTCTGTCACGTTTGTATTTTATATGCTAAGGCAATTCTCACACGGGTCTGCTCAACGTTGCAGTATGCAGAAAAACGGTACCGAGCGCGTGGCTGCGGATATTTCCCAGCAACATTACGTCACGCTTTCCAACGCTACGCTGCGTGGTGCGGAGCAGTGTCAGAATCGCCTAACGCCCATATTCATAAACGCTCAATAAACCTATTTTAGATAAAACACTGCTAAAATATGTTTTATCTTTTTCCTTTCTCATACGAGTGAGAGAAACAAAACACTTTATAAGCCTCATAAAAGTTCACTTGTTTTTATGAATACGGGGGTAAGTCTACCAAACTGAGTTTCGATTTTCGTAAACGCTTACTATAAACTGCAGCAGACTGAGCGTAAGGTCTAAGATGTGTTGAAAAATTACAAATTTTCATTTTCAGCATTCCGGTATCACAAACGTCAGTATGATACGCCCAAATAGTAATGCATGTATAGTGATACTCGTCTATTCCACTTATGGTTATCTTGGTAATGAGCGGTTTGTTTATAAAATTTAGACTTAATCATAGCGATCTCTTCGATGGTTTACATAAAAATATTACATTTATAGTAAGTGTTTAGCGAAAACCAAATCGAAACACGCTCGGCTATTGGGGGAAGATTGGTAAGTGAGTTGAGGTGAGGTGACGGGCCGCGTCGCATACGCAAGCGTGGTATGTGTGTCAGTATCGGTGTCGGTGTGCGGTACTCACTGGAGGTTGTGTCGCCTTGGGGTGTGAGGGTGGTGGGGGTGGTGGGGGTGGCGGGGCAGCGCGAGGCGGCGGTGGAAGGGCTCCGGGCGCGGCGCGCGGCCCGCTCGCCGCCGCCGCCACCTGCACACAGCACCCACGTACACACCGCCCTACTGCCGCACCGCTAGGCGCGCTGCACACCCACCTACACACCCTACCGCCGCGGCCTAAGGCGACCTACGCACCCACCTCAGACGACCTCGAGCTCACCTCGTGTTCACACTCCTACATGCCGTACGACTCTTCTTACGACGATCTTAACTGTGGCTAGTAGCTCGGGACCAACAGCTTCCAAAGCGTTGTTTATACGTATACGGTCTGTTTATGAAACCGTGCAATAGGTACTAAGAAATTGCAATACTTTTTTATTGGTCAATTGATTTTAGGGCTAAGACATGTTGAGGAATAAAAATTTTTTCACACCTCCAGCACGAAATGGGTGCTTTTGCTGACTAAAAACTGGCAGCAAAGTTGCATTTTGCTCACATGAGAGCTAAATTTATTTAATTTAAACTAACACGGGATTTTAATATTACACGGCAAAAAATATAAACTTTGTTAAAAACTTTTTGGTAATCCGTAAATTAAAAAAAAATTAAATAAGAAAGATGGACTTGGTATTTATTGCAGGTGTCATCCTGAGGCCGTCCATGCCCAGTAATTACACTGGCTACCTTTTCCTTTAATCCGAAACACAGCGAACTGTTTCACGGCTGAAACCTACCCACCCAGACGACCCTACATACGGGCCTACCACCTAGTAACAAAACTGATTTTACTTTTTGTAACCTATTATTTTTCTCTCTAGGAGAGGTGAAAAGTTGTATGTTTTTGTTCTTTATTGCTTGTGTGTCTTTAAATCACTAACAGTGCTCAGTGGTCTTGTTTTAGAATCACTCGTTTCGCTTATAATTCAATTCGCTGATTCGTGATTTAAAGTCAGCACTGGAAGAAGAAAATAACTTTGCTCACTTGTTGAACAAAAATAACTACTCTCAGATTGAGTAGACCTAATCTTCCTACTTTGAAGTTAATTAAAATATACTAACAATAATATTAAAATGAGGCAGATGAAAAATCTTAGTAGAAAACGTAATGAAATTAAACAATTAACCATCCTGTACTATAAGGCTAAGTTCTTATGACCGCGCGGTAACGCGCGGAACTACCGACCGCACGGTACAAGACCAATGTAAACAGCGATTATCGTCTACATCACCGCGCGGTACTAAGATTTCGCAAAAAAGACATGGTCTAATTAATTTTTGGACAAAACCAAAAACCATCTTTGAAATTGCGATATTGTTTTATTTGTTACAAAGTTTTTCAAGTATAAGCCGTTCATTTTTATAAATAGAACACATTTTCTGTAGTGACCATATAGTTTATCTTAATTTTATAGGTGTGAGGTGGGTGTACATCCATTGTAAACTAGTCGCTTTTGTTAACCTCAGTTTCCTGTATATTTACTGATATAGTCTTTCATAATAACCAACTTATATAATAATTGGATAGTGTGTGGAGTTTTTGTATACTGCGAACGACGAAGAAATTTTTGATGCATTATTTTTTTGTTATCAAACCAAATAAAGCAATTAAAGACCTTCGTCGTAGGTCGTACACCGACGGACCGACGTTAGCAAAGCTGCTATAACCCTCTACTGCTTATAACTACGTAATAAATATTAAAAAAAAAATAATATAACGCTAAAACATTCACATACATAACATCTACCTATCTACACGGCAGCTTAATACCCTTCAATGCTGTTCATCTACATAATAACCGATCACAGCCAATATGTACCTCATGCCCTAACAAATAAGATTTATATTTGTCTGTGACCGGTCCAAATCATTATGCATAATTATAAGTATTCAAATCTCATACATAATATACTTAGATATTATAAATGCAAAACACACAACATTCATACAACTACGGCTATGTACTGCTCCTATTTTCTACAATATATAATCGTGTTGGGCATGCATTATGTGACTATCATTCTGATTGCGTGTCATTATTTAAATTAAGTTTACATATCGCAAGAGTTTTGATAATCGTCCATAAGGCATGTCCAAACGGGTCAAGCAGCCATTTAATATATGAAGTACTGAATAGTAAATAAACTATGATTGATAGGGCTAGGAGGGTGACTTACTTGGCACAGGAGCAGGGCGTCTTGCGCGTCGGGTCCAGGTAATCCTCGCCCTTCTCCCCGGACGTTTCGCTGTAGCAGATCTCCGCCGACTACACCACAACACTTTACTTTACTTTCTGTTACATCACGCAATCTCTTCAAACATGTTCATTAAAAATAAATGTTAGAATCGTTACGACCACCATACCATTAGTCTAAAAAGTATGAGGCTATTTGACATTATTTCTTTCTTTCGGAAGACAACTCGGGATTATTTGCAACTGACTATATTAATCCTGTTTCCGTCTTCCTTTCTTTATAGAATACAGAAATAAATCCTGACTCTAAGTAATCAAAGGCCTGGTGTATTAGACAAATTAATTTTTTGTCAGCATACAAGATTTACGTACATACGGATGTCATGGCCAATCATATTCAACCATGATAATCAAATTATAATCAAATAAAATTTAAGTCCTGATAGCTCATTTTAGAAGGACTAAAGTTAATTTCCTTTGCAATAATGTTGAAAGTGAACTTTCTTATGACAAAAGGTCTTGATAGTTAATTTATAGTATGGCCGCTACTAGCCTATTGTTGACACATGGTAGTAGATATGATTTTGAAAGAGCCTACAAATTGCGATTAAAGACTTTTTCGAATGAAGTGAAAATTACTTTCAATCATTTTGGTAATCTGTAAAATCTTACTAGAATTAATAACAATTTGTATTTGTTTATATGCACCTTCGCTTGTAGTTTATACCATCCGGTATCAAAAGACAGAGATATACACATTGTCGTCATTTTATTCATATTTACTATTGAAATGAAATTAATATTTACTATTAATTTATTGTATTAATTGTAATTAAGCTATTAATTTATAGTATATGTTATTTAATTCCATGATATAACTGATAATCATCAATAATAATAATAATAACAGATAAAATGTTTATAAATAAATCCATTTAAATAATTTGACTAATTAGTACTTAGCATGGGATAGTGAATGTTATCATCTATGTACAAATAATTTACATATAATAAAACAATTTCTTTATCAGGTATAAAAACTACAATATTAGGTAATTTATTGTATCCCAAGTAATACCAACACTAGTTATATTAAAATACCATGTTGCAAAATAAGGCTACTAAAACGGCCCTACTATAAAAGTGTCTTAACTTGGTTCCTTTTATTGAGTATAGCTGGTGTATAAGAAAAATATATTTGAGGCACAAAAGATCCCAATGGGTGGAAGTACACTGTGACTTAGTGATGGTCCCACAGTAAGCTAAGATACCTGGTGCGGCGCGGGCGTGGTGAGCGCGTGGAGGGCGCGTCGCGCGAGCGTGGCGGCGGGCGGAGCGGGCGCAGCTCCCGCCTCCATGTGCGTAACCAACACGTAGGGCAGAGGGTACCGCATTCGAGCGCCGCCGCATGCCACCTACACAACAAACGCAATGATCACCCTATGTATTTAACTTGTATACATATTATTTTGGTCCCTATCGCATTGATTGACATAACGAGACAGAATGTATATTACACTAGCATGTATTATCTAGTCCAAAGTAAGCATCATTAAGAGCTTGTGTTATGGAATTTATGGATACTAGATAAGGAAGAAATATTCATAATAATATGTATACAAATATTATGAATATACTAAAATAAGCTCGTAATACAACCATCTGCCTCTACCGGGATTCGAACCCGGGACCCTGAGCGAGTAGCCTGTATAGTAGGGGGTACAGACCACACGACGAGCCGGTCATCACAATATGTACTGCAAAATAATAATCTGCAGGAGGTTGAAATATAACCCACTAAACTAAAGATTCCAGACACAATTTGGTGTTTAACTGTCATAATCCAGAGGTCTTGTGTGGCTTGACAAATTAAGTGACTACAGCTAGCCATGTTTACTTCCTTACACAGTTACAACTATTTAAAAATTAGCCAATTGAAGCACTCACAAAACTTATTAATTTATTTTGTTACATAAAACCACAGCACTAGAATATGTATCTTTGGCCCTTATAATATGCTTAGGTTATATACTTATAAAACTTGATGACCTAAGCATGTTATAAGGGCGTAGTTTAGTTACTGTGTTAGCTTATACAGTATGTTACACAAGTCTGAAATAAAATTTAAGGGGGTGGTTGTCTTCCTTGTCTAGAGGTACCTGAGAAAGTTTTATTTTCCGATTACATTCATAAATGCAGTCACACCTTGTGACAACCCTAAAAACTGTGTTCTATATAGTGTATCATACAACACACATATCACAGACATTCAACCCGCGTATATACTACAATATCGACCACCCGCAACCCCAGTATTCCAAATTTTATTTTGAAAGTCTTTAACACCCAGTATATTTAATTTGGATTTGGAAAATGACATTTCATTTTATATGGTTTTAATCTTAGGTTAAGTTTATTTATTTATTTATTTATTTACCTATTATTACCTATTTATTTTGTTCCTGGGAACTATACCTAAAGACACAGGCAGATGCCAAATGTTATTTTATGTATTGTGGTTAGTTACTGAGAAGTCTGAGCTAATGATCAGCTTCATAATCTAGTTACTAAAAAAGGCCCTGATATATTATCACTTTTTTATTTTTTTATCTTGGCACTTCAAACTTGGGCCAATGTTTAACATGCATATTGCTTTAATAATGAAGCTATAAATAGATTTATAGCACTGATTTTTATTCCATGTTTGATGAGTTGAAATATTGACGTATTTTATACATGCACAGTAACATTATAATTATTACATACTGCCACATGACGTATGTCGTTGTTGACATAGTATTAAGTTAGTTAAATATGTTTGCTTTGACTGTTGGCTAAAGACTTTAAAAATTTATGGAAGTGTCATAATATTCTTCTATCTAAACAATTTGAACTATTAAACAAAAGTAACTATCTTGCTACTTTTGTACAGTCGGCAGCACATCAAGCGTAACAGTTTGATCTTGAGACTACCCTTACGCCGTTCGTAATAGAGGCGACTTTCGTAGTGCACCTTACATACATTACACTTGATGTACTGCTGTCTGTACAATGAGTCTTCATTTGATTGTTTTAGTAACTTAGTAAGCTTGCGAATTCTATATTTAAATATTATTTCGTATTTGTTGTTAGCCTGAACTATTATTTTGATAATAATTATTGTTGATTTAATGGTCATCATAACATCAAAATTTAAACTGTGCAAGTTATGAAAGATAAATAATGTTCTAAACATAGTTTGCGAAAACTAGAATGTATTTCAGACTTGTTATTGGCTAAACATAATTTTCATCTGCACAAATGAATTGTTTTTAAGTTTAGTTTAAGTAGAAGTGATGCCATTTTCAAAGTATTCTTTTGTTACTATCTAGTAATTTGTCAAGCGGCGTTATACCTCTGCAGGTCTATGACAATTGAAAAATCAATTGTGTCTGGAATCTGATGCTTAAAGGGTTAAGTCATATCGTCACAAATATTTTGAAAAACTGTACATTGAATATTTTAAAGCCTAAGCCTTATGCGCACCACATCAATGAATATACTCTTCTCTATGATAAAACCGATCTTAAAATCTACACTTTCAGCAATCACTTGTAATGGCGTCGTAATAGCACTGAATTTGTTTAAGTCCATTATTCACACAATATTGTTCATTTTAAGCACAAATTTAGTTTCTTCAAGTCACTTGAAATTAACACAATTACTGATGAGACGACAATCATTACACATAATAACACATTATGAACACTGCATTAAACATCTAGGTCCATTCATATAACAAAAGTTGAATTCACTTTTAATTTTTTAATATCACAGCACTTTAAATATCACTTTTCACTTTTTCACTGCACTGAACACGGTTTATAAACAAGTGGCGTGGTGGGCGTAAGGCGAGTGGTTCCGAGGCTGTACCTCGACGGCACCGCAGCCCTGCTCCAGCGGGTAGAGCTGGCGCCAGGCGTCCAGCAAGCGGGCGGTGGCGGCATCGCCCTCGCCCCACTCGCGACCAGTCACCGTGCCCTCCAGCCCGAACGGCGCCAGGATCACTGAAACGAAACAAAATTATTAGTTATGTTCGAAATACAAACTGCAAACAGGCTAAGTTTGATTACAATGCTTTTTTATCTACATAGACTAATCAGATTTTAATTTAGCTTTGACTATCTATTTGTAGTAACATTCCAATATGATTACATTTAAATCTTTTTTGGTTACAGCCGCCGTTATTACCGCCAACACTTACAAACAATAGAAAATCTCTTATGTCTGATATGGGGATGCTTCACAGATTAAAAACTAAAATAAATTTGGTTGTCTTACAAACAAAATAAATATCACTATGAAAGAGCTAAATAGCCTTAACAACAAAATGTATGCTTTATTTATGCACTGTATAACTGAAACCTGTGCACTGTGCAGTGTGCACATATTACATAAACTGTGTTAACTGTGAACACATTACCGGCGCACAAAGTAAACACAAAAAAACAATTATTATGCATGGCACAGGGAATGGGTTAAGCACTCTTTTATAGGGCACTAATCTATATTTCAGCCAACTTAGTTAAAGAATAAATGTAAACAAACCAATGTCATTTCAATACGAGTGATGAGCAAGAAAGGTACCGAGTTATAGGAACCAAACCTAAATGACATTTGGTTTGTTTAAATTTTATGCTTTATCTAGGTTGGCTCAAGTATAGGAGAAAACCTCATCAAGAAATGCCCCTTGATTATTTGGCTATAGGATGTATACCTTTAGCATCCGGTTGGTGGTCAGAGGCGTTGAGCTTGGCGAGCCGCTTGGCGGTGAGCGTACGCACGGGCGGGTGCTGCCGGACATCCACCGACGCGCACACCGTGCTCTCGCCGTGCAGGAAGAATGCGAACGAGAACGACAGGTGCCATGGGCTGGGGGCAAGCAAACAACATTCATTTAGCTTCAAAGATCTTAAAATTTCCATAAGCGATATACACATGGCTTTCTATAGCCATGTATATATCGCTTGCCATAACTAGGTAGTGGTAATATTCCGAGAATATAAGCTAGTTCTCATAATAGGCTCAGGATATCATAACCAATGTTTAAGTTTAAAGCTTTAAAAGAAATGATTGGTTTGAATTATTTTAATAGGTGTAACTTTCAGATTTACTTTTTATTAGTCATAATTTAACACAACACAATCTGTAACTTTATTGCAAATCAGAAAACATGTATAGTTTCTTCAAGGGTAAGACAAGCACGAATTGATAATATAATCAATAACTCTGTTCGGTCATCTTCGGCTATGGCTTAACACCACTATCATAATCATAGGTTAATAATTGTTACTAGTCATACTAGTACACGAAACCGAAAGTTTATTACTTAAAACTGTTTATTAGTGATCAAATTACATTACATTTAAGTACTGAAATTATTGTTTGTCTTTAAAAGAAATCTTTATAAAAACAACCAAATTGTATCATTAACATAGACTAATTTTATTCTAAAAATGTTTGAGGTGGAACGAAATCGCACGCTAGTGTCTCAATACGTGCAAAACAGATAGCCTCTAATCAATCTAGGAAGTTTATAGACAGACAGTGTTTTACCACTGTGCATCTTTATTTGAGAACAGTCAATGGTAACTGCCACAAATTGCACTTCCATTATATTAATATTTCGTGTTGAATGAAATAGAATAGTTTTGACAGGTTAGTTTAAAACGTAAAAATAGATGGACTAAGAAGAAGAAATTCATCGAGATCTTGATAGCTCAGTGGTCAAAGCTTTCAACGGTGTTGTGAAAGATTTCGGGGTCGGTTCCGCCCCAGGATATGAATATTTACTTGTTCAGTAATTTTTCTAAATAACTTATTAACATGAAAATTAATACTTCTTAATTCATATTTATTATTTATTAACTGTGACACGAAATGAACACATCATCATCATATGTATAATAAGCCTATGATGCCCACTGCTGAACGAAGGCCTCCCCCATTGATTTCGGAACGAAATAGTTCTGCGCAGCCTGCATCCAACGGCTCCCCGCGACTCTGACCAGGTCGTCTGTCAATCTGGTGGGAGGCCGTCATACTTTGCCGTCCGTTCTGCGTGCTATATGCCTTGCCCACTGCGACTTCTACTTGTTAATCCTAAATAGCTAAAAGTTCGCAATGAATTCAAATAACGTAACATTTTTGCTCATACAAACCTTTTTCCAACGTCCTCTTCGTCGCCATCGTACGGTTGCACAAACCACTTGCCCAGCCTCACAAAGTCCCGTGATAGAAGACATCTGGAATTTAAAACATTGCATTAATATCATAGTTTTTCATTCAATCTGCTTCTATTATGACGTTATGACGTAACTTTATTGTCGATTACTGTGTCCATAACATTAGCTCGAACTCTAAAGGGCCTAGACAAGATGCCATTTGACAATCGCTATCGCTATCGTTAAATGGAAAATGTATGAAATTGACATTAGTGATAGAAAGTCGTTCAATGGCTTATGTCAATACCCATAGATCCCATAGGTAAGCGGAAAGCGCATGTCTAGCTCTTTATTACAATTTTTTGGAAAAAATATATGTTTTTCAACATTTATCAAGTAACGTAATAAATTGTAAAATTCACAACAACAATTTTTTTTTCGAATCATTTGCAGCCGAACAAAACCATTACGTAATTTGACAATACAATCAATATTAGAATTCTAATAGCAGGACTATACTAATGTGAATCAAGCCGGTTATGGACAAAAATTGTTTAGATAGACAATACAAGTTAGTTTACGTTGTTTGCGACATTAACCTGCCTCTTACGAGGATAAATATCTTTTTATCTGCAGTAGGCTGTCATCAGATCAAAAGTAGTGTAAAGTTTTCCAAAATACTATTTTACTAGCATCGAAAATTTCATTGTTTCACCGCGTATGTGTAAGTCATAGCGTGGTATGAATAATGGTCGTGTTTTTGCTTGCACGGGGGCTTGCGTAATGCGTAAGTTATAATAATTGTTGCGAGTAGTCGGGCCGACTCATTGTTAATTACCTTTTATAGCGGTACCCATAAACACAATGAGATTTATAGACTTCACCGATATACTTGCTTAGGTTCTATGCAGCTCACCTGCGGCTTGGTAAAGTACACCTTTCAACAAGCATGTTTCATTTACTCTGCGTGTCTTTTGTATATAATACAAATATTAACTGGCGGCTTTATGTCAATTATTACAGCATTTAACATACAACATACACATTAACATTTAAATATTATATGTTGTCATTTTTTTGTGTTAATTAAAATCATAAATATTGAGCATCTTTCTAGAAATAATTTTGTTGAAAGATAAGTGTCAATTAGTATGAAAAATGTAACTGAAGAAAAAGTTCAAAAAGGTATAATTACACTGGCTACCTTTCCCTTAAATGCTAAACACAGCGAACTGTTCACGGCTGTAATAAGAAAGGATATTATGTGTCAAATTCAAAAAATATTAAGATGCATTTATATGGGACACAAATATTTTTATAAAATTCAATGACGTCAGAGATTCACTTAATTAGATGACAGACTAATTTTAAATATAGATGCGTGACGCGACTAGATATTAAATGAATTAAATAATCTTATTTAAATTTTATACAAAAGTGTACCAACCAACCACCTCATTGGTATTGGTAGTTAAAAATAACTTTACAAAAGGTTGCAAATATTTCCTTAGTCGAAATACTTAGAAACAATTATATTTTTGACAATTAATAAGAACTGGGTAATTATATTCTGCATTTCTTTAGGAAAATATCTTGTTTGTACTGTCACCATTTAAACATTACAATTTGTGTATTCGATTCAATCGAATCAAATCAACTAACTTGCGTGGAGTAGTTCCACACGGGCCGAGTATGCAACAATCGCATGCAAAGAGGCTCGCATGCTTTCGTAAGGGAAAAGATCGGCGCGGGCGCAGGTGTCCGCATCGGCGCTGACTGAACTGTTGCGATATTCCGTTAGCAGAGAGTACCCTTGACTATATTGGTTCTATTTAAGCATCGTGGTCAGGTTCATTACGTGAAAATTAAGATCTGATATAAATTAAGTTCGTTAAAATTGTGTATTTGTATCATTTAAGTTAGTGTAGAAAATAATTAACTATTATTTTTATTGTGATTCTAATATTCTAAATCTTTGGCGATCTCATGTTTTTGGTATTTGAGCAATTTAATTTCAAATTTGATGGTTGTTTAGGCATAAATTTACAAGTAGGTAATTCGGTTGGTGGTGATAGACAATCGTTAAAACTGTGGGGTCGAGTCAACTATGCCGCGATCATTGACCCCAACAAACTGAACCAACATAGCTAAAGCACTTCTTACATTATACTATTTCCTAGCTAGGAAATAGGAAGATGTAATCGCAGATACAACAGTTAAAATCCTATTTAGTAAGTTAAGACGCCTCCGATAGCTCTGCTTCCAAAAGGCGATATTAAACGGTTTGAAAATTTACTAAATTATTAAATTTTAATTGTTTTTTCGACGAGACAATGATGTGATAAATATTATAAATGCGAAAGTAATTGTCTGTATGTTATGTTTTCATTCCTGAGCCACTGAACCGACTTAGATGAAATTTGCCATGGACATAGATTTCATCGCGAAAAAGAACATAGACTACTTTTGGCGCGATATCTAAATTTCAACCGGGCGGCCACTAAGTACTTACTTAATAATTATAAATGAAATCCAACTGTTAATAAAAAAGTATACATAAATATCATAGAGATAGTTTTCTTTTGTGATAAAAAATATTCTTTTACCCAACAGTTTCACTTATTAATAATATTACTATTATTCGAAATTAAATTAAAATTTCTTCCACGTAAAAAAATATTATAGATCACTAAGTGACAACAGATATAAATTGAAATATTCCAGAGTTGGTGTTTCCATTTAAAAATATTTATTACAATATTAATTATGAATTTTTTTACTTATAATTAATTTTTGTAAATAAATACGGTGACATCGATACGTGAAACCCAAAGCGATTCTACGTCACGACGGCGTGTTCTTTCCGATTTAGGATCCTATTTAGTGCAGTGTGGTCGCTGGTTTTCTACTCAGGTTTTTAACTGTTTCTAGTTAGGAAATGTGATAATGTAATAAGTGCATAGGTGATAACATAAAGAAGCAGATTACCGGCGCCGACTACTTGCTTATTATTTTATCACCCTGAAAAAAAAGAATGATTTAAGGCGGAAGGCGGCCGTTCCTCAATCATTGACTACTAATTAATCGTATGAATGTTTGTGGCCTTTCCCCAAACATTGACGGATTTCATAATCTGAAGCGTAAGAAAAGTCCAGGCAGATCAGCGAGCGATTGTACCGATTTCAGTGCACGTTTGTAAAATGGTTGCTTGCGCTTGGTCGCAAGTAGAAATCCGACGAGCATTGTCGCTTTGACGTGCCGAGTGCCGCGCATCGGGGTCAACGACACGCACGGATTTCGTTAATGCTGAGACGAAGGACCGGGAGACGAGGACAATTTGTGATCACCTACACATGGTTAGTTTTACAGGATCTTTAGCTAAATAGTTGTTGGAAACTTGTGATTGTTACTATATAGTTATTCATTGTTCACACAAAAGACCCCGAAGGTTGTATTAACCAATGTTTTACTTACACAACGGAATGTCAAACGCAATACACTTGAAGGGTTTGCGAAAAAAAACAACATTATAGTGCCCCGTGATGCATCGACCTTCAACACACAATGACAAGCATTGCGCTCGCGCAGCCAGGTGCAAGAGTTTTGGCGCGAATTACAACGGGCGGCCACGTAGGCACGTAGTGATTCGTCATATCATTTATCTTACAGCAGCGAACTAAGAAAATTAAATTCATTTTTTTGCATACCATATGACATAGTGATTTGTTGAGATTAAAAGGCAAATATTTGACCACAACCACACACACCTGAGGTCAAGTAGTGATAGGGCCTACGATGGTTCATGTTTACCTAGAAGGTGCCTTAAAGAATCCAAATTATCGGTTTTGGGTAACAGATGGGCCAGGCGGAAAGTTGCACATGTTGTCATTGTCAGCAAGGACTTGGCGAAATAACGACAGTATGAGGCTGAAAAGACATTTTTTGTCTGGTTCTTCGATAGTAAAAGGGAGCTACTGGAATGAATTAATGTAAATCCTTCGCACACTCTTCGAAGTGTATTCGATGGAAAACCGACAAACGTGTAACTACGACGATGTTCGAGATCTTGGATTCTCTGTTAATGTCGGGCTGTTAATAATTCGAACAGTTCGCTTTTTCACAGAGTCCAAAGCCGCCAGCTGATATTTGGCAGATCCATCACATAGGTGACAGGAGTATTCGATACACGATCGAACTTGCGCTTTAAGTTCAGATGTGAAATACCCGCCTTAATAGAGGATGCAGAGTTTTTTGCGGCAGTAGATACTTGCTATGGACTCAGTGCACAACTTCGTGGAATGCAAGAGGCAAAGGGTTGGTCACCGGTATAGAAACACCTCCGAAATTCGGAGTTAGATGGAAAGGACTCCGGAGTCGGACACAGACACGCCTCCGTTTTGATGGTATTGAATTTAACTTGGTTGGCATCATCCCAATCAGAGACTGCCTGTAGACTTCAAGCGTCCAATCATGGCCCTCTTGACAAGATCGAACATCTTCACTGGTGTCCCTTGCATCCGTGCAGTAATCAGCATACCCAAAGGTTTCAGGCGTAAACAGATCAATAATATGCAATACAAATAGGGTTACGGATAGGACCGATCCTTGGGGTACTCCGGCATTATCGGACCGGTCCCTGAGAAAATCATATATCCAGTTGGAAAGACCATCAAAGATTCCGAAGGAAGGAAGCTTAGTGAGTAGACTGCCATGCTAAACCCTGACAAAAGACCCAGGAGATGTCAAGGGATATCGCAAGAGCTTTGCCGTGCCTTCATTGGCCTCGTTCCAAATGTGAGTTCGTCATAGGCTAGGTTTGTGTTCACTGTTCTCATTTGGTTGCTTAAATTATTGAAATAATATTTAAAAAGTATTTAAAATCAGTGTACCTATTTTTTTATAATAATGTCAAAGTTTTAGTCAATAGTCAGAGTTTCACGAATATGGACTATGAAGGTATAAAATTACAATTCAACTTTTTAATTTAATCGAGCCACTCAACAATGGCGTTCACACTTACAAACAAACCACTCAAGGCTGAGCCTAGAGCGCTTCCTTGCGTAACACTTCAAGTGAAAATTTGCTATAGGACCTTGTTTGATTCTAAATATAAGCTACTAATTAATCGTATGAATGTTTGTTGCATCGGTAGCGACGCATCGATACACACCATCAACTGCCGTCACTAGAAAGGGAGAAAGCCATTACTAACTTATTTATGGCTCGCATCTCGCATGAGAATATAACTGTTTGATTTATTTACTTTTTTGACTGAACAAGATGTTAATTATTTATTAATATATAATTTCATAGAATATGGAAAACAACTTATTTATACCAATACAAATAATTTACCCATACCTGCGTACCAGTTGTGATAACAAGATTCAAGAGTAGGTATCTACTTAGTAGATAGATACGCAAGTCGATCTATGATACAACCGAAAAAATCTTTCCTTACGTACCTATACAATTCAACGACGTAGAACAATACCTTTCAATGAGGTTGTGGAGGGCCTTGAAGAGCAATGAACGGCACTCGTAGGAAAGACCACTTTCCCAGGATCCTTGATCTCCTTCTGCAAGAAAAAAATATTCATATTGTAGTTATGCCACTATTATAAATATTTACTTTCGTTTACAAATTAAGCATTTCATTTAGTTGTGTTTGTTCGGTTCGGTAAATAAACTCATATGATTTATGTACCTACTCATTATTTAGTAATGTATTTTACTTAGCAATACCATAAATAAAACTCGAACTTTTATTTGTGGTATTGATAAGTAAAATAAATTGCATGTCCTAGCTAGGTTATTGAAATAAGTTTAAATTTGTAGAGGGGTCAAGGTCGACATGAATTGCATTCCACGGCTAAGAACGAACGCTCGGTGAACGTTGAGGCAAGGTAGAGCTATAAAACTGCATGTTGCAGTGCGAAGTGTATCGCTAAAATAGAAATAGCTGTTGTTGCATTCGCAATCGGAAGATAAACTCGGCCTATCACCGGCGTTATATGCGAAAACAAAACGGCGCGCGCGGCGTTGCCGTTCTGTGCATATAGCGCTGTCCCTCTCGACCTAGGGGGCGGGGCGGGAGCGACCTGAGTGACGTCACGCGGGCTCTCGTAGCGCACGTGCTTGTGTTTGTCGCGCGCGCCGCGACGAACACACATGCGTCCACTAACATTTTTAATTGACATTGAATTTTCTTTACCGCTCCCATATTATGGTATACTGTTTACATTTTATGATTTCGGATAGAATGTAAATCACTAAAATTTACGTCAACTACATAAAGACGAGGCAATATGACGGAAAATGAGTACTGACAAATAGATACTAAAATAAGACACCTATTGTTAATGACGATAGTGAAATAACTCAAAACGATTATTGAAAAGGGGAAAATATTTTTTGCAGTTGAAACTATTGCTGGAGCGTGTCCAAATGTCCAGCCTTGACATTCGTGCTCCAGGTGTGCGCGTGCTATCTCCCGCCCATTGCGTTGCGACTGAGGACTGAACTGAACTAGTTTTTCCAGTAGCCAACACAGTCTGACATAGTTGACGATTTTTGTCCTTTTTTACACATTCTACTTATCTCTCGTGGTTATCGGTTTATGAGTTGCAGATTGCGGAAGATCAATTGAAGTTTAATTGAGCAATCGTGTTAATATCAGGTACGAATGAGACAAGGAAAAGAGGTTTGATTGTAATATACAATATTAAAGTTCAGTACGTATCGTTACGTAACAGAAATATTGCACCTTTATAGGAAACACGCAAGTTGAGTCGACTGCCTCGGCCGGCTACTAAAAGTCATTAGTCAAGGGCATCAAGTATCAGTAGCTTGACCATAACAGTTGAATTAGAATCAGATTCAGCGGTCACATCGGATTCACCAGCATGAGCGGCGAGGCCCTGTTGGGTTCGCTGGTATACAATATCCGGCTATACAAGAATGTTCGCCATAGATGCGGTATTAAAGATATCGATGTAAATACAAATTCAATCGACTGTGATTACCTTGGTTGATTCGGCACCATCATCGACTCTCCATCGTGCAAGGCCGCTAACGCAACGAACGGTTCGCTTACTGTATTCTAATACCGATATGCGCGAATAGTGGAGCGAGTCACGACTCGGCGGCACCGCGCCGTGGTACCATCGCGATTTGGCTTAATTCATCGGTAAAATAAAACAATATTTTAATGTGTACTAGCTAATGATGGCCACATTTATTCATAATATGAAATAGGACTATGCAGTATGCAAATACATTATATTAGGTTGGTTTACTTCAACTAAATATATGGATAATAATTGTAGCTTTTCAAAAGAATTTGCCAGACGTAAGTAAAAAGTACCGAGATAAATTCCGGTCTAAGCCGAGCATAATCACCAGCCTATATACGTCCCACTGCTGGGCACAGGCCTTCCTACATGGCAGAAACACATGAGGAGTTTTGGGCCATAACACCACCACGCTGGCCCAATGCGGGTTGGTGGGTTAAAGCGGTTGCAGTAACAACCGGGACCAACCGCTTAACGTGCCTTCCGAAGCACGGAGGAACTCAAGATTATAAATTTGATTGACCCATCCAGGGACCGACCATGGCGAAAGTTGCTTTGTTTTCGTGATCTAAACCAGAGCGCTCAAACCAATACGCCACCGAGCTCCTCCCGAGCATAATATTCCTTGAAATATGATGCTGCGACGGCTAGACAAGGGCGTCTCCCAGAAACCATTCGGCATACGGACAAATAAAGAAAGCACACTTTTTGCATTGAAGAACATCCTAAAAAAAATAGGCATGATGCGTCTTTATACTCACTCACGTCTTTGAATCTACGAGGGTAAAACTGAAAGTTGTTAGAAAATCAAACACTGAGAAAACTAGCAAATTATTAGTTTTATTAAATCTTTTCAAAATAGTGTCCATTCAAATCCGATGGAACTACTGAGACTTTGCAAAGCACTTTGCCCACTCTTCCTTAGGGGTCTCTTGTCTCTTAGACGACACTGCTTCCTTGGGTCCATAAAACGTTTCCTCGAAGTTTTTTTTTACTTAGAGAATAAATGAAAAGAATTGAAATCGCACAACAATAAACTTTAATATAATAACAATAAACTGTCTTTCCAAAGAACGAGGCTACCATCTTTTTTCCCAAGCTTCGTCCTCTCTTTACTTTTTTTTATACTAATAGATGACAAACAAGCTGACGGCCCACCTGATGGTAAGCGGTTACCGCCGCCTATAGACACCTGCTATTACCAAGGGAAAATCACTTGATATTGCAGGTGCGTTGTCATCTTAAGGCCTAAGATGAAATGCCGTCCATGCCCAGTAATTATACTGGCTACCTTTCCCTTCAATCCGAAACACAGCGAACTGTTTCACGGCTGAAATAAGAAAGGCGGTGGTACCTACGCAGACGACCCTACTACATACGGGCCTACCACCTAGTAGTTGGTTTAGTTGGCAAATCTTCGGAAGGAAACACCCACTGAGTAAGTGAAAACAAACAACGTAAAAAACTTTCGACGACATTCATTTACACGTTTATTAAAATATTTTTATAAACAACCTTCACAAGTTATTTTTAGTGATACACCGGCACCGAAAATCAATATAATATATTATTTTTTCACCCTACAATATTTTTTTTTTGTTAAAGGAAAGACCTTTGCCGAGTTAGTCAATAGCAAGTCATATTCATATTTTTACAGCGTTATGGAGGGGCTGCAATTAAATACTTAGTACAAACAATCAATGATTACAGTTTATATGGTGCAAATTGACAGTGAATATTCTTCGCGTAAGTACTAAAAAATTAACTCGATTTGATGTGCAGCCGGCGAATTCGAAAAATATGGCTTCATATGACTTCATATGGCGTGCTTCCCGAGCTACGTTATAGGAAGCGATATCTTCAGATCCCGAATACCGCGGCAGTGTTTCAAGACAAAGTCTTTGACCAGTGTGTGCTCACAATAAGTCTCGTTAAATGGCTCAAAGTCACTCATAGGGCAATAGAGCGAGCAATGCTCTGAATTTCTCATAGCGATCGAATCAGAAATGAGAAGATCCGTAGGAGGACCAAAGTCACCGACATAGCTCATAGATTTGCCAAGCTAAAGTGACAGTGTGGAGGACTCATCGCTCACAAAAGCGAGGGCCGATAGGGCGGAAAGATTCTACAGTGGCGACCACCGAACGGGACACGAAGCGTGGGCAGGCCTCCAAAAAGGTGGACCGACGCAAATACAGTGAAGTGCAGCCCCCTTATTCTCAACTGTCGGATCACGGATTCGATTCGAAAAGTCACATGCAGTCCCGCTTTGACGCAGCGCGATAAAAAGTGACAGGTATAGAGTTTCCGAAATTCGAATTCTTTCCGACAGTTGAGAATAAGGGGGCAGGTGCAGTGAAGTGAAGGTCGCAGGTAACCGCTGGATGCGTGCAGCGCAGGACCGATCGGCGCGCAAATCATTTTGGGGGAGGGCAAGGGGAGGCTTTTGTTCAGCGGTGGAGGTCCTTAAGCTGAAATTATGGCGATGATGACGATGAGGCCTGCTGGCCAACATCAGGAGCGATGAATATGTTTCGGAATAAGTTTATTTCGGATGATATACATTAATGTAAAGTACACACCCACAAATCATGCACTATCGGTTTTTTATTGTCTGGCTGGTAATTGAAGAAAGGTAAAAAATGTAGCTAAAAGATAATTTGGATCATACATCAAGTGACGTTTTACAATTTCCATTGCGATGTAATTTTAAGGTTAGTTTAAAGAGCGCGATGCATTTTTGTATGCAATTTTAAGCACGGTATAAGGTTCAAGGTCGCCTGTTTGTCGCGGCATACCGGTGGTTGGCACCACCTTGCGCCCGCGATCGATAGCGGGCAGACGCCGCGCGCCGCCGCGCCGCTGCCCGTCTTCTCTTCCCTTTGATGCGACCACTGATACCCTCCCGATTATGGCTCATCGCAATGTTTATTTCTGAGCCGAAACGGTTAATGTCACTGATAACGTGATAACGATGTATTGCCGTGTGATAGAGATAAGACAACAAACTGTGAATTCATTTGGAATGCGAGTCGTAGAATTACGCAGATAGCCAGCGTATGATGGGATATTTAATGATATTTAATGATTATTAGCTAATAGGAGAGAGGATAGGGAGAGATTTATTGCATCTAGTGATGACACGAGGATAACAATAGTGCGATACATAGGTAAGTACATGTATGTGGGTCGCGCCACTAACGTCATGGGCATGGCGGGCCCGCGGGCGGTGGTAATGGTAACGCCAGTAGCGTAAAGTAATACCAACAATACATAAATGAAAAAAAATACTGATTATTTATTACTTTTGAATTTCTTTTTGGGTGCATTATTGAATTTCATCAGAATAATAAAGGAATAAGGAAACGATTGTTATTGATTGTAATTAAAAACTCTACAACCTTGGCAGCTACTTGGGCAGAAGGATATTGTAAATAAAATGCTGCATCGCTAAGCAATACTTATTCATCCGGTATTGGAAATGCTTTTAGATTTTTATTTGAAATAGTAATTTAATTGATGAATTGGTAGTAGGTACTGAATAAATACTGTAATAAATTGAGAATATGTTTCAATATAACTAAATATAAATTACTACAGAAAAACATTTTAGGGTTTGAAATTTCAATGCTGAAAAAATAATGAGTAAGCAAATATTTGATGGCTGCTAGGGAAAATGCCAACGTTTCCCTACTGTTGCGAGGTCTGCCGCTGCGCTGCTGCGGGCAACATTTGTTGACGAAACTGTCTATAAAGTAAAAAATGATTCCATGTAAAAATATTGTAGGAACCATTACATCAGGCTGCTAAGGCGGATACGGCATTTAACTCAATTCAGTGCTGCCTAATAATGTAATTCAAGATCGTATCGAGCGCGTGGAAATCTGTCAATTCGCGCGCGCCCTCTGCGGCGATCGGGCTCGGTCCCTGTCGAGCGGTTGTTGTCGTCTCTTTCGCGCGCGCCCACGTGCGCGTGACGTCACACACGTCTCCCCGCCTACGTCACGGACAACAGCCTGGGAGCCTTCCTTCCTCCACCCGCTCGACACGGGCGCATATGGAAGCCCTACCCCGATCTGTTTTGATTCGGTACTTATTTATACGTATACATAAAAACCCCAACATAGTATATTAGGTATATACCTAATTTTCTTTAGCAATTTGATAAACGCCTACAATTTATGGCAGATTCAAGATATTTAATGGAGTCTAAATACTCATTTTCTTTCTTACTAAACTTAACTGACTGTCAAACTTAATCCACAGTTTAAAAGCTACAAATACTATTTCATTCGCCCTATAACATAGGTGTTAAAGGAGCAAACTAAAAGAAATGCGGTTGTAGGGTCGGGATCTCAATAACCATCTGCGCGAGCCCGCGGCACGCATCTGCTCGCTCAACCCTCCCATCTCGACCGCTTTTTGTTTCTCTCCCACATACGTAGGTAGAGTAGGCATAGTTATGTCAGGACAGGATGTCAAAGACAACGGAAGTCTCAGTAAAAGATTATACACAAATATTTACCAACGACACAGTTTCGACTATACCTACCTATGTAGTAAATTTTCATAAATCGGTTTAAAATGTAGCAGCTCTACTAGTCCATAGAATTTACGTACCTAGGTAAGTAATAAATAATAATAATATTCTAAAAATTACAAATGTGAAGACATTTTTATAAAAAATTCAACATTTTCCGAATTGTAGATCTAAAAGAAGTATGCAGGCAGTAGGCACCGATCAATAGCTAGAGTCGACGGCTCACGCGCATCAATAAATAGCCCGATCTGGTGCACGCCCGTCGATATACGTCACGAGGATTTTATTAATAAAACTTCGAACAACGCGCGAACCGACCAAGCGTTCAACAACCCCGCGCTAGTGACTAAAACTTAAACGCTCTCTTAAATAGTTACATCATAAATACGACAGAAATTATGTCATTCACATAAGTCTAATGTCAGAAATCAACTTTATGAAATTTTTGTAATGTTGATTATAAAAACGCATTAATATAAAAACTAACAACGCATCCTGGGATATTATCAAATCAAAATTTACCAAAGTAAACCGTGTCAAATTAAAGACCATTCTGTGGTAGGTAGTAGCATTATTAGCACCGTTATTATGAACTATGACAAGTCGTCTGACTGAGAAACGGAGTCGGAAACGCATCGTTCCCACGGCCCCGAAACTTCTCATGTAAAACCTTGGGATGCGAACGTTAGTGACACGCTATTAGAACTAGAAACCTTAAAATTGATCACATAAAATTTTATTGATTGAAGAGGACTAATTTAAAAAAAGTTGTAAAGTGATATGTTTAGTCGTAATATTTTATATCAATTATCAACTTTCCTCACTTACTAGCGTAAAGCCCGCTGAGGCAACACAAATAAAACTTATTTGTCTACCTTACTACCTAACTAACTAACTAATAACCTATTGATATGAAATATCTGTATGTGGTCACATATTATGTTAGTTATAAGAAGGGCGATACTTTCTCATAGAATATTTTTTTACCTAAAAGGTGTTTTTGGTCATTTTGTATAACTGTGTGACCTCTTTTACGTAAAATAAACATTAACATTGTTATTATATTACCTACTTATTACATTAGAAATATTTGCATGCAGCCGTTGATTGAATAAAACAATGATGCGGCCTGTAGAAAGTGGTATGCGTGCACTTCTCTCGCGCGCGCAGCACTCGAGTCAATTCCCACAATAACTGCGTTGGCTGCGCGCGCGCATTCAACCCACGCGGCCCTAACTACTAATTATTAAACCTAACGACTCGTTTCCACACTCTCTTGATTTATTTGGTCAAGCGGAACAATGTGATATTTTGTTTGAAGTTTTCAAAATGACTATCAAACTTATACCGTGAGTATCAAACTAACGGCAAAAATTAGATGTAAGGAACCAATTTAACTCTACGTTTAGCAGAAAATAATATTTGATGAGTTTCAATAATACCGGATACAGATAGATCATCAACAAGAAGACAATGTTTTAACTAGATAGATTTGGGGAAATTGAAATCTACGACACATACATTTTTTAAGACGAATAGGTAAAAACATCGCGTTGCGTCGAACACTATGGTAATAAAATATCTCTGATGAACCTGCAGGTAAATAATCACAATAAGGAAATCTACTCATTAGATCTGAACTGCTTTACTTCGAGCAGAAGCAGGATTTTGTGAGGAGCAGAGCCCTTCATTTTGAAGGGCGTAAGTACATGGGCATCGGACGGGCGCACGACGTGCCTGGGTCAACGACTGGCTTACGCCCCGTGCGCCCGCGGCTCGCCATAAAATAATTCATCTAGTCCACTATTCGACACGGGGCAGCTACAGAGAATGTAACACTATGCCGATCGCAGTATCACTTAGTCACACATACAAATGTGATTTAAAATCGAGAATGTAACGGCATTGAAACGAAATTGCAATACGCTAAGACGTAAGGCAATTTGTAACAGATACTTTTGAATTTGATTATTTTTAGTAAAATCCTATCCCGATCCGAATCTAAGGTCACGAAGCAATTGGTTACTTCCTTGACTCTAAATTATTTGCTATAAAAATGAGACAGGTGATTCTGGTTCTTGTAACCGGAGCAAACAAATCCAAAAGTCGGTTACAATTTAAAAACACGAGTTCAGTGACAGGCCGAGAGCACAGCGCGCAGCGGCATCAAGCGAACCATTGTGAGGAATTCGGGCGATGTGGCGGCGGCGGCGGGGAGCACGCGCACTGTAACCATTTATCGTCGACTGTTTATAAATTGGCCCCGAAACAAGAACCTACTTTAAGGTGGTACGGCAAGATTTTTTGTAGAGATTTTAAGTATAACGATGAAAACTTCCTTCAACATATTAAGTAATATGTAACTGGTAACTAGAAGTTTGTTCTTAGCCTGTGCATCTGTAGTAGCCCTCTAAAACCAGATCCAGATATCCTTGAACATCTGTCTGTCTGCCTGCACGGTTGGGGCGCCCGTAGGAGACATGTGCAGAAGGATCAGGTGTCGCACTGACCGCGGGCAAGCTCGGTGGAACGAGTTTTGGTAGACTCGTTTTATGCGACTACGGGCCGGCAGGAGAGAAAGTATAAACTATATTCCGTCAAATTATCACCGGCCTATTAAGATTGGCCGACATATGAAATTATATTTATAGTGGGATTATTACAAGACCATAGCAACTCTTAGTCAAATGAAACCAACTTTTCGAATTAAAGTGAACAATGTGGTTACAACAACAGATCTTGATTGAGGCTCGTATTGATAACTAGGCGTCTTTCGAGGCATACGCGAAAAGAAACGATTTGATTGCGTCCACAATTAGCCTACAAAACAACCCTACGCATTATAAAAACTTTTAAAAGGTGAAACCAGTCCTAATTTGATCTATCACATATAGTTTCTGTTTGGTCTTTGTACAATGTAATTTGATAAGTATTCCTTGCGTAAAATAGTAACAGACTTTGGTAATTAATATGGTGAAAAAGTTAAGTTTAATGACACATTATCCGTTTACAGTAGTAGCTCAACTAGGTAGCTGTAACATCCATGATGGGCGTTCGTAAGTCGCGCACGAGACTTTCGAGGCAGGATTCGCAGGATCGTAGCATTAATCGGCTAAATAGGTGGCTCCAGTTACGGCAGCGTTACACTGTCTAGACGTATTGTTCCTTGGCCCCCAGCTCAGATTAGGACAATAAAACAGTAGAGCCTTTAGCCTTGCATTAATTTCTACATACATTTACATACAGTTTATTGCAAGACATTGGTAAATCAAGAAAACTTGTCATGACATTTGTTCTTGTGTTTCAAAAGGCAACAGGGAACGATATATCATAAACCCAATTATGGTATGAATTTTTCAAGAACAATACTAAGAGTCGAATCTGAATCGTTCTCCTCAATGAACGTGGAAGATTCCTCTAGTATTTGGCACTTGTCCAAAAACAGATGGCAGTTGGTGTACATTAAATTGAATAGGTAACCTGCGTACGCAAGTCCTCACTGTGTCCAAATAAAGATGATAGGGGCTGTACGGGTTAGCAACACTTGGATAATGGCTTTACAAGAAAGTAAGTTTAGACGACCGGTTGATCGACATGTCTGTACCCATTACTATACAGTCAAGCTACTCGGTCAAGAGGTCCCGGGTTCAAATCCCGGTAGGAGCAAATGTTTGTATGATGAGTACGAGCATTTGTTTACGAGTCATGAATGTTTATATAGTATATTTCTAATATTTATATACATATTATTATCATTATTTCTCCGTTATCTAATATCCATAACACAAGCTCTTAATGATGCTTACTTTGGGCTAGATAATAGGTGTGAGTGTATGAATATTTAAAAAAAAAGTGATTTTAAACGTGTACAGTTTAAAATAATGTCAGCAAGCAAAATTCTGACTAGTTGACAACTTTTTCACTATAATTTTACTTACAAGATTATCTATAGAAATAAGGTAGTTGACTACTTTTTTATTTCATAAATAAGAAGTTTAGAAATCACAAAGAAATATAGCAATAGAAATAGTATACTTAGTAGTACAATAGTTTCACAGATATAGTAGAATGTTTGATATGTTGCAGCGCATTGTCTAATAAGTTATTAACACTCCTTATAAAATCCGTGGAACAGATGACATCACATGTTGCTATATTTAAAAAAAATGTATAATATTGTCAAAATTAATAGAAACTTCTCTGGGTCAGGTTAGTTTTATTTTGAGCACATCTGAAGGACTTGATTTAGAATGCCACGAATACTGCATTTAAGTTTCATTTGTCAATTCTAGCTTTGAATTTTCAATGCTTCGTTTAGATTTGAACGGCTTTTTAAAAGGCGACTTGTATTCTGTTCGTACTTCGTACAGACAGAACAGGATTGTGTTGATTCCGCTCTGGTAGCAGTTTTATGCGATAAAAGACTCGTATCCATTGCAATATCAGAAAACTTATTTAAAAATCATGTAAAAAAACTTGAAACGAGCTACTGAATTGATCGTGTGCAGTGACGTTAGACTTACATGACCAGTCAAACGCAAAGTAGCCGATAAACATGATTTCTAAAGAATTTACAAGTTATTAATTAAACATGTTGAGTGTAAGTGACAGTTGTTTGACGAGTGCCGATTACATCGAACGATAGTGTTGCGATGTAAACAAATCGGTGTGCGTCGGAGCGCTCGTATCGATTAGCGTGCAGCGGGCGGCGGCGCGGCGGAGGCGGAGGCGGGCGCGCGGCAGAGCGGGGACGCGGCCCTGCCACTTATCGCCGTCTTCACACCTAATTTATCGCGCGTCGCAATCGCTCCGGCGAGCGACGGCGACGATGCGATGTTTGTTTACATTTTATTACGTTGTTCTTTGCATTTTATATTTCGTCTATTGATATATTTAGCACTGCAGTTATCAAAATTTGATGCGTACATAAAGCAATAGATATCAGTTATTTTGTTATTATCGGTCTGATGCAATACCTACCTGAATTATTAACAAAGCCAACCATTACAAAATTTGGTTAATAATTTAATTTAATAAGTATTTGTTATTAAGATGTACTTTTTTTTTGAAAAATAAAATTTTCAAGTTTACCGATAAACAATTTAATATAAAGTAAAATTTTAGAACTAAGCTTTCCAAGTCATAATAAAATTTAAATGGGCATATTTCAGGGAGAGCCGAGTCGCATGCATTTATTTGTTATTCTACGGTCCGTGAAGGTCGTTCTACACGTGGTCGTAGCGTAAATTAGAACGGGTGTTGTGTCGCGTGGGGGCAGCTAGCGGCCAAGGGGCGGGCGGGCGCCCAATCGCCGAGGGTAGCGATCGATGCGCCATCGTGCCATTCGGCGCTCGCGCCCGCCTCCGCGCGTTCTAAGTTCGCGCCCTAACTACTCGACATGTAGATCGTGCAAAACAAGAGCAAAATAAACATGATTACTCTGTGTCGTATTTTTCTTTTGCTACAAGCGAAAGGGTACGAGATGTGTGCTGATTGTTTTACTCATTTCATTTGGATAAAACCTCACAAACGTTGCTTTTCTTAAAGGTACAATAATGTTAATCTAAGCATCTATATGAGTTTACTGTAGATCTAATCCATTAGCACTTAGCAGGACCGGTGCACCGGGCGGTCGCTATCGACGATATCAATAATTACCGCGTACGCGACCGCTGGGGGTGGCGGCACCTTGACACCCCTTGAACTCGCCCTACGCCCATGGTTGGCGCGGCCATTGCAGCTTAGAACCAGGAGTACCAATTACAGTGTTAGGAAATTTATGAGGACCCCCTATGCTGAGAAATACGAAAATACGAACTATATTTGTAAAATTGAGAAAATTTCAATGTACCTATAGGTAGTGGATTCTTAGCTACTAAGTTACAAGGGTGGTACGTAGGCGGCCTACTTAAAGGGTAAGTGGTCCAATGCCTGAGGCTTGATGTTATACCAGATATAAATAACGAGAGCCAGAGCATGTTGCTGGCCTTTTATTTAGTCGGTAATTGATATTTCCATGTTCTCCTGCATCTGCCTGCATCTAATATTGGAAATTATTTACATCGACTGTCCCACGCAGGGGAAGAGGTCTGAGGTAGATTACACTGGATGAAACTACCCACCCTCCCTTCGGCATGATAGCTATAATACTGCGATCCTCGTCAGATATATCGACGTGCAGGATTGTGAACCTTGATTGTTCGGTACCTAACTGAAGCGATTATATTTCAAGTGGTTACTTAATGTGTTTCTTTGGTAATAAGTTGCTGTCTTTTAAGGTCAGCCACTCAATATGAAATAGACTGTATGTTTGTTGGTCACTGCTTTTAATAAAAAAAACGACAACGACAGCAATCTAGAGTATTATTCTTGTTTTAAGCATAATAATAATATCTGCAATACATCTGCTGAAACCGGCCTACGCGAGGGTGGCTGGGCCGCGCGCCGAGCCACTACCGAGCCGGCCGCGGTCTCCTCATATCACAACCCTTCATGTTGATTATTACTATTAGCATACCTGCTTAGTATACCTTGAAATAAAACGTGATAGCCATTTAAACAACCACTATTTTGAAAAATTTCTTTATTTTTTTATCTGGAATTTCATTAAAAATTCACAGTCTAACTATTACATAATATTATTAGGAAAGGGGGAGGAAGAGAGGTTCGCCGAGAATGTCAGAGGTGAACGTGGTTTTCATTTATCATTTCATCTTCGCCGCAAAATGCTTCAGAAATGCTAAAAAGTTAATTCAATAGCATTCGAAATGTTCCCAACTATTCCAAGTACCTAAGTAATTTAGAGCGAAATCAATGTCGGTGCAAAAACAATGAAGTGGCGTCGATAGACAATTTTGAAGCGTGACGAACAGTCCTCGAGGGCTTTTAATTAGCAAATCTAAAAGTTAAGACCTTCATTAATTTGATAAGGGCCTTAATAAAGCGGTATCTGGCCGGGAGCGCGGCGGGGCAGCGTGACATTTGCCCTGTGGCCGCCCCCGCCCTGCAGATGCCCCCGCCCACGTACCGCGCCCGAACAATATCTAGCCTTCTGAATTTCAGAGTAATATTCATAGTAAACCAAATGCCCTCGTTTATAAGTAACCGTTACATATTACAAAGAATAACTGTAAACTTGGGACTTTCAAGAGGCTCGCAATTTCAACACAGCGCATATCATCATCATCTACATACGTCCCACAGCTGGGCATAAGAACACGCAAGAAACACATCAGGAGTTTGGGTCATAAATAAAACCACCACGCTGTAGTAAAATGCGGGTTTGGTGGACTGGTGGGTTAAAGTGGTTGCAGCACGAGGAGCTCGAGATTACAAATTTTTGAATGACCCTTCCGGAATCAACCATGGCAAAAGTTGTTTTGTTTCCTCAGCGAGCTCCTCAGGCAGGCAACGTTATTATCGCGACATAAAAAAGAAACAAATAATTAAACAATATACACTATTCCTATGGTTACAAAGGACTGTTAAATAGAGAAGAGAATAAAGTATAGTGAACATTGTAAGAGAAGTGTTTCAAGGTATGGCACAATTCCGCATTAGCATACCGGCGCGCGGCGTCGTTCTTTCAATAGACCACAAATCGTAACATCCCCTTTACACGGGTGGTGGGGCCGCCCTAAACAGATTATCCGGCGTCGCGTCCACCCGCGCCTTGCCGCGCCGCGCCAGCCCGCCCGACGTTAATCTCCGTTCAAATGGCCTCACGTGCCGCCGGAACTCCGAATTATAACCGGCGGCAATGGCGAAATATGAACCCCAAGAGGCATTAAGCTAGACTAACCTATCACTAAATTATCTACGAAAACATTTCATTAAGTCGACCTAATGAACATTTACTTTTATAAACAAACATATCGATAGAATAATAAACAATTGTTTTCAGATTATAAAAAAGGGTTAATATAATATGGGTCATAGATTTTCTTGTACTGCAGAAGTTAAGTTGACACTGATAAAACTGTCAAGAAATAGATTTCAGACACAATGTTTTAATTGTCATAACACCCCCGAGTGTATTCTATGACTATAGATTAGATTAGATAGATTTTGTCAGATTTTTGATACAGGTAGCCTATGGACCAGCTTTACCCAGAGAGCTTACAAGGACATTGTTAAGCTCTCTCGGTAATGCTAGCGCATCTAGTATTATATGAATCTTAGATATTCAGGATGTTCTTTGGACTTCCTAAGGGCTGCAGAGCCTCTAGAATGTTTGCAAATGTTTGCACAGAAGACTTTTAGGATATAATGCGCAAAATGTCCACTTCGCTTGTGAATAAAGTGTGGGGAAGTTTGAACAATAGGCTGAGTCTCCGTTGATTCGAAAATTCATCAAACTGTATGTTTTATCGAACAGCAGTAGGATGAGTCATTCAGGTGCCTGACAGGTGCTTTTGAATTTCCCCTGCTGCTTTAGTATTTGATTTCAAAAAAGCAATATAGCATACTAACATAGGTTTTAAGCTAAAGGATTGTTACTAAACCATTATGAACTACATTGTCTGATGATAAACCATTTAATTTTTTTACGAGGCGTTACCTTACCATTACCGAATAGATGAATTTCGCAAGTTAATGTTAGAACTAAGAATTTTCTATTGTCAGCGGCACACAAGTTGTCCTACTTTATAGCGGTAAAAAGATTTGCGTTGTACTTGCAATAAAACCTGTTTTGTGCCCACCACCGATAGAGGCGAGCGTCGTCGTACGGTGCGGACACGGACGGGAAATTGCTACGTTCGGCTATTTCCGTCCGTCCGCAGTCGCACGCCGACCTTCGATCGACTGCAGAATGCCGCTCGCTGGAAAGTGTAAATATCAGGCGATACCAAAACCGACCGTTACATTCCGAAAATGACAATAAGTAATCTACATTAGCAGAACATGATTACAACTTATAATACAAAATCAGCGCATGTATTGTGTCTTTGCTTGAAAACACAAATCTAATCAAACTCATCTTGTTTACCTTCAAGATCTCGTCGATATAATATTACCGGTAAATTCTACTGGGATGCCTCGAGCGAGATTGCACGGGTTGAGGCGAAGGTTCCTTGCGGGCCGTGTTTCCATATAAGCAGAAACTAAACTGGGTGACCGGGAGAGATTTATCGTCGCAATAAGGGATTTATTTTTAGCCTGTCTAAAACCGTTCCTTACTCAAATAGTATGATATTATGATGATATGAACGTATAAATGCTGTGGCCGTAAGCAAACAGTAGTTCCGGAAAACCTTGAACGAGAGATTCACGTCAACAGTAGTGTGTCATGATTTTGTTGTTTTCTTCACTCAGTGCAATTATTTGCATTGGAGTTTAAAAACTGCGTGGCAATAGGAAGCCGCATTGGAGTACCAGAAGGCACAATGTTATTAGCCCTTTCTCGTTAACTAGACAATACGCCTTCACCTTCCCACGCTCACGCAGTGCGAGGAGCAACGTTGTATGTAGCGATTTGTTTGATTCGTTTCTAGAAAATATTATAGTTTCTTCCAATAGTCTGCTGTCGAGTGCTAGTGAGTAGGGCGGGACATGACACTTCGTCTATTACGTGAGCCGAGCGATAATGACTAAACTACTTCCTGGAAAGCTGATCACGAGATTTCGTGGAAACGTAAATGAAAATGATTTTACTGCAGCAGAAAATAGTTAAGCCTACACAATCCCCACGTTACGCCATACTGTTTGAAGGATTAGGGTGTTCCAGATTTGCGAGGACAGGAAGCATTGAAACTAACAACAGTTTTGTAGGAGTTAAACGAAGTGTATCGGCTGTTAGCAGCGGGTAACAGTCAAGTGTGCAGTATTACGAGCATTTAGCACATGGGTGCGATATTACACAACTCCGGCATTAAGTGGCCATGTCAAAAACTATAACAATTTACGTACTAGCGCGTGTTAGGTAACGAGTAGGTACTAGTTTTGGTAGAAAAAATATATTTAAAATTAGTACTAAAATAATTACAGATAACAGAGATTTGTTTAACATTGTGTTTATAACAGATAAATCAGATGTTATCTGTAACAGATAATCTGTTACAGATAACAGAGATTTGTTTAACATTGTGATAAAACATAATATATTAATTAATAAATTGTATGGAGTTGGCATACGAGGTTTAGCTCATAAATGGTTAACATCTTACCTAAAGGATAGACAGCAGTACGTAGAAATCGAATACTTTGACTTTGATAGTAGAGAAATTGTGAATATCCGATCTAACTGCAGAGATATAAATGCGTCAATACCTCAAGGGAGTGTTCTTGGATGTCTTTTATTTTTGATTTACATCAATGACCTCCCCAAAATCATGGAGGAGCCCTGTATATTGTTCGCAGATGATATTTCACTACTCACATCATGTCAAAACAGTGTAAATATAGAAACTAAATTAAATTGCATACTATCAAAAACTGTCAGCTGGCTTAATGAACATAATCTGGAAATAAATTTTGATAAGACAAAACTAATATCTTTCCATCCACGTCAAAAAATCCCATTAAAATTTAGCTATAAATTTAATAATAAAAAAATAGAATGCGTAAATGAATTCACTTTACTCGGTTTAAATATAGACACCAATCTAAATTGGAAAGCCCACATCCAAAAACTTAAATCAAAATTATCCAGCTTCGCATATGCACTCTACGAGGTTAAAAAAACTACCGATCTAAATACTGCTTTAGTCACTTACTATGCATATGCGTATGCATGGCTTAATTATGGAGTTATTCTATGGGGAAACAGCACGGACGCTCCTTCTTTATTTATTCTTCAAAAAAAATTGGTTCGTATTATTGTTAACTTGGAGCAGACTGAAAGTTGCAAACCGTTTTTTCAGAAACATGAAATCCTTTCTCTTCCGTGTATATACATTTTTGAGATATGTAAGTTTGTCAGAAAACATGCTGAGTTTTACACAAAACATGATGATGTACAATTAAAATATTCATTAAGACATAAAAACAAATTAGAAGTTCCTACTGCACGTCTTAATTTATGTTCATCTAGCACATATAACATGTCAATAAAGATTTATAATAAACTTCCTGAAAAATTAAGAATCGAAAAAAATAGTAATAAATTTATAAAACTGTTAAAAGAAATGTTAATTAATAAATGTTACTATAGTCTTCAAGAATATATTAATGACAAAACACAATAATTATATATAAATTACCTTAATTATTTAATATCGTGCGTGCATATTAAAATAATTAATAATATATATTTTCTTATAGAAATTATACGTCCTCCTCTCCTCTTTCAATTTGCGATACCCGACAGGGTCCATAATTGTACTTTTGATATGTATAAACACCTTTTGTAAACATTATGGTTGCAATAAAATATTGAGTATTGAGTATTATGTACTTACAGTATGTTTTACTTGATTACCCGTATGTCATTTATTTCATTAATTGAATCAATTCAAAATTAAGACTATTATATTATTGTATTTACTAACACTATATGGGTTGGTAATCTGAAATAAACCATTATTATTATATAAAAAATACTTATTAAGTTATTACGAAAATAACGATTTCATATGTAGTAATTTTGGCATTAAGTTTATAAGTTGTTACAAAAATATATTACAAATGCTACCAATAATTATAATTAAAACGTTCTTTAATGAATAAAGAACTTTCGTCCTTTCCTTTTTACTCTGGTAAGTATAAGACGAGCGAAATGAAATCAATTATTAAATATATAAAAGCGTGTTAACAAACAATTGTGAAAGGCTAGTTATGTTATTGTTATGAGAAAATCTACATTCGTTCAAAAGAAATATAAAACAGCAGTTAAATGATTGTATAACCATTAGAGAACTGGAAAGAGTTGAACTATGGTTAAGTCTTGCAGTGTGTAATATATTTTAATACGAAGGATTTTTAAGGAAACACTTTATGAACAAAAAATTTTGTTAAGACAGATTTGTTCCTTATTCAGAATAGGTGAACTACTTCCTGAAAATTACATACGCAAGTGAAAAAATAATGTCCCATAATATAATCTAGTTTCACGCTAATTAATAAAAACACGAGGTTGACCATTTCATCGCGGGACAAGCGGCAACCGATCGAAGAATGCTCCTTGGGTTGATAGAATCGCAAGGTTGAAACAATTGAGCTGACCACGGCCACGAGCACGCCGCGCCGGTGTTCGCCCGCTAGATAACAGGACCCCTGTTACGCAAGCAACTGTACACCCACAATGAATATTATTACCGTTTAATACGCCGTTAATAAGGCTTTTCATACAAACTTTGAAGTCGAAAATATTGGAAACAAACAAACCGAAACTAATAAAACTTTACATGCAATAAGCAAGTCAGTCTAATCTCTACAACTAATCAACTAATTAGTTGTAAGGGGATTTTTCGAAAAGTATGATAATAAATGAATAAGAGCAATTTTTAGTTTTTCATGCAAATCAAAAATCGCCAATAAATTCATTAATATTAGACCTTTAGAAAAATTTTTTTACAACTAATTAGACAAGCCTGACTTGCTTATGCATGGCAAGTTTTTAAACCCCGAAGAAAAAAGAGACCTGTGTGTCTGTCTGTGGCAGCGTAGCTCCTAAACGAATGGACCAATTGTGATTCGTTTTTTTTGTTTGAAAGCTGAAGAGATCAGGATGATTCTTAGATATAATTTGTGAAGATCAGTTCAGGCGTTTGATGACTTTTCAGCTCATTTCCTACTTTACAATAGAGATTTTCTAACTTTCACAGATTCGATTGATTTGAAATTTGTTTTTTTTTTTCAAGACATGCTAACCTTGAGTTGATTGTACCATTAAATAGTCTGCGGGATGCTCAATTTTTCAGAAAAGAACGGCAGGTATAGCGTGTTTGGGCTCATAAGAATAGTCTCCATGAGATGATGTTAGATAGATGATTAATAACGCCGGGGGGTTTCTTTAAATTTTTAATTTTATACTATGTTTGAATCGGTTTAATATTATTGACCTAAAAGTTTGTATGGAACGCCGTGCCGCGTAAGCCGCCTTAAGGAATTTTACGTCTGTTTACGTGATAGTGGAAGCAAAAGCAAAGCAGCCTTCAAGATTGTTTTTAACCATTCGTGCATTATATACGAATGTATGATAGATTATGTACATCAACAATGTCAATGCTAAACAGTTTTGTTGACCTCTCGGGGAGCGACGTTAATACAACACACACAGGCACAGAAGTACTGTATCGTAGGCGTACCGTACGTAACAATCGAGCGAGTAACGTTTGCACGCATTCTGTTCGACAGAAACAGAATCCACCGGGCAAATATGTGTTAAAAGAGAAATCATCAATGTTACATCGTAAGTTGAAAAATGCAATTTATATGACGCAAGATGTAGACTTGTAGAGGAACAAACATCGCATTGAAAATCATTAGTAAAACAAAACAATGGGCGGCGACCGAAATAAAGACCGTTTATGTAGATTTATGTCACGATCTATTTTGAGATTCGCCCGCTCGAGCGTGAACTTGCGCGAGAGTGAGTGCGCGCGCGTCTCAACAGTACATTCGGTAAATACAAGGAAAATCTACGGCGAACCTTTGTTACATTGAATTGTTAGTCATATTATTATGTGAATTGGCAAGGGACATGGTAAGCGAGCTTCTTTCTACTTCATTGTGCGAGTCTGCGGCGTAGGCGTTTAACACTCGTACGTTGGTAGTGTTAACGACCAATTAAATGTTCAGGGCCAAGTGTTCGGTTTCTATAATACTTAACGCGCTAGTAAAATTGTGGATGATAACCATCGCAATACGAACGGTATAAATGGATGTGATATTATCGGACAGTCGAAGCGCTTGTGTTTGTAAACATCTCATAGCAAGGCTACAAAGTGAACAGAGACTCAATGTACTTAGTTATAGCATACATAGGTATTTATATACAACAAGATATAATGTTGTACTGTTTCTGGGTTACAAACATTCTCTAATGTTAAATTCTTCAATATAAAGAGATTCAGATGTTTTTTTTTACTGGACGTGACAATTTGTACAAACAAAAATGATTTTACATTTCTACGTACTCATTATACGATTGAAGAGATAGTGTAAATTCCAATTTCAAGGTAACATGCCAGCTTTAAAATTTTCAACGCACTTCTGTAGAGTATTTCTTTTATTTCGAGCTTTGGAGAAAGCGTTGCAGAATCTGTTTGTTTACTTTGGTTTACCAGAGGCGGTCTTATCAAGGTAAACGAGGTGATTTCCGATAATTGCTTCCAACAAGGAAAGAAATAAAAATGTAGCGATCCATGTGTCATCCTCATCAAATTATAATGTAACACCTAAAGAAGAATGGCAAATTCAGTGTCGCTATAAAATTATAAATACCGAGCGTTAGTCTATGAAACTATCCGCATTATATTAGACACAGTATTTCATGCTCTAGTAATTAGACTTTTTTTTATAAACGGGAGAATAAAAAAAATGAAAAATAAAAATCACAAAACGCATAATGAAACGCAACCAAATAATTGTTATCGATTTACATAAATGTTATACGTAATTGACATAATACTTTATTTAAATAGAATGCAATGAAATCTTAGCAGATGTAATCGAATCATTTTTAAAATAGCATAGTATCTACATAAACAAGATCGTTGACATTTATAGGTTATATTTCTGATTATCTCAAAAACCCCCCTTTTTAAAAAATATGCTGTTAATACCTTTTTTTAATTAGACTTTGATCTACTATCTTATAAGGGTGTTTTCATTATGATACGTGAGCCCTATGTGCGACATTGAAATTGGATGGGTCTTTGCCATTCTTCTTTTGGGATATTTTATATTTTTTTTTTGGGTTTAGGCATACTTACATAAGTAATATCATGACATAAACTTAAAGCAAAATGTCCATACCCGCACATGGTCCCCAAATGAACCGACACTCTACATAGCATAGGTACATGCTTGGATATTATTTACAATTTAACGAAAATACAGTTTGTTAAACGTAATTTATAAAATTCTTTCGCACAAGAGCGGTATGGGAATATGGACCCAACAGAAGTTGACCAGTAAGTAAAAGTATCGACAAGAACACGGAGTGGGGGATACTTTGCAGCACCCAACCACCTGTTGTGCCAGATCGACCTTTATTACTATCCTATTGGAAGACGACATACTTTAATGTAGCTACTGTATTAATCTGATCTGTGATTGAGAATCATGCCTTGAACGAGATAAACATATTTCTGTGAAATTATTATTTTCGTAGTCACAACCAGACTGATAGTTTTAAACTTTTTAGATTACTAATTACATACCTTAAATTGATATTTACATTTACAGTTATCTACAGAGCATTGCTACTCAGTTCAGATTACGTTACGGTTAAATAAAGGCACGGACATAGTCATGTAAAAATCGCTTTCGAAAACTTCTTTCTCAAAGCATTTTTTTCGTCTCAGAATTCCGACTGAATAAAACACTAAGCAGCGGTAAGTCACAAAAGGGAAAAAAAGAATGTAGTATCGGGCGAGCGGGAATGCAGCAGCCTCTTGAAAGGCTGATGACACCGCCGCGCCGCCCCGCGCTGGGCGGGCGGCGACGGCGACGCCCACCGCGCGATCCTGCTACACGCTATGTTCGACAGCGTTCGACTTGTTTTGTTTTATTACAGGCTCCGCTATTATGATTTTGTATTATCATCTGTAAGTGTTAAAAGTGTTCTTCTAGGTATTTTTATTTGATAAAACCAACATTTCAATTACGACAAACAGAAGCAGACACAACAGAAAGGTTATTGCTGAACTTGAGGAGCCGCACCGGCGACGGCAGCCTGATAGTGGTCAAAATAATTATTAGAACATAATCAATAATTTTTTTTACATAATAGTGTAGAATACACTTATCGGAGCAGTTTTCTGGTAAAATTGAACTTTGGTGGCTTCGTAAAATTTTCAAATATTTTACCAATGAAAATTAATGAAATTAACTAGTACTCATAAAGCAAGCAGAATAAACGTTTTATTGTTGGGAAGAGAACCAGCGGCGTACTAGAGGGCTGGCAAGGGACGAAAGGCTATAACCACCAAGAAAAGTAAATAGTCAACCAATTTACTTTTTTAATTGTTAGTAATCAGAGGTATGCTTGCATTCTAAACGATTATTCCAATTAACAATAATGAAGGACGTCTACCGAATCGATTGGGATAAAAACATGCGACGCGAAGGTTTCCACGTATAAGGTATGATTCGCGTCGCGTGGGAACAAAAAGAAATGCAACTGCGGTACTTTGAAGTCGCCGCCCACACACCTGCCGCCCGTCCAGGCTCGGGTCGAGTGGAACCTCGCTCCTATAAAACATTGCTTTTTTACCGCAGCGAGATCATGATATTACCCGGAAGATTACGAGATTATTTCATTACGGGCCGATTTTCCATTTCAATCCTCAGATAACATTTATTCAAGGAATAACTCTGAGCTCGGTGACGTTATGATTTACAATAAAGCAATTTTCGCCATGGTTGATCCCGGGATGAGTCAACTAAAATTTATAAGCTTCGGAAGGCACGTTAAGCCTTAAAAATCCGCTTTAACCCACCCATCCGCATTGGGCCAGCGTAGTAGTGTTATGGCCCAAGCTCCACATGTGTTTTTCCATGTAGGATGGCCTCTGTGCTCATAAGTAGGACGTATAAAGGCTGATGATGATGTAGGAATAACTTTGGGAATCTGACAGTTAATCTAAAATTAATCTTGCAATTACTAGACTTCAATGTCCTCGCAACATATTCTTAGATGAGACTTTTAGAGTTTATAGGTACTGCCACGTTTCCCAATACGGTAAGCGGAGACTTAGGAAAGCGCTAACTGGAACCAACGGAATAACGTGCCTACCGGAGCGCGGAGGAAGTTCGATTTATAAGGTACATTTACTCCCAAATTTTAGTGAGCCACCAGGGGTCAACTATGGCGAAAGATAAAATTTGCTTTAGATATCTAAATACACCAGCCAAACTCAAAATGAGTGATCGATTGATTTAATTTTAATTATTAAGCTTAATTTTAGATAGAGCTGCATTTAAAAATTAAAAAACAATCCGGAAAGACAAAATGAGATTGTGCTAATCGATTGAGAGTAGGAAGGCATAAAAATTCTCCATAATTCTTGACATTGACCCGCATTTGTTAGATTAATTACTCAGACAGACATTCTCGAGCTGCCGCTCGCAGCCCGCCCGCGACGCGCCGTGCCGGCAATGTCGCACCGTGACACTGCGACATTTCCATCTTTCAGACAATTGTTACCAGAATATGTTTAACGATCTGTTGCCAACTGTTGTTAACTCATGTCGGATATGGTTGTAAATATATTGAAATTAGGTAATTCGCTTGGAAACTTTCAGATTTACGTAATTGTTACACACTAGGAGATTGTATTTCGAAAAGAGAGAACACAAATTTGAGATTATATCGTCTTCTTACGAATACTTTTGATTATTTAACCACTGAGATGATTTCTCTGTTACAATTTACATGACCCGATACAATAGCATGAGGAATGCATTCGTGGACAACTTCTTAATTAGATACGTGCTAAATGGTACTCACGGCTAGCGATGAGCTCTGGCGCGACGAGGCCGCTGAGGTCAGGCTCCTCCCCGTACCAGAAGATCCAGAGCTCCTTGGCGGCGCGCAGAGAGAGCGGCGGCGGCGGCGCGGGCGCGCTTATCTCGTAGAGGTCGGGGGGCGGCTGAGGCGCCGGCACTCGACGCCACACGCACAGGATGTCCCCTGCGAGGCAGCGCGCGTAGCTGCTGATCACGGGGTCCGCGAGCGGCGCCGCACCCTCCTCACCCTCGCCATCGCCGCTCGTCTCCCCCCATACGAGCTTACGCCATTTTATGCCATACAGCTCCGTCTGAAATGAAACAAAAAAAATGGTTTTTATTAACACTTTTTTTTAATTATTATTATCTCTTCGGAGTGGAGGGTTAATAATTTAAGGCACAGGAATATTCGTAGGTTTACGCCGCCAACTTCAACGGTGCAGGATTTAGACTTGTATATCCTTTGATTAAGAATCAACACAACTGGTGTTATTTTGTTCATACTGAGCAATAAATAAATAAACTGGTCGTATTGTAATCAAAATAAAAAATAATTTATTCAACTTGGATTTTTACAAGTTTTTTTGACGTCAATAGTAAAATTCATTCTACTACAGGTTCGGGAAGGAGCCTATACTGGGAAGAGCCAGCAAGAAACTTGGCTGAGACAGAAACTCAGTTGGCTATTTTGATCGCTTATCCCTTTCAAGTACAGACATTGCCGATTCGTATTCAGCCAATAGATCTCTTTTAGATGTCTTTCTGTTACTAAATGTTTGTACCGTACGATGTGCTTATTTGTAGGGCGCACAAAATTTATATTATCTATAACGAATTTACGTAAAAGAAAATTAGATACATACTCAAAAATCAAGTAAGGAAATGATTAAAGGTAGGAACGTGAGAAAGACCTCGAATTTGTTCCAAAAGTAGAATTGACAATAATCCAGCGGAGGTGTACACAAAGGTGCAGTGCAGGGTGCCGCTACTCTACCTCCCGGAAATGGGCACCCTGCTGTTTTGCAACGCTGCGTTTCAGATTGTACTTCTAGATGCAAATATGTAGTCAGATATTTTATATGCATTTCGTTGATGATGAGACAATTTTTTTATTCACATTTCAAAGCACGGCAAATGACTCCAACACTAAATTATGGGAAGCGGAATTAAGACAGGTAGTGCAGGTTGAACATAGCCGCCTCCACCTTGTCGGCCTATTAATAACCTATAGCATGGTAAGACCTAAAATATTACCTTTTTCATCTGTTTTAATAAGTAAATGTACGTATTTATGACCGTCAAACAGATCCGATGATTCATATGAGAAATATTTTATTAGAATTATTATAAGTACAGCAATAAATCACTCTAGCTAGTTCATATTTTCTAGAGTGTTTATATAATAATTATACTACCTATATTCTAAAGTAAAGCAGACATACTTGAGACAGTTAATTTGGTGTAGACTAACAAACATGGAGGCGATAAATATTTTAAACAAAGTACGGCATTTTTTCAGCTGGGTTACCGCGGAAAGGGTCTAGGAGACCCACACCTGGCTGGGCTGCGACCGAAACCGATAAGGGTGCCTTAATTACTAACCAGTTTAATGCTAACCAAAGAGGGTTATTGCTTGTAATGTTTGGGGAAGGGCCAGGTCTGATACGACGATAATTATTGGCCCTTTGCCTATCTTGTCGAATTGATGCGGTTGTTAACTTTGTTGTGCTAACGTTTTTTAAACTACAACCTTCGTGCAAACAGAATAGACCCTCTATTCTGCATGCACGAAGTCATATGTTACCACGGTTCTTGCGGACACTGATATTAAACAAAACTCTTCAAATAATTACCGTGACTTGACATCTGCACTCTTATCTCGATCCATTATACAAATGAACGATAATCAATTTAACAGGTGTTTTGAGTATTAATGTGTCAGCAAATTCAGACTAGCTTAGGCATCGGTATGATTCAAGTGCACAAAATCCTCCATGAACAGTTAGTGGTGAAGAAGCCTTGTGCCCGGTGGATACTGGGTATTTGACCAAGGCCCAAAAACTCCGTCGTGTTGATTGGTGCCGTGAAATGGTTCAAAGATTTAACAAAAGTGACTCAAATACAGTGTTCGACATACGTGACGAAAGCTGGACAGTAAATTCAGCTTTCGTCACCCTTAAGTATGTCGAACCGACATTATGATTATGCTCCCGAAACCAAAAGACAGTCTGCTCTGTGTGTTTCCTTCCGAGGAGTCACCAACTAAAGTTAAGAGAGGACGATGCGTGGGAAAAAAGATGGTGGCCTCGTTCTTCGGAAGGGCATGTCCTTACGCGACAATTGTTTTGGAGGATGGAAAAACAGTTACTGCACAGGTCAGTGATACACTAACAATTGTTTGTCACTTGTCTAGAAAAAGTTCGGGGTAAACAAAACGATTTGGCAGTAGGATCCTCCATCACCACGACAACGCTTCGCCAGGCGAACGATCGACTATTTGGCGACATCAGACGTAGAATTACTGGGTCACCCTACGTATAGCCCCGACCTCGCACCTTGCGATTTATTATTTACACCCAAAAATAAAAGTTCGAGGAAAACGTATTGTGGACGCCGAGGTAGCAGTGGCTGCTTTTTAAAAGGCCGTCGTCGAAGAGACCCCTAAAGACAGTGGACAAAGTACTTTTCTCAGTGGACCATCGAATGCAGCGATGTATTGATGTAATGGACAATATTTTGAAAATATATGATAAAAACCAATAACTTGCTAGTTTGCTCAGTTTTTGATTTTCTAAGAACTTTCAGTTTGACCCTCGAACCACAAGGCTCTGTTCAATCACTTCTATCTCCAACTCTCATGCTTGCTTTTATTTAGGTAACATTCATTGCTATGCGGATGATAGTTCAGTGCATTGTGGATATTATGGTCGCAAAGAGGTGTGAAGAACCTTTCGGGTCGGAAAGGTGGAGGCGGCTAGAGCAGTGTCTAAACTGCACTAGATGTGTTCGCACATGGACTCTTCTTACCGATTCACATCAGTCATTCATTTGCCGTACTTGGCATAAAAAATCGTACCGACACGTATAAACGTCCATTCTGAACAGACTACTTTGAAGTGTTACTGTTCCTGTGGCAAGCTCATTGGGAAAGCATTAGGTTGGCTGCAGAGGTTCTCCTAAGCTTACCATCAGGCGGACCGTTCCATACGCTTGTATACCACCTTGTTGACTATTGTACAAAATAAACAACTTAAAAAAAGTATTCTTACTGCAGTTGCCTCGAGCGTAGCGCGTTAAAGTTCGAGCTGCTCGCCGAGGCACCGCCGCTACCACCATCACCGCCAACGCCAATGCACGGCTACCATTTAGTCCACCCTCCCCTAACTTCAAGCTCCCCTGGCGAAAGTTTAAGCCGCGGGCCGCTCGCAGGCGCTCAACGGGCCTTGGCGAACGTCATCTCACCTGTGGGGCAGACCGCGCTGAGGGCCGCGCCTCCCAAGCCGGGGTCGCAGCATAGGGGCGAAGAGGGGGCCATTGCCACTAGGGCGATGCCCGATGACCTGTGAGCGTCAACTCAACGAGAAGATGCCCGGGCAATGAGCCTAAGCTCGAGGCCCGTAGCCGTGCAAAGGCACGACGAAACCCAGACAGACACGGACTAGGGTAGCGGTCACGGTAACGGTGGGGTAGGGGGTGCTAAGAATCGACGCAAAATAGGACGGCCTCTCACTAGGTGGACAGACTAGACGACCTGTCAGTGTTGCGGGGAGCCGTTGGATGCAGGCTGCGCAGAACCGTTCCATTTGGAAATTGATGGCCTTTGTCATCTATGGCCATCGTTGATATGATGATGATGAACTATGGAATTCTTTATTCCGTATTAAATGGTAATAATAACAAAAAATAAATATATGTGTGCCGCCCAGTAGTGTTAATAAGTATTGTGATAATTACAAAATTAAAAATTTAAAGTAACCCCCGGCGTCATTAATCATCTATCTAACACCATCTCATTAAGACTATTCATAAGAGCACAAACACGCTTTATCTGCTGTAAGTTTCTAAAGAATTAACAATTTCGCAGAGTTTTTGATGGTATAGGGTCTAGTAGTAATAGTATAGCTCAAAGTTAGTATGTCATGGGAATGTCACCGAAGTGACAGTACACCAAATTTGAAATCAATCGGATCTGTAAAAGTTAGTAAAATCCTATTATCATGTAGAAAATGAGCTGATAGTCTTCAAACGCCTGAAATGATCTTCATAAATTATAGCTAAGAACCATCGTAGTCGCATCAGCTTTCAAACAAAAAAAAAACGAATCAAAATCGGGCCATTCGTTTAGGCGCTACGATGCCACAGACAGACACACAGATACACAGACAGACACGTCAAGCTTATAACACCCCTATTTTTTCGTCGGGGGTTGAAAAATAGACAATACCTAATAGTATTTAGGGGTCAACTCAAACTAAAACGATTACTTATTCTTAAAGTGTGAACTAAGGTAGTAAGACAACTTTCTTCGAAGTGTTAAACTCAACAATATTGGTCATGTTAGTTTATGTTTCAGTGAATAAATAAAGCTTACTGTTTTACAATGTAGTCCGTGTTATACATATTACAATGCGTGCTGGTAGTACATGCATACATGTGAAAGAATGTGCCATGGCCGGTGGTGAACGTTCGGCCGCGACGGGCCAGGCCGCTTTCTAGCGCCCGCGCACGCCTGCTTCACTTTCTATTGTGTGACGTGACAGCTGTCTAACACTTTTATTGAAGCATATTGTTTTAGACCAAAAACAAGAACTGGTTTAATCAATTGTAATAAATTTAAAGTAAAGATAGCACGTCTCAGTGAATACTTTTCATAGAATGTCACGTAATATTAAATCAAGCTTAGCTTCTCAAAGCTTCAATTCTGGACTCAGTAACGGAGCGAGTTATTTTATACGACGGGGCCTTTCTTAGTAAATATCTCAAATATAACTTAAAAGACTTGCCTAATTAATAATTTGAAATAATAATAATAAAATATGATGAAAAGCTGTAGAAGTGATCTACATTCAGAAGATTTAAATATTTTTTTAAGAAAATGTTGGTCCTACGCAGTACATAGGATTTTGACGGAGAAATTCTGCTTTTATTTTAAATTTAAATGAGCGACGGATGGTCGAGCAGGCCACGATAACACGCGAATGAAGCCACCGAAAGCAAGCCATTCTCCGGCAAATCCGCCCAGAAGCGGCAGCGAATCGGCTGCGGGCGGTTACTAGTCACTTGCAGCCTAATAAACCTAGATTTATAAGACGAAGATATAAAAGAAGAACTATCATGATTCTGCATTTTTTTTATTTTAATCGTATTCAAAAATCTTGTGTGAAACAAATACAACTAGCCATAATGCGACTAAATAGAAGATATACACAACATAATAGTCATGCTGTCACGCGCGGTCATACACTCAATTATAGAACGATGCGCCAGCGCGTCCTTGCGTTGATGTCTTTTGCATAACTATATTGGGTTTTAGTGGAAATTAAGAGTTCGTTATAACTTCTTAATAAAACTTATGTAAAATTTAAATTTTAAAGGTATCGGAATTTATACTTTTATTATTAGTCGAATTTAAAATTCGCCTGTTATTTTACATAGTAACGTTCAATTGCAGCAGTAAACAATAACCGTAAAATGATCATAACCCAGAACGGAAAAAACTGCATGTCCAAAAAAGTCGAGCACCGCTAGTCGAGTGAGTAGGACGGGCATATCAGCGGCAAGCGAGACGACGAATCGCGAAAGTGAGAGGAGGCGAGCGCGATGCGGCAACAGCGCACGGTTACGTTACTGGCGCGCGGGGTAAACAATCGTGGATGATGTGACGATGAGGTGCGCGTGCGCTCGCCCTCAAATGCCCGATCAGTTCGCTACTGCATTTTTGTTGTGTGACGTCATCGCGTGGATTTAGGGGTACCTAGTATCTAATAAACTGATAAATAACCAATAAAAATGTCACTAGAACCATGTTTTCTAGTAATGATTCTTCTTGCTTGTTATTTGTAGGAATGTCAAAGCGCCATTCCTACAAATAACAAGCAAGTAAAATACACACGCAGCCGAGTAAATGTTTGTAAACAAATTTTGTAAAATACAGTGCCGCAGTAACGAATGAATCCCAATTTTTATCAGAGATTAAACAGCGTTGTTGATTGTCTAATAATTAAAACACTCTGCACATTGAAGAATCAATAATATGTATGTAATTAGTAATTACATATTGTAATTAATAATGCTAAATGGAAAAAGTATGGGACATGACATTTGAACTCGAAAGTCATGCAAGGGCTTATCTCAAATACCATACAATTTCCGCTTAGCGATAGCGATTATCGAAAGGCATCTCTTTGTCTAGGCCCTCCGGGGTGTCACTCGCGCGTTTCCGAGCCGTATATAAAAACAGATCTGATAGCATTGTCACTACGTCAGTCCCTATGTCTATTTAACTAGATAATAAAGACATTTATGTGTAAGGAGGTCAATATCTTCCAGTGGTGGCATCACGCACAGCAACACCGGTGTTTAGCGGCGACGACGACGCGGCAACTACGTGACAATCACTTCCGCGATCATCAGCGTTATTATGGACACCGCATTGTTGGAGACAATGTTATACGCATCACTCGCTAACATATTTTGCACTATTTTAGACTTTACCACTATCTAGTTAAGGCTGTGTAGGTTAAATCATGTTGTGCAACGTTTATAGTTATGACTTAATCAGGAAAGCTGGACATCAAGTATCGACCCCGATTCTATGATGACAATATTTCAAATTATACAGTTAAAGTATGTGCTTCTCATTTTTTTCATTATAACCATAAAGACAAAATTCTTAGAGAGAATCTAAAGTTTGTTTCTTAGTAGAAACTATAAGGTAAATATTTAATGTTTTAAAAATTTTTATACGTTAGAAACAAATGTTTATAACTTTGTGAATGTTGGAAAAGGAGGATGTTAATCTTAGTATGAAGCCTTGCCCCACCTAAAAACTGACACGTCTTAAAGTAATTTAGGGCGCAATTAGATATTATAAGGACAAAGTATCTTTACATACCAATACATTTTTGTTTAAAGATGCGATTTCTGAGATATACCTTTATTATATCTTTATTGTAATAAAATAATAATAATAATATGAAAAAAAATGATAAATACATTAAAATACCTTTTATGGTTTTCAAAACATAAAAATATATGCTTTATATTAACTCAAACTATTTCCAAAAATAATCTTTCTATTTATGAGGCATTATTGGAAATATTGTTTTGTTGGACGTTAAATTTGGGTTGGAGCAAAAATTGTCATCCTCCTTTTACCAATGAGTCTGTTATCTAACCATACTATGTAAATAGATGTTATGTATTTCTTCTCATTCTTATCATGTGGTTAACCACGGCTAAGCAAGTGTCAGAGTGTCCCTATTCAGGGCTCCGTGTGATTTGTTTTAAAGCATTTTAACCTATGGCGAAGTACGATGTTTTAAATTAGCGATTTTGATGCCTAGCCAGCAAAGTCCTGGGCATGGGGGCTTTTATACAATAACGATGCCAAACAAATACCCAAAGGCCCAAAAGCATACAATTATTTTATTTAAAATGATCGACACATCAGCCTCAAATGAGTTATAATTTTTACAGACCATTGGATACTTTTGTATCCGACTTTAAAAATGTGATCAAAAATATTTACAACTTAAAAAAATAATTATCGCTGCCAAATCTGAAATAAAAAAATATATTAAAAGATGTGATTTTTCGAATATTTTTTTTTATGTGTTTTTCTTTTCTGTACTTTCCCGACATAGGAAATAAAGATAAGCATTATGACTATATTTGCGGTTCCAACTTACCCCTCAAAATAAAAGGTGACGTTCGAGACCACGGTCCTGGTCCCGAAAGCCTCTTGACTCTTTATTGAGTGACAGATATATTTTTGAGTGAATATTTCATACTTTTTTGTGTATGTAGTAAGAAATCTGTGTCAGTGAAGTGCAACGAGTACCTACTTATGATTGTATTAGGTAGGTACTGTGAACTAGTGGATTGTTAAAAATGTGACACTTTTGTAACTTTTTTGGTTGTTTACTTCTTGGACAAAGCACACGTCATTTTCCTTTCGAGTGATATTTTGAATTCGAAAAAATTGATAAAACACTAACTATAGGCATAAGGCTTTATATATAATTAGCCCTTATTGTTCTAATTTAAAAGTGCTAAGTGGGTAATTTTTTGGATACATGTTCACTTAAGCACAACATGAAGGCAACAATATTATCACGTACATGGTATAACGTTATACATAGAAACGTGCCATACATAATAAACATCGTAACACGAATACTGTACATTTCGATGTTGGAATAGGTTCCATAGCATTGTGGGCGGCAGCAAACGACCAGCATACCCCTGTCTATCTACACGACATCTAACTGTACGAGTGAGCGAGACAACTTTACTAATAAACACGTTACCAAATCGCAAGCGGTAGTCACTGCTAGCAATATGGTTTCATGATAAGTGATTACCTCTGACCTCTTGTATACAGATTATTCCGACAAAGAAGTTAACTAAGTAACAATATTTGGTATAGCTCGGTTTTGATAATATAATTCATACTCACACAATTTACAATTACCTACATCTCGTCAATTATGCAACATTTTATAAACTTGTAAACAACTGGTCACGATTCGTGACAATAATGTTTTCATTCGTGACACAAACATCAGCCCCTACCGGGATTGGAACCGAGTTGGGGTCGTGCTGCCAAGAAAACAAGTGGTCAAAAATCGCAAGTCAAACCCTGACAAACACTCTAGTGTCAATAATGCTATTTGTCCAACTCATTGATTGTCAAAAACGCCAAAAATACAATATCACCAAAATGTGAAAATTATCAATACTCCGAACGAAGAATCGTTTTTTATGACTTTATTAAAATTATGGTAAGTACTACGGATTTCATCCACTAGCTTACCCAATCTATGTCATTTTTTTATCATTTTTCTTAACATTTTGAAGAAATTGTTCGGCTGTGGCTGCCGATTACGGTTATCAGCTTCCCAGCTATAGCCTGGTCGTCTTGTAAGTTAATTGTAAATCAGTATCACGCTTTTTAAATTTATACCAGCAAAATGGTTTATTTAAATCATTTTAGCGATACTGTGCTATTTTATTAAGTAGCTTTCTTCGTAGTTCAGTTATTTATTATACAATATTAATATACTGGATGCAGTAATATGACTGAACTACAAAACGTTAGAACGAGGTAGGAAAAATGCAGGCGATGATTTAAAACAAGATTTACATTCTGGTCTGACAACAATTGTAGTTTGTCGCCAAGGACGAGGACAGGCGGGTATATACGTACAAACTACGCGAACGCTTGAGATAATGTTGCCACTTTTGTTTCTATGAACAAAACAATCATGTTTCTTGATAAAATTAAGCAGACAACACATTCAGATCTCAATTTTCATCAAATGATAATTGCTATCACACACTTGAGAAAAATTTGAACAGTGATACCTATTTTAAATTAAAATCAGAGTACCTATGTGCGAGAAGAAAACAATTGCGACTATACTTTGATTTGATTTCTTTTTGTTATACTGGCTAATAGGTAGGTACACAATATAATAAGGTTAATTATATTTCAAACAATCTGATTGGCTGCAAGATGAATGAATTAATTTGAATAGTGTTATTGTGTTAGTCTGCTACTTATTACATTTATACCTAAATAATGGCCATTAGATATTTGCCGATAACAAAATCAGCGTGAAATTATAATGCGCTTGTGTGCAATCCTTTGTCGGCATTCTCGTCCGCCGAGTAGAGGTCGCCGTCAATTCGGCGCGGGTGCAAGGCAATACAAAACAACCATAATATCGTCATCGGTATATTGCAAGCGACTCACAACGACGCACAGCATAACATATAAGTACAGCCACGAGCAATAATACCTACATATCTACTTCAGTCATTTTTACATCCTCATTGCCTTTATAATAAGAGTCACGAACGTTCAAAGTGTGTGTACATGTTACTGTACTGCAAGGAATCATAATAGATGAAATTGAAATAAAATGTCTTTGAAACACGATAAAAGTGGATATGGTGCAGGAATATAATACCTAATATCTTTAAAAAAATTAGGCCATTTGAAAACTACGAAGAACTGTAACAAAAGGAGTGAATTGAATCCAATATCCTGTTCAATCAAACCGAAAAGAATATTTCGTATTTTATATTTAGTATAACATTGTAGCAGTCTGATTGAAAATTGTGACGGTGTGTCTAGCCTATTGTTTGTACAGGACCATGCCTCATGAAAATGGAAACGAACGACATCGAACGGTTCAAATTATACAATAAACTCTATGAGCAAGACAGAAATAATGAAGACCGCACACGCTTGGCAATGACAGAAAAACTGATTCAATTAGGTATTTATAAAATTATTATTCAATTGTATTTCTATTACATGGAGTATAGTTTCATAGAAATAATAACACAATGATGCGGTTTCTTTAGTACAATGTCTAAAAATATAATTTTACAGAGATTGATACTAATTAATGAGCCCAAACACGCTATATTATTTCTGCTTTAAGTTTCTGAAGAATGAAGCATACTGCAGACTATTTGCTGCTACTGCATCAGCTAAAGGTTAGCATGTCTGTCTTGGCAATACCACCGAAGTAACCGTACACCAAATTTCATGTAAATCGGATCTGTGAACGTTCGTCAAGTAGTAAATGAGCTGATGCTCACCAAACGCCTGAACAGATCTCATAGCTAATAACCATCTCGATCACGTCAGATTTCAAATAAAAAAAATATCGGCCTATACGTTTAGGAGCTACGATGCTACAAGTGCTACAACAGACACACGGATACACCGACGAGACGTCAAACTTATAGCTCCCCTCTTTTAGCATCAAGGGTTAAAAACTAAATTTAAGTTTATTGTGCCAATAAGGGTAGAGGAATTACTTTAAAAAAATTAAAAAATTCTATTTAGTAAAAAGTTAAAACAAATCGATTTTAAATTATTTCGATTGTAAAGACATTGAACGTTTACCTAAAATGTGGGTTAAAAAGTTTAAAATTTCTTTTGTATTTTATTGTACTCTAATTTTATATAATTTAGTTTCATTTATAATTTCATCTAATTTGTAATTTGATTTTAATTTTATTTATTTGATGACTTCTAATTTAACTTATTTGTTTTGATTTTAATCAATTTTAATTTGATGTGGTTTAATTGATTCAATTTTATTTGATTAATGAACATAATTGGTCGGAATTAAAAGTTTTTTTTTAAATTATATTGCATAACAATTTCAGAAAAATCCTATTAGGATTTATGTCCTGATAGTCTGAATAAAGGGATGTAGAAATAATACTTTAGGAAGACACTATAACTGTCGCAGGTTATTCTCATATTTTGTCACTTACTTAGTAATTAAAATAGAATAAAACTAGAAAAAAAAAAGTCCTGAGTGGCTCAGTGGTCAGAGCAGTCGCCCGGATAGCGAAAGGTCGCGGGTTCGTTTCCTGCCTCAGGACGTGAAATTTTTCTAAAATTTTTCTAGTTTTATTCTATTTTAATTACTAAGTAATTTTTCAGACATTTATAATAATGTTAAAATCAAAAATTAAGAGTACTTACTTAGTACTTTAGTTCTAGACACTATTTAAAAAGAGGTGTTTATCTTTTCCCCTCTACATGATTTGCTTAGGCACAGCACGATTTGCCTAATTCGGCGTTCGGCCTTGGACATTAATATATGTACCAAAATCAATAAACAGGTTTCGGAGGATGCAAGGCAGACAATTGGCCACCCTGTGCAGGGTCTAGGGTAGGCAAGGCAGGTAGCCCGACGCGGTGCGCTACGCGACTAACGGTAACACGCGGCGGTCGACGACCCCAGCGACCTTACGTATACAATTTTCGAAGGTTTGTTCTAGTTTTTCATCAATACTCAAATATCTGAGACACTATTTTAAATCTCATAGAGTAGATAGCCTTGAAAAGATTTAGTTGCTTGAATTAAAGTATTCTGCAGCTTTAACCATTGAAGCCTTCGTGGACATAAAATATTACACCTCCAATATCAAAAATCTGAAAAGCTTTTATGCCTACAAGGCACTAAGCGATGAAAGTAGGTAACTAAGATTTCCTTGCTTTATCTAGAACCTACGTTGACAATAATAAGACGACCGGCTGGTTGAGTGGTGTATGCATAGTTGCATACAAGCTACTCGGTCCCGGTAAGGGGTCTCGGCCCTCAGGTTCGAATCCCGGTAGGGGCAGATGTTTGTATGTTTATTAAGTATATTTCAAATATACTTATTCGAATAACTCGTGGGGCGAAACGACTAAGGCCTATTATAAATAGGTATTATTCTTATTATCAATATTTTTTATTTTTGGATCGGCGATCTGGTGAGGGTCGCGGGAAGCCAATTGATGAGAGCAGCGCAGAACCGATCGGTTTGGAGATCCTTGGGGGAGGCCCATAGTCAGCAGTGGGCGTCTATAGGCTGATACAATTGATATGATGATGATCAATATTTCTCCATTATGTACTATCCATAACACAAGCTGTTTACTAATGGCTTGATGATAGGTCTGGAATGTATGAATATTATAGTAAGTATATACCGGGTGTTACAGAATTTCGAAATAAAATTCGGCTGCACGCGACCCTCACCAGATCGTCGGTCCACCTTGTGTGTGTGCTACCAACGCTGCGTGTACCACTCGAGGACCTTTCCGCCCCAACGGCCGGCCGTCAGTCTCCTTGCAATGTGGCCTGCTCACTGCACTTGAGGTTTGCAATTCTTCGGGTATATTGATTGCGTATCAATAAATGTTTGAAACACATTTAAAAAAAAGAATTACTTGGAAAAAATACACGTACAAATATTTTCCAATATATTTTTTATGTTATTGTTTAATAATTATTTATATTAATATAAAATATAACATAATATACCTAATCGTAGTATTATCAGTAACTTTCTCTTAGATCACACGGGTTGTCGATCGGTTTGAGTCAACTGTGTTTTCAAGAGTGCTCCAATTTATGTACAGTTCACTCAACATCTCAATTTGTCTCAATTGCTGGCAGTCTTTTGTCAGTTTGACAATGTTGGATAAATCGGTCTCGGCCCAGAGCGACTCTAAGACTTCTATGGTGACACGTAAACATTGCTCCATGCACCACTTAGCAAGTAGAATGAGCTGTACTTCGTAAACAACAAGCTGGTTTCGCCACAAGCCATTCGTGCTTCAATTTATACTGTGTCAAGATCCAATATTAATCTTTGTTGAGTATTACTGAACATTATGAATAGTACACACCCAATAGACAATGGTCTAGCTAAAACTGATGCGTCCTTGATGAACTGACTCATACCAATTTGCAATTCAAGTCGCGCGATCCAACTAATCCATGTACCTAGTTCGATTTTAATAATACAGCTCGCAAAACTAGTTTACAAGGAATCGGATGCAAGATATTGAGACGTTGCTCAAGTCGGAACGTGATACGGTTCGATCAGAGTTCTCGCCTCCGCAACACTAAACGGGGGAAGTGAAAGCGTTCAAATTTTAATAGTATGCCCTCAGTTGTTGCTTTGCATTGCAGTTTCCGACACACTTGGAGGCCCTTCCTTTGCGACCAAAACGCGTTGCGCAACTCTACCGTTGTCGATAAAATTTCTCAGCTACTAGTTAGTTACTCAAGTATTTATTATTATGTTGTTTGTAACGAAATTGATGAGCTCTGCAATTGTTCGAAATGAGGTCGAGTCGGTGTAAATCGAGTCATAATGTGTGCAACTACATAAATTACGTAACGTTCTGATACATCTTATATTGCCATGGTGACGGACGTTGCAGCAGAGACCAGTTGCAAATTACGAGTAATTTTATGATTCAAGTTTGTACTTCAAATAAGCAATTAATAATTTAATAATGAAACAGAATGGTAAAAAAAATCTGGTATGTTACTAATAGGAATGAGCATTAGTTTCCTAACACACATCCTTGCCTACATAGCAACATCAAATCTGAGGCACTGTAGCTGCGAGTGTATTATGTTGTATAATTATTTCGTTCCACAAACACAGTCATCAAGTAAAACCTGTTCTCCATGAGCCGATCGACGTCCAAAATTCCAATAATGATACGTTTAACTATGGCGCTGAGACATTACAGTGATTTAAAGGTTATTTATTAATGGTAAAATAGTCTACCTATATAAATTAGCACAAATTTTCAATATTATTGAAAAATAAAATACAGACACTTTACGGAACAATAATAGTTGCTTGCTACGAACATGAACGCAATAGTTGGTGTGACATGGTTTTATCACATGTATTATAGTGATTTAGTCTGTACCTATTTAACTCGGAAGCTTTTAAGTAATGGTGCCAAGTACAAGCTGTACACGTGTGACCAATGGTATGTCGTATTACCAATTTAACACAAGCATTTAGATCTATACTGATATTTGTAGGAGCCCTATTCTGATGTAATAAGAGTCATTTTTCTACTGACTTTTAAGCTTGATGCGAAGCCGACTGTATCTTATATATTTTAGACGTTTTTACCTACTGATTGATTATCTACAAAAATATGTTTTAGTTACTTATAATATAAGTTTTATTTGTGACAGTAAGAAAATTAGAACTAATACATTTCTAATTTTCTTACTGTCACAAATAAAACTTTTAAACTTAGTGGATACTGATTACGGTAAGTTGTCTGGACAACTTACCGTAATCTGTATGTGTTTGGTATTGAGAAGTCTCTTAAAATATGTACTTATTCTTCCTGATTTGGTTTTTCGGTGAGGCCGGCCTCGTCACCTCTGGCCACCTCATGACACGGTCAGTGCTAAATTAATATACTTATGTATCTGTATCTGTAGGTACTTGGTTCCATTTTTTGCTAATAATAGTAAATGCAACATTAATATTTTATTGTTAAGTAAAATATAAATGTACTCAAGACTCATAAATCAACATAATTTTTAACTGATTTTCAGTACCATAAATGAAAACTACATTCCGACACTATTAGACAGTTAAATTTATTTTGCACCCATAAATTAAATTACATACACGTAGACAACAGAGATAAAAACACAATATTATGACGAAAAGGCGACCATAGTAGCGATCTCTACCAGATAACCTTAGATAGGGAGTATTCTGTATTGTTTCTTTACAATGTTTATCTACCTTAGTTCAAATATATTGTTTTATTATTTGGATCAAGATGGTGACGTCGACCCGTGTAGTGGCGAGGTGGCGAGCGGCACTCCTCGCGTCTTGACTTGACCCACATAGTGCGACTGCGACCGCGCCCGACCGCGGTGCTAATCTAGCGAAAGACCTTAATTGCAAATTAATTGCATGGGCTACCAGACAGACTACACCACTACCGGGATGATTGACAATGAAGGGAAAATAGACACGGTAAACAAACCGTACACGAAAACAATAATTTAAATGTGTATCTTCAACGCTATTTGACATCTAAAATGAAATTACAAATGGTAATCGTGTAATTATTATTTATGTGTAATTTTGAAAACAAAAATGGCTAGGAAGATTATGATTTAGATGCAAGTATACAATTTTGACAATATTATTCCAATCATATTTTAATGTTTTTGATGCGTTTATAAAGCCTACTTTATTTGTAATTGTAATAATGTTATTACAAATTATTCGATTTTTATAAAAGCCCAACATTGAAGTTATTTATCTTATCTACAATGATGTCCCCAGCTATCGAACACTTATTTGAATGTAAAATTCGCGTAATGTAAACACCAGTAAAAAGAAGGAATTTATTTAATGTTGTCATGCAAACGAATATGAAAAGCATTATGGCAGTAATAATTAAAACGCCAGCTGTTGTTTGCCGCCAACGGCAAGCAATAAGAGAGCAACGACAATGTTTTTCCCGAGACGCTGTCATCAAAACAGAACCTTGACCCAGAAGCTGGCCATCCATATTAAACAAGAGGAAAGGACAACTCGTGTACTTGCTCACTTTAGGGTCAGATTACGATGCATTTTGAGTCACGTAGGTACAAACAGATTTCAAGACTTTCAAGGTAAATTTGGTATAGCCTATGATTTATAACAACATTTCACACTATAAAACAATGCAGGGTTTGGTCAAGACTTTGTAACAATTCAAATGCATGGAAGTTATGTCGCCGAGGGCTATGGGGGCAAAGGACACAGCTGCCGGCCGCGACCCAACTTGTTGAAGGGTTCACTATCGTGATTCGTGACCAAATACTTATAATTGGAGCATTTTGCGATATGTAACAAGTTAGGTAGGTACATCGCATTTAAATGGTACCAATATTTGTAGTTTCTGAACTACGATAACATAAAGTAATCGAAAACGCAACGTCGGGTGTATAATAATAATCTAATATCTAATTAAACGCGAGTTAAATCCGGTAAATTGGTTTTATTTCAAATACGATAACATTATCATTAGTTACAAGATAATTTTGTAATTTAACGAAAATCGATTGCTGCATGTGTATTTCAATAACAGTTAAACTAAAACTATGTTTGTATCAAAAAGATTTTACATTAATTGATATATCGCTTATCTGCTCTCTGCGTAAACGTTGGACGTGCAATTAAACGTGTCATCGATTCAGTTTGCACCCATACTGCAACTGGATTTTTCCGCTTCGCAATAGGTCATTGTATAACAGTGCGTCAATACAGATACCTATTGCTTCTTGCAGACTTCTCATAAGTGATGATGATCCTATAATATAGGAATTAGAAATACCATTGGATAATTACATTCAATACGATATTGTTTGTCAAGGATGTATTTGATGACGACGTAAGAGCTTGTAAAACGCCATAAATAGCATCAGAATTCAGTACGCGATACATAATCATCACAGGAGCATAGATAGCGACACCGCAGGCTTATCAGTGTGACGCGATGGTTCACCGCTCTCATTGGTCGGTTATGAATGCGATAAACATAACAAATAAAACAATATTTTTTCCATTACCTTAAAAGCTCTTACCACACTCATTAATGTTGTGTACCTGTCTGCAAGACTTTAATTATTATCACATTTATAATTAATTCTACTTTTAATACGAACGGAACCGTTACAGGCGAGATAAACAAAAGGCGAGTCTTATCAGTGCGATTCCAATTCGGAAATACGATACGATATTAAATACTTCCTCATTCATATTCCCGCTCATATTTGTCATGGATTTATGTATTAGAATAAGTACTCATAATAATAATACGTATGTGGGTATCAAAAATACTAACAAGTCAAATAACAATACAATTTAATACCGAACACTGACGAACTAGTGACTGATAACTTGATAAGCTAACGCGATGGCCACCGTTTTCACTCAGACCTTGATAACATGACATGGCGATAAGCTAATATAAAAATTGCGAGCAGACAAACACAGTGATCAAAAGCAAGGTAAATTTATAGATTTATGCTCAGCCTGTATAGATGAACAGTGAAAAAAAAACAACTAAGTAACAATTGGTTTGGAATTGGGAATTAGCGCAAGAGTTGTCATCGAATAGCCGGTGCACAAGCAGAAACTGCGTTTCGTGATTGACGTGGATGCAATACGAACTTGTATTGTATATCGCTGTTTGAAGAGAAAAAATGACAATAATGAATAGGTACTTCATTTTCCACAATACCTACAATATGCATAGTTTCGAATTTTACGCTAGTATAGAAAATTAACCAGCTTTTTTCACTTTCGACCTGTACTTACCTACATAGAACATTGTTAAGCACGCGTATTTCATACGCAATGCGGTATACTATGTGTATTGGAATCAATATAAATTGTAATACTTTACAGTCTTTTGTATTTTTTTTGTGTATATGGAAAAATATTAGTTATTTCGATCGATGTAAATGTTATTTTTGTGGCTTGTTATCAACTAACTATATCATTTATTTGATATTACTACATGACTTTTGTGACCCATAAAAACGTGTCGCCACTTAACGAGGGAGGTTGATGGTCACCTTGACAAAATACAGTGAGTTTTTAAACTGCATAAAGGTTAAATTCTTTTAGGAATGTTTTTGTCAGACAATGTACAGATCGTACGGCAGGTAGCCGTTTTTGTGATGACCTTGATGTTGGCACCGAAAGCTGGCTTCTCGAGCGTAATTACTCATTTATTTACTTTTAAGTGCTTCTGTTTCTACAGGCATGTCGGCCAGATGTTTTACTTGAGCAGACCGGTATTTTATGATTTTTATAACGAGATAGCTTATTTATTTTCATGTAAACAACATGTGAGATGGTCGTTTGAAAGGTTCTTTGACATAAATGGTAGGGCGCATGAAGTGTGAATAACACAGCCCTAAACAAGATGCCTTTTGACATTTGCTATTGCTATCGCTAAATGGAAAACGTGTGGGACATTTGCGCTCGAAAGTCGACCGAGGCGAGTGATAGCGATAGAAAAAATACTTTCTAGGGGGGCAGAATCGTTAATTACAGGTATGTCATTTTTTTATAAAATGAAATCCGCAAACAGGTAAAAAAATCATACTATTTATAAGGAGCTTATAGACTATTTTTAAAGAGCTTATTAACGTAAATGAGTTCATATTCAAAAAGAAAACCGAAGCGCTCGTCATGTATACCTTATCAGGGGATTTCGATTTTCGACGGTTTATGGACAATTCAAACCGTTTCTTCAACATGATAACTAGGACTCTGGCGATTACTTAATTTTTATTCACTACATGATTATCCTTAATTTCATTTTAACATTAGGTAAGTATACTATAAAAGTTTGAAAATATTAGAAAAATATTTAAGTGGATAAAATTACATGAATTTTATTAGGGTCATTAATTAGGTCAGATCACATGATATAACATCTTTTAGTATCCTGCTCATCATCACCAGCCTATATACGTCCCACAGCTGGGCACAAGCCTTCCTACATGGGAGAAATACATGAGTTTAGGCCATAACACCACCACATTGGCCCAATGGGGTTTGGTGGGTTAAAGCGGTTGCAATAACAACTGCGAGCTCGAGATTGCAATTTTTGATAGACCCATCCCGGGTTGACCATGGCAAAAATTGCTTTGTTTTCGTAATCGAAACCAATGCACTAAGACCACAACGCCACCAAACTCCTCATATCCTACTCACACTATAAAAATAATTAATAGGTAGTTCGAGATTAAATAATTTTTACATGCAGCACAGGTAAGTACTAGTAGAACAAAGACAACTATGTCAACCAATCTCGACACACTCAATTGGGGCCTGGGCGGAGGCCCGTTTATGGGAAAGTTACAATCATTACGACCATTCATAAACGGTTGAATGAGCGCAAGACGCCTGCGCAGCCGGCCGAGCGGCGTGCGCGCGCGCCGACCCCGCGACATCACATATGTCGCCGCGCATATCGTAGAAGGTATATGACTTCGACGACTAACAAAGCTATTGCCGTAATATTATAAAAGATAGAATCAGCATTAATGTCTGACAACAGAAGCCCTTGATCCAAATATTATGTAAAACAATACCGATATTCAATGTATTCACAATGTAAACGACATCAAAGAAGCGAGTGTATTGAACTCTTGCAATGACAAACTAGAACTCGATGCGTCACTTCTTGTCGTCTCGAGAATGAGAAAATTCCACGGGACAAAAGCCGCAGTGTCCGCAAACGACGCATAAATAATTAGACAATAAGCAGGCAGGGCAAGAAATCGGTAATTTGTATCGCGGCGAGATAGGCGGAGCGCCGAGGGAGACGGGTGACGGGTGCAGGCAAGGCAGGCGCGCGCCGTCGCGGAGATGTGGCAACGCGTCAGGTGGAAGTGGCGCTGTGCTGCTCTCGGGCTCGCCGAGGACGACCGACCGCCCCCGTCACCCGCCCCGCCCTCCCGCTCACCCGCTAATCTTCACCCGAATACAATCTGATAAAATTCGCGCCAGCTATGAAATGAACATTACGCAAAGCGAGTCGACACTACAACACGGCGGCGATAATGAATGACCCCGACTGTTTCGTTTGCTTGCATGCTCCCGCGTAAACATATTTTTATGAGGCGAAAAGATGAGCGTAGCTTTACAGAATAGGTATATCAAGAAAGTTATTTCCTCGACCTGGCGAAACTAGTCTTGCAAACGCGTTACGGTTCGCGTTACGGCCAGGTGAATTCAAAATGACCTCTATGGGCCGGTAGCTTCTCGTGGCCTCGCTCGCCGAAAGCGTTGACATTTTGTGGGTTAGCAACGCAACATGAATCTTTACAGTGGTGAGAACGATGCCAGGATGACTAACGGTCCGGCGTCATTAGTTGCTTACGCATAAATGTTTCCATACAAAAAATTTAACGCAATAGATCGATGCGTGTCTTGTGTGATACAAGAAACGAACTGAGGTGATATTTGTATAGCAGCGTCCGCAAACGAAATTATGAACGTCTACATTGAGTATCACGGACTAAATATTCAGAACAACCACAGAAGCAAACATGAGCTATTCGAACAACTGCGTAGAACACTGATATCGTTTAGATCGTACTGATTTCGAAAGAAAAGTATATACGAGTTCTTTCATCAATGTAAAAGTGACTTACCAAGGCAAAGAAGTTTGTGTGGCAATCCTCGAGACTTGCACCGTTTGTTTGGTGATTTTGATGCGTCATGGTAGTCCCGGACACTTCATTTTCATATCACAACACTAAAAACAGGCTCAATTCTAAAGAAACCACTCAAAATCTTAAAATCATCACCGACATTCAGCGTAGTTTTCACCTTTCAATGGCGACTGGAAGATGGCGGATAGGAAACAACAACCCAAGCCGATAGTGCTGCTCGTAGCGGCAACTTTAGTAACTAGTTTCGTTCGGAATTTTCTACAGATTCATTTTCATTTTATAAATGAGTGAATAAAATTATAAAATTAAAGTATTATAAAAGTTTAAAATCATAAATCATTAAAAATTTAAATGATAATACGAAAGGAAGACAGATAATTGAATTTTAGGATTAGAGATAGGCAAGAGTAGTGTCTAAACAACAAAATTATAGAGTTAGAAACTTTTTAGACTTGGCTGTAAGGGTTTGACTTCCCTTTGCTTTTCAGATATCTTCATTCATTTTGATTGAAAAGACAAGAAGTTTTTATAAGAGCGTAGCTTTTTATATTCTCTTTGTTTCTAAGGTTTTTGGCGGCAGTAGCTGAGATTTTTATTAAAGTGATTTTGAATGTTGAGTAAGTGTTGGGTTACAAAAATTCAGATCTCAGGATAAGCAATTGAATGGGCTTGGTCATTTTGTCCTCTCTGTTTATAGGAAGAGCTAAAAAGCTATTTTTATTTTTTTGACGCGTATTGATGAAACCTTGTCTGTTAAGTAAATTTTTTATTTAAAATAATTATGCAAATGTGTCTGAACGAAAGCTGTGTTAAAGGATTAGTGTATCCCCAATGATCGATTTGCGCAAATAGCATATTCAGCATAGCAGTTCAATTATATTTTATCGAACATGATTGAACGTATTACGGAGGTGCCTCCTAAAAACTGCATTTTATCACGTTCAAAAAGTACATTTTTTTCATAATCATATTGAGAGAAAGATATGCACTGAACTTAAATTTAGACTTAGCATGTGTTCTCCAGAATTAGGACCATTGGCTCTAATTCTGGTAAACATATGCTAAGTCTAAAAAGTTCAGTGCATTTCTTTCTATCAAAAGGAATACGAAAAGGATGGCTGTCATATAATTTGAGATTTAGAATCGTGCGTTCAATTTTCGACCTTATTGAACGTGATAAAATGCAGTGTTTAGAAGGCACCTCCGTATATGCCGTCTAAAATTGTCTATGGTTTCTACTTTCTATGAAATCTATCTAAATTTAAGTGACAGCTCTAAACAGATTCTTGCTATCTTTTTCCTATTACTTATTGCGAGAAAGAGATATAGGGCCTAATTCTGGGAACACACTTTAATTCTAAATTTAAGTACAGTATATCTCTTTCTCGCAATAAGTAACATGAAAAAGATAGCAAGAATCTGTTTAGAGCTGTCACTTAAATTTAGATAGATCTCAAAGAAACCATAGACAATTTTAGACGGCATGTACGGAGGTGCCTCCTAAACACTGCATTTTAGCACGTTTAATAAGGTCGAAAATTGAACGCACCTTTCAAAATGTCAATTAAATTGACTGCCATCCTTTTCTTTTTCATTTTGATAGAAAGAAATGCACTGAACTTAAATTTAGACTTAGCATGTGTTCACCAGAATCTAAACGTAACGTTAACGACGTTGACAGCATTGAAATGTGTTACGCCAGCATTTTAATGCAATAAAAGAAGAAATAAAAAAAATACTGAAGACGTGGCTGCATGGGCATGAGTTCCCTTTGCCTTCCCGATATAGGGAGAATTAACAAAAAAAAACAACTGTCTACAAAAGTCAAAGGTTTACAAAACAATAATTTTTTTCTTTATATTTCAAAAAAAAAGACTGAATTTCATGAAACCATATGCCTAAGTATTTATTTATTGACTAGTTTTGTTTTGTACTTGTTTGTAACAATGCTGAGAAATATATTGTTACCAACGTTCCGCACTAATTTGCAGGTTATTTTTTCGATATACATTTATAATAAATATATTTATTCACGAATATTGAATAATTACTGTTCCGTTTACCTTCGTTTTTAGATTGTTGTTGTAAGAAATAAAAAGAAAAAGGTCCCAAAAGTTGATAAAAAACTCCAGGCTTCTGCAGAATCTCTGGCTGCGAGAGGGTAAGATTGTTTTTTGATTGAAGGCATTTTTACGTCGGACTCTTATACGTTCTGTGTTTATAGTTCTATAATTATATAATAAAGTGAGTAGTCGCTGTTCTATATTATACTAAATGATAAAAAAAGTGTTTTTAATTTTATTGTTTAATGATCCTTTCTCATTAATTTTGTATAATCTGGATCCTAAAATTAAATCTATATATTTTTAGGCTGTTGTAATTTTCAATTTAAAAATCATATTGTGCCCTTTTATTAAAATACTGATGTAGAATAAACATGTAACTTCCCTTTTTAGTTTCCTACGCTCCTATAAACCATGGGACCCACCAACAAATATTGACAAGACAATACTTAAGATATGTAGTGAATATGGTTTAAATTCTGAAGCAGAATTTGATGGTTTGGACAAAAAATTCATTGTGCTCAATGATTGTTTCAAAGAAACTGGTCACTGTGTCCCCAACTCTTTATTACATACAATAGAGACAGTCGGTATGTTCCACTATATTATGTTATACACCAATTTAATCATTCTTCCCTTACCATCCCGCAAGCACACAGAAATTTACTGTCTGTTATGAGAGTACTTCACAGAATTGATATTTTTAAAGTAGTATGCCTCAAAGTCATATTATTTGAATAGACTATCACAGCTTTACTGGAAATTGTTTTTAATGGAACTGTCGCAAGAAACTGCTGAAAAAGTTGCTGTCTAGTTTTGTTGACGGATCTCTCACCAAGACAATAATAAAAATAATAATTGTATTTTATGAAATACTATTATTTTAGTAATTTACAGTTCAGTAATTGATTTATTTTTTAATATAAATTATTATGTTTTTATTTTTCAATTTTTTAAATATCTTTCATTTCATTTCAATTTCCAGATGATCTCAAAGAATTCTACAAAACTCCGGTTGACACTACTACTCCATTTGATGCATTAAAGAAAATGGAATTACCCAAAAATCTTTATATTCAAGAAGATTATGTTCGCTTTCATCCAGGTTGGTCTCTCTGTTGTGTCTGATTTGTGAAAAGAAGTTATCTGTCAAACATTTATTTTAATATTCTTAATTTTGTTTTTAAACAGATAGACTAAAAGAATTTCACAGGGATATCCCAAGTCCTGGGTAGCTCAGATGGTTAGAGGAGTCGCCCGGATTGCGAAAGTCGCGGGTTCGATCCCCGCCGCAGGATGTGAAATTTTTCTAGTTTAGATATATTTTAATTAATTTATTTTAATGTAAAAATAAAATTATAATAGTAAATAATATTCCTCCATTAACTTCTTCACAAGATTCTCTCATGCAGGAAGGTGTATGCACAGCAGTAGGATACTATAGCCTGGTGATGATGATGATGATGATGATTCCTTTATTATCTAGTATCCATTTGGGCTATATATAATTGGTGTGAGTGTAGAACAAATAACCTGCCTAAATTCAGCATCAAAGAAATATCTTTGATGCTGAATTTAGGGCAGGTTATTTTTTCTTGTGTTATAGACATAACTGTGAAATGCACAAAAAAATTTATTATAATTTTGAATACATTTTAGAAAAATATCCAAATAAAACTGTTCACTAGGACTGGACCACACACATTTCATAGCACAAGCTCTCAAAGGACTATATATTCATAATTCAAATATTAATAAGTTTTAATAAGGATTTAATTCTATTTTTAACTGATTCAAAAAAGGAGAAGGTTCTACTTTCCACTGTATGCTTTTTTATGTTCACCGATATCCTTGTCAATTGTGAACCAATTTTCAAAATTCTTTTTTTATTTGATAGAGTTTACTCCTAAGGTGGTCCCATTGTCACCAAGGCAGGATCTGATGATGGCATTCCAGGGAATTCGAGAGCAAACCTCAAACTACTACTATAGGCACATATTACATGTTTTTTTGTCAAAACTATTCTGTATTTGCTTCAGATAGTCATCATCTCATATTAGAAGATAATTGTTTGAATATTATAGATGTGTAAAGGCAAATAGTTTTATTCTATCAGGGTGTACTGATGATGATAGGTAACAGAGTTTGGAGTTAGATAATACTTTATCATTGGTAATATTGGTATGATATGATAATATGAAACAATATTATGTATTTCAACCAAAGACAGACAAGTCGATAGTACTGATGGTCACCTATCTAGGTTTGACCTTAGTAAATCACTTAAAAATGTGTGTTTTTTTTAACAAAGATATAACCAACTTCTAAACACAAAAAAATTAAGTGCCTAGGTACTATGTCATAAATATATATTTTTTGGAGTTGGTGCTAAACTGTTTCCAGAAACGATAGAAAATGAAGCAACTACTCCAAAAAATACATGAAATAAATACCTAGGTAAGTGCTTAAATAATTATTTTTTCTTTTTCAGTGTTTAGAAGTCGGTTTTTTTTTTTTAATTTCCTACGACTGTTCTGTTTTTTTAAATTTTCAGAGTTGACTATTCAATAAACTTATTTTATAAAAGGCAAAACATGAAAGCTAACAATTTTCTCAATAGAAAAATACCCAAAGAAGAGCCTTCTCATTCCCAGTTTAAAAGCAAAATGACGATCATTTAAAACTCAAACTAAGTTTATTAAAAGGGTATTTAACTACATATTTGTTTTTCAAAAATCATTTAGTTTTTTATTAAAGTAAATTATTTTTTCAGTCACGTTACACACACACACAATATTGTTGTCTTTTTACTCCCGCTTAGGAATCATATGTTTATCTAGGCTAAAACACCTTTCACGGGCTATTAATGATGCTTATCTAGATAAATGGTTTAAATAATTTTACTATTTTATTTGTAACATTATAATTGCAAAATTAAAAATTTTAAGTAACCCCCAGCGTCATTAATCATCTATCTAACACCATCTCATTAACTATTCATAAGAGCCCAAACACTCTATATCTGCTGTAAGTTTCTGAATAATTAAGCATTTCACAGACTTTTTGATGGTTAGAATCAGCTCAAAGTTAGTATGTCATGGGAATGTCATCGAAGTGACAGTATACGAAATTTGAAATCAATCGGAGATGTAAAAGTTAGTAAAATCCTAATACTAAGAACTATCGTAGTCACATCAGCTTTCAAATAAAAAAACCGAATCAAAATCGGTCCATTCGTTTAGGCGCTACGATGCCACAGACAGACACACAGATACACAGACAGACACGTCAAACTTATAACACCCCTCTTTTTTCGTCGAGGGTTAATAATAAAAGTAACTAGAATCATGTCAGGGGTGGAAACCAAACCTGTACCTTTCAGAATCCGGTTGATTGCTGTGACCACTGAGCTACGATGGCTCTTTTAAATATATTTTTTTTGAGTGGCTATGCGCGGACTGCGCATTTCGCCAGTGTCACTCAAAAATATTTTTATTTGTCTATCGATTAATTTGTAAAATTGTTTTTGCCCTGATACATTTATAAAATGTCATACACAAGTTTTTTTTTTCATAATTACTATACTATAAAGGCAATAAGTGTCATCTACTTCCCCGGTCATTCACATGACAGCAAACATTCGTAAAATGTACGCGGAATGTACGTATCTTTGCACGCGTGAGACACGCATTTGCACGCGTTTGGCCTTAGACACTCATTCACAAACTCGGCAATACTTGTAAATTATTGCTAGGGAATTTCTAGTATAATATATAAAATCTCCAATGATTAAATTAAAAAAATGACTATTAAAAAATAGGGGTTGGTGATAGAAGGGTGAAAATTTAGGGTTGTATGTATTTTTTAATGCCACATTATCAAAAAATTACAAAATAAAATATTGTTCAAAAACTAAAAATAAAATGTTAGGAGTGGACAACCCTTATCACTTAGGGGTATGAAAAATAGATAGTAGCTGATTCTCAGATCTACTGGTAACTAAATTTGTGGCACGAGAATTTTATATCCGGACTGTTTTTTTCTTTTTAAAGGAGTATTGTACTGCGATATCAGTGTAGACAGACAGAGAGAGAGAGAGAGAGAGAGAGAATATGTGTAAAGAGATCCGTTACTCCTCCCACATATTCGTGCGAACAGAACTGGTCGCACAAAAACTGCGAAGATCCCAAATCTTCGCGCTGTGATGTGCGTCAAAAAACCGATACAGCTTGGAAACCGCAGATGTAGCCGTCCGTCCTTCTATTCGTTTGGAAGCATACAATTTTTCATCGTTTTCTTTCTTTATTTGTATTTATTACAATTAAGTAGGCGTTATAAATGCACAAAATCAAACATGTGACTGCATTGATTAGTCAACTCCAACATATTTGAAAACAAAAACCATAAAAAGAAAAATAGGATTCAGGCGATACCTCGTGAACGTTGTTTCGGCCGAGACAGAGAGGGATATAGACATAATTTGTCATCGCGAGAACAGACCGCGAAGAGCATGCTGCATGTAACGTAAAGGTGCAGCCACACTGCTGTTAAAAAATGTTTACTAACATTTTCTAACACTAATACATTTACTAACAAATGTTAGGAATTGTTAAATGTTTTAAGTGCTTCTAGTTCAGAAATTCTTAAGTTTTGATTCTAACGTTATTATAAATGTTTGAAAAATTACTTAGTAATTAAAATATAAAACTAGAAAAATTTCACGTCCTGAGGCGGGAATCAAACCCGCGACCTTTCGCAACGACTGCGACTGCGACTGCGACTGCTTTAACCAACTGAACCACCCAAGACTTGGGATATCCCTGTGAAATTCTTCTATTCTATCTGTATTTGCGTTTATGAGCTAACGTCCACCCTACAATGTCGAAATGTTCTATTTCAACATCCGAAACGAGTATTCTAAGATTGCGAAAGGTCGCGGGTTCGATTCCCGCTTCAGGACGTGAAATTTTTCTAGTTTTATATTTTAATAACTTAGTTCAGAAATGTTTACTAATTCATCATCATCAGCCTATATACGTCCCACTGCTGGGCACAGGCCTTCCTACATGGGTGATACACATGAGGAGCTTGGGCCATAACACCACCACGCTGGCCCAATGCGGGTTGGTGGGTTAAAGCGGTTGCAGTAACAACCGGGACCAACGGCTTAACGTGCCTTCCGATGCACGGAGGAGCTCGAGATTATAAATTTGATTGACCCATCCCGGGACCGACCATGGCGAAAGTAGCTTTGTTTTCGTTATCGAAACCAGAGCGCCCAAACCACTACGCCACCGAGCTCCTCATTGGTCATCATTGGTCCTTTATTTTATTACAATTTGTCAACTAGTTCAAAAATGTTTACTAACATTATCTAACATGCAAACATTTTCTAACATTGTGATTTCTTAACAAATGTTTACTAACGTTTTAACAGCAGTGTGTCAGCACCTATGTTTACAAACAAAATATAACAAATGTTTTATTTTGTTACAATTTGTTAACTTGTTCAGAAATGTTAACTAACATTATCTAACATGAAAACACTTTCTAACATTGTGATCGTTTTATAACAAATGTTTACTAACATTAGTAAACCTTTTTTAAACAGCAGTGTGACAACACCTTAAATCGATAAAGTGAAAAAAAAAAGATGATTTATGAAAAAACCTTTTAAGATTAATTAAAATATTTTGTTTCTTTTCTAATAAACTCAGTTTGGGCACTTTTTGGGTTTTAAATAATCATCAGTTTGCTTAACAAAAGAAATAAAATACAAAATTAAAAATTTTAAGTAACCCCAGGCGTCATTAATTATCTATCTAACACCATCTCATTGAGACTATTCATAAGAGCCCAAACACGCTATATCTGCTGAAAGTTTCCGAAGAATTAAGCATTTCGCAGACTTTTTGAAGGTATAGGATCAGCTCAAGGATAGTATGTCAAGGGAATGTCACCGAAGTGACAATATACCAAATTTCAAATCAATCGGAGATGTAAAAGTTAGTAAAACCCTATTATCATGTAGAAAATGAGCTGATAGTCATCAAAAGCCTGAACTAATCTTCATAAATTATAGCTAAGAACCATCCCTTTCAAACAAAAAAAAAAAAAACGAATCAAAATCGGTCCATTCGTTTAGGCGCTACGATGCCACAGACAGACACACAGATACACAGACAGACACGTCAAACTTATAACACCCCTCTTTTTTCGTCGGGGGTTAAAAAGGAAATGAGAGTTATCTTTGATTTTTTTTTTACCGAGAAAATTGATTCTATACATGATTAAAATTTGGCTTTTGTAAAAAACATTGATTAGCCATGTACGGAGGTGCTTCCTAAACCTGCATTTTATCAAGTTCAATAAGGTCGAAAATTGAACGCACGTTTTTAAATGACAAATTATATGACAGCCATCCTTTTCGTATTCATTTTGAGAGAAAGAGATGCACTGAACTTAAATTTAACTTAGCATGTATAAACATTTTTAGCCTTAGGACCATGGTGACTCGAGTTCTGGTTTGGCTTCGTAGCCGAGAATGCCGAGATCGAGGCCGAGATCTCGGTCGAGCCTTAATCAATACTTATAAAAAATGTTGAATATTCGCGAGGTAGCCCTTTAAATCCTTTTTGAAGATACTGAATATTTGGGAGGTACCGCCTTAATTTTCAAATAGTTGTTTATGAATAGGATATAGTTGTTTAAGGCTATGGTATTTTGGATTACATTATATCTAGATTGAAATTGAAATAATAATAATATTCATACACTCACACCTATTATCTAGCCCAAAGTAAGCATCATCAAGAGCTTGTATTATCGATACTAGATAACAGAGAAATAATGATAATAATATGTATATAAATATTAGAAATATACTAAATAAACATATAAACATCCATGACTCGTAAGCAAATGCTCGTACTCATACAAACATTTGCTCCTACCGCGATTCGAACCCGGGACCTCTTGACCAAGTAGCCTGTATAGTAAGAGGTACAGACCACTCGGCAACCCGGTCGTAAAAAATAGTGAAAATGAAGTAGTTTTTTTTAAAATACTGCCATCTACCCCATTATTTGTTTGCTAATACAATTATTTATTGTCATTTCAGATAAAGATACCATGTTTAATGGAGTATCAGCTTTCCCTAAAAGTTCAACCATAGTTACAGGATTAAAATCTAGAAAGAAGTATGAAGGTTATTCAGCCAAAAGGTCCTGGCCTTAAAGTGTGCAGCAAACTTTGCTAAAAAGTGTATAGAATATTTAGTAGTAAATTAATATTGAACTGTTAAATATAGTTTCATTTGGGGCGGAACTTTTCGCATAATGTCGATTGTCTTAAAGTCGTTTGTCATACATCAATTGGCATAATCATCATATAGCATAACATTAATGTCACATAATTTTTCCTTCGCATAACTTTTATGTAGCATAACTGTCTAAAGGCATATTATTATGAAGCGTAATAATAAATTAAATTCCTAATTTCATTTGGCATAATATTAGCCAGTCCTAAAATCCCTTATAAAATATAGACCAAGAGCCCACGACGGCCAGACCTTCCTTATTTTATAAAAGTTGAAAGTTTCTCTGTACATGTCCCCTATTACAGGTAGTAACTATCATGTGTCTGGCAATGGATGCCGACATTTCTAAAGTAATCCCGAAGAAAATATAAAAATTGAGCTTTATACTTTAACAAACAAATTTTAGCTAATATTTTATACACCTTCGTTACCAGTTATCTGCCCAAGTAACCACAACCCAAACTCTATAGTCGCTGGTCCTTCTAACCTGTATAGGGGACATGTACACGCGACAGCACATCAAGTGTAACAGTTGCACTACGAAAGCCACCTCTATTACGAGCGCAATGAGGGCGGCCTCAAGGTCAAACTGTTACGCTTGATGTGCTGCCAACTGTACAGAGACTTTTATAAAATAAGGAAGGTCTGGCCGTCGTGGGCTCTTGCTCTATTAGCATAATTTTATTTGCCATAACTATAGAAAAACCTTCTGTTATTTGGCATATTATAGTTAGTCCTAAATCTTACTGATTAAATCGAATTATCACCCAGATTCGAACTAGCACATTCCGACTCCACGTGGCCCGACCTTGCCCTACACTAGAGTGTAATTTAAGCCCGCGTAGGCGCGGAGGGGCGAGGTGGCCCGCGACCTGAGGAGCAGGTGGTGACCGAAAACCATCTGCGACGATAAGCTCGCGTGGAACCTCCAGAGCCCCGCAGCGCCGGAGCCGTGACAGAAACCATGCATGCCTGCTTGCATGCTGCATGCCCGCTTGCATGCTGCGTGCCTGTAAAGTTGTAAAAACTGTTAGATACTCACAATTTACATGTAGCGTTAGCAGTCAAATAATTAAAATGTATCTTATTATTCGTTGTGTTTATTATTGTTACAGCAATTATGCTTTTAAAAAAATATGCGTTAAGATATTATTCGTTGTGATCATTATGCTTTACATAAGTTATGCTTTTTAAAAATCTGCTTAAAGCTATTCTGCGTTTCATAATTTATGCATTATGACACACAATTTTAGCCTACACTATATTAGGACTTTTAAAATTATGCGTCGCGATAGTATGCAACACGATGATTATTCGTATTAAAATTATGGAACATGAATTATGACAATAAATGGTATGCTTAAAATTACGGAGCCGTTTCATTTATCTCCTTTTTAATGAGTGTGGGTTTGTTTCAAGTTTTAGCTAAGTAGGTCGCGTCAAACATCTAGTTCGCTTTTAAGTTGCATCGCGCTGTATTGCGCAGCTCCGAGCTCCTACTCAAAGAGAATATAAAACGCTATGGGTACTGTCCATACCCATACCGCGTTGGTCCGTCATTCCGTATTTTGATAGTGCGCAGTGAATTGACTCATGTTTAGAGCGAAATAGAAGTTTGGCGCGACCTATACAGGGCGGTGCCGCCAAAGTCTAATGTCCGCCTAGCCGTGCTAATGTATCACAAATTGTTTTTAAATTTAAAAGTACTGTAAAAGCTGTAGTTTCCTTAATAAAGAGAGAAAAAAAAATACGACAATAAATTAAAACAGGCTATATTAGTTCATATAAATGGTTTGCCACTTTCAAAAACAACTTATTAATTTGATAATTTCATGTAGGTAATTTCTATGAAATAATACACCTAATGTTATATTATTTCATACAAATGTCAGTCCGGGCTAAAAGAACGCCCCAAAAACGGTTACCCTCTTTAACCTTGAAACTCACATCACCCTGCGACCAAATTGCTGAAACCAGGAGGAAGAAGCTGCCAACTACCACCGACGGACAAGCACAGGAGTGTACCCTGGACAGACTTCGTAGGCAAAATAGTCAGACGGGTCCTCAGCCCACGCCGTACCAAAGCCCCAAACGACACAAAAGTTATTATTTTACGTGGCGCAACTTTTCAATGAGTCAAACAAAAATAGACTTTACAAACTTTACCGCCCTTTTTCTACCTCTTGGTTGTCCCGTGGTTATCCGCCTTTTCAAAGTAGCGTCATGGAGATACACATCATATATATTGCGCGCTAAACTCTCCCATCATGCATTGAAATGTGTTACATCAGCATTTCAATGCATTAACTAATAATAAGAACTGTAGGGCATTCGTTTCCTTTACCTTCTAAGTAAAAAGTAATAATGTCAATTCTTGACATTTTGTTTTTTTGACATGCATGACAAATTGACAGACAACTGCTGTTTTGCTTTCACTACAAATGTTCGTCTTCTAATTGTAAAATTATACATACAACTTCACCAGATTTCTAATTTTAATGTGGTTATTTATAGAATTAGCCCTTCTAATACCTTTATGATATAATTGATTCAAAATGAACGCATTGGTTGTATTAAGTTTTATTTTTGTGGCTGTTTATTTATGTGTTTCGTGGTTAGTAAACCGTAACTCGGTGACGTCCCTATTTCTTGTTATTGTTATTGTTATTGTTTTGTTGACGATTTATTTTTACTTTTTATATATTTAGGCTCGTACCGGCTCTATTGTCATGGCTGTTCAAGAGAAAATTCCATATCAAGTTGAAGATAGGCAGAATAGCTGTGCTAAAATTGATACTGAAAGATGTTAGTTTGTCTAAGGGTAGATACTTTGTAGTAAGTAAATTTTGTTATTTTAATTAATAAACAAAGTAATTAAATTGGGATATCTACCAAATTAATGTTGATAAAGTCATTTCGTTTCACAAACAAAATAATTTTACAAACCACATGTTTGTAGCGACTTCCATTCATTTTGCATACTATTGCTTTCTAAATAATTCTTCTTGCTAACCAATCTTATACAAACCAATATTTGCCAAATGTCTTTTTTTTAATAAAATTCCATTGAATTGAGTTAAAAAGGTGATTGTTTTTTGATTTGTTACAGCATATTGATGAAATATCATTCCGTAGTAGTTTCTTTAATTCAGAGATAAATAAGCTTGTGTGGGTTGTGATCAAAGGTATGGTAGTTACAAATTATGTTGAGGAAAAGCGTAGTGTGGTTGTTGAGACAATCCTTAAGCCATTGCTTTCAAAACAAAACTCTCTTAACAGAGAGGGAATGGAGGATGCAATGACAAATCTCAGCTTACTAGGAGACCAGTTAAATAGAGTTACAAACCAAAATCTTTTGGATTTTAGAGACAAAAAGTTGCCTCACAGCCTAATAATGTTTGCACAGGTACAGTCTTCTTTTCTTTTGTGAATAAAATTGAAATTATTGCTATAATTAAATAAACAAAACAGCCTTTGTTCATTGACAAAAACTTGCCCTGCCATTTTCAACACATTCTTGTTAATTTTTCTAGTTTATGGGAGTACATATTTTTAATGCATCTCTGACCATACAAGATGGGGCTATAGGCAATGGGTCTATCAATGTGACAGCATCAGAAGTGCATGCAGATGGAGTAGCAGGGGGCCCGGCCCGGGCACTTGTTTTTTCAGCTATCTTAGTGCAGTGTAGTGCAAAGATTTTTGCTGGAAATCTGTGGCTTGGAGAGGCTGCTTGTAATTTGTTGATTGAAGGCACTGTCAAAGCCGATGGACCATTGAATGTAGAGGTATTTTCAATAAATCTATCATGCTAACATTTTGTTTATATCTGTTTCTTAGTATAAATAATATGGTTAAGTAAAGCAGCTATTATGCATTTTTTCAGAAAATTCATGCAGCAATAACCAATACAGCTATTTCATTTAAAGATGAACTTTTTCATTTTATACAAAAACAAAAGAAACATAAACCTGTTCCAGTTAGAAAAGATATTATGTGTGATGATCACATAAACACCATTATTCCAAGGCTGTCACCAGTCATACCAAAGGTAAAAATTACTTTAATAGTATTTGTAATATCGAGTTTACTAATTTATTGCCCACAACACAAAAAGAGAGGTGTTGTAAGATTGACATCTCTGTGTATCTGTGTGTCGGTTGGTGTCATAGTAGCTTCTAAACAATTGGACCAATTTTTATTCATATTTGTTGTTGTTTGAAAACTGATGTGATCGAGATGGTTTTTAAGTATAATTTATGAAGATCTCTTCAGGTGCTTGATGACTATCAGCTCATTTCCTACTTAAGAAAAGGGTTTTACTAACTGTCATAGATTCCATTGATTTGAAATTTGGTTTACTGTTACATTGGTGGTATTTCCAAGACATGCTAACTATGAGCGGATCCTATTCCATCGAATAGCCTGCGGGATGCTCAACTCTTCAGAAAGTTACAGCAGATATAGCATGTGTGGGCTCATAAGAATAGTCTTAATGAAATGGTGTTTAGTGAGGTCAGGGGTTACTTTTATTTATTTTATTTTCTTTATTTTTCTTTATTTGGGAAACAAACAATACAGCAAATCTTTTAAAACTAGCTCTAACAAAATACATAGTTACATTTATTTTAATTATTGATTATCGAGAAAAATACCTAATGTAGAAAAAAAAACAATGTGACCCAAACCCGTGAACTTTCATAAAATGGGTGGCTGCTCTGACCTATGGAGTACTTGGGATAACCCTATCTAGTCTAATAGTTTTTGCTTAATAAGCTAACATGGTAGATGTTAGCTTATTAAGCACTCACAATGTCAAAACTATTCTATTTCAGCAAAAACTATTATATTTTCTATACTGTGAGGGTTGAATATACATACATACAAGGGCGACACTGAAAGTTTTTAGAACTAGTTACTTGTAGATAGTGCAAAAAAAATAAGTTAAATTTTGAAAATGGAACGTTTTGCCAATAATATTGATTATATATTACATTAATTTGTCATTTGTTTAACGATTTGGCGAAAATTGAAAACTGAGACACGTCAGCGTGAATTAAACGCGAGAAAATTTTCTTGCAGATATATTTTATGAGTTTCGTGTCGTTTATGTCAATATGAACGTTTTGATAGATTTCCATTGGCCTTTCATGATGAAGCCCCGCCTTGTGCCACTGCTTACAAAACTGGTGTAATGATTTTCAACATTGTCTCACTAATCTTACCGGTGAATGTGCAATTCGCAAAATTTCCAGCGGTCGCCACATGTCTTGTTCGCAAAATGTCCAGTTCGCAGATTGTCCAGTTCGCAGAAAGTCTAGATCGCATAAAGGCTGATTTACATTTCGATAAGTAACGAGTTTAGTAACCGGACAGTTGAGCAGTAAGTCATAAGTAGTAAGTATCGTCCAAACGTTGGCTTAGCGAGTTAAGTTATAAGTGTCAGTTCCGCGACTAAGATTACAGCTATTGAAAGAAAGAAACGAAAGAAAAAATAATTTATTTAAATAGGCCACAAAGAAGCACTTTTAAATCGTCAAAAAAAACACATTTTTACAACTATCACAAAAAAATTATTAACTAACAACGTCATAGTCTCAGTCTGTCTGTCATGTCTGAATTTACACCGGTTCCAAAAGTTGAACTACCGAGAAGATTCCGGCAACAAACTCGTGTAGTCACTCTTTTCAAAATAAATATTATTGGTTCAGTTTTGTTAGTCAAACAGCAGTCGTTGCAACCTGTCCACATATGAGCTGTACTAAACTCGCCCGTCTACACGCACGGCGACACGGCGAGTTTAGTTGGCGGGGTGAGGAAGACGCACGGGCGGGGTGTCTTGCACTTAACTTGCCGAAAAAATAGAACATCATTCTATTCTCTGTACTTAATTGTTAAGTTACTACTTAACTAGCAAATTCCCGTCCAAACAGTGTTAAGAACTTAACTCGCCAAGACCGCAAGTTAACTCGCTACTGTACTTAATGGCTGATTTACACTTCCATAAGTACAGTAGCGAGTTTAGTAACCGGACAGTTGAGCAGTAAGTAATAAGTAGTAAGTATCGTCCAAACGTTGGCTTAGCGAGTTAAGTTATAAGTGTCAGTTCCGCGACTAAGATTGTACTGAACTGTACTAAACTCGCCCGTCTACACGCACGATGACACGGCGAGTTTAGTTGGCGGGGTGAGGAAGACGCACGGGCGGGGTGCACTTGCACTTAACTTGCCGAAAAAATAGAACATCATTCTATTCTTTGTACTTAATTGTTAAGTTACTACTTAACTAGCAAATTTCCGTCCAAACAATGTTAAGAACTTAACTCGCCAAGACCGCAAGTTAACTCGCTACTGTACTTATGCAAGTGTAAATCAGCCATAATTTGTTACTGTAAATCAGCCTATGGAAGTGTAAATCAACCATAATATCCAGTTCGCACAATGACCAGTTTGCAAAACGTCCAGTTCGCAGAAATGTCCAATATTCATCATCATAACGCCACACTTAAATAGTCATTGTATCAAGTGTGTTGTGATTATTTAAGTTATTAGTTCAAATCTGTTTTATTTTTTATAATTTTCTTAATAGTAACATACATCAAATAAAATCAACATAGAAAATCAAAAAAAGTTGTTTGGTAATTGTAATTTTTAAAGATCAAATGTGAAACATAGTTTTAATTAAATCCAGGATATTACAAAAAAAGACAATTATTGTTAATCAACAAACCTTCATTGAAAAAGACGTAAAAAAAAAATGTATTTTTTAAACTGCTTCATTGAAATCTGGTAATGATAGTGGCATGATAATGGCATCCAAACATATACGATTTCATTGACAAACTTAAGAAGGAAGCCAAACATTGGGATCTTATAATGAATGATTCTTTGTTTAGACTCATAAAATACAAAAGGAGGCTCGAAGATGTTAATTTTGATATTCAATACAAAAAATGCTTACGAAAACTAGAAAATGACCAGATTTCAATTGGTACAAGCCACTTGTCTTGGAAAAAGTTCGGGAGAAACGAACTAGCAGTAAAATCCTTCTTTACCACGACAACACTTCGTTGCACACCGCTTTGTCGCACACGGCCAGCCGAACAATCGACTATTTGCCGACGTCCCACGTAGAATTACTGGGTCACCTGCCATGTAGCCCCGACCTCGCACCTTGCGATTTTTATTAATTCCCGAAAATAAATAAAAGAAAAAACTTCGAGGAAAACATTTTATGAACGCCGAGGAAGCAGAGTCTGCATTTTAAAAAGCCATCGAAGAGACCCCCAAGGACGAGTGGGCAAAGTGCTTTTCTCAGTAGTTCCATCGGATGCAGCAAAAACAAATAAACTAGAATTCATTGAAATTCATAGGGTTATCCCAAGTCTTCAAAATATCTGATAAATATTTATTGTAATGTTAAAAATAAAATTACTAACTTTTTAAATGTTTTGTTTCAGATATTTAGTTTAAAAGTAGACACTACAGCAGTTAAATGTATGGATAATATTACCAAAACAAGTTTTGAAATGTCATTACAAAGTCTGCAGGTAATAAAACTACAAAAAAAAGTAAAGTAAAGTTCCAATTTACACAATTTAAAAATATTTTATATTCAATAAATACCAAAAAGTCATATTAATTAGTAAAAAATATTGCAGGCTCTATGAGGTTTGTATAATATAGACCAGTTTATCAATCGTTAAAAATATTAACAATGGTATTCAATACTATTTTTTTATGCAAATCGCTCCACATCTCATCCACATTAGAAAAGTCCATAATAATATGCGAGCACAGCTAGTGCAAGCTGAACATGTTACCCCATAACTGCTTCCATCTTGCCAGCCCATAAGGTTTCTTTTCATGCCGCTTATGAAGTACCTCACGTTGTAGAAGAAGTAGAAGTAGAAGAAGTAGACAGCTCTGTTTCGGTAAATAATTACAAGTTTAGGAGTACGAAAAAAAAAAATTACTAGATTTCTGTGTGCGTGATTGTGATGTGGTGATGCAAGCTCTTCGGAGCACTCTCCATAGTACAGCTGCTAGATGGCGCTGAACGAAGCAATGTATCGACGGATTACTGAAGAGGCTCAAGGCAACCTCTACATCCATTTAAATTATAAATATGAAACTAACTGTGTCTGCCTGTTCACGCTTAAACCGGTGAATGGATTTAGATGAAATTTGGTATGGAGATAGATACCCTGGAAAGGACATAGGGTGCTTTTTGGCGCGATAACTGATATCCACCCGGGCGACTAGTGGAGTCGCCAATATTACGGTCAGACCCTGTCGCTGCGACGTTGCAAGTGCAACGAGGATGTACTTAGCAGAGCCCTCGCTGGCACTTGTGCAGTGCGAGCTGTATATTTCACGCAAGACTCGACCTAAGTTTTGTATAGCACGCAAAAATTGGTCAGCTGTGGAAAATGAATGCACCATGATTCATAACTCCTAGCTACCGTGGTTTTCAGTTTTCTAGGGGCATATTTATCACTTTCTCATCGTTTTATTCGTTTAAATTAGATAGCCTATAAAAAACCATAGCCAATTTTAGTTGGCGCGGCAGGGGTGCTTCCTAAACTCTGTTTTTAATCATCATCAAGGTCGAAATTGAACATTGACCCATCTCGGCATCGACCATGGCTAAAATTGCTTTGTTTCCGTTATCGAAACCAGAGAGCTGAAACCACTGCGCCACCGAGCTTCTAATGTTTCCTTGGAGTATAATTTGCGGACTTCAATATTTAGGATACTTTTCCTCCGGGGGCAATGGTTTGACTCATCCTGTGTATATGTCGCCACCATCTGGTTAAATTTGCCGATTAATTGGATGCCTCACTAGTTGATTAAACGCCGGCATCCAATTAAATGCCTAGGCCGATAGTTAATTGAACTAGACTCACTCAACTTTTAATAACATGGCGTATTGAAAGTCTGCTCGATTAGTTGCCAAGGCGAATCGTTGTACTCAAGAGATTTGGTGTGACTGGTAGGTTCAAGGTTTTTTTATGACAGATTTCGGTAATAAGTGGTCATGAAAAATGACTCTATTACTTAAAGAGTTACACGAAAGCTCTTTGATTTAAACGACCTGCCTAGGCATCCAATTGATTGATTGATTGATTAATTTAACCAGCCGGCTGACATGTCGTTCAGCCATCTTAAACGTTGCTCTCAATGACTTCGCTAGTTGTACTTCAGCCGTTTCATCGGATGCCGGCGTTTAATCAACAGCCTAGACGTTCAGTTAAGTGGCTAATTCAACCTGACGGCAGCAACATATACATTGTCCGTTAAGAACAACACTACGAAGTTGAAACCGTCACCGTGACGTCGACCAGCCGGTCGAGCTTTCTTTTGTTCCTCAACATCATCAATTAATTAGCAATCACTTACAGGTGAATTCTAGGTTCAGTGCTGCATCAGTGATAGTGCACAGCGGCGGCCCCAAGGTGTTAGGTCTGCCGCAGGTGTACATCGCGTTCCAGATGGATCAGTATCAGCTCGCAGCCAACGATGAACAGCTGGTCTTCGTTAGTAAACTTAAATTGGATGCAAAGGTAAATTTACTTGGGAGGAGGAATCCGATCCCGAGATGGGTCTATCAAATTTATAATCTCGAGCTCCTCCGTGTGTGCGGTTATAGTGGACTGTATTTACTGAAACGCCGGAAATGCTTCTAGCTATAGGATTTATTGATCACTAGGTACATTTATTGGTAGGAACACTGAACTGAATATCACTTCTTACTGTCTTAAAGTTCTCGAAATAAGTAACGCTTAGATTTTAGATTTATCAAATAAAGTTTCATTTAGCCACGTCCGATCATTACGGTTTTCTACGATGGAGAGGAATAGATGTACCGCTCATTTAGTGTTGTGCGTCACGTCTTATAGTGTTGGGTAACGTGCTAACACCGTGCTTCGGAAGGCACGTTAAGTAGTTGGTACCGGTTGTTACTGCAACCGCTTTAACCCACCAATCCGCATTGGGCCAGCGTGGTGGTGTTTTGGCTTAAGCTCCTCATGTGTTTCTCTTATGTAGGAAGGCCTGAGCCCAGCAGTGGGACACGTATAGGCTGGTGATGATGAGAATGATGATAGACTGTATGTAGCAGGTCTCATTTGTGGCAAATCCGTTTTTTTATACGACAAGAATGGCTAACAAGCCTACAGCCCGCTTGATGGTGAGTGGCTACCGTAGCTCATAGACGCTTGTAGCACCTTGGTCACTACTCACGCGTTGCCTGCCCTGTCAAAATAAAAAGAAACTCTTATTTTGACAGCATAGGGAACGAATCCTCGTTATCTGTTAGGGAACAGATATTTATATTTACTTTTCTGCACAAAGGACATGACCAGTGATCGTTTTTTAATTCGGCAATATGTGCAGGATCTTACAATAGGATTAATAAAATATTTATTTATTTATTATGCTTTTATTATTCCAAATAAAGCTGAGAATATTACATTTGAATAAATAGTTTAGTTACATTATTGCTTCCGCTTTCCGCAGACTATGGGTTGTTACATTTCACGTTTCCATTGTTCCCATTATACGATCCGTTCCGCAACCGTCCTAACAATTTAACTTAAAAAAGGTGATTGTCACATACTTAATTTAGACCAAGTGATTGTCACTGCCGTATTTTTAATGATCTCTTTATTTGTCTTTTCAGAAAATTATTCGTAAGCTTTATCACAACACTATGTGGCGCCATCTCTTGTATCTGAAAGAAGATATCTTTATCACAACACTGTGTGGCGCCATCTTGTATCTGAAAGAAGATATATTTAACGAAAAGTTATCTATGTATTTCTCAGTCGTTAAAACTTTTTTAGCTGTAAACTAGGCTAGCGCCCATAGTCCCACTGGTCATGTCCTTTACTTAAAGCTATATTTCTTAGGAGCTATGGAACTATTTGAATTCATATGTGAAAGACTGATGCCTGGAATGGTTTTTGTAAAAAACCTGTACATGCATCGTCTCAATAAACTCTGCCAAACTTACTAACCGTAAGAAAGAACACACTACCGTAAAAAAATTTTATTTAGCTGCTATCCTGTAAGGTGGAGTTGCTACCCCAGTGGGGCGTTCGTATTTGGGTGTTGAAGACCCAACCTTATATGTCCTGGCTCTACACATGTCTTATAAAAGGTTATCTAATGTCTCACACACAATTCATTAGCAAATTACCATTTCACAAGCAACATTTGTCTATGTTTCATTACGCAAACTAATACTTTAACAAGGACATCAAAATGCAAACATGCATATGACAAGCAGGCATTTAAAAAATGCAATATTAATTAAATTTTTAAAAGACATACTGACATGTCAACAAGTTACAAAAACTAAAAATAATATTTCGCAAATAATTTGTTTGACTAAATTTCATTTTGCTATTTTTCAAATTAAATATTATTAATTTATAAATAACCATTAAAATATAATAATTTTCACAATGCGCGTCCAATCAACACAAGTCGGAATGCGCTGAACTCGATTAACAAAGATAAGTCGTTTCAGGCGCTTCTTATGTTTTTATATATTTTTTGTTTTCTGGGATTATTATGTTTTTATCATGAAAATTTAAGAAATGATACGGTGTCATACCATAAGTTGCCTAATGTCTTTAGACTAAGTAACCATATTATTAAAGAAAAATTGGTCAATAGATCTTTGTCGTTTAACGTATTTGTGTTAGGAAAAATTTACTAATGTTCTTTTGTAAAATGACAATATATGAAGAAATTACTTTATGAGATGTAAAGTTTGTGAAACATAAATAAATGGAACGTTGAGTTGCGAAATGATAACTTTGAATTTCGTTGCTTGTTATCTGTAAATTTTGTTTAATAACTGTTGATCAACCAAAGGGGAACCCAAAAAGTATATTAGTAATTATTTTGTTAAATTCAAAGAAAATGTTTTTTTAGGCTTATAAAAGAATTTATAGTTCCATATTAATATTCTAGCTCGAAAAAGGTGTGCTGAACCTGTACCTTATACTCAGTACATTAAATTTAATGTATGACCATTGCCGAGTGTTCAGCTGGTACTCTTCCGTGGTAGATCGTATGAAGTCAAGGCCTTTGAATGTAAAAGAGGTTGACACTGCATGTAAGTATGTCTTTATTATAGTCTAGTAGGCATAGGTATACATGTCTTGGTCATGAGCTCTATGCGAACTAGGCAACTTAAATTACAGCTTAATCTTGTATAGCTTAAGGTCGAAACACACCGGATCAGTACACGTAGATGTGTACGTACCACTGCCGCTTACGTGCTACACCGTTTACGAGTACGCTTCTGATGTGTTTCGGCCTTTAAGCAATTTAAGGTTCTTACATTTTTACCGACAACCAGATGACGAGCAAGCTGACGACGTACCTGGTGGTAAGTGGGTACCGTCGCCTATAGACACCTGAAATAATAAGTAAAAGAATCCCTTGGTCTTACACGTGTGTATTATCCTGGAGCCTAAGATGAAATATCCATGTCCAGTGATTACACTAAAAATAAATCCGATTAATTCCGATCAGATATTATTTTACGTAAGCAGTGCAAACCAGGCGTAATATGAATATCTGATGTAATAAAAGAAAATAAGTTTAACTGCTGTAAAAAAAAAAAACTAATGTCTAAATATTACAACACACGAAAATAATTCTTTGAAAATAATTGACTTTTTTAATAATTTATTGTATTGTAGACATTTTTTATGTTATGAAATATTAACGTTGAATGTTAAATTTATCAAACTTCTTTTTCAATTACTATTAATTTGTAAACATAATGTTGCATTGCCTGAAAAGGGCAACTAAGTTCAAAGCACAATGTATCCTATAAGACCTATTGTAATACACTTAGGTAGTTCGCAATAAAGAATTTGATTTGATGGTGGCGTTAGCATCGTGGTGGTCATCGCTGGCGTCGCGCGTGGTGGGCGGGTGTGTGGTGCAGGGGTGCGCGGAGGTGCGGGCGGTGCGGCTGCGGGCGCGGCTGGCCGGGGGGTCGCTGGCTGGGGGGTCGCTGGCCGGGAGGTCGCTGGCCGGCGGGTCGCTGGCCGGAAGGTCGCTGGCCGTTGGGTGCGCCGGCCTCAAGCTCAAGCTGGACCAGCTGCTCGATACCAGAGGTTGGTGGCGAAGAGTCAAGTAACCACTTGGTGAAGCAACAGGCTTACACAGTCCATCCTTGATGCTCCACTCTAAATTTCCATTCCTGCCTTTCTGCTGCCATTCACATTCAGTTGACTCCAGCTTGCTGCCGAATGTCATCTGTCCACCTCTTAGGTGGTCGCCCTCTGTCGCGGGTAGATATAAGCGCGGAAAGCCATTCCAGTAACGGCCGTTATAGCCATATGCTCTGCCCATCTCTACTTCCTGCGCTCTATTTCCACAACAGCATCGACAAGTTTGCTCTTTCACCTGATCCACTCATTTCTCTTCCGATCCATGAGCCTTTTTCGCTGCATCGATCGTTGTGCAACGCGAAGCTTTTCGGCATACTTTTCTGCCAAGGTAGTGATCTCCATACCATCACACAGTGAATATATACGGATATATGAATATGTACAGACAGCAGCTCATCAAGTGTCACAGTAGCACTACGAAAGTCTCCTCTATTACAAACGTAATAAGTGCGGTCTCAAGGTCTAACTGTTACGATTGATGTGCTGTCGACTGTACTTTTAAAATACTGTTTAGATTTATTTACTGATTCCTTATCTTGATTTGTTAAAGTTTCCTTGTGTGAATGCTTATTAGAGAGAACGATAAACTCTATCGTTCGTTATCATAAAAATTCAGGACATTTATTTTCTACATTTGGCGGGGGGACTCCCAGCTTTTGGAAGTGACTTTTAATAAATGTATGAACGCAGTTTCTTTCGAATATTTAGGATAGGTACTGGCCTAAATTCTGGAGAACACATGCTAAGTCTTAATTTAAGTTCAGTGCATCTCTTTCTCTCAAAATGAATATGAAAAGGATGGCTGTCATATAATTTGACAGTTAGAAACGTGCGTTAAATTTTCGACCTTATTGCAGTGTTTAGGAAGCACCTCCGTAAATACCGTCTAAAATTGTCTCTGGTTGCTTTGAAATCTATTTAAATTTAAGTGACAGCTCTAAACAGATTCTTGCTATCTTGCTATTGCGAGAAAGAGATATACTGTACTTAAATTTAAAGAGTGTGTCTCCAGAATTAGGGCCACTGTCTCCCCGGGGGAATTGTTTTCATTCACCTGTTCCTTCAATCGTGAATGTGTAACAGAGGAGCCATACGAATGGCACGTGGCTCGCTTGCTGGTGGGCCGCCGCCAGTGGAGCACGGAGCTGCTGGTGGACGGCGGCTGGGCGGGCGCGGGCGCGGCCGCCCAGCCGCCCGCCCGCCGCCACCACGCCTGGGGCTCCGCCATGCTCGCCGTCGCGCTCGTCAAGTGGGGCAGCCACGGGCCCACCGACTCTAAGGTACGAGCCGCCCGCCCGCCGCCACCACGCCTGGGGCTCCGCCATGCTCGCCGTCGCGCTCGTCAAGTGGGGCAGCCACGGGCCCACCGACTCTAAGGTACGAGCCGCCCGCCCGCCGCCACCACGCCTGGGGCTCCGCCATGCTCGCCGTCGCGCTCGTCAAGTGGGGCAGCCACGGGCCCACCGACTCTAAGGTACGAGCCGCCCGCCCGCCGCCACCACTCCTGGGGCTCCGCCATGCTCGCCGTCGCGCTCGTCAAGTGGGGCAGCCACGGGCCCACCGACTCTAAGGTACGAGCCGCCCGCTCGCCTGGGGCTCCGCCATGCTCGCCGTCGCGCTCGTCAAGTGGGGCAGCCACGGGCCCACCGACTCTAAGGTACGAGCCGCCCGCTCGCCGCCACCACGCCTGGGGCTCCGCCATGCTCGCCGTCGCGCTCGTCAAGTGGGGCAGCCACGGGCCCACCGACTCTAAGGTACGAGCCGCCCGCCCGCCGCCACCACGCCTGGGGCTCCGCCATGCTCGCCGTCGCGCTCGTCAAGTGGGGCAGCCACGGGCCCACCGTCTCTAAGGTACGAGCCGCCCGCTCGCCTGGGGCTCCGCCATGCTCGCCGTCGCGCTCGTCAAGTGGGGCAGCCACGGGCCCACCGACTCTAAGGTACGAGCCGCCCGCTCGCCGCCACCACGCCTGGGGCTCCGCCATGCTCGCCGTCGCGCTCGTCAAGTGGGGCAGCCACGGGCCCACCGACTCTAAGGTACGAGCCGCCCGCCCGCCGCCACCACGCCTGGGGCTCCGCCATGCTCGCCGTCGCGCTCGTCAAGTGGGGCAGCCACGGGCCCACCGACTCTAAGGTACGAGCCGCCCGCCCGCCGCCACCACGCCTGGGGCTCCGCCATGCTCGCCGTCGCGCTCGTCAAGTGGGGCAGCCACGGGCCCACCGACTCTAAGGTACGAGCCACCCCAATTTCTGCGGTCGTGAAGCCACTGCAGTTTACTTTTTTTTATCTTAACGGGGTTACCCCGTTAGTAGGTCAAGAGTTATCTTGACCTTCGTCGCACCTGATGGTAAGTAAAGATAAGGCCGATGATGGAAGCGAGCTACACCCGGATTCCTCAACCACAGATAAACTGGCTATCTTACCTCTAACTGCCGGAACACAACAATGCCGTTGACATTATTGCTATGGCGGCAGACTTAGGTAAGATGGTGGTAGCTAGCCAGGTGGAATTAGGAAAGCCCTGCCACCAGCCAAACCGAGCAGAAAATTTCTGCCCCTACGGGAATGGAACCCCGGACCTCTAGATCTGAGGCAGGTGGTCTCAACCACTAGACCACAGAGGCGGTTAAATACTTGTAGTTTTATTTGAACTGAGTCTAAAAATCATATGTTGTGCCCGTTAACATTAAACATCTCTCCATCGAAAAATGGGCTATGTGGACTGAAAAAACACAAGACAGGATATAGCAAAAATTTAATCATTTAACTATATTCACATGTATTTCACAAATAAAAGGCTGATTTTAATCTGTAATACGGTACAAGATACGTGCTTGTCACTTGGGTATGTGGTAGGTGGTACAAATGGTAGGTGTATTTATTTCATGAAAATTTGTCTTTGGAGTTTAAACTTAAATTTACTTATGCGTCAAAATTGCTCTCAAATTACTTTTTCTCTTCCATAATTGTTTGTACACTTGTTTTATGACCAAGAATGCACTGTAAGAAATGTCAAACAAAAATTCAAACAATTTATTGGCACGCATACAAGGAATTCGTTACGAGTTCCGAGCGCTCAGTATGAATACCCTATTTTCTCTTTTACGTGCTCAATAGAATTCGCCTACTGAGAATACAAATAATAACGTACCAGAGCAGCTGAATGTTAAATGACGTCACGCAAAATCAGTATTTAAAATTAATTAGTTATGAATATATATACCAAAAATCAAAAGTTAGAGTTCAAACCAAAGAAGTCCCGCGTCGAAAAGATGAACTACAGCTGTTTAACAGATGGATTAGAGTTAAAGTTGCCACTGTATTAATATAACTACCCGTATTTTAGGAATATTGGTATTAATTTCGTTTTAATTTATTCGACCATTTATTATTGTAAATAAATAATACATGTCACCCACTTTTAGTGTTTTGCTTAACGTACTTTGAATTTAGCCACATCATTTCTTTCCTTGAGTGTAGTAGGAGAGAACAAAAGACCCAATTTCTACATTCACCAACGGGCGCTAGGTCGGCGCTTTGGATTTTGTGGTTCTGGATCAATTAATGATTTTTCTAACTTTTTAAATCGGAAACTAGTTACGAGTGGGTAGATTAAGGATATTATGTTGGTAAAATTTTCTACTTGCTAACAGCGCCGCGTCTATGGGACTTCTTTTGTGGCGCGGACTCGGCAAAAAGATAAGCTTTTTGCCATTGTAAATGTAAGCCCTATTAAATCAAAGTACCATGCAATTATAAGTACACAGAGTTGTGTAGTATTCGCGTCGCACTTATCATAATCACAACTAAATATAATATTTTGCTGTATTATTAAAATTTTTAAAAAAACTAAAGGTAGCCATCTGAAATTACTAACTATAAACTCTCTTAGGTGGAAGCCATGATGGATTGCCTCCGTCTGGAATGGAGCACAGAAATAGCGGAAACTATAATATCCCTCGTGGATAGCCTCAACGAGTACAAACCAAAGGATCTTCGTGCCCCATCAAGTGCCGATGTCCCGCACGACTCTGTGCCCAGGAACATCACTGTCAACGTCGCACTCACGCACATCAATTTGTTCTTCATCCTGGACAAGGACATGTGCCTCATGTCGAGGGTCGATGCTGTTTCCTTAGAGAAGACTGTCAACAAGTCCAGCGCACACGTGTCTGGGCTTAAAATTGTTGATATGGTGCCTTATAAAGGTGAGTTCAGTTGTCGCTTTCTAATTCGATTGAATAAGATCTATTTAAAATCTATAGAGTTTGATAAGCTGTCGATGGTACCGAATCTTTTAACAACTTGCTGAGATACTGAAGTGTATTTATAAGATCGCAAAGTTGTGTTTTCCACTGTGATTTGGGCGTCCGCCGGTAGAAGCAGAAGACCTTACATTAATCCCCGGACCTTATCAAATGCTATTGATTGAGAACAAGCGTGTTGTCTTCCAAGCTGTCAACAAAACGTTTAAGCCGGATTTACATTTATCTGACGCCTTCTGACGTGACGCGTCAGAACGGAATCGGTTTCATATCATTACTATGGTTAGATTTACATTAATCTGTCGTATCTGACGACACGTCACGTCAATGTTAATACGGCTTTATTCTCGGTTTTTACATGGTAGCGAACGCGATTAGTGTCTATCGTACTTAAAGACCATAAGTTACGGTACTCGCTTACCATCATGCAGACTCAACGACTGTTTTCTACCATTTGTTTTTTAAAAAATCTAATGACGTCTTTTTGGTGTATCCCAGTAGTCCCCTCTGGCGTTTGTCCCCTTGGGCGACAACTGGGATTTTTTTTATAAAAATCTCCCAGTTGTACCCCGTGTCACCGGTGGAGGGGGCAATTGGGACTTTAATTTTTAAATGTCCCAGTCTCCCCCACTTGAGACTTTGCCCTATAATGTTGATAGAAGTGACAAATAATAAAGCATTTGTTTAGATATCCTATATCGTAGTTCGGATATGACGAAATTTGTCATCTGTATAAAAAAATATCATTTACCTTAAAAAGTGTCGTACAGACGACACTTTTCAATGTAAATGATGATAGTTATCAAAAGTTAAGTTATTCAGCGGACGTACTATAAGGGGCAATCACGAAAATAAGTGTAGTTTTAGTATTTTATGTAAAATAAAACAATTAATTAAGTAATTGAAACTACTGGGATACACCCTGACACAGTTATAGTTTTTTCCAAATTGGTCACGGGACTTGGTAATCCACGCACACTTGCGCGCGCGTTACATTCCCTTGGTGTTGCAAGCGTCCTTAGATTTCGGTAACTGCTTACCGACCGACCGTATGCTGGATTGCCACCTTAATTGTATAAAAAAACTAGGAAAATACAACCTGTATATATTTTAGGAATATTTTTGTTTGTTTCCAGAAAACTTTCACTGTCAAAGATCTGACGAAATCGCTACATCATTTTTCTATATGCGATTGGCGAGAATAGAACATATACCTTCAAAAGAAAGACACTCGGTCTTATTAGATATTCAGTTTCTAGAAAATGTTGATTTCGAATGGAGTGCAAACTTGCATCTCAAGATACTGACGTTAGTTCGTGCTGTCAAGGGATTTAAAGAAGAGTTGAAAGCGAAGCGACTGTCTCCATCTTCTTCTACTGAAACGAAGCAGAAAGGGAGAGCGTTAGATTGGAAGGTGTCTTTCAAGAGTGAAACGAATCTAGACCTTTTGTTGTCGGAAGAGAATAACATGCTCTTTGCTACCGGTAAGTTCAAGTTAAACTGAAGTTTCAATCATGGGTGATGAATAAAACTACAAAATAAAAATGGTACTGAATAATGTTGCGCTTATGTTCCGTTTCCTAAGATGTTTTTATATGCCTTAACAGATGACATGACCATAGCGTACGACCACGAAACTGGCCTTTCGATAGTGTGGGGTCAGCTCAAGGTGATCTTAAACGGCGACGAAGTGGTCACGGTGGATGGGTACAGAATGAGCCGCGCGACTGACGATCACGATGTCAGGGTCGAAAGGAAAGCTAATGAAGGGTTCATGCTGGCTTGGAATAAAGTATGGTACGTATCTTGAAGTGCTGATAAAAAACACTTTTATTTTATTATTATTTGTAGTATTTAGAACAGTCCTCTTGAATCCTCATTAGTTTCTCCTAGTAGGAAGGCCTGCCCCAGCAGTGGCATGCTTCATAGGCTGATGAAGACATCTAGCCACACCATATCATTAGTTCTTAGGTGTCTTAGGTATTTCACCATATCATTAGTTCTTAGGTATTTAATTTTAATTATTTTCTAGGACGATAAACGTAAACTCGGCGCGAATGATTTTCCCCTACAAACACCGGTTTGCGGAAGCGGTGCAGGGAGACTTCGTGTCATTGTTCAAATGGATTAAACTAATCCATGGCATTAAAAAGAAGCCTTTCACTGCTGATAGTCCGCTGCCCAGTGACTTGCATATAAAGGTATGAACAGAGTCGTTGAGTGAAGCTAAGGTTCAATAAAGTTTAATTAGATCTGAACAGAAACTCGTAATTTGTAATATTAATTCTGGAGAAAACATGCTAAGTCTAAATTAAAGTTCATATTCATATTGAAAGAAAGAGATGCACTCTTTCTCTCAATATGAATTTTCGGATTGCCGTCATATAATTTGACATTTAAAAACGTCCGTTCAATTTTTGACCTTAATGAATTTGTTAATGAACGTGATAAAATTTAGGAAGCACCTCCGTACATTCCGTCCAAAATTGTCTATGGTTTCTTTGAAATCGATCTAAATTTAGTTGACAGCTCTAAACAATTCTTACTATCTTTTTCCTATTACATATGGCGGAAAGAGATATACTGAACTTAAATTTAGACTTAGAGTGTATCTTCAGAATTAGACCCAATGTATCATTGAAATTAAGCTCTTTTAATTCCTTCCGTTAGACTCAGAATAATATATTTGGGCTGTATGTTAGGTCCTTTGAGCCGGATTGATTGAGGTTCCCTTATTATTTTTATCAGATTGAAGAAATAGTTATAGAGATGAGTGATGATCCATTCGAAGTGAAGTTACGTGACAATTACGAGCTCCTCGAAGATGAATACAAAGAAAGCCAGAAGAGGCGAACGATGCTCGACGCGAAGGTAAGAAATAGGCAATTTTGGCGAACAAACACTTCATATTTTAAAGTAAATATTAACTATAAGAATAATGATGAAAAAGATATAAAGGGTGGGATAAATCTTGATGAGTGGTTCTCAATTCGATGATTTTTTAAAAAAGAAATACTAACATATTTCTCTGTCAAGTACAGATCTATTTGATAATTATTTTTGTGTTTAAATTATTTAAGTACAAACAATACTTATTTCAACCAGAGACTGAGAGACGGATAATATGATAATTTTGATGTAATTGTTAGTAAGTTTTTAATAGGACTGACATATCCGTTAGGATAAAAGTCATGTAAAAAAAAATAAAGAGAATAATAAAAAACAGTCGCCCATTTAGCTTTGAACTTCAAAAAGTATCGCAAAAAATTTAAAAAATATAATAAAACAATAATAAAAACAACTCCAAAAACCCAAAAAAGGCAAAAATAATTAAATTGAAAGTACTTATGTATCTAACAATAGAAAGCTAAGCAATAGCCCAAAAATACCTTACTATTATATTAGATTAAATACCCGACGGTATTTTGAAGTCTGTTTATTTTATGTTTTCCATACAAATGTTAATACCTACCTACAAAAAAAGTATGAAACTACAGACTTTGTATGATTAGTGTTATATTTTGGAGTCTATATCTATATCAGTGCATTTCTTTCTCTCAATATGAATACAAAAAGAATGGCTATCATATGATTTGACATTTAGAAACGTGCGTTCAATTTTCGACCTTATTAAACGTGATAAAATGCAGTGTTTAGAAGGTCTACGGTTACTTTGAAATCTGTCGAAATTTAATTGACAGCTCTAAACGAATTATTGCTACCTTTTTTCGTTTACATATTGCGAGAAAGAGATATACTGTTCTTAAATTTAATCTTTGTGTGTGTCTTCAGAATCAGGCCAGTGTTATTTTGTTAGGTGCAAGAGCTGTGCAAGCCCCACTTGTTCCTGCCGGCCGGGAAGGTGGAGGAGCTGTACGCGGCGTTGCGTCAGAAGGACGCGCAGATCTACGTGCAGCGGTGCCGCGCCGCGCCGCCGCCGCGGACGAGGCTGGTCGCCTGCTGCGTCACCAACTTCCGCGTGCTGGCGCTGGCGGACCCCTCCATACATGGCGCGCACAACGCGCAGGCCAGGCTCAGGGACATAGACTTTGACAGGTGAGAACGATAGTACTCGTTCCTTTGTCGGACTTTCGAACGTTGCAATTCTTTGCCAGCACATGTGTTTCCTCCTTCCTATGAAATTGTCTTTCAAAAGAGGCGTGAAAAGGCACCTTATGGGCCGGCAAGGTGGAGGCGGCTAGAATATTCGGTTTCAAGCTGCACTAGCTGTCTGCGCATATGGACTGTTCTTACCGCTTTAAATCAACGAAATAAAGACAAAGTGGGACTATACAGAAGAAAAGCTTTTCACACAAACTCTTTTATCAAAAATATTGCACACGAACGATCCGATTCTAACTGGAAGTACTTATTTAGACAGGCTTGTCTAAAACATTGTTAGAGGATTTATCGAAAAGTCTAATTTTATAGAAATTATTGGCGACATTTGGTTTGTATGAATTCTTTAAATTTCTCAGACTGGCCGGACTTGCTTATACATATATTGCAGTCTTATAAGAACCGTTTCTTTCCAAATATTTTTGACTTGATTGAAAAGCCGTACGACGCTAAAGGGCCATTTACACGATGCAAGTTTCTTACCTTTAGCCTTCAATTTATTTTATTTTATTTTAAAAGGTCAGTTTTAAAAATAAATGAATAATTAAATGGAAGTAATTAGTGACTTTCATAGTCAAACGTGTTGTTTAGTTTAGACTATGCAAGTCGTTTCTTGCTTCAATTTAATTCTATACTACAGGCAAGAAACTTGCATCATGTAAATGGGCCTTAAATAAAACTTGCTAATAATTTCGTTGTTTGGGTGGCCGCTTTCAGCCCGTGGCCCGACGACGGCATCGAGTTCACGACGCTGTGGTGCCGCGTGGTGAGCGTGACGTGCGACCAGTGGCAGATCCTGCTGCGAGACTTCCCGCAGCCGCTGCTGAGTATGAGCAGCCTGCACATGTGGGGCACCCTGCTAGCAGCCGAGGAGCCCGCGCCGCCCCGGGGTCAGTTATTACCCTTATTGTGCCAGCATGGTGGTTTTAGGGCCCTTATGAGCCCAAACACGCTATATCTGCTGTAAGTTTCTGAACAATTAAGCATCCCACAAACTTTTTGATGGTATAGGATCAGCATAAGGTTAGTGTGTCATAGGAATGTCACCGAAGTGACAGTACACCAAATTTTAAATCAATTGAATCTGTGAAAGTTAGTAAAACCCTTTTATCATGTAGAAATGAGCTGATAGTCATCAAACGCCTGAACTGATCTTCATAAATTATAGCTAAGAACCATCCTAATCACATTTTAATGTTTTTGATGCGTTTAAACGCCTACTTTATTGTAACAATTGCAAATAAAGAAAGGAAACGAAGAAAAAATAAGACCGCCTGGAGCATATATTATTTTTTCTTCGTTTTTTTTCTTTATTTGTAATCATCCTAATCACGTCAGCTTTCAAACAAAAAAAATCAAATCAAAATCGGTTCACTCGATTTAGGACCTAAGATGCACACACAGACACACAGATACACACATAGACACGTCAAACTTATAAAATCAGTCTTTTTCGTCGACGGTTAAACATATTACAAGTATGTGTCTAATGTCTGACATGCCGAAAGTAACGTATTCTGATACGATCTTGGCAGCGGTCCGCACCGTGGTGATCGAGCAAGGCGGGCCGTGGGGCGGCCGCGAGCTGGAGCGGAGCATGATGCCGCTCAAGTGGTACTACGACCTGTGCTGCGAGATGGAGCAGTTCAGCTACGCCTTCGGGCCCTGCTGGGAGCCAGTCATAGCGCAGTGTAACCTTTGTAAGTATATTTATGTTACAAACCTAGTCAGCTATATACCAAGTACTCATACTGAGCGCTTTTCTTCACCGTGTCTTTATAACGCGCACGGTATGGCTTCGGTGTTTCCTGCTGCGTATAACCTGAGTTCCTTGAAAGCAGGATTAAATAGACACCTGGGTAAGATCGCTATATTGTCGATCCCCGCTTAATTTCTCCCAGGGTGGAATCAAGAGCAAACCCATTTAAATGTTAAACAAATTTATTTAAAGCGCTTACTGTGCTAATAGAGCTTTTTACTTGCGAATAAGAGGCTTTTTTTTGTAATACAACTAGATGACAAACAAACTGGCGGACCACCTGTTGGTAAGCGGTGGCTTTTACTATACTAATTAGAAGAAGAAAGAAGAAGAAAAAATGTTTATTTAGTGCAAATATGACAAAATACAAAAATAAAATAAAACAGGAATGAGATAAGACATAATAAATTAATTACACATCTGCAACTAAAATGGTTACCACTCAGCTTAATGTCACGCCACCAATGAGGAGCCATGACGCTGGTTTTCAGTGGCACCATAGTGGTAGTGGACAAATAGCACTACCATCCCATAAAATTATACAGTTGGCTAATAATAATATATATCTGCTATATCTACTTTTAAACATAGAGTTGACAAAAATAACAAAACATGAAAACAGTTACAATCAAAACATGACATGTAAAACTTTACAAAAGCATTGGTGTGTAGTGTAAACTGGTGTAGTGTGGTAAAACAGTGTATGTAAATAAATAAAACATAAAGGAAATAAACTAGACAAGAATGATAAAATAGAATAAGAAAATAGAACAGCCGCTTAAAATTTTGATACTTGTTCTTGATACAGAAACTTTGAAAGCATATTTTTGAAAGAGTACAAAGATTTCGCGCACCTTACTGGTGGCGGGAGGTTATTCCAACACTTCGTGGCAGCATAACGAAAACTGCCACGAAAAGCAGCTGTTCTACATTTTGGGAATAAAAGGCGTGGAGCTATTCTCAGTTGACGCTCCGGGAACTTCAGTTTATCATACAAATATACTGGCGTCTTCCTGTTTATGATACCGAAGAGTAGTGATGCAAGATGTAATTTACGTCGAGCAGACATATTCAATAATTTGTTGCGATTCAAAAAGGGAGTGATATGAGATCGACGAGGAACTGGGAAACAGAAACGTGCACAAGCATTTTGTATGCGCTGTATCATTTTCTTGGTACGTTCCAACAGACATCCCCCAAACACGGTATCAGCGTAATTGAGCTTTGATAGGACTAGTGTTTCACACAACTTTACACGCATGTCTACACTCAAGCAGTCGCGGACACCGTAAAGGACCTTTAGCCTGTAGAAACAGTTTCGCATTATTTCCAAAATGTGACTCTCGAACTGTAACTTTTCATCCATCAGAAGACCCAAGTTTCGCACTTGCGAGACCTGTTTTAGACGACTACCCATTACAGAAACTTGTGGGTCCCTAGCAGAAATATCCTTGACTACTGTTTTCGAACCTAACAGCATGTATTTGGACTTCTCAGAATTTAAAACTAAGTTGTTATGGTTGCACCAATTGAATATATGTTTTAAATCATTATTAAGTTTTTCAACAGCTGTTTCAGTGTCAATAGGTTTAAATGAAATGTACAATTGCAGATCATCTGCGTATAAATGATATTTACAGCTTGTAATGTTTTTCACCAAATCGCTAGTATATAAAATAAAAAGAATGGGCCCCAAAATCGATCCCTGAGGAACTCCTCTAGCAACAGGTGTAGTACTGGAAATCAAAGAATTACCATGCTCATCTCGAGTTTGTACAAATTGTTTGCGACTACTAAGATAATCTGCAAACCACTTGAGAGTGTTTTTATCAAAACCATAATATGTGAGCTTAGACAAAAGAAGCGTGGTGTTAATTGTATCAAAAGCCCGAGAAAAATCTAGCAAAACCAAAATTGTGCCCTCGCCAATATCCTGGGCCGCCAGTATGTCATCTACAACATCTATCAAGGCTGTAGCCGTACTATGGGCCTTTCTGAAACCAGATTGTTTCATAGGCAAAACACCGTTCGACTCAAGATATTCGGTCATTTGAATGGAAACAGCTCTTTCAATGATTTTTGACATGAAGGGTAAAATACTTATGGGTCGCAGATCCTTGTAATTACTAGGATTTTGTGATTTTGGAATTGGCTTTACAATTGCCGTTTTCCATAAATCAGGAAATTCACCGGATTCAATGGACTTGTTTACTATAGAGGTAATATATGCTAATGTGTGCGGCAAAGTCATTTGAATCATACTCAGAGATATACCATCGACACCCTGTGCATTTGTTGTAAAAGATTTTATAATATTATGTACAGTCCTTTCAGAAATAGGTCTAAGGGAGAATACAGCAGAACTAAATCTCTGCGACTGGAAGCTTTTTAGGAGTAAATTATTATTAGTATGACTGCTTCCAGGAATGTCCAAAAAATGATTATTTATTTGATTAGGATTATTTAAATGTGGAGGAATATAATGACTTTTATTTTTAAAAGTACCAACACTATTTTTAATATTTTTCCACAAAACACGTGCGTTATTTATGTGCATATTTATATTTTGGTTAAAATAAGCTGACCTCTCAGCTCGAATTGCCGAAACCACTATACTTTTCAACTCTTTATAATATTGCATGTGTGCATCTAACTTGGTCATCTTACTTCTAGCATATGCTTTGTCGCGCAGTTCCATCATTTTTTTAACGGTAAATGTTATCCATGGATAGGATCGATCTTTAATACGCACTGATTTCCGCGGAGCGTGTTTGTCATAAAGATACAGTATGTTAGTGGTAAATATTCCTAGCATGATATTTACATCAATATTAGGTTTTGTACTATCCCAACAAATAGATTTGACGTCTGCATCAAACGAATCCAGGTCTATGTACTTTAATGGCCTATAAGTCACCCATCTAGCACAGGGTTTATCTTTCTTAATGTTCAAGTTGCAAGTGATGAAAGCATGACTGCTAAGATCTGGTATATGATTTACAGACAAATCGGTAACAAGTATATTTGAACATACCAAATCAATAAGTGTTTCACTATGTTCAGTGAAATTGGTCGGTTCTTCAACATATTGCGTTAGATTCATACACTCAAGAAAGTCAACAAATTTGCGTGTGGTAGTCTCATGGCCGCACAGAAAATTGATGTTGAAATCTCCGAGTAGAACAATTTTATCAAAATTGCCAAATGATGTTATGGAATCACTGATAGCATCAACAAAGACATCGACATTAAGCCACGGAGGGCGATATGCTGTACCAATCGCTAGCCTAAGGCCATTTAAGTTCAGACCCAGCCATATTTGTTCTACAGAGGGCGCAGATGGGTATGCTATAAGCCGTGCCTTAATACCATTCTTGATGTAAAAGCCGACCCCGCCACCGCGAGATCGGATGGCTGCGGGGCGCGGCACGTGACGTAATCGATAGCCAGGTGGGGCAGGCGCGCGCGCATCCTCGCCCTCTCGTAACCAGGTCTCATTGATAGCCATAATGTCGACATTGTGCCTAGCCATAGCCACAACAAATTCCTCGTGACGAGTCCCGAGGGACCCTGGGTTGAGTAGACCAACTGACAATTTCTTAAATTTGACATATTTAATAACAAATGAATACACAATTTGTGCTTGCTTGCTATTCAACAGTAATTGCCGGAGAAGAGTTATGTGTCGCCAGTCCACATTCACAATATATCTAAAAAAATAAACTTTCGAATTCAAGAAAATTGTACACAGATCACTAAAATATGTGAGGAAATATACATGTAATAAATCACTAAATACTCTATTATACTTTGGCTTTGAGTAGTAGAAAAGTGAAAATTTATTGAGTAAGTGTGAAGTGTGAAAAAAGAAATGGAACACCTGCCTGTCATTAATGATCAAACTTTTAAACAAATCCCCTAAAAACATGTTGTTTAAACAATACACAATTTCATAGAATTTATAGGCCCATTTAAAATAAAAGAATATACCAATTAAGCAACAGTATAGATTCAAATTACAATTAAAACTATGGTAACAATATATCAACCCTATTATCACATAGTAATAAAAACAGTGAAGTATAAAAAATGTTTTCTTAATACTGACGAACAATAAATAAAAAAGTTGACAAACAAAAATAACAACAGCACAATAATCATTATTAAGAATTGCATTAAGGAAATAAATTGGCAGCAATAGAGCAAACACAATTACCGATAAAAAACTTTTTCAAAATCCGCCTCCGATCGCAAACGATGTCGCGGGGAACCATGCTCTTTTCGGGCGTATATTTTACCTTCTCGCGTCCACAGATATTTCCACTGACAGCGCAAGGATTCTACACGAGCTCTGTAGAAAAGTTGGCGGTTAGCGGGCGTGAGTCTCTCGTTAACGTAAAAGGGCCTAACAGACGAAACAAGTCCTAACCCCGCAGTAGTAGCGCCACGCCGGACCCTCGCAGCAGCCAGCAGCTCATCACGAAGAACTCGCCGAGCCAGTCGCGCGACAAGTGGGCGCGGCCGCGGTACAGACGTATTTCTTTCTCCCGTCGTCGGTTCCACGCGCCGCACGGGACCTACACGCTCGACACTGACAAGATCGCGTTCCTCAAGTGTCACGCCTAATTTCTGTGCGACAGTCATAAATAGGTGAACACAGCGTTCGTTATGCTCTTCTGGAATACCAGCTAACTCAACATCATTGCAGAGTAGCTCCTGGTCACGGTCATTAAGATTCTGCTTCAAATCATGTATTATTTGCTGCAGCGAAGACCCAGTGTCGGCAACATCACTTCGCCGTTGTTCAACAGCATCCACGCGTATTGCTAAATCATCAATACGACTGTTACATGTTTGTACGGCACTGGTAAGGTTCGATATAATGCCACGAAATTCCTGCATTTCGGAACGAACAGCCTTCATTTCCTCACGCAACAGACGTAACTCCACAATGAGCTCGGAAGACGCCAAATTAACATCCAGACCACCGGAAGGCAACGATGGTGGCGGCGAAGCACTGGTTGGCTTGGTGTTGGTTTTTTTACGGAAAGTTACATTTGATTCCAGTTGTTTGATAGGTGTATTTGTATTATCCGTTTTAGGCATCTTACTTCTGCAGTCATCGCATTGCCAATTACTTTTATGCTCTGCAGTCATTGTATTGTAGAAACGCTGCTCGCTAACTCTAACACAAGCAATGTCATAATTTTTCATACATAAGCAGCATTTTAAAAACAAGCGCGACTCAATCATTTGTAAACATGCAGCACAAGAGCCAAACTCAGAAGCCGACAGCGACATCTTTTTAATGGATCAAGTACCGTAGACTTCAATCGGGTAATCAAAGCAACCACTGAAGACGTGCTTATATCACAGCAAGACGGACGTAGTTCATAGAGTATTCCGTAGATGTCGTTAGTTAGTCTCCGATTGCCAACCGTTCCGACCACCAACAGAAATCCAAAATCGGGTATAAGTAAATTTATCAAGAAGTTGTAAATTACTAAATTATAGCACCACAGTCACGCATTAAACATTATTTTGATAGTTATTCATCAACGATTAACACATTTTCTAAGATATAACCGTCAAAGCAAATTGTTAAATAAGTTTATGGACACGTTATATGCCTTTATCGTATAAAATTTTCCAACACTCGTTTCGTTTAGTACACAGCAACACACAGCGTAGATAACGTTTGCACTGATTAATTATAATGTTTGTCACAAACTTTTCACAAAACGGGATATATAAGAACACTATATTAATTTTAAATTTTTAAATATACGGAGACGATGTTAATAGGATGGCAGCGCCATCTGTCCTTCTTAATTACTCCTCATGTGTTTCTCCCATGTAGGAAGGCCTGTGCCCAGCAGTGAAAAGTATATTGGCTGGTGATGATGATCAAATACTAATACTGATGAATGGTGTTGAGTTAGCATTCCACCAGGCTTTGCATTTGTTACGACGACTCTGTAGAATAACGCTGTACTATTTACACTAAGCTAATCCAATACTGGCAGCGTCTATAGAGATTGTATAGGACAATTCAATGCAGTGGAATGTTTCAATTTAGATTAGGGGCGCAGATGCGTAACATTCGCATTAATTTAGACATCTTCATTCTTTTCCGCGCCCGCTTTAACTAATGCGGAGCATCTACGGATGCGCATTCATATCTGCAACAAGTAACGATATGTAAAGTGGGCGGGGCTAGAGTGGCGCATGCTTCGCGCGTGTATGCTAGTTGCTATCTTTGTTCGCTAACTGACCAATATGAAGGCATACATTAATGTTAAGAGCCTACAGAATTTATGTACTTAACTTTAAAATATCTTTAAAAAATTCTTATATCCAAACCCATACCCGCATCCTCGGATGTGAACCTCAAATAACGGAATATTAGAGGTTCCACCATCCGTAGATGTCAAAAATGCTGCAATCGCAACACCCCTGATTTAGACGATGCCAATGGGCCTGATTTTTAAGACACACTCTAAGTTTAAATTTAATACAGGATATCTCTTTCTCGCAATATGTAAAAGAAAAAAGAAAGCAATAATTTGTTTGGAGCTGTCAACTAAATTTAGACAGATTTCAAAGGAACCATAAACAATTTTAGACGGCATGTCCGGAGCTGCCTTCTAAACACTGCATTTTATCACGTTCAATAAGGTCGAAAATTGAACGCACGCTTCTAAATGTCAAATCATATGATAGCCATCCTTTTCGTATTCGTATTGAGAGAAAGAAATGCACTGAACTTAAATTTAAACTTAGCATGTATTCTCGAGAATTGGGATGTTGCCAAAGTTTGAATACGGCGGTTTTTTTTTCACAAATACGGAAAATACACGCTCCTGTTACCCATAGAAACAATTCAAATTTAAAAGATATGGAATAACGTTAAAGCTGTGCTGTTTAGAAATATCATAATTATGGTAATTTTTTTCCAAACTTTTTAAAAATGTTAATTATATTTGATTGCTGACATCAATTAAAACAACTATTATTATGACGACGAAAAATAAAAAAATACATATTTCATAGTTATTATTACTTTTGTTAGTATGCCCATACATTTCTTAGTAATATAGGAACGTGTGGCGTCACTGACGTCACCTGTTCCGTAGATTTTCTATGGAGCGTTTTCGGGCGATGCGCCGCAACATAACAAATATACCGCTATATCTGTGGAACTATTGATCCTAGGCATACTGTTTCCTTTGCAATATTTCTTTTTGAGTTATATACTTCTTATTTACGAAATAAAAAAAAAGTTGTCAACTACCCTAATACCAATATTGAGTTGGCGTCGTGGATTGTCACGCGTGCACAGTCAGTAAGTGTGTGTTGGTGGTAGCGTTCGACCAGGTGTCGCGGCCGTCGCTGGACCCGTCGGCGCCGCTGGCCTGGTGGGACAAGGTGCGGCTGCTGCTGCACGGGCGGCTGACGGCCAACTGCGCGCGCCTCACGTGTCTGCTGCACGTGTCGCTCGACCCCTACAACACCACCGAGGAGATGGAGCTCACCTGGACCGACCTGGTGCTCGACTGGACCAACGGTCGGTTAGAACACAGTTAAAACTTTTTTAAAGTGGATTAGCTTCGAATGTGTAGTGCTCGCGAAAATATTAGACAACATTCATGTCTGTGAAGACAACACTATGTCTGAAACTCCATTTTTCCTATTTAGCTTCAGTTCATGTACAGTTATACAGCATGAATTTTATGGCTTTACAGCCGTGTTTTTTTCATAAATAAATACAAAAGTTAAATTTCTATCTGCACAAAATATATGGAAGGAAAGGTATTCTAACCATCAAACTGAACATTTTTGATTTTACACCTAATCAGGCCTTCCGATAAAAAAAAATCTCTCTTCGAGAGCTTGTCGCAAAAAACCTGTATGGTGACAGCCTTCATGGTGTTACTTCGAAGGGGTGGATAAACACGCAAAATTTTTTAAAGAAATCACTCTAATTTAACGTTTATTACATGAATATTCATATTGCACGTCAGTACAAACACTTGTTTCACAAATGTACACCAAATTTGTAATTGTTGTTATAAAATTCTTGACCCTTGCCATTAAATGTTGATATAAACTCCTTAATTTTTTTACGACATAATGTTGGTTCTGGTCAAACATTTCTAAGAATCATGGGAGTACGGCCTGGAATCTGTAGCTTGACAGGTTAAAAACTAAAGAGTGTGCGCAGGTAAAGTGTGTTTCCTGGGCGAGCTGAACGTGTTCGTGCGCACGGCGAGCAAGTACGACGACTGCCGCGTGCTGCGCGTGCCGGCGCTGCGGCTGGGCGTGAAGCTGGGCTGGCTGGGCGTGGGCGACGCCCGCGACCACCGCGCCGTGGCTCCGTGCGCGCCCACCCGCCTGCCCGAGTACTCCAGCAACCAGGTACATAAGCTGGGCTGGCTGGGCGTGGGCGACGCCCGCGACCACCGCGCCGTGGCTCCGTGCGCGCCCACCCGCCTGCCCGAGTACTCCAGCAACCAGGTACATAAGCTGGGCTGGCTGGGCGTGGGCGACGCCCGCGACCACCGCGCCGTGGCTCCGTGCGCGCCCACCCGCCTGCCCGAGTACTCCAGCAACCAGGTACATAAGCTGGGCTGGCTGGGCGTGGGCGACGCCCGCGACCACCGCGCCGTGGCTCCGTGCGCGCCCACCCGCCTGCCCGAGTACTCCAGCAACCAGGTACATAAGCTGGGCTGGCTGGGCGTGGGCGACGCCCGCGACCACCGCGCCGTGGCTCCGTGCGCGCCCACCCGCCTGCCCGAGTACTCCAGCAACCAGGTACATAAGCTGGGCTGGCTGGGCGTGGGCGACGCCCGCGACCACCGCGCCGTGGCTCCGTGCGCGCCCACCCGCCTGCCCGAGTACTCCAGCAACCAGGTACATAAGCTGGGCTGGCTGGGCGTGGGCGACGCCCGCGACCACCGCGCCGTGGCTCCGTGCGCGCCCACCCGCCTGCCCGAGTACTCCAGCAACCAGGTACATAAGCTGGGCTGGCTGGGCGTGGGCGACGCCCGCGACCACCGCGCTGTGGCTCCGTGCGCGCCCACGCGCCTGCCCGAGTACTCCAGCAACCAGGTACATAAGCTGGGCTGGCTGGGTCAGTAGACACGCATCGAGCGTGGCGCGAGTCGTCGCGCTCGATGGGACGGCTCATCTGTATTTTTATGTAACTTTATAGTCCATAAAATGGATTTGGAACGCTTAATAGAGCATGTAAGAAGACATGAGTTCCTCTAAGATCTACGTAACAAGGGATATAAAAATATAACTTAAAAAGCTGAAGTTTGATGGCAAGTAATTAAACCTTGGAGCTCCATCAACGCTTCGTTCCGTCGGTGCTGTGACGAAGGCTTTATGCTGCCCGAGTACTCCGGTAACCACTTCCAAACGCCAGGCTTCTGCTGACACACACCGCGCTGGTGGTGTTATTTTTTTAGATACGATGCATGGCAGATGACTTCACTCCACCTTATAAGTGGTAATAGCAGTCTATATGTGAAGATAGTACATCATCATCATACTGCCGTCCCGCGTATACCTTACCTTCCCTTAAAATTAGAGCTGGCGGGAAATATCTAGTTACCTCTGAATTTTCATCGCACAGTATTGCGCAGCTGCCCGCTTCTGCCGTCCATGCCCCATTGTTCTGCTGTTCCATATTTTGATACTGCGCAGTGAATCAACTCGTATTCAGAGCAAACTAGAAGGATGGCGCAAGCTATACCCTTTGATGCCTCTTAAAGGAACACATATTATGTGCTGTTAAAAGTTTTCAAGATATGGATGCAAGGGTGTATTCTCACTTAGAAATTTTTCTAATCGTAGAACAACTTTCTCATAAATTGATTTTTTAGAACGTCGCAACAAACTTCTATTTTTGTTCTGAACTCCTTATGAGACCATGCTTATCAAATATAAATGAAAAGATTTGACAGTGTTTTTAGGGTTCTGTACCCAAAGGGTAAATTATTACTAAGACTCCGCTGTCCGTCCGTCTGTCACCAGGCTGTATCTCATGAACCGCGTGATAGTTAGACAGTTGAAATTTTCACAGATGATGTATTTCTGTTGCCGCTATAAAAACAAATACTAATAAACAGAATCAAATAAATATATAAGGGGGTCCCATACAACAAACGTGACTTATTTTGCTTGTTTTTGCTCGATATTGATAACGGTAGACGCTTGGTCATAGATAATGCTACGGAACCCTTCGTGTGCGAGTTCGACTCGCACTTGGCCGGCTTATTAGTGTTTAATTGGTAATAATATTAATTACTAGGTGGTAGGCCCGTATGTAGGGTCGTCTGGGTAGGTACCACCGCCTTTCTTATTTCAGCCGTGAAACAGTTCGCTGTGTTTCGGATTGAAGGGAAAGGTAGCCAGTGTAATTACTGGGCATGGACGGCATTCCATCTTAGGCCCCAGGATGGCAACGCACCTGCAATATCAAGTGATTTTTCCTTGTTATTGCAGGTGTCTATAGGCGGCGGTAACCACTTACCATCAGGTGGGCCGTCAGCTTGTTTGTCATCTAGTTGTATAAAAAAAAAAAAAAAAAATATATACCAAGCCAATTGAAAAACAAATATCAGGTTAATACCTATAACCAATGTATTGTTCTCTAGGAGCATGACTCGTACCGCGCGTTCCGGTCACAAGGTCTGGAGCTGCATCTGAGTATGGAAACCAGGCCCATAGACAGAGACGGGCCAGTATTACTCCTCTACGGCAGCACGCTTAGGTATGCTATTATGTAGACATATAACAAGCGCCGAAACAATGAAACAGATTATCTACAAAATGTTATCTTATCGAGAGGCCATGATTAAGACACAATGCACCTCAAACCACCGGGATCTTTTCTGTTTTCCCTGCTTTTTACTCTTCCTGTATTCAAAAAATAGATGCTATTAACCTTACTATATCACTGGGCAGAGAGAGCCTGTTTTGGGTATGCGACTTCCAGAAGAATACGTATAATTATGACGCAGCCTAAAATTAGCCTAGACAGATTGTCTAGTACCAAGAGTTTTTCTGAGATTGGTAGAAATACGGTTTGTCTGATTGGTAGGTACAAGGCCTTTTTATAACCACCTAAAACCGAAAACATTTTGGTTACAAGTGGTCATAAAAATTAATTATACAAAACTTTTCTGTACAAGATGATCCACCCAGGCGTCCAATTAGCTGGCTAATTTATCCAAATAATAATAATATTCATTCACTCACACCTTATTATCTAGCCCAAAGTAAGCATCATTAAAAGCTTGTGTTGTGGATACTAGATAACAGAGAAATAATGGTAATAATATATAAATAAATATTAGAAATATACCAAATAAACATATAAACATCCATGACTCGTGAACAAATGCTCGTACTACATTTTCTCCCAATTAGAACCCGGGATCCCCGACCGAGTAGCCTGTATAGCAAGGGGCACAGACAATTGTCATCCATCGTCAAGATGGCTGCTATATATATTTTTTCTTCATTGTGTGGGATGTGTTTGTTGGGCTAGGTGGTTCGAGAGCCTCAAGCTGATCCTGTCGGGCGTGACGCGGCCGACGCGGCGCGGGCGCGTGTTCAGCAACGTGCGCCCGCGCAAGCCGCAGCTGTCGCGACACTACCGCAACGTCAGCGCCAACCTCACGCTGCACCACTTACAGGTCACACTCACATTACTAGATTTCACATAGTTGTAATATTCTTATAGCTTACGATGTGACATTGAACCAACCAATATGAAAGCTGGAGCTCGCTGGTACAGCAGTAATACTGCGTGATTTTTCCAGTTGAGATACATTAGAAAAGTATCTCAACTGGAAAAATCATGTCCTGGGTCGGGGACCGAATCAGCGATCTTCTACAATCCGGGTGACTGTTCTAACTAACCTCATCATTGTTAGCTTCTAGCTCGTATACAGACAGATTAGAAGAAATTTTTACAGGGATGTTGCGGATGAAATTTTTTCTACATTTTGAAGAATAATCAGAGGCTCATATCCGGATGCAGATTTAAGGGTTTTTTTAAAGATATTTCAATTTAGGTTTAAAGAATTTATTCTCAAAAAAGATTACAAAATCCACTTACATGAGAATAAAATTATACTAAGTATTCTTAAAACTAGGTAGCGGTCACATATAACAATTTAAAAGGAAAACAATTTAGATATAATAATACAATAAACTTTCACAATTAATAAATTAGGACAATCCATTAACATATCATATCTCGGTGAATTAGTGATTCTCTAGAATATAATTATGCAATTTAGACTTAAAACTGTTTAAGGAGTCTATATCCTTAATATATGAAGGTATTCTGTTATAAAAATGCGAACCCTCAAAGGTAATGCTTTTTTTTCCTAAATTCGTACGTGTCTTCGGCAACACGAGCAAGCTAGGTCGACGAAGATTACGTTTAGAGATTTGTGATTTTTTTGTGAAAGATATATTGGTATGGATGGTTTTACTGATGATCTTTCTAATTAAAATGCAAGTGCTATATAAATAGAGTTGTCGTATGTTCATTAATTTTGTGTCACTAAAAATTTTAAGAGTTGATGTTAAATATGGGTAGCGGAAAAGTGTTTTTATTACTTTAGTTTGAGCTCTTTGTAGTTCCTGTAACCTTGTTTTAGCGGCACTACCCCATATCTCAATTAAATATAATAAGTGTGATTTTACAAGGGAATTATAAATATCGAAACGTAGTTTTCTAGGTATACATTGATTTACGTTGTGGAGTGAACCTGTAAGGGATGTTAATTTGTTTTTTATGTATTCAATTTGTTTATCCCATGTTAAATAACTATCCATTCTCAGACCAAGATATTTTTCACAATTTTTTTGTTCCAGTGGGATGTTGTCAATTGTTAATAGATTGTGTGAAGGGATTTTTTTATTCTTTGATTTGAAGACAATATAGCAAGTTTTAGAGATGTTTATAGATAATTAATTAGACTGAAACCATTCAAATAATGTGTTAAGGTCTTCTTGAGCTTTTGAGATGATTTCATCCATATTACTACCAAAATAAAATAGGCATGTGTCATCTGCGTATAATGTTACATGACCATGAAATCCTAAATCTGCTATATTATTTATATAGATAAGGAATAATAGCGGCCCTAATATAGATCCTTGTGGGACACCATAGGTAATGGGTTGGGTATTACTTTGGCTGTTATTAATTTTGACTACTTGTAATCTATTTGTTAGATACGACTCGAATATTTTAAGGGCATTACCTTTAATACCGATGTATTCTAGCTTCCTCAACAGCAATTTGTGACTTACGGTATCAAAGGCTTTTTTCAGGTCGATAAAGATGCCTTAAACAACCTTTTTCTTATCTAAGTTTTCTTTTATTTTGGTTGTGAGATCGACTACTGCTGCAGTGGTGTTACTTTTTGACCGAAAACCGTATTGACGTGCAGATATAAAATTGAAAGAATCAAGATAATTTAATAAACGTGTGTATATTATTTTTTCTAATATTTTTGATAATACCGGTAATACAGAAATAGGACGATAGTTTCCTGGGTCGGTTGTTGGTCCAGATTTGTGAATCGGTGTTACTTTTGCGACCTTCAAGCTATCTGGGAATTCGCCATCAGTTAAGAGCTTGTTAAAAGAATGCGTCAGGGCCTCAGAAATTGGATCTTGTAGACATTTTATCACTTTTGTACTAATTTTGTCTATACCACTACTAGATTTTGGATCAAGATTTTGAATAATTTTCTTAATTTCATTTGCGTTACATGGAGTTAAAGTAAACAGTTCGTGATTATTTAATTTTTGTTGTTTGAAGAGAGAATTCAAGGTATCATCGTGATATTTATTAGGTATTTTATCTGCTAGTAGGGAACCTATAGTTGAGAAATATTTGTTAAATATCTCGCAAACCTCACCTACGTCAGTGATCAGTTTAGAATTTATTAAGAGCTTTGGAGGAGCATTATTTTGATTTAATTTGTTGTTAGCTAGGCTGTTTAGAAGACTCCACATTTTTTTTGGATTACTGGTGTGTTTTGAAAATAATTTGTAATAGTAAGAATTTTTGGTATCTTGTATCAGTTTAGCTATTGTGTCTCGTTTTTGTTTGTACTCCCTTTCTAAACTCTTGTTGCACTGATTTTGTTTGAGTTGCATCCATAGATGGTTCCTTTGGCTAATTCCAGTGATTATATCACTGTTAATCCAATCCTTTTTGGGAAGATTCAATATTTTAGTTCTTACTATCCGATTATGTGCAACGCATTGTTTTAGTTTATTTTCAAGATCTCCGTAGATGTCTGTATCATCTTCCGGTCCATGTGATTCCATTTCAGCATACAGTTTTTTATAATCTATGGCCTCATAAGTTGCTCGTGTTTTTTGGGGTGGCTTATATTTCATTAATTGCAGGAAGATCTGTTTGTGGTCAGTCATGGACGAATTAATAATAGTAAAGTTGAATGATTCACCTTTTAAATTTGTGCTAACATGGTCTAAAATTGACTGCTTGGTCTCCGAGTCTCTTGTACAATAATTTCTATGAATTTTCTGTTTGTACTTAAATTCTGTAGGATCTTTTCACAAATTGCGCTGTCCTATTAGTCAGCTAACGAACGAAAATAGTAACGAGCAAACACAAGCGAGGCACGCGCCGCTCTAGCCCCGCCTACTTTCTTTACATGTCGTAACCTGTATATTTCATATCTTTTACGGAAAAGTGTTACGTGCTCCTGAAGGCACGTTAAGCCGTTGGTACCGGTTGTTACGACTACTGCTTTAACCCACAATCCCCCACTGGGCTAGTGTGTTATGGACCAAACTCCTCATGTGCATCCTCCATGTTGGAAGGCCAGTGCTCAGCAGTGGGACGTATAAGGCTGGTGATGATGATAATCTGTAAAAGCTTCCCTTAAATTGATCCAGATGCAGATGAAGATGTTTGAATTAACGCGAATATTTCGTATTTGCGGATGGCGATGCGAATATCCGTAACGCCCCTGATTCATAGGGTCCTCCCAAGTCCTTAGTAGCTCAGGTAGTTAGCGCAGTCACCCTGATGGTAAAAGGCCGCGGTAGGATTTTTGTCTAGTTGAGAGAGTTTTGTAGTTGAGCAAGGTGGTGGATGTTCCGCGGGCAGGTGTTCTACTGGTCGTCGTCGTCGATGCAGCGCGGCATCGAGATGGTGTGCGCGCGCGTGACGTGCGGCTCCAAGCACCGGCTGGCGCTGGTGCCGCCCAGCGATGGGCTCCTGCGGAGGCCGCGCGCCGCCTGGACCACCGTCTACATGAACTGTGACCTCAACGACGCCGAGCTCTGGCTCAAGACCACCGCGCCCGCCGACAAGGACGAGGTAACCGACCGCCGCCTGGACCACCGTCTACATGAACTGTGACCTCAACGACGCCGAGCTCTGGCTCAAGACCACCGCGCCCGCCGACAAGGACGAGGTAACCGACCGCCGCCTGGACCACCGTCTACATGAACTGTGACCTCAACGACGCCGAGCTCTGGCTCAAGACCACCGCGCCCGCCGACAAGGACGAGGTAACCGACCGCCGCCTGGACCACCGTCTACATGAACTGTGACCTCAACGACGCCGAGCTCTGGCTCAAGACCACCGCGCCCGCCGACAAGGACGAGGTAACTGCCGACCAGTCCTTCCACTAATTCTGCTCCCAGCTACGAAGGGCCTGCTCCGATCAACAGGACCACAATTTATGGCGTCACGACCAGTGATAGTTTGGTTCGACATGGTTGGTATTCGTATTTTAGCTCCAATCGTTATATAATTACTGAAATTAAAGTAATAAAACTATTGATAACTTATTACTTATATATTTAAGTATGCCCTATTGTGTGTGTTATTGAATGGTTGAAGTGATCGCCCTCTCTATTGTCACACTCTGACGAAATTTAATTATACTAATGACAAATTCTGTATTTTTTTTCATACAATGGCCCTAATTCTGGAGAACACATTCCAAGTTTAAATTTAAGTTCAGTGTATTTCTTTCTCTCAATTTGATTACGAAAAGGATGGCTATCTTATAATTTAACATTTAGAAACGTGCATTTAATTATCGACCTTATTCAACGTGATAAAATACAGTGTTTAGAAAGCATTTCCGTACATGCCGTCTAAAAATGTGTATGGTTTCTTTGAAATTTATCTAAATTTAATTGACAGTTCTAAATAAATTCTTGCTATCTTTTTCCTATTGCATGTTGCGAGTTGCGAGAAAGAGATATACCTACTGTACTTAAATTTAAACTACTTAGAGTGTGTCTTCAGAATTAGATTAGGCTCATTGTTTCTTGATAATACATACAAAATAATAATAATCTTCAGAGTCACACCATTTATCTAGCCCAAAGTAAATAATTTCGCTTCACGCACAGACCAAATCGGCATTTTAAAATGTAACTTCATTAGTAAGCTAGTCATTAGATCCGTGACTGAGAATACACAGATCACTCAGACTTTTTTTTATCGTGGGCAAATTAAAGTGGACATATTTGTCCTATCCTATCATTCTATTGCAGTCCACTGCTGGACGCACCAATACACGATCTCCCACGTATCCTGTGTAAGAGTAGGTTGTCGCGCAGAGCTCGCCGATGCTGCGGCCGCCTGCCGTGGAGAAGTGGTACTGTGTGTCGGTGCGGCGCGTGTCGTACGGGCGCGAGGCGGGCGGCGGCGGCGGCGGCGGCGGCGGCGGCGGCGCCACGCACCGGCTGGCCGTGCACGACCTGCGCGGCGCCTGGACCAAGCTCAACAGGGACCTGGCCTTCGCGCTCATCGACACATACATCAAGTCACAGGTACGGGAGCCTAGCACTATCCTTTTGTAGTCAATACGTCTTTTTTTTGTTAATTTTCCCTATAAAGGGACGGCAAAGGGAACTAAAGCCCATACAGCCATGTCTTCAGTATTTCTTCATTTATCGCATTGAAATGCTGGTGTTACACATTTCAATGGATCTTGGGAGTATTTGATGCGAAATATATATATGACCGTCTCCTTATGTGCTACTTGATGAGGGGGATAACCACAAAAAAGTTCTCATCGTATTACACACCATAATCACTTTTAATCTAATAACTTTTTAGTTGTACGTCAACACAAACACTTTGTATGTAAAACTACACCACTTTTGTAACACAAAATACGCTCCGACACAATTTTTAATTATTAAAATAAAAATCTTGACCGACGCCATTAAAACCCGCCAAACACTCTCCGTCAATACGTCTATAAATTCTTGGAATATTTTGCCGGCACAAATGTTCCCTCCTTACTATAACATGGGGTCCTTTAAGAGAGGCGTGAAAAAGCACCTTTTGGGCCGGCAAGGTGGAGGCGGCTCGTACAATGTCTATTCTGCACTAGCTGTCTTCGCATATGGACTCCTTACCCCTTCACATCAGGTGGTGTTGGGTCCGTTTGCCGTGCTTTGTATAAAAATAAAATAAAAAAACAAACTTGCTCCCATAGTGGCAGGCGTTTAGCCTGCCACTATGGCTATTAGCTAAAGCTTTTGGCTATTGCTATGGCTATTGGCTATTAGCTAAAGGTTTTTTTTCTTTATGGGAACGAATAGGTTTGTAAATAAGGAATAAACCTACCGAAACAAACCTTGAAATCACTTCTTTAATATACGTATCAAAACGTAACTGCAACAATTATCACATACAAAACCTGTCAGCAATATTCTTCGACTATAACTGACGCCGATTTATCACCTAAAGCAGACCATATTGAGTTACTAACGTAAAGTCGACAGCACGTCAAACGTAACAGTTTGACTTTGAGACCGCCCTTACTGCGTTCGTAATAGAAGCGGCTGTCGTAGTGCAACTGTTGCACTTAGCGTGCTGTCGTGTGTACATTATGTTTTCGCACTATTATAGTTTGCCTTAAAAATTTTAACTCTTTATGGCAGTTTAGAGCTTTTTTATTGTCATTTGTATTTAATGATTTATTTGTGTGAATTTTACAGCAACTGAAAAAGAATCTCTCGACAAAGGCTTTAAAAGAGGAGGAAAAGCCGACAACTTCACCAAATCACCAACGAGAAGCCGATGTAGTTTCACCACCGCCCTCAGCTGCACAGGTAAACCATTGTTATAGTAATAAAAACTTATTTTTTTCTGACCCATATCAATCTAAGAGATATGAGCTTTCTGAGATATTTATTCAAATTGTGTCTTTTAAAATTCAGTCGAGAGATGCTGGCTAAAACACGCTAATTTTATAATAACAGCCTTTTTTTAAAAATCATAAAAAAAAAACACCTCATCTTGGTTGGTGGTAGAGCTTTTTTTAAGGGCGCTTGGCTAGCTACAATTATCTTACCTAAGTCTGCCGCTATAACAATAATGTTAACCGCATTGTTGCGGAAGTTGCAGGTAAGGTTTATTGATTGATTGATTAAGGTAGCCAGTTTGACTGTGGTGGAGATTATCCGGGTGTAGCTAGCTTCCATCTTCGGCTTTATTATCGCTCACCATGACGTAGAGACAAAGGCACAGTGATATACTCCATCTTAATGGACTCCTTGCATTTTCTTGGCCTTTATCTCACCTGAAAAAATTAGTAATGCATTTTTACAAAATAAAATTTATTTAAAAAAAATACGTTTTCATTTACAAAATAATCGAGTAGATCAGAATGAAGAAGTTTTAAAAACATATGGACAGGTTTTTTTATTATTATTATTATACAACTAGATGACAAACAAGCTGACGGCCCACCTGGTGGTAAGCGGTTACCGCCGCCTATAGACACCTGCAATAACAAGGAAAAGCACTTGATATTGCAGGTGCGTTGTCATCCTGAGGTCTAAGATGAAATGCCGTCCATGCCCAGTAATTACACTGGCTACCTTTCCCTTCAATCCGAAACACAGCGAACTGTTTCACGGCTGAAATAAGAAAGGCGGTGGTACCTACCCAGGCGACCCTACATATGGGTTTACCACCTAGTAAAAGGTACTGAAAAATACACAAAAATATGCAGAACAGTCTTCAAGTGTCTCAAATTTTCTTCTTATTTGTTGTTTCGTAGTATCAAACAGTATTTTTATAGAATAGACTGCAAAACAGCCAAATATTCATTAGGACTATGTCACTTATGTAATGTTTAGTTGTATTCTATGTCGCCCGCCATATTGCCATATTGAATAATAGTGAAATCGACAAATAATTTTGAATTTGGTAAAGCGAATTATACATGAAAAGTAATTATTACTATTTTTTCCGGATTAAGGATATTTTTCTGATTTTTTGAGATAGTGTGTATATTTTGTTCCGATGTGAAACATGTCCTTTGTCCCTTTTTACTAAAATTCAGTGGCATGTTTGTAAACGCCACTTGTGTCACTGGACATAACTTTATTGTGGTTGTCAGTCTGGCGGGGGCGGCGGCGGGGGCGGCGGCGAGGGCTCGGCCAGCGGCATGCTGGCGGCGCTGGTGGCGGAGGCGGGCGGCGAGGCGCCCGTCGTGTTCAGCGACGAGCTCAGCGGCGACGCGCCCGCGCACGCGCCGCACGCGCACGCGCGCCACGTGCTCGACGACGACAACTCCCACACCGCCTGCCTCAGTAAGATTACCTTATACGCTAACAATAAAACACTTGGGCTATATAAATGTGTTACTTAACCTGTATATAGCAGAATGTCAGTTATTAGAAAGCCGATTCGGAATTCTGATGCAAGTTTTGTATCGTCATAACTGAAGACATTTCTTACCGAAATTGCTATTTTTGATAATAGTTTGGTGAAAATAGAATAGAAATATTAGTCTGTTTCTGCGTTTATATACCGATTTTTAATTTACAATGCAACAGTGCTCAAAATTTCAAAGCAATATGATTAGGATTAGTTTTTGCATAGTCTTATTAGAAATGTATAATTTAATAAGCAAGAGGTCGGAGATCGGTTTAGAGATCCTTGGGGGAGGCCTATGCTCAGCAGTGGGCGTCTTTTGGCTGATATGATGATGATGATGATGATTAATAAGCAATACTTTAATATGAACGTCGGAGCTAATGTAATTGTAGTTTTGGTATTCGAATTAAACCAGCTAACAATGATACAAGTACTCAATTCCACAACTTTCTGTCGAGCAAGTTATTACAATCTAGCGATATGCTTGCAGTCGAGCTGGTGAATTCGCAAGTGGTGCTGAAGGGGTGCGAGACGCGCGGCTACGTGCTGCTGTGTGCGGCGCGCGCCGAGGTGCGGCAGCGAGTGCGCGCGCGCCCCGCCGCCGCCGCCTGGAGCGGCGCGCTCTCCGCCATGCAGTACTACGCCACCGTCAGCGCCTACGACCGCGACCAGCTGCTCGGTCAGTGCCCCCGTGCAGTGCTACGACCGCCCGGAGCGGCGCGCTCTCCGCCATGCAGTACTACGCCACCGTCAGCGCCTACGACCGCGACCAGCTGCTCGGTCAGTGCCCCCGTGCAGTGCTACGACCGCCCGGAGCGGCGCGCTCTCCGCCATGCAGTACTACGCCACCGTCAGCGCCTACGACCGCGACCAGCTGCTCGGTCAGTGCCCCCGTGCAGTGCTACGACCGCCCGGAGCGGCGCGCTCTCCGCCATGCAGTACTACGCCACCGTCAGCGCCTACGACCGCGACCAGCTGCTCGGTCAGTGCCCCCGTGCAGTGCTACGACCGCCCGGAGCGGCGCGCTCTCCGCCATGCAGTACTACGCCACCGTCAGCGCCTACGACCGCGACCAGCTGCTCGGTCAGTGCCCCCGTGCAGTGCTACGACCGCCCGGAGCGGCGCGCTCTCCGCCATGCAGTACTACGCCACCGTCAGCGCCTACGACCGCGACCAGCTGCTCGGTCAGTGCCCCCGTGCAGTGCTACGACCGCCCGGAGCGGCGCGCTCTCCGCCATGCAGTACTACGCCACCGTCAGCGCCTACGACCGCGACCAGCTGCTCGGTCAGTGCCCCCGTGCAGTGCTACGACCGCCCGGAGCGGCGCGCTCTCCGCCATGCAGTACTACGCCACCGTCAGCGCCTACGACCGCGACCAGCTGCTCGGTCAGTGCCCCCGTGCAGTGCTACGACCGCCCGGAGCGGCGCGCTCTCCGCCATGCAGTACTACGCCACCGTCAGCGCCTACGACCGCGACCAGCTGCTCGGTCAGTGCCCCCGTGCAGTGCTACGACCGCCCGGAGCGGCGCGCTCTCCGCCATGCAGTACTACGCCACCGTCAGCGCCTACGACCGCGACCAGCTGCTCGGTCAGTGCCCCCGTGCAGTGCTACGTGCGGCAGAGGCTGCGCGATTAGCACCTTTGACTGAGTAAACCTGGAACGGGTACCGACGTTTTCTATTTGGGCCCGCGCACAATCCCGGTTAAATAACAACTCTGCAGTGGAATTCAAACCCGTCATTACCACTTTAGAAGGTCACCATGTTAAAATCACAACACCACATCTCAATGATGATGAATTCCTGCACAAATTGAAGTCCAAACAGTACTGCTTCAAAGACAAATTGACTCAGCCAAAATCCATACAGCCATCCCGCTGCTTGTTCCGTTGCCGTCGGCTGCGACCGTTTACGGGCACCACCAATCCCTCTTCCGACTATATTGCGTATTTTGCCTCATAGATAAATCAAATGCATTCCTTATTATTATGTATGCTATTTTTTATACAACTAGAATGACAAGCTGACGGCCCATTTGATGGAAAGCGGTTACTGCCGCCTATAGTCACCTGCAATAACAGGGGAAAATCACTTGATATTGCAGGTGCGTTGCCATCCTGAGGCCTAAGATGAAATACCGTCCATGCCCAGTAATTACACAGCGAACTGTTTCACGGCTGAAATAAGAAAGGCAGTGGTACCTACCCAGACGACCCTACATACGGGCCTACCGCCTAGTGAAATAATATAATTATTCGTCTAATTTGTTTAATTTACTGCTAAAACCTTTCTGTCTCCTCCTCCTCGTTCAACTAACACTGGTGTCCTGTGCAACAGAAAACATCCAGTGGGTGTCGGTGGAGGAGATCTCTGAGCGTTGGGCGGGCGCGGAGATCAGCACCCTGCCCGACGTGCCGCGGCTGGTGGGCAGCGGGCACTCGGCCGGCGGGGTCATCGGCCGCTGCGTGGGGCCCAGCGCCGACGCCGACGCCGGCATGGCACAGGTATTCACAGCTTAGCAGTCTGCTCACACCTTATGTTTTCCAAAATACATTGCATAAAAATACTGGGCCTGATTCTGAAGACACACTCTAATTATAAATTTAAGTACAGTACATCTCTTTCTAACCACGTACTGGAAAGTGGAAAGTAGGACGGCCTCCCCCTGTCCATCTACAGGCGACCTGGTCAGAGTCGCGGGGAGCCGTTGGATGCAGGCTGCGTAGAACCGTTACATTTGGAAATCGATGAGGGAGGCCTATGTACAGCAGTGGACATCATAGGCTGCTAATATGTCAATTAAATTTAGATAGATTTCAAAGAAACTATAGGCAATTTTAGACGGCATGTACGGAGCTGCCTCCTAAACACTGCATTTAATCACGTTCAATAAGGTCGAAAATTGAACGCACGTTTCTAAATGTCAATTTATATGACAGCGATCCTTTTCGTATTGACTTTGAGAGAAAGAAATGCACTGAACTTAAATTTAGACTTAGCATGTGTTCTCCAGAATTAGAGCCATTGTTATTTCACTGTAAAAATACAATGAATACGCTTGTCAAAATTAAAATCGAAATAAAAATCTGTTAGCTATTAATTACATAGTATAATAAAACACAATGTGTGGAATAATTATATTGAAATTAGGGATAGACATAAAATAACTGCCGATGTTTTGTAGGGGACATTTTATGACAATTTTTTTTAAATCTGTGATTTATACCTATAAAAATGATTGTGTTATATTAGGAGACTATTGTCCATTTTCACTAACCATTCCTTACTTAGGTGGCTTTTAACGATATTTGTCTCTATTTTCTTTAGATAGACTGAGATAAAAATCGCTAAGAGACTCATAACGCTAAGCAAATGTTAGTGAAAACAAGCATTAGCCCTTGCAGGGCGCAACATTGTATATTTTGACAACTTATGTACAGTCGACAGCACATCAAGCGGAACAGTTTGACCTTGAGCTCGCCCTTACTACGTTCGTAATAGAGGCGGCGTTCGTAATGCAACTGTTACACTTGACGTGCTGTCGTGTGTACATACTGATCTGTAGTTTACCATGTACACCAATGTGGCCAGCAATAAATATTTTGATTTTAATCACTACAACTATCTAATTTTAACTGCCATTGGAAACGCAGTTTGCACATTCCGTACAGGTCAGGTGAAATGTGAAAGGGGACCCTTGACGTCAGTTGAGTAATGTTCCCCTTAGCTCCAAAGGATCGTGTCCCGCTGCGCGTGCGAGTTCTACTACGTGTCGCACGAGGAGGCGGAGGCGGCGCCCGCCGGCGACGGCTGGGGCCAGCAGCCGCAGCCCTACGACTCCTTCACGCTCATGCACCACGACCTCGACGTTTGCACCAACTCGCTGCAGGTATACCTCAACATACTACCATGGCCACTGCTCACTGTCAAAATCAATAGAGAACGTTACATTGACAGCGTTGATAGTTTGCTTAAATATAGTCTAGTGATAAAAAACTATTGTTGTATTGACTCTTTTGTGTATTATACGTTCACCAGCTTCAGAAATGTCACATCACTTAACCATTTTACTCATCATAATACGAATCAATTATACATAACATAACAATATATTAATAACCAGATGTGGAAAAGATTAAAAAAAAATGGAGTCCCCTCCAGACACGGCCTTAATCAAATCAACCAAACAATCATTTTAGGAACAAGGAAAGCCACACAATAATAAAAAGAAACATTCAGTACGTTCGCGAGTCGCCGACCAAGTCCAAACAGAATAGCGTAGGCGCCGGCCGGTCGCCCCGCTCCACCGGTCACGCCAGGGTACGTCATCGATGTTACGATGCGACGTCACAGTAATGCGCCACTTGGCTCCGCCTCAAGTGTTGGCTATATGTAACACATTACTATCTTAATATGAAAAATTTCCATATGACGTCATTTTCAAAATATTTTTTATAAAATAAATCTTTATAAAATACTAACACAACATTATTAACTAATAAATTTATCTAAATTAATCATATACACGTGTTGTGTTTCGTTTGTCGTGCCCAGTACGCGATGCTGCTGGACGTGGTGAACAACGTGGTGCTGCACGTGGAGCCGGAGCGACGGCGGACCCTCGAGCGACGCGCGAGGATGAGGTTCCAGCTACAGCTGCACCGCGACCACGACCCGCGCCAGCTGATACACACGCTGCAGACACAGGTGACCACGACCCGCGCCAGCTGATACACACGCTGCAGACACAGGTGACGACCACGACCCGCGCCAGCTGATACACACGCTGCAGACACAGGTGACGACCACGACCCGCGCCAGCTGATACACACGCTGCAGACACAGGTGACGACCACGACCCGCGCCAGCTGATACACACGCTGCAGACACAGGTGACCACGACCCGCGCCAGCTGATACACACGCTGCAGACACAGGTGACCACGACCCGCGCCAGCTGATACACACGCTGCAGACACAGGTGACCACGACCCGCGCCAGCTGATACACACGCTGCAGACACAGGTGACGACCACGACCCGCGCCAGCTGATACACACGCTGCAGACACAGGTGACGACCACGACCCGCGCCAGCTGATACACACGCTGCAGACACAGGTGACGACCACGACCCGCGCCAGCTGATACACACGCTGCAGACACAGGTGACGACCACGACCCGCGCCAGCTGATACACACGCTGCAGACACAGGTGACGACCACGACCCGCGCCAGCTGATACACACGCTGCAGACACAGGTGACGACCACGACCCGCGCCAGCTGATACACACGCTGCAGACACAGGTGACGACCACGACCCGCGCCAGCTGATACACACGCTGCAGACACAGGTGACGACCACGACCCGCGCCAGCTGATACACACGCTGCAGACACAGGTGACCACGACCCGCGCCAGCTGATACACACGCTGCAGACACAGGTGACCACGACCCGCGCCAGCTGATACACACGCTGCAGACACAGGTGACGACCACGACCCGCGCCAGCTGATACACACGCTGCAGACACAGGTGACGACCACGACCCGCGCCAGCTGATACACACGCTGCAGACACAGGTGACGACCACGACCCGCGCCAGCTGATACACACGCTGCAGACACAGGTGACCACGACCCGCGCCAGCTGATACACACGCTGCAGACACAGGTGACGACCACGACCCGCGCCAGCTGATACACACGCTGCAGACACAGGTGACGACCACGACCCGCGCCAGCTGATACACACGCTGCAGACACAGGTGACGACCACGACCCGCGCCAGCTGATACACACGCTGCAGACACAGGTGACGACCACGACCCGCGCCAGCTGATACACACGCTGCAGACACAGGTGACCACGACCCGCGCCAGCTGATACACACGCTGCAGACACAGGTGACGACCACGACCCGCGCCAGCTGATACACACGCTGCAGACACAGGTGACGACCACGACCCGCGCCAGCTGATACACACGCTGCAGACACAGGTGACGACCACGACCCGCGCCAGCTGATACACACGCTGCAGACACAGGTGACGACCACGACCCGCGCCAGCTGATACACACGCTGCAGACACAGGTGACGACCACGACCCGCGCCAGCTGATACACACGCTGCAGACACAGGTGACCACGACCCGCGCCAGCTGATACACACGCTGCAGACACAGGTGACGACCACGACCCGCGCCAGCTGATACACACGCTGCAGACACAGGTGACGACCACGACCCGCGCCAGCTGATACACACGCTGCAGACACAGGTGACGACCACGACCCGCGCCAGCTGATACACACGCTGCAGACACAGGTGACGACCACGACCCGCGCCAGCTGATACACACGCTGCAGACACAGGTGACGACCACGACCCGCGCCAGCTGATACACACGCTGCAGACACAGGTGACGACCACGACCCGCGCCAGCTGATACACACGCTGCAGACACAGGTGACGACCACGACCCGCGCCAGCTGATACACACGCTGCAGACACAGGTGACGACCACGACCCGCGCCAGCTGATACACACGCTGCAGACACAGGTGACGACCACGACCCGCGCCAGCTGATACACACGCTGCAGACACAGGTGACGACCACGACCCGCGCCAGCTGATACACACGCTGCAGACACAGGTGACGACGACCCGCGCCAGCTGATACACACGCTGCAGACACAGGTGACGACCACGACCCGCGCCAGCTGATACACACGCTGCAGACACAGGTGACGACCACGACCCGCGCCAGCTGATACACACGCTGCAGACACAGGTGACGACCACGACCCGCGCCAGCTGATACACACGCTGCAGACACAGGTGACGACCACGACCCGCGCCAGCTGATACACACGCTGCAGACACAGGTGACCACGACCCGCGCCAGCTGATACACACGCTGCAGACACAGGTGACGACCACGACCCGCGCCAGCTGATACACACGCTGCAGACACAGGTGACGACCACGACCCGCGCCAGCTGATACACACGCTGCAGACACAGGTGACCACGACCCGCGCCAGCTGATACACACGCTGCAGACACAGGTGACGACCACGACCCGCGCCAGCTGATACACACGCTGCAGACACAGGTGACGACCACGACCCGCGCCAGCTGATACACACGCTGCAGACACAGGTGACGACCACGACCCGCGCCAGCTGATACACACGCTGCAGACACAGGTGACGACCACGACCCGCGCCAGCTGATACACACGCTGCAGACACAGGTGACGACCACGACCCGCGCCAGCTGATACACACGCTGCAGACACAGGTGACGACCACGACCCGCGCCAGCTGATACACACGCTGCAGACACAGGTGACGACCACGACCCGCGCCAGCTGATACACACGCTGCAGACACAGGTGACGACCACGACCCGCGCCAGCTGATACACACGCTGCAGACACAGGTGACGACCACGACCCGCGCCAGCTGATACACACGCTGCAGACACAGGTGACGACCACGACCCGCGCCAGCTGATACACACGCTGCAGACACAGGTGACGACCACGACCCGCGCCAGCTGATACACACGCTGCAGACACAGGTGACGACCACGACCCGCGCCAGCTGATACACACGCTGCAGACACAGGTGACCACGACCCGCGCCAGCTGATACACACGCTGCAGACACAGGTGACGACCACGACCCGCGCCAGCTGATACACACGCTGCAGACACAGGTGACGACCACGACCCGCGCCAGCTGATACACACGCTGCAGACACAGGTGACGACCACGACCCGCGCCAGCTGATACACACGCTGCAGACACAGGTGACGACCACGACCCGCGCCAGCTGATACACACGCTGCAGACACAGGTGACGACCACGACCCGCGCCAGCTGATACACACGCTGCAGACACAGGTGACGACCACGACCCGCGCCAGCTGATACACACGCTGCAGACACAGGTGACGACCACGACCCGCGCCAGCTGATACACACGCTGCAGACACAGGTGACGACCACGACCCGCGCCAGCTGATACACACGCTGCAGACACAGGTGACGACCACGACCCGCGCCAGCTGATACACACGCTGCAGACACAGGTGACGACCACGACCCGCGCCAGCTGATACACACGCTGCAGACACAGGTGACGACCACGACCCGCGCCAGCTGATACACACGCTGCAGACACAGGTGACGACCACGACCCGCGCCAGCTGATACACACGCTGCAGACACAGGTGACGACCACGACCCGCGCCAGCTGATACACACGCTGCAGACACAGGTGACGACCACGACCCGCGCCAGCTGATACACACGCTGCAGACACAGGTGACCACGACCCGCGCCAGCTGATACACACGCTGCAGACACAGGTGACGACCACGACCCGCGCCAGCTGATACACACGCTGCAGACACAGGTGACGACCACGACCCGCGCCAGCTGATACACACGCTGCAGACACAGGTGACCACGACCCGCGCCAGCTGATACACACGCTGCAGACACAGGTGACGACCACGACCCGCGCCAGCTGATACACACGCTGCAGACACAGGTGACGACCACGACCCGCGCCAGCTGATACACACGCTGCAGACACAGGTGACGACGACCCGCGCCAGCTGATACACACGCTGCAGACACAGGTGACGACCACGACCCGCGCCAGCTGATACACACGCTGCAGACACAGGTGACGACCACGACCCGCGCCAGCTGATACACACGCTGCAGACACAGGTGACGACCACGACCCGCGCCAGCTGATACACACGCTGCAGACACAGGTGACGACCACGACCCGCGCCAGCTGATACACACGCTGCAGACACAGGTGACGACCACGACCCGCGCCAGCTGATACACACGCTGCAGACACAGGTGACGACCACGACCCGCGCCAGCTGATACACACGCTGCAGACACAGGTGACGACCACGACCCGCGCCAGCTGATACACACGCTGCAGACACAGGTGACGACCACGACCCGCGCCAGCTGATACACACGCTGCAGACACAGGTGACGACCACGACCCGCGCCAGCTGATACACACGCTGCAGACACAGGTGACGACCACGACCCGCGCCAGCTGATACACACGCTGCAGACACAGGTGACGACCACGACCCGCGCCAGCTGATACACACGCTGCAGACACAGGTGACGACCACGACCCGCGCCAGCTGATACACACGCTGCAGACACAGGTGACGACGACCCGCGCCAGCTGATACACACGCTGCAGACACAGGTGACGACCACGACCCGCGCCAGCTGATACACACGCTGCAGACACAGGTGACGACCACGACCCGCGCCAGCTGATACACACGCTGCAGACACAGGTGACGACCACGACCCGCGCCAGCTGATACACACGCTGCAGACACAGGTGACGACCACGACCCGCGCCAGCTGATACACACGCTGCAGACACAGGTGACGACCACGACCCGCGCCAGCTGATACACACGCTGCAGACACAGGTGACGACCACGACCCGCGCCAGCTGATACACACGCTGCAGACACAGGTGACGACCACGACCCGCGCCAGCTGATACACACGCTGCAGACACAGGTGACGACCACGACCCGCGCCAGCTGATACACACGCTGCAGACACAGGTGACGACCACGACCCGCGCCAGCTGATACACACGCTGCAGACACAGGTGACGACCACGACCCGCGCCAGCTGATACACACGCTGCAGACACAGGTGACGACCACGACCCGCGCCAGCTGATACACACGCTGCAGACACAGGTGACCACGACCCGCGCCAGCTGATACACACGCTGCAGACACAGGTGACGACCACGACCCGCGCCAGCTGATACACACGCTGCAGACACAGGTGACCACGACCCGCGCCAGCTGATACACACGCTGCAGACACAGGTGACGACCACGACCCGCGCCAGCTGATACACACGCTGCAGACACAGGTGACCACGACCCGCGCCAGCTGATACACACGCTGCAGACACAGGTGACGACCACGACCCGCGCCAGCTGATACACACGCTGCAGACACAGGTGACGACCACGACCCGCGCCAGCTGATACACACGCTGCAGACACAGGTGACGACCACGACCCGCGCCAGCTGATACACACGCTGCAGACACAGGTGACGACCACGACCCGCGCCAGCTGATACACACGCTGCAGACACAGGTGACGACCACGACCCGCGCCAGCTGATACACACGCTGTAGAAAGAAAAATATTAATTAGACAATAAGGATGCTAATGTCAAACGCTGACAAAATACTTCCCCTACGACATCCTACACCATGGAACATACGAGGAAAAAATTACCCCTACTTTAAATGTAACGTACTCCCTACATCCAAAATGAGGATGATTCTCGTATAACCCATATGTTTGGGGTGTCGTTAGATAGGTTGTTCAACCACTTTTCGATTCAGGTATACTCTTGAAACATTATGTTTTAAAATGTTAATATAAATAACCCTACCCTGCACGTAGCCCGACAACTACATGACGTGTTTTTTTACGACGTTGCTAATTTTTACAAAAAAATACAACTTAAAAAACCATAATTGATGAGTACACTAAAAATATGATTTTGTTAGGTTCGGGAGTCCTTGGCGAGGTTACGCCGATTAGAAAAAGAGTATTATCTCAAGAACCGATCAATATCCGGAGAAGATCCAGTGGCCATCGAGGAGCTCAAGAGCTTGGATAATCAGGTCAGTGCATTGTTATTATCAATGTTTTTTAATCTTTCCGGGATTGTTATAAAGGATCAATTGTGTTCTTTGATTTTTTAAACTAAACAGTGTAATTATTCGAAATTAAAGGCCTTTCATCTTAGGCCTCAGGATGATAATGCACCTGTCTGCTATACCAAGCGGAACGGAAAAGCATGGGTATAAATTTAAGAAAAACAATAAACAGATCCTTAAAATGGATTACCTTTTTATACGAATTAATCTATATCGTTTTACTTAGTCCATAAAAGTAAAATAACAAGTTTTTTCGTCGAAAAACGACAATGACGTCGGTATTTCTTGGCATTACTAAGATGTGACGATGGTGATGTCATGAAACAAAGACGATGAAATGTCGTGGTAGAAATCAATCGTCACGTCATCCAGACGAGTACAGTCGACCACAGAAGTAGCTTCAACACTTTAGTACCATGTCACACCGACTATTGCGCTCGCACTTAATAGTGGTTACCGTACTATATTAACGCCATAGTTATTGTGACATGTAGGTAAAGTGTTCAGCTACTTCTGTGGTCGACCGTACTTCATGGTGCACGCCGCGAGTTATACGATGACCGACGAGCCGTGTACTTTGGCTCTTACCGGTAGAGCGTCGGGTGGTAAGGTTGAGGGTGGTGGCGCGCAGCCCCCCAATTCTGCAATTGTATTTTGATCTAAAAGAAATCGGAAACGCTTAAGTTACGTCGTTTTTGTATTCTGCTATCTCAACGCAATCGAAACGTAACTGAAACGCACCAGTTTGGTATTCTACTAACAAACACGTAATGCGAACCGTTCGGTTCAATCATTGTGTCGTATTCGATAGTTCTTTGTTCGAACTGTCCAAAATTAACAACTGTCTAGTCACTAAGCCAAAATATATTTGTTTTTTTGCAATATTGTTAACAATTATCGAGCCGAAGTTGAACCAATCGAGAGCGTTTCGTTAGCGTTCCGGCTTTATAAGCAATGTTAGTGGAATACCTTTTTGTATTACAACTGTATTGGTAACGCAGCCGATCCGTTTAGGAAAATAAATAGCAGAATTGACCCATTTATGTGAAGTAGTAAGAAGAGTCCATGTGCGGAGACAGCTAGTGCAGCTTGAAGCAACACTGTGCTAGCCGCCTCCACCTTGCCGGCCCATAAGGTGCCTTTCCACGCCTCTTTTGAAGGAACCCACTTTATAGAAAGGGGGTGAACACATGTATTGGCAAAGAATTCCAAGTTTTGGAAGTCCGACAAAGAAACGAGTTACTAAACTTCTTTGTTAATTTAATAAAAATAAAAAACAGGTCTTAAAAATGGATTAACTTTTTATACGAAATAATCAGTATCGTCCTACTTAGTGCATAAAAGTAAAATAACAAGTGTTTTTCGTCTTAAAACGAAAATGACGTAGGTATCTCTTTGCATTACTAAGATGTGACTGATGGTCATGTCATGAAACAAAGACGATGGAATGTCGAGCCGTGTGTAGAAATCGGTCGTCAGATCATCGTCTGGATCGAGCCGTGTGCGACAGCTGTTACCGATAGAGCGTGAGGGTGGTAAGGTGGTAAGGTGGTAAGGTGTCGGGCGGTGTCGCGCAGGTGAACGAGTGCAAGGAGGTGGTGTGGTCGCTGGGCGAGGAGCTGGACGCGATGGTGCGCGCGTGGCGCGAGGCGGGCGGCGGCGGCGCGGGCGCGGCGCGCGGCCCGGGCGCCCCCCAGCCGCACCGCTACAACGAGATCTGCTTCAAGTCCGCGCGCTGGCGCCTCACCGACGCCGACGGACAGCTCGGCATCGCCGACCTGCTGCTCACCAACTTCCTGTCAGTACACTACAACGTGATCAAATGACAATCAACCCTCAGCTCCTGAATTACAATTAGTTTTATTAAATTCATGTCACACACACAGGTACACCAAAACATCTCGCTCAGATGATTCGGTGGAACATCAGCTCGAGGTGGGATACGTGCGAGTTACAAACTTACTACCTAACGAACCATTTCCAGAGGTAATGTACAGTACATTCAATAAATGAAATGATTATCGTTTTGTGTAGTTGACTTCTTACTAGGTGCCTTAATCTTCTAACGAATATGGAGAAAAATTTACAGAAAGTGAAAAATAAATGGGTTTTATTGCCTGAACCCGTCATGCATCAGATTCCAGACACAATATATTTCTCAATTGTCATAGACCCCTAGAGGTATAAAACCGCTTGACAGAATAAATCATCTAAGTGTAATAAGATAGTGAGGGTTGATCATTGGCCTTGGCCCTTGTCCAGGTGCTAGTGCCGCAGGCGCCGTCGGGTCGGGCGCCACTGGCGCGTCGCGCGGCGTTGCGCGTGTTCTGCCGCGACCGCCCGCCCGTCGGCGGCATCGCCGTCAAGGAACACTTCGAGGTCAACATCGTGCCCATCCGCATAGGTGAGTTTTTCCACGGCCGCCCTTCGGACCTCTTCCGCTATCATCCGCTGCCACGCTGATTTGACGCTCATTGATTGGTTCCTTCGTTGTAGCATTTCGCTTTTAATGAGACTCATTTTTTAATTTAATACAGCCGGTGCAATTTTCTCCTATTTGTATAAACCATTAAAATCCGGCTCGAAGGACCAAAGTTTACACTAAAGTTCTTAATATTGATGATAGAATTTTTGAAATCGAATGAGTAGTTTCAGATCTCAAAAATAAATTTTAAAATTTTACCCTTTCAATAATATTTCTTTATGTTTGCTTTTAGGATAGCTTACAGCTAATATATATATTATTCTTATTGACGACCGGCTGGCCGAGTGGTCTGTACCCCAGGCTACTCGGTCAAGAGGTCCCGGGTTCGAATCCCGGTAGGAACAAATGTTTGTATGATGAGTACGAGCATTTGTTTACGAGTCATGGATGTTTATAAGTTTATTTAGTATATTTCTAATATTTATATACATATTATTATCATTATTTCTCCGTTATCTAGTATCCATAACACAAGCTCTTAATGATGCTTACTTTGGGCTAGATAATAGGTGTGAGTGTATAAATATTATTATTATTATTATTATTATTATAAGGGTATTTTGAATTCTCAGCAAGCTTGTAAGCTGGTTTAAGCTACACTTACGGGCTTGTACCAAGTAAGTGTAGTGTGTGATGTATTTATGTTGAAGATGGTGTATTGTGAGGAGCTATTTCATTTACGTCTATTTGCATGAACTTTCGTACTATTCTACAGGCATTCAGAATGGCGGCTTTTTGTAGCGTTATATATAGAGTGTCTTTCAGATCTATTAGTTTTAGGCTATGGTGGAGATGGTGAGGTATGACGCCAGTGGTAGAAAGGACTATCGGAACAACATAAACTTATTATTATTATTATTCTACAAAACTTTATTTTATTAGTGGTTTGGGTTCTACTTTGTTTGATACATATAAATCAAAAAATGGTATTTCGCCAAACAGGTCTTACAAAGAAATTCTTCAACACGATGCTCAAGTTCTGCTTCCCGGAGCGCGACCCTGAGACGATGGAGGACGGCGAGGAGGAGGAGGGCAACCTCAAGGCCTCGTCTACCGCCAGCCTAGTGTCCACTGGCTCCAAAAAGACCAAGAAGAAAAGCAAGGATTCTAACTCTAACTTCTACGTCAAACGAGATAAGAAGGACAAGGATGATGTTGAGAAAATGAAGGTTTGTATTCTGCTTATGTGTTTCGTTTTTATTGTAAGTCCCGTTGCTGAGTATTGACCTTGAATGAAGGTTGCACGCCCATGTCAGACTTTTTGTTGGTCCGATAATTGTGCCGCTGTTTTTTAATACTGATTTTTCTACCTTACCTAGCAAGTGCACATAACCCACTATCTGTGAATAGGCTGCGTTAGTGCATACCGTTCCGAATATTTCATTTATGCACCGATTTTTTGTAGGACGCGATTTAAGATTTAACTCTGTATTTTCGTGCCGTGTTAAGAAACAATGTACAAATAAAGATATCTGCCTCCTAAACATATAAAATCTATATGAACTTTCGGAGACAAATGAAATTGTGAAAAACGAAATATGAATCTACCGTTAAACCATTCATTTGAACTAATATTTAACATTTTTATGTTAAACGAACAAACGAGTTTACTAATTAGCATCTATTCAAACGCGAAACCATCAATCGATCCCTTTGTAGGATGCGGGTAGGCAACCTAAGAGAGGAAAAACTCATAGAATTTCACTGTTTTACTGTACCTTTATGATAACTTATTTTTGTTGCGTGTTTGTTGTTACACTCGTACAATATTGACCATACAGTTCATGTTTGCTTGGCGCAGGAGCGAGCGGAGAAGAACAAGCTGTTCATCTACATAAAAATCCCCGAGGTACCGGTGCGTGTATCCTACAAGGGCAGCAAAGAGAAGAATCTGGAGGATGTGCGGGACCTTCCGCTAGTGCTGCCCACGCTCGAGTACCACAACGTGACCTGGACCTGGCTGGACCTGCTGCTAGCCACCAAGAGTGACACTAGGAGGTAAGCTAGGACCAGAGACTTGCTATTATGGGTGGGCAGGACTAATAGCAAGCATATAGATCTTAGGAAGTAAATAAAAGGAGGTAGCTTGTTATTAAATTCTGTTTATGTCGGTCGACGCGGAGTTCGAACTACTATCACTGTTTTGTTTTTTATTTTTATTAAAGCGGTATGGTGATCAGTTAGGTATAACTTGCGCGATAAGGACCACGTAGAAAGTTTTTGCGCCTTGGAGGACACCGCATGCTGTAGTTCAGAGGTTCACGGACTTTTTTTCTCATAGACCACTTTCAAAATTTAGCTGATTCCGGTGGAACTCCTGCAGCTACATTTCTACCATATTCCTGAAACTGGACAAAAATGTGATGATTAGATAGGTACGCCAACGTGGACCGCCGTCGAGTCTCCCGTGGACCCCTGGGAGTCCGGAGTCCTGCCTGGACCACTTTCCGAAGTGGTCCAGGCGGACCACTTACCATAGTGGTCTTAAGGCTGTCTGTGTGTTGTCTTATGGGACATTCTAAGGTGAGCGTGAATCCCAAAATTAAACCGAGTGGTATGATAATGAAAAGTGGAATATGTTCTTCAGAGCATCTTCCATTATACAAACAGTAGAACACACTTACAGAGATAAAGTAACACTCACTCAGATCTCAGAATTTAGCACCATTTCCAATTATACCCAGAACATTTTGTCTGCGTTTCTATAGTTATTATGATGCGTACACGAGAAAATAATTGTATTAAACTGAACATAATACTACAGTTACCAAGAAAAATACTAACTGCACATCTAAAATATTTATTGTACATCAAAACACCTATTACAATTAGAATTATGTTGTGTATATAATTTGTTTGCAATGAGTTCCCGATATTTCGAAGCAGTTGCATGCGCCAAGATCTCGGGTAGACTGCTAAAACTACGGTTAGAAGTAAAATTCATCAAGATATGATGAATTTTACTTCTAACGCGAGAGACGCATTTTATTATCAAGATATAGTTTTATTATCAGCATATCATGGTATGGTGGCTTCGTGTTTGAGATACGGAATAATATTCTGGGGAAATTCGACTCATAAAGAATTAGTTTTTAAAATGCAAAAACGTTGCATCAGGGCTATGTTCAACTTACATGTGACTGATAGCTGCAGGCCTTTTTTTACAAAATATAATATTCTTTCACTTCCGTCTTTGTATATTTATGAAGTGGCCGTATTCGTAAAAACAAATCCATTTTTATTTCCCAAGCAATCGGATTTTGTCACACGCAATAGACGTAGGCATAATAATGGAAGAGTGTATCTGGAGGGTTTTAGGACGTCCCTACTTAGCAAGAGTATACTTGGTATGACGCCTAAAATATACAATAAAATACCAGTTACAATTAGAAATCTTAATATTACTTTATTCAAAAAGAGACTTAAATCTCTTTTATTGCTTAAGTGCTATTATAGTATTAGTGACTTCCTAAATGACAAATTATGATTTAGAAAATGTAACTCAGACATATATCAACTTGAATTTAATTGAAAATTGTCATTTATCTTTATTCCAATTTTGTAATTAGATATGAAGTGACTTTAGTAATAAAATGTATATGTACTTAACTATATATTGAACGCTTGTGACATGTGTGATGTATGTAACTATAATAATTTATAATGATTAATATTGCATGCTGTGTGACAGTCAAAATATGTGATACAATCTTATTATCATGACACCTCCTGTATCATATTTTTGCAATAAAGAATTGAATTGAATTGATATATAAAATGCGTCTCTTTCGTTGACGCTTGCTACGATTGACAACCACTCTAAGCAGGCGAATCGTAACGTAACGTTAAAGTGTATATTTTGGACAGGGTGATCCTGTCACAGGCTATACGGCAGAAGTTGCAGCTTCACCGGCGAGCAGCGCTGGCACCTGAACCCCACGAGGAGGACAAGGCGCGCCTACTGCTGGGGGAGAGGACGGTATGTATGCTGCTGGGTCTTAGTCCACGAGGAGACAAGGCTGCTGTAGGAGAGGACGGTATGTATGCTGCTGGGCCTGAGCCGCGCAAGACGACAAGGCTGCTGGAGGAGAGGCCGGTATATATGCTGCTGAGCTTGAACCGCGTGAGGAGACAAGTCTGCTGGGGGAGAGGACGGGATTTATGCTGCTGGGTCTTAGTCCACGAGGAGACAAGGCTGCTGTAGGAGAGGACGGTATGTATGCTGCTGAGCCTGAGTCCACGCGGAGACAAGGCTGCTGGGGGAGAGGACGGGATGTATGCTGCTGAGCCTGAGTCCACGCAGAGACAAGGCTCCTGGGGGAGAAGACGGTATTTATGCTGCTGGGCCTGAGCCGCGCAAGACGACAACACTGCTAGGGGAGAGGCCGGTATGTATGCTGCTGGGTCTTCTTAGTCCACGAGGAGACAAGGCTGCTATAGGAGAGAACGGTATGTATGCTGCTGGGCTTGAGCCGCGTGAGGAGACAAGTCTGCTGGGGGAGAGGACGGTATGTATGCTGCTGGGTCTTAGTCCACGAGGAGACAAGGCTGCTGGAGGAGAGGACGGTATGTATGCTGCTGGGCTAGAGCCGCGCGAGGAGACAAGTCTGCTGGGGGAGAGGACGGGATTTATGCTGCTGGACCTAAGCCGCGCAAGAAGACAAAGCTGCTGGGGGAGAGGATGGTATGTTTGCTGATGGTCCATCTAGTCCTCGTCCAAAGGAGATTTTACGAGCAGGTTGCGAACGGTTGTAAGGAGCCGCTTCCCGCAAAAACATTATAAGAACTTTGCGCCAGGTTTAAGATTTGGTACCTACCTAGGCTAGGTAGGGAATAGTGGTATTTACCACTTGAATGCTGAACCGCTCGACGGGGGTAACACCTCAAACTTACAAAAGAGCGCACCCAAATAACATTACTTAGTAGATTTACTGTTCCTGCGGTGGGTATGGTCGCCAGAACCATAGTCTGACACTCGCACTAAACAAGGGCCTAGTTTCCTTCGGAGCGTACTCAAGTCATCAGTCGACCTCTCAGGAGAGGCATCGTTTCTATTTGAGACCGTTCATAATCTGTTTAAATTAGATATAATTTCACGAAAACAGTTTTGTTACAGTTTTCTGTATGACAATTTATTATGGGTTTACTAAACGTATAGTATACTTTATACAAATTTTTACATAAAGTTTTTATTGTCCTTAGGTAACAGAAAATAAGCCTCAGAAAAAGAGCTCGCCGAGTGTCTTCAAATTCTCCAAATCGTAGGAAAACATACAGCATTTATTAAAGTAATTACAACCAAAAGTAGACTGCATTAAGATTCAAATTTGCTACTGAACATATAGATTTTTTAGTGGGGTTTGTATTTTAATTTTAAGTTTAAGTATTTTTTATTATTAAAAATTAGTATTCGAAGGTATTTTTCATTCAATGTTCGATATTAGATATGGAAGAAGTGAAATAATACGAGTTATATTTTGCCCCATTGTACTGTTTTTGTAGTTGTAGCTTTATATTGTCTATTTCATCTCTTGTGTGCAATGAAAAATATTTAAGATTATATTTTAAATCATCCGATATTTTAATACAAATAGAAAGAATTAAACTAATAGCTAAATATTAGGCATTAAAAAAATATATGATAAGTCAATAATTTTATCAATACATTAACAACTATTATGTAATAATCTATCGGAAATGAATGAAACATATCTTCCAGTGAGATGGTGTAAGACTTCCGCGGAAATGTGATATCAAATTAGGTTAACTTGTGAAATACTTGAACAGTTCCTGATCAAAGTAGTTGAAGACATTATGTCGATTTAATATAGTCTCTTCAAATCATAATAATTATAAACATAGTATAATTAATATAATTTAGTTAGTGACTGCAGATGCGGCGCCGGCGCGGGCTAACGAAAACCTATATATTATATTTAATGCAGACATTTTGACTCGAACGATAAAGACTAATGCATATTTTAATTTCGGCAGTACACAATGACCTGTAACTTTCTTAGAGTGGCCAAATTACTTGAGTTTAAAATACATATAAAAACAGCTCACAAACCCTATTGCGAGTTTTTAATTTTTCATTTTTTGAAAAGTGTAATATTTAGGTATTTGATATTTTTAATAACTGGAACCAATATAGTTCGATTGCATATGGTTAAAACTATCAAATTCATATTTTTTTTTTCATTTTACTTAGAGTAACGCTAATTATTTTCATAGGCCGTATTTCAGCGGCGCCGGATGCCAAAAAGAAGCTAAAGAGAATTTATGATTGATTACTTTAACGTTTGGTTATTTTCGCGCGGTTGCATTGAAAACTCACTCCAAACTAATAACGTGGTTCATATAATATATCGAGCGCAGTGTTCATTCGATGAGTTCGAGTATTTCCTCACACAACAAACGTGAGACGCTGAAGTGAGCATCATTGCTTTTGTTAAATTTTATCCACTGAGCTTTGTCAAAATTTAACGCTCAAAAATTTTCAAAGTAATTTGATATCATTAAACTTTTATGGGGTGAGCTTAAACGAAAGGATAGAGCAGAAATCCTTCAGGATCTCAATCTCATTAAAAAAGTTCGTTAAATTGAGAACTTCCTTCTTTTTGAATTAGGAGAGCAATTGAAATTAGATTACAACTTCAGACCTCAGTTGTCCCTTGTTATCTATCACATAGAGTTTAATTGTTAAACATTTGTGATAAAACGTGTTCTAACTTAAAGCGCGTCGAGTGGATCCGACTATTCGCACGCAAGCTTATTTACAAGCGGAATGGTTTTATAGTAAAACTTATATGGGTGCGCTCGATCTATCAATGTGCATCACACGTGTCATGAGAAAATCCCCAGTCTTGGTCTGTATATACAGGATTAAAGGAGACGCTCGAAAACGAAGGCAGATGCCGTTCCCCCGTAATACATATTTTAAATAACAAATGAAACGTAGCTAAGCCTTCATTTTATTTGTTTTGCAACGAGCTTTGTATGATTTTTTTTTCAAATCGAAGTATTTTATTATCAGTATCTTTGTGTATCTTCGAATTATGTAGACACCACAAATAAAAAGTTGCTTATAACTTTGAAGCTTAGATAAGTCAGAATGTTGTTACTTTTGTATTTAATATTTAAAATTGTAAGGGAAAGAGACGATAGATTAAGTAGGTGACGAATTAGAATCACAATATTATAATTCGAGTGAAATTTGTTTATTATAATTTATTATAGGGAAAAAGGTCCTTAAAATATTGATATTAGGTCCTTAAAACATTAAAAAAAGAAAATTGAAATTAGTTCATTCCTTCAATATCAGATTATAAGTCGTATATTTTCAGCGGTTATTTAATACACCTATGGCAAAATACTATTACGCTACGATAATAAAATTAAAATTATAAATTGATATAAGTGCGAAGACAGGATTCCTCTCTGTCTGACCTAATATGTGTGAAAGTGATAAAGCTAAACATATAATACATAAGAATATCAAATCGCACACTATTTGGGAATTTGAAAGTAGTTCTAAGAGCACATGAAACATTTACATATTAAGAAGTTTAAACAATGAAAGACTAAAAGACTGTTCTTGTATTAAGACGATAATGTTTTATAATAAACCATGCATAGAATGCTATAATAATTTCGCGAGATGGCTTTTAGTCTAAAGTAAAGTGCTAAAGGATTAATCGTGGTCCACGAATGTGTTAAATTAATCAACAAGTTATTTGTTTGTTTTAAATTATATAAATATGCTGCTATAAAAGATAACGTGCTTGCTTTATTTTCAATGTAATAACCATTGTTATTTTCGGAAAATGGTTTCATAAAAAAAACACCAGAATTAACACGTAACAGTTAAACGTTTGTCTGAGTGTTTAGTTTTGAATTGACGTTGTTTGCTTTAGTTGGTTGCTTTTCCATTAGCACGTATTAAATTATTGAAATAATTACTTTTTACTTTTATTGTTTATATTTGTCATCAAAGAGTTAATCATTTATAGATAATAATATCTATAATACACAGTAAAAATTCGATGTGTTATGTTACATGTAGATGTATTATAAATTTATAATAATTGGTATTATTGTATAATAATAACAGGGCTATATGATAGATTGTGAATAAGTATTTGTATTTAAGATGGTAAGAGACAGGTTTATACATTATGTTATTTTTATAACCCCCGTGTAATTTGAAATGATTCAATCAATGTTATGTAATAAATATTTTAATACCAAAAATATTTTTTTAGTTTTATTTTGAAGACCGTTTTGTATTAAATCGTAGGTTTCGCATGCCGATCGCTGCAGATGTTTGTTCATACAAACGAACCGTGATCAAATGTTCGTATCATAGACTTGAGAAATATACTGGTAGTTCGGACTCGTCATTGAGTTATTTATGTACACACGACAGCACGTCAAGTGTAACAGTTGCACTACGAAAGCCGCCTCTATTACGAACGCAGTGAGGACGGCCTCAAGGTCAAACTGTTACGGTTGATGTGCTGTCGACTGTATATTTCCGAAATTTAAGAGGTGGTATTTTCATCTCCTACATAGATATGGTAGCCTGGTACTTCAGGGGATGATCTAGCTACATACATACGGAAAAAAATAGTGGCATTGAGTTACGGTGTTACTCATCGGGAATATTTTTCCCGTTGAGTAACTGTGTGACACAAAATGGTTTGACTCAACGGGAACAAAGGCTATTTTCCATTAGAATTGAAGTCATCCGACTTGGGAAGCTACTTCATCTTGTTGTGTAAGGTCGCTACAACTCATCGAGGAATCATTATGTTGTCAGCAGGCGCCCCATCCTGCTTCCAACGTAAAGAACGTGCGTGGGTGCGATTTAAATATCTTACAACGATATAGCAATTAGGGTGTCGAGACATTATCAAGGTTGAGAAATTGCATCATAATGGTTGTATAAAGAATTTTGTTTTTTAGAAAAGAGTGTTTGCATGGCGGCATCCTTGTTTATCGGTGTTATAAAGCTAACATTCATTTTTATACATTTGGCTGGCTCCACCACACACACATTGATGCAAACACACACATTGATGCAAACATCTGGTTTTAAAATTACTTTCCTTAAGGATTTTGCGACTTCCATAAGGCTACGTGACAAATTTAATTTAATTATAATATTTGTAATTTTTCCTCCACGATGTTTGCATAACATTAAACAGTAACCTTCACACAATTTTCGTTACAAGAATAAATTACGTGTTCTTAGCAGTTAAACTTTCGTCATCGGCAGAAAGCCCGTTACGAAATACGCAACTCTTTGTCTCCCGCCCCCGATTACTGGGAAAACGCGCGAAAACTTTACGGTGCGAACGTCGACTTTTCCGATCTTATTTTCTGCACCCGCCTGCCGGCCTTCAGTCTCGCGCCCGACGCCGTGCGGAGCGCATGTCACTTTACACTGCGTCCGACACGAAAACGAATTCGTATGCGAACGAACATGAGGTTGAATTATGTAATTTTATTTGTATAGTGAATTTTATTATTTTCATAATATTATTGTGAAGTGTTAATTTTTGTGTTCTGACAATGGCGTTGTTATTCTGTGTATTTCTGTGCGCGTGCGCCGGTGTCCTAGGGTTTAACGTGGACATACCCTCAAGGGTTGTTTATAAGGGAAACAATAACTCTATGTTTGGATTCACAGTCCAGTCTCACGTTGATGGTGACAGAAAGATGTAAGTATTTCACTTTTAAGTTATTAAATACTTCAGAAACTGTTCGCTTAGTGCTGTAGAATGAACCCAATGTCAAATTAGTCATAGGTGTATAAAATACTTTATGCACTGACGTAAGATCTCGGAATTTGTGAGTAAACTATTAAAATGTATTCTAAGGTTTATTGCTCATGTCATTAATTTTTAAAGTGATAAACGATAGCTTAATTTTTTTAACAGCCTGCTGTTGGATACAGTCATTTTAAAATGCTTTTGTTCTTGTTTTTGAAGTTTTGTATAAAATTATAGGAGTAAGATAGAATATAAGAATTTATTAGTGAAAACTCTTTTCTAGTTTATTAACCATTTTAGTAAGCTTAATGCTTATTTTATTATATTCAACTATATAAAGTCCTGATAAAATCGGAACCTCCAGTTTCATTTTAAATTTATAATATCCTTAAAATATAAAAATATGCGAGATTCTTATGATAATGTTTATTTTCAACATTTATAATGTATTATGTGGTAATGTGTTTAACATTACCACATAATACATTATAATATAATCTAAGGCCAAATATGTTTATTTTGCGATGTGTGAAGGAGCTCGGATTTATTCGTTCGCGGATGACATCATCCGCAAGGAAGTCTTGAGCGCGAGTCAACTGATGCTGATTCGCGACATAAATTATCTTTAGTACAATGTTAGACCATCGACTTCTTGATAGCAATGACGGTTGTTGAAAAATTATCAATTTATATTCAATATTATTTATTTTAAAATTAGAATTGAACACGATATCGGTTTAATAGAAAGCTATGAGTAATAATTAATTATACTTACGTAGAGATAATGATTCCGCTATAGGTACCTAAAGTTAACTAACCGTCTGTGACTGTGTGGTTGCTACGAAGTATAATAATTCACAACGAAGGACAGTGTATAACTGTGCATTTATGGCAGATTTTTGTTCCCCTAGCTTTTACTTTAGATAAGTTTCTACCATTTTTTTTACAGATTTTAAGCTTTGCTCTGAAACTTTTCTCCCTTACCAGCCTGCTGGCGTATACTCAACAATAGAATATCTATTGTGCCTGTTACATCCTCAATCAGAAAGTTATTGTTATTTTAACTATCAATAAAATACATATTTAAATAAATATTTTGTATATAAATACATATGTCTTTTAAACATTTATTACAATGTTAAAATAAAGTTAAAAAACATAATTATTTACATGTTTACTAGGTACTGACATCGTGTTGAGAACTAATTAAATATTCCTAAGGTCAGCCAAAAGTAATTGATTGTAAACATTTAGATTCATAACGCTTCCATATTACGTTCGGAAATTAAATTAACTTGGATTACGATGGCGAGGAAGTTTTTCTTATCGTGCAATTTTTTTTGAAATCTCTTTCCTGCGTATTGCGTCCTCGTAATCTTTACAGGGTTCAGAAGACAACACACGTCATCTTGTAATGTTAAGTTACCACCAACCGTAGCAATGTATCTGAACAGTTAAGAGCGGATTTAGTATACATATGTTGGTTCGACAGTCTTGTTATTGTACAAAAATAAAATATTAAATTACGTTCTTGTTACCGCCTCGATTACATTTGTTACTTGTAAATTCCACTTGTCTGTTTGTCCTTTACCAACAAATGATTAGGGATCAAGGCAAACAATCGGAACCCTAACTAAATTGTTGGTGGCGTAATTACAAATGATTTAGGTACTGTCGATAGCACATCAAGCTTAACAGTTTGACCTCGAGACCGCCCTTACTGCGCTCGTAATAGAGGCGGCTTTCGTAGTGCAACTGTTACACTTGATGTGCTGTCGCCTGTCCTTATTTGTTTTTCAAGACGATTATAATTGTAATTATAATAGTGTAATAGATCATATTTCGACTTCTGATTATTTTATGTACATAATTAATTAAGTAAATGCAGTCGCAGCTTATCTACTGGTTCTAGCCTCATAAATAACAATCGAAGATAATTATTTTATAAATACATATATGTTGTTAGATAGGTAAATTGTCAATGTAAGCTTTATTACTAAATTATTCTTTACATAAAAGCTCGACTTTTTTAGACAAGTCATTAGTTGTGTATGACGTAAAAAACTGTGGATCCAAATATTTTAGTCATTAAAATAACCTTGATCTATGGTATTTCACTTGTTCTAACGAGGAAACTGAGTGATCAATGCTAACTTGATAATATATTGCAAGTTCTTTTAATTGTACATATTTTGGGTTTCTTTATGAATCCTGTGCGATTGTGGACCACTTATTTACATAGATACGACGGACCAAATGAAATTGTTAGTCTAGAGCTGCGAAGATCCTGAAATTAATGGAATATGTCTAAATTGGTGGCGAGTTACAATCGTTTTTTTCAGGTCGTCTTGTACTCGGAGACTAGCAAACACAAAACAATAAAAATACTTCAGTTTATGCTTTTCTTCTAGAAAAAAGCTTTTACTTATTCTGTTATTATTGTTTTGACAGTTTTATATTTAAATAATATTAGGCTGACTTTCCCAACTAATACTGGTAACTACTGTTAAACATTTCTCGTATGTTTACCGACACTGTCAGTCATCCCTTTATTATGTTTGATGCCACAGACAAACCGACGCAAAAATTACTTTTTAGGAACCGGAAACGGCCGGGCGAGTCACATGCACTGCACATGCGCCCGCGCATACCGCCCCTTTTTATGTTTTTTCTCCCTTAATTTAGTCGTGAACGCGGCTATTTCTGTCTGGGGTGAAACGCCTCTTGATTTATAGTTTTGCTTGTAAATAAAGTCTTTTTGTGTCATTAGCAGGGGTCGGGGTCGCCGCAAGTGTAGTACGTCCAACTAATGGTGCAGATACGATACGGGCGATCGCTAACGACGCGGTACAGATGTGCGTAGGTCTTTTTTCATCGATCGTTTATCGATTTCTATTGAATAGTGGCTTTGTAGATCAGAGTGGGTCTTGATGATATAAGTTTTTTAACTTTTTATCAAGGGTCGAAAGGAGATTATTTATGTAGCGTGGAACTAAAGGAACTTTTTTGTCATACGCTTCTTATAATTTAAGTAACACCAATATTTTTTGGGTTATCTTTGTCAAATAAGACTAAAAAAATACATTCAGAATTGATACTAGGAGGATAACGATAAACAAATATATTATTATGATTTATATAGATATAGATAGTAGTAAGCCGTATGTATCTGTCAATCTAAGTATAGAGAGAGCGTTACTCCTACCTATTTCTTGATTGTTTGTAATCTTCTATGCCGTCAGATTACTTCGATTATTGTAAAATTTAATATTTACTTAAATCTTTACTTTTAAAGTCATCTAGTAGCTTAGTAAAAATTTTGATATACATTAGAACAGATCTTCATATCAGTTATATGTAAGCCATTTAAAAGTGTCACTTTTTTTGTTCCATAACAATATTTCGTATCTGAACGACGAAGTATCGCGCATCAGTAAGTATGCGACGATAACCCCGCAACCTCTGCCCGCTATCTCTACCGCTCTGTGTCTACCGCGCTGTCACCGGCATTATTCGTGTACCGTATTTTGTTTTTGTTTTATCTATGACTTTGTTTTAGTGAGCGCATGCCGCTGTGATGGTAATGTGTTGAATAAGCGGTTGGCCTTATCGTGACGTTAATGCTGCTCTAGGTAGAGCTAGAGCAACTGCATTTAGTAAGTATTGAAGTGGACGTTTCATAATAATGTTTTATATGCTTTAGGAGCTCGGTGTCGTAGTGGTTTGAGCGCAACTTTCGCCAAGGTCGATTCTGGGATGCGTTTCTCCCATGAAGAAAGGCCTGTGCCCTGCAGTGGGACATAATAGGCTGGTGATGATGATGATAATGTTTATTTAGGAATATTTATAGGAAAACAATAAAATCCCATTTTCGTTTATTTGTTATAGACATAGTATCAGTAGCTCAAGCTTAAATGATTTAAAATTTGGGCTAGGTAATTGGTTATTTAATTATATTCTTGATTTGTGATACTATTGTGTCATGAATATAGTGTTACCCATGAAAATAATTTAAAAAACTCTGGTTAAGAATAACAATCATAAATGACATACCTATTTAACTTGTTCTTGAAATATCTAGAAATTTCACCTTCTTTATATCAAATTATTTTTAATTGTTTCTGTCATTTGAAATAATTGAGGAAATTTGTGGCTTATAATATTAGTGATTTCGATATTGTACACATAAAAAAAGAAACAAAAATGATCTCTTAAACAAACATTTCAGAATATAAATGAAAATTTTATAAAAATATTTTACATATTTTTTTTTTCTGTAAAGCACTAATAAATTGCAAATACACAAAACAAAGCCATATCGAAACGGTCCGAAGATCACAAAGGGCCTTGTAGTGGTAGCCGCTTCGGGGAACTGTCGCGGTAAAATCAACCCAGTTGCACGACAATGCCCGACTGTTGTGTGCTCAGTGTTGCACAATGCTTAGGTGCTAATAGTAACATGTCGTTCCAGTAAGAAGATGTAGCAATTTTTATGTTTTATTAGTGATGAAACAGCATACGGTGCGCCTGATCGAAAGCGGTAACAGCATATAGATAGAGCCTTTGCGGCACCAAAGCTAAGCCGACCATTTAAAATTCTAGAGAAACCATTAACAGACAGACAGACGTTTGAATTTTTTAAGTATACAGACGAAAATAAAAAGAAGCAAATATTCATAATCAACCATTGAGTTAAATGTGAATAATGTTAGTGATTTCTAATTTATTTTACAAGTTACACCGATATCTAACACCAACTAAGTCAATAGAGCGATTAATCGTCGCGGCGTCGAGTAAACCTATAATAATAATAATAATAATAAAATCGTTTATTCACTCTTCACAAACTTTCTTATAATAAAGTCTATACTTAAATACAAGATTTAATATGCTGCTTATTAAGTTTGTGAGAGTCTGATGCCTGAAATAGGTTTCAGAACAAACCTGTGACACAGGTCATCAGGCCCTCCTCGCAGACAATAAAAGGTCTTCGCAGTCATGAGAGGAACAACAATAAGAGAATTAGCCTATAGAAATTAATAATAGATGGCCTTAAGTGTGTGCGTGTGTGTGTCTATGTGTGCGTGTGTTTCTGTGTGTGTGTCCCGTGTGTGAGTGTGTGTGTGTGTGTGTGTGAGGTGAGTGTGTATGTTTGTGCGAGTGTGCGTATGAGTGAATGCGTGTTTGCGTGTGTAGAAGAGAGAGTGAGTGAACGATTGCGCGCGTGTGTGTTGTGTGTGTGCAGGAGAACACGAAATTTTAACTTCAATTTTATTGCTGTGCTAGCAAAATAAATTATTTGTGATGAATGAAATTCATTTAGGAGTTGATAAGATACCTATGATAACTTAAATAATATACACATACTTTAATTCATCTGACTCAGAAACGGTCATGTTTATCACAAACTTTCATCAGGATTACGGATATTCAAACTCGGGACTACTAGTGTTCAAGTCCAGAGATTAAGTCACTGACCGTTCACTGATATTATAATGGCATTATTTTAAACTAGAATGAATCGTCCTTAATGTTGTTTCTGGGAAGCGGGAATACGGGGAATCAAAATCTAGTTTGATAACGATTTAACGAGCAATTGGTGATTCGATGATGTGATGTCTCATTCTCATCTCCACGAGTCATTTATTGCGTAGGTAGGTAAGTAGTTATTTTCTTGATAAATAGGCATATTAAAGAAAAATGAAAAAAAGTAAAATGTAACGCGAAAGCAAAATACACAATTTGGCGGTGATCGACGCGGCTGCGCCAACGCAGTCTCCGTGACCTCATTTCAATATGGCGCCCGCAGACGACCTCACGACTCCGCGTGTGCACACACACAGTATAAACAATGTTATGTATTGAAATACTAGGTAAATTTCATCTTTATTCCGGGTAGGTACTAAGAAATGTTAGTAAAAATATTTTGAATAATCAATTTTGTCTTAAGTCAATCGAAAAGAAAACTGTACCCACGTGTTGCTGTTCAGATAGCTTTTGCCTAGTCACTTAATATATAATTTGGTCCTTCGTGACCCAACCATATGTATAACGTACGTTACGTACGTTACGTATGTAGGTATGTACAATAAAGTCTTAAAAGATTTTGGCATACATAAGGCTTCAAAAATATAACCTACAACACAAAAATGGATCCTTAAATAACTAGGTTACTACATATTTTGAAGCTTTGAGTGTAATTACATATTTTCAGACGTATAATGATGACATACTATATGATATTTGACGTTATTAAGTACCTATACAAGACTATGACCATGAAACTCGCACAAAGCAGGTATACCTACTGTGTCTGGTTTATGGGCACCTACCTACGTAACCAATTAATTAAGAAACTATAACAAATCAAGCCCGAGGGCAAGGTGTATTCTGTCTTTTCTTTCAGTCTTTAAATCGTGTAGCGATTATGATATCCATTGAAAGTGGTCTACTGATCGTCTATGTACTGTGATTATACCGCCAATTCAATTGACCATTTTGTTAATTGGTGGTGGCTTGTTTCACATAATTAAGCTTGCTAATTGAGATGCGACTTTGAACTTGACAATGGGTGCAATTGCGTTGTCAAATAGTACCTACCTAATTACTTTAAAAATGTTGCAAGCTACTTAATTGTCAATAGAAATTAAAAAAAAAATGTACAATGGATAGCGTGACAATTCGCTAATTGTTATTTACTGTCAAATGGATCCTATTATAATAATGGAGACGACAGTATAATACTATTATCAAACCATGCAAAAGAAAATTTTATGAAGTTTAAAATTTTACAGTGTGACACAAGAGTTTACTTTTAACCGACTTCTAAAAAGGAGGAGGTAATCAGTTTGTTATCTCAGAACTCAGTCGTTTATAAACCGATTCGGAAAATTCTTTTTTTAATTGAAAGAGTAGATATACTTTCAGATAATCTCTAGTTTGATTTAAAAATCAAAATGAGTAGAATAATTAAGTCATCAATTTATGCGATTTTTGCATTCTTGATACTTTCAATGGTGCTTAAGATAATTCTATTTTTGTTTGAATACTACCAGGTTGGACCACGATCTGGCTTTGACCTTTGAAATTTATTACTAAATTTTGTGAAAAAACACTATTTAAATCGACTTCAAAACACTAAAAAGGAAGAAAATAAAAAAATTATTTAGGTGAGTACCTACACTTCTTTCATAAATATTTATTTTTTGGAGTTGTTGCTACACTTTCCAACTGCTTATCACCAACTTAAAAATATATTTTCATATGATTTATGTACTCACATCATTACATGTAATTAATTTTACACTACAGATACAGGATTTTCGTAGTGGCCGGTTTAATATCTAATATGAGATTTACAGTGTCTCATAATAGACACCTAGGTACTATCTCAAAATTATGCTCATAAGCACACAAAAATAACAAAAAAAATAACATGATTATACCTACATATATGACGTGATTTAGGTGATAAATTAATTACCTTACATTACCTGTGCTTGCTAACAAATAAATCTTTTGAATTTAAATTTGAATAAACATCTCGCATTATGTACTATTTTAAAAATGAATGAATAAAATTGTAATTGCAAATATCATACTCCATAAAGCTCATAAACAACGAGTATTTTTGTCAATGAATGATTAGTTGGTACCTACCTATTTTTAAGTAGGTCTGCCGCCATAGCAATAATGTTATAGCATTGTTGTGTTCCGGCAGTTAGAGGTAAGATAGCCAGTTGTACTATGGTTGAGGAACCTTCACTTACCACAAGGTGTGATAAAGGCCAAGAGTTACTTCGTTAAGATAAAAAAGGTACTTATGGTATAATTTTGTAATTGAATTTTTAATGACAGTAGAGAGTCCCCTCCCTGGCTCAAGACGGGTGGGGGTAGGATCGATCGCGATAGAAACACGGCCGACACGGCTTGAGGATAAATTCATACAATTTAATTGACCTCATATTAATAGCACGAAAAAGCTGACTTTTCCTTTCAGGGAGTAATGCCGATGAGTCGAATTCTCCGAAGGTGCACTGCATTGTTATCCTTGGCCTGAAATGCGCGTGCGCAGATAGTAGGTACTTAGGTACTCGTGGTGTCATGCGCGAAGGTGATCTCATGACATAAACTCACTTGTTCACTATACTTTAAACATTATGAATACCTATGTCTCACAAACAATATTCAATAAAGATCGTATATTATTCATAAATATTATATAAAACCGTGTTAGGTACAGTAGACGGCAGATCAAGTGTAGGTAATATGGGACTTATTCTGTTGCGTAAAAGCATTTTTGCAGTGTCATAATTAGAATTGATTTACAATCAATAACAATAAAAGTTTCTGACGAGTGCTTATTTATTTTGTCCCTTTGCAAAATGTATCCAATATTTCAAAGCAAAAAATAAATGTTATCAACCAACGTAATTTTACTGCTTTTTCATATACTTTATTTAAAAAAAATGTTGATGAAATTGCCAAGAAAAGGGTTTTTAAATATTTAAGAAAGCATCTGCATTTTCGATTTCATATTTTGAGCGAAATTTAGTCCTAATTTTTGGCTCATATTTAACAACATATCTCTGCTTCTTTGTGTAATATTTATATATGAAACGACAGAGAAAAAAGGCTAATATATTTTCTTCAGATTTTATGTTTTTTAAATGTAATGATATTTAGCTACACACCTACCTAAATTAAATTCATTAGTATAGGTACTTACACAATAAAATATTATGCCTACCCATAAGTTTTAAAATACATATTAATTACACACCTACAGCCCAAATTTCGTAAATAAATCACAATTACGGCAGCGTGTGCGCAATGAAATTGTAATTGATTACGGCTTTCGATCGGCCACTAAATGCCAGTTGTTAGGCCGCCTCTCTCTTAACACTTCGATCGGCTGATTTATGCTGTTGCAATAATGCTCTAAATTATAACAACTTTCACTTTGTTTCACTTGCCCTTTGAGATGCTACGTTGTTGTGAAGGGACCCTAGATAAGCCAGAAAATTTTTATTCAGCTTCCAAGCTACCAATCATCACGAGATTAAATTAAAAACAAACGCAACATGATAGCAATATGATAAAAATGTTCTATCAGGATTATGAAACTTAAGATAAATCGCATAAAATACTAATAGGTAATGATAAATCTATTTTATATCCAACCACAGACAGCAAGTGTTTATTTCAACGCATTCTTAATTTCTAACTGGATAAAATCTGAAGGTACCTACAGTCACGTCATCACGTGAAATAATATTTATACATAGGTAGCATTTCTCACAATTCACTCTTATTGTTAAGAAGTGTATAATTGTACGTGACCGAACCCATAATAACTTAATAACAAAGTTTTTCTATTTTATGCTAGATAGATTGTAAGGACTTATTTTGTAAAGATTTAACATGACTTTTATCAAAACCACCAACCAAAGGTGTGTCTCGAAGTCTCAAGATTTTATAAACGGATATTATTGAATCGAAACTATGATTAACTAGTAATGGAAGAAGCGTTATGTCATCGGCCCGGAGTCACCGCGTAGTGTCAACAATCAACACGCGTGACTCAAGGTGAGCTAGGTGGAACAAGAGGTTATTATTATTACGTTTAGGTGAAAACATTTATATCGATATTATTAAGAAAACAAATCAACTAGTAAACTATAGGCTACATCTGATACTATACATATTTGAATGAACTTTGACGTAACAATACACTGAAAAATATTTAAATATTTAACTAAACTACTTAGGTTACATTGCAACAAGCATGTGGTGAATGCCAGGAATCAATGATGCATCTCCTGTGTCATTGTGATGACCTGGCTAGAACCAGAATGAGCCTTCTGGAAGTGGCATATCCAAAGCCAGAAGACTACAGGCTCTTTCTGCCTAAAGATACCTATAGTAAGGCTAATGGCATCTATATTCTGGACACAGGAAGAGTAAACGCAGGGGAGGTACAAAAGATTCCAATGGGTCGAAGTGCACTGTGACTTAGTCATAGCCCCACTATAAGATAAGATAAGATAGGTTACATTAGTTATTATAACCAAAATTTAGCGTGGTGTAGGTAATTACAGTTTATTTCATTTAACAAAACGGTGCATCGCCTATGCAACTTTATTTTTGGCTAGGTGTAACCCTAAGCACCCCTAAGTTATGTAGACACTTTTTTAAGCCACAGCCCACAGGTAGTCCAAAGTTCAGGTGTCATTTTTTTCGGTGTAGCGTACGCGCTTGGACAAAAACATGGTACTTTTATCCCGGCGAATAATGTATGGCGACTTGCAGGATATTTTCAATTGAAGAAAATGTCGAGTGACCCTATCTCTGCTGAAAATGCCAAACACAAGCTTGTACTGAACTGCCTTATAAATTAGCACCATTAAATTTCTTAAAATGATAATTAATATGGTGTAAATATTTTTTAAAAATATAATATAATATTTAAGTAATGTTAAACAGAGAAAACATTAGAAAAGCTAGAAATGTCACTGCCTGTATTTGTTGTACCACTTGTAACTAAACCGATAAGCAAGGCCTAATTCAAAGCAAATAGATACCTACTGTGTAAGGATACCTACCTATCTGATAAACAGTTTATCTTGTATATTATTTTAATTAAGCCCCGAGTCGAATAGATCTTGAACTGTGCTCTATTTCAACTTGGAAATATTGTTTTATCTATACGCAAATATATTAACCCGGTAAAGGTTAATATAAACAATAAACAAGAGACTTAAATAAACTGTTATTAAAATAAATTCTAATCCAGAAGACTAGGATATAGCAATTGAAAACTTAGCAAGCAATAGCAATTAAAAAATGAAAATTGAAAAATATACTAAAAATTCATGTCGTGTAATTAGTTCACTTTCGAAATACAAATCACCTTCTACAACGTCGCTGGCATGTAGGCGTAACCGTGTTCCAGCAGTTCAGCACTCCGCCGATCAACAATGCCATCAAGATGCTGATGGTACGTCTACGCAGAGGCAGCTGAGGCTTGGTAGCGTTTCACATCGGTTCCTGATGGTGGCATGAAAGTCACTGACATATGCGGCTCAGCCAATAGAGGCACTGCTGTGCCTTGACAGCTGGATATTAGAATAGCATGGCTGTTCACAATTTTTACACACGAACTATAGTTTCTCAAAGTACTAAATTTTTCTTTAATTTTCTAAATGATGGACACAAACGTGTAATTTTGAACTATCAGGTTTAAAAAAGTTACCGATCGTGTAGATTAAAATGATATTATTTTAATGAACACGTTGGTCATGTATGAGTCATGTACACGGAAAAACACTTCTGTTGCTTATTTGCTTACACCAAGAAAGCCGTTACTATCAATATTTTTGTATAATGCATGTAATACTCATATATAGGTATTATCAGACACAATAGATTTTCTATTGCATGCAGACGCCCTGGCGTGACTAATAATTATAATTTAAGCATTATTCTTAATTAAATCAATGCTCTATAATTCTGTGTAGTAGTATTTTGATTTTTTTATAAATGCTTTTATTTATTAGGCATGCGGGACTTTTTTTGGGGTTTATTAATTATACCGTAAAATTTTATCTAAGTCTTAGGATACTGGACTTGTTTTTACTAATGAAAATTACATAATTAACTGTTGATTGAGTTGACTTTACCTTTTGTAGAGTCTAATCAAATATCTACTAAGGAGTCAAATAAGTTAAAATTAAAATTCGTATTCAAACATCAATATTTAAAGCGACACTATTATTTTATCAATACCAGTATTTATTTATTTATTCAGACTGAAAATAACTTAATATTAAGTCATCGAACAAGATTATTTAAGTTAATAACGAAGACCGCCAATTACCAAGAGATTCGTTACAGTTAATATCAAAGCGACTCGCGATAACTTATCTCGTGTCGGCGATTACAAAGGAAACCATTGCATTAAGATTGAAAGACAGTGTATTTAAATGAGGTAATATTAATATGAGGTACTATCAAAGAATAGTCCAACCTGCCACACTTAAGATCATTTTTGTACACAAAGATCGTCAACTACCTGCCACCTGCTTGGGGTATCATCCACCAATAGAATTTAAGAGTGTCTCTGGAAAGTTTTTGGCAATTATAATAATGGTAAAATACTAAAACAAAAACTAATATTTTGTTTTTGTCACAAAGACATCTGGTCCCGAAATGTCTTTGCGACCAGATGTTTTTTGGAAACAATGAAGGGCAATAACCTTTCACAAAAAAATAAGGGTTTCCGATTGGTCAATAATTTAATGGCTGGGTTCTACTAAAGTACCCAGTTTCAACTTTCAAGCGAAAATGTTTTGTAATTGGCAGGTTGGACTATTCTTTGATGGTACACAAATGTTAAGTCGATATCGCTCAATAAAAGTTGTCCATGGCTTCATGTTTGATGTGCCATCGACTATATATGCTTTAAGGAAAGTGAATTAGTGGAGACAGGATGGAAAAGGTTTACAGACTCAAAACTTCTACGTCGCGATGGCGATCTCTGCGTCGTCTGCGTCGGCGCATCGCCGATTTGTGATTAATTATTTCCTTCTGCATCTTAATTATAACTATGATGTTGTGTATGATTATTATGTTATTTTAACATACGTACCTACGTCGTTTTTAGGATAGAAAGCTTTAGATAAGATTTTAAAACAATAGAAGTTTATTACACTTACTTTCTCATTTCTCAATAATTTGTCGCATAAATGGTGTTTCTAATTATAACGTACTTCGTGCTTTTGTATTGCCATCTGACGCATTTTAATTGTTATTATAATGCGATAGACCACCTAATTGCATTTTAATAACAATTATTTTATTTTATGGCGCTTCCGTCTAATGGCGTCGCATCCGGTCCTGCGCGGGCGCATACAAAGCCTGCACTTGGCCAGCGTGTCGGCGACATCTGGGAGCCGAACCTTGCGTACTGTCTCCTTTGTTTCACTGTCACTGTGTATAAGTCATAAATCTAACGCCATAAGAACGAATTTGTACAAACTATTGTTTCATATCTGCTTGCAAATAAGTCCGGACATGTGCTGCGGTGTTTCATTGTGTATTGTTCGTTCGTTCATTCGATGGACGATCGATCTTCATTCGGTATGCTTTTTCGAAAAACTTTTTTGCTTATCCCCGTTTACTTAATTAGTGAAGTCTTCAAATAGGATATTGGTTAATTAATCATCGCATGTATAGACAAAGAATATGTTTCTCATATGAGGGAAGGCTGATGCTACGTAGGTAACCTACAATAAGCTTATCTGTCTGTTTTTTGCTCAGAACTACAAAATCAATTTTGATGCGGTTTTTACCATAAGGTTGGGGATTTAATTTAAGCTATGTATCAAGCTATGACTAAAGGGAGCGGTGCAATAAGACTTTTAGTGAAGCACGTTGTTGCACAACTGCTTTCGAGCGCCTACATGATTTACGCTGGCTAAACCTTGTAACATACATCATAATAACAATGTAGGTATGTAAGTACCAGAAAATAAAAAGCAGCAGTAAGACTTCACTAAGCGCTAAGAGCGCAGCTTAGAACAAGACTTAATGGAAGGGACTGAAGGAGGCCTTCACCGAAACGGGTGAGGACGGCTTAAGACGATGATAGCTCAGTGGTTTGAACAGTTGACCAGATTGTGAAAATGCGGGTTATCGGGCATCCCGCTACTGGACATATTTATTTTAAGTCTAGACATATTTCTAAACTATTTATTTGATAGAGCTGTACATTTTTTAAAAATTTTATTTTGAATTGAAAATTGTATAAGCGCATACCTACTATTTCAGTTTAATAAGTAGATAGAAGATAACATTTAGAGTTAGACAAACGATTAGTTAGATAAATTATTCTCTCTATCAAGTGTAGTATTAGGTATGAGCTATCTTTTAAACCTTTTGTAGAAGTAGGTACTTTATTATTTAAGTAGAAAGTAGCGATGGTGCATATTTGACGCAGTCACGCATGCCGTGGACTTCCCTGGTGACTAATCACCAGTCGGCAACGCATGTAGGCTCACTCAATATTTCTAGCATAAGTAAAATGTGATCGACGGATTCGCAATCTAGACAAGGTATATATTTGTGTACTATATTGTTTTAACATCTTAATATTTTTTACCGAATGTTGTTAATTTTCATTTTAACATTAAGTTTTTTTTTTATACAACTAGATGACAAACAAGCTGACGGCCCACCTGGTGGTAAGCGGTTACTGCCGCCTATAGACACCTGCAATAAAAAGGAAAAGCACTTGATATTGCAAGTGCGTTGTCATCCTGAGGCCTAAGATGAAATACCGTCCATGCCCAGTAATTACACTGGCTACCTTTCCCTTCAATCCGAAACACAGCGAACTGTTTCACGGCTGAAATAAAAAGGCGAATTAAGTATAATAAATGTTTGAAAAATTATTTACTTGTAAAAATATCTAAACTAGAAAAATTTCACGTCCTGGGGCTGGGGTGTGGTTTAAATAGAACATTTCGACATTGTAGGGAGACGTAAGCTTATAACGCCAAATACAGATAAACTCCTGGGTAGCTCAGATGGTTAGAGCAGTCGCCCGGATTGTGAAAGGTCGCGGGTTCGGTCGCGGGTTCGATCCCCGCCTCAGGACGTGAATTTTTTCTAGCTTAGATATTTATATCAGTTTTTTACCGAACCTAAATTTTTACTATAACTTACCCTTTCATAATCTTATAGACGTCCCGTCTTGATTACTAAGGTAAGGATATTTTTTTTAATTGACATCGATGACGTAGATAGAGTATTTGTAAGATCATAACGCGAAATAGAAACCAAGTCAAAGTTGTGAACATCATGAATCAGAATTGTGTTTTAGAAATGTCTGACGAATTCCGTCGAATTTGTTTGCGCAATGACCGCGATGAGGTCATGTTTGCGGTGACGACCGTTACTGGTCACTCGACATATTGATTCGACCAAAATACTGTGAAATTTATGTACATTCAACGTCTTACATACATAATATCTACGAAGATACGATATCATTTGGTAAAAATAATTTAAATCAGCCAGGAAGTAATCGAAAACCAAATAAATATCTTGTCCTTTTTTCATTTCAGGAGATCTTATCCTGTGGTCAAAGTCTTGTTTGAAAGTTTGACGTTAAATGCGGATTATAAAACAAACATATTATAAAATTGTCTGTTTTATGATTCACATAAAAAAATATGAATTATAATTTCACATTAATGTCACAAAATTATTTAAATACTGTAACGTCAAAGCCTAAATGATAATATGAGTCTTTTTACTTAAAACGTTAAATAAGTACAATTATATTTATTTGTTTACTATTGTTATTGTACAGTTAATCATTTATGTTATAAACAATGTGCACTTTTATTTTCCCGTATTCCTGTCGCAAGTCTACTGGTAGAGATTTCTTTAGAAATAAGCAGTGCCTTCGTACTCAACTGTGTTTTATGCGAGTATTCTTTTTTTGAGTCTTTTGTGTGTACATAATTAAATAAATGGAATATTCCATAATGAAGCATAACAACAATAAATGTCATTAATTAAATGATAGAGATTATAAGTAGGATTTATCATTGCGATGATTCATTACAAGTACTGTTCTTATTTTGATAAATCTACGGTATCATGAAGTAAATCCGAATGTTATTGCTCCAGTCCAGAGTAATAATTATTTGTATACAAAAGTCAGTTTTACTTTTACATTGTTTAAATCCGGCGACTGCCACTTAATCCAAATTCGCGTAACAATAAAAACGAATGAGGAAGACTTATCCCCTATCCTCAAAATGAATCTAAGGAGACTGTTGATAGTAGTCTTCAACAACTGAAAAATCAAGAAAACAACAACAACAACTGTAATAAATAAATAAACAATAAATAAATTATTCAATCACTAACTATGCATTATTCTTGGCAATTCGAGAGTCTTACATAGTGCTATATAAAATGGGTAGTGCTAAAGTTCAAATCCCTAGACGCCACAGACTACTAAGAGATACTGCTAGACGCCTAGACGTAGATGTCTGTCATCTTTCTGTCTTTATTTCTGTCAAGCAGACTAAAGACAATCCAATTTTTTTATAAAACTAAGGTGGCGATGGCGATGGTGAACAAACATACGGCCCGCTTACCGTAGCCAATAGACGCTCATAGCTCCTTAGGCAGAGTGTGGACTGTGGAGAATTCACTCCTTGCCTACCCTGTCAAAATAAAGACAAAGAGCAACCAGTCTGCCTCTTCCCAACATTAGTCTTCCTCGAGAGCTCTGGTGACGGTACTAACTGCAGGAATACTATGAGGTAGTGTTTATTTATGGCTGCGATCGTCTGTCAGGCGGAGGTACTACCTATACCTTGTCAGACCCTCAAAATTGTAGTGTTAAATAACTGTTTCAGTTCTAATTCCATATCAATCACTCGAAACAGAAGTTGCACATAACGTAACAGGGGTATAAGTCTGATCAATCGTGCAACCATATGGCGCGTGGATGCGTGGGCGACGGCCATTGATCGTGACGTCACGGCCCATTCACCCAATGCTCGGGACACTAGCTTATTTGGCGGCAAAAACTGGATAAGGTCGACCGGATCAAAATTGAGATACTGACCATAAATATTTAATAAAACTAGTTTTAATTTAGATTTGTACATAATTAAAAGTTTTAATGGCTGCGACTACTTTAATATATCTATAATTATTGTACTTTTCAATAAGTTTTAACTTTAACTACTTTGACAAATATTGAACTTTTTAATGTGTCACTGAATGATTTTAATGAATATAAAGAGAACAGTTAGTTTATTCATCAGAGCTGTAACAAAATCTAATAAATTGCATGACTTACGATTTTAAAGTTACTAAGTACCTACTATATTATTTGGTCTATGCATTAGCTGAACGCGAAACGCGATAGCGGAGTTATTCAAAACTGTAAACACTCACTATTTATTACTTTACAAGGAATTGACTACCTATTTGGGAATACTTATTTAATGAAATCACTCAAGAAAATACATGCGAATCCAAGCTGGAAAAATCTTCTAGGTAAAAGGACTAAGGAAATATTCATTAGACTTGCTATAAAGCATCGGCCTTATCAAACCTTGCTTATCAAAACTATTATGGTTTAATCGCGGTTGATCTTTTCTTTCTCTCACTTACCTATTTGTTAAATGAAAAAGACTAACAATGTTTAACAGTGACCTAAATGAAATAGTTTACTAAGCAATTTTTAGTAACACCGAAAATATTACTTTTATTCACTAGGAAATAGTTACGATTTCTAAATCAAAGGGTGTGCGGTGATTAAGCCCTGCAGTGATTGATAAGTCATCACAAGTAGGTAGTGACTAATCGCGGTTACCATGATAATAATAATACTAGAATTATACATACGTAATAGACATGTGATTCCGTCTGCAATTATTCATCATGTTGCAAAGCTGCATTTGACAAAAGTAGAGGGAATTTAAATTTAATGTGATACCACTAATCACATAACGCTTATTATGTGTTATTCTTGCGTTCAATTGCTTACACAAAGGAAGTCATTGACCTGTTATTATTATTATGTTGACTGAAACAATGTTAGTTTTAATTGTAGCAGTATTTTTCCTTTTATTCTCAAAAGTATGTATTTCTTTTTATTTGAATGACGTGGTTACGAACTTGTTCTATAATTATTGCAATGTGGTTTAATTAATAAAAAAAAATCCACATTAGGAAGAGTAATGAAAATAAAATTGAGCTACTTCTTTGTAGCAAGCAGCAAGTACGTTTTTTCATTTATGATTTATACAACAATATATAATTTTGAAGCCAATGCAGTGTTGGCGTTACAGAAAACGTCCGCACTGTGTACCTACGTTAGCATCACAAAAATGTAAACGATTTTGATCCGTATCGTATTGACTTATGTGACAGAATATTAGTTACATACCTTTGCTGGTGACTGTACAGCGTTGCCTACTCTGTAGAGTTGGAACTTTGGAGGCGATGACGACAATCCGGCCATATGGCATTTGGTCATGCGTGTGGGCAATAGCTTCACCTTGACAGGTAATGCTTCTGAGAACTTGGACTAGAGTGATTAGCAAGCAGTTGTATATACGAACTTATGATAATGCAGCTCTCTATCTCTATGGGTATTCTTTGCTCTGCAGACTATTCGAACGAATTTCGAAGCCAGCTTTGGAAATCACTTCAAATTCAACTGTCAAACAAAGCGATTTTTATACAGATATGGGTGGCCCATAGGGGCTGTAGACCTGGGTGAATGGTTTTAATTTCAACTCGATACTTCCACTCGTCCCCGAGATAAAGGGTTTTAACAGACAGACGAACGACAGACGGACAGACAGACAGACGGACAGCAAAGTGATCCTATAAGGATTCCATTTTTTCCTTTTGAGGTACGGAAGCATAGAAACGTAAACAATATAGGAACGTAACTATTTCACTGTCAATTCTAGCGAAATAAACATGTATTATTATGAATAATAGATAATACACTCGTGAAAGAAGATAAATATAATATTACACATCTTCGAATTTCGATTTCTAAGATATCGTGTGCTTGTTAGCTTTCTCAAAATGCCAAATTAAGAGTTTGATATGAGTAAACAATACAGTTAGTTCGCACGCTACCGGTGGTCCATCCGGCGTGACACCAGAGCCTGCGCGGGCGCACCGCAACCCGACACCGATTTACGGTCAACTTAACACCGCATCATATATGAAACTGCTACACTAGATAGTTGGTACTTTCTAAGTCATGAAGTGTAAAATACAATGCTATATTATTTTAGTATCTTATACTCAAACCTACACCTCAATTACTATGCACTACTTGAAATATTTCTCAACATAAACTAAAACTAATATAGCGTTAGATATCTGACTCTACCATCAGCAACTGTTTAATGTAATAGTCTTTTAATGTTATATGGTAATTAAATACTATAATATTAATGTTAGTATTACGTAAAGCGGTCCCTATCAATGTAGAGATCGGTCTCACCTCACCCAGCAACTCGTTTATTTTGGTTGATTACGCGGCTGCGCGGGCGCAGCTAAGGCCGTGAACATTAATTGATACAGCGCTAAAGACGTGGGATGACGTACTCTTGTAAACAAGTGCACAACATTGCACTACACGGGCATTACAGGGGTATTCGCTCGTATCTACCGCAAGAAGCTCAGGCTTTCTGGGAATACTGTTCGCTTTTAGAAAGCCTGTGTAGAGTAAGTATAGAAAGCGTTTATTATATAGAAAATCGCAGTATGGATTTTGAAGTTGTCCGAATTAAAAGTTATTTTAATTAAAATAATTTAAATTAATTTAACGAGTATTTTTACAAATACCGACGATTCGGTTAAGTTGGGGCAGTGCTTTCAAATATTCTCAATTTTTGATTTTAACATTATTATAAATGTTTGAAAAATTACTTAGTAATTAAAATACAATAAAACTAGAAAAATTAACCGAATCGTCGGTATTTGTAAAAATACTCGTTTCGGATGCTGAAATAGAATATTTCGACATTGTAGGGTGGACGTTAGCTCATAAACGCAAATACAGATAGACTAGAAGAATTTCACAGGGATATCCCAAGTCCTGGGTGGCTCAGTGGTCAGAGCAGTCGCCCGGATTGCGAAAGGTCGCGGGTTCGATTCCTGCCTCAGGACGTGAAATTTTTCTAGTTTTATTATATTTTAATTACTAAGTAATTTTTCAAACATTTATAATAATGTTAAAATCAAAAATTGAGAATAGTTATTTTAATTATTCAAATATATAAATGGATGAAAAAACGTTTCTGAATTTTAAGGATAATGATTTTTGACCTTTTAATTCACGTAGGTACCTACGCGAAACAAACGAGATTTTGCGGGAAAATAAAATTTTATTGTAGTCTGAAACCACCAAACAACTTTGAAAGAAATATCACGGAAACAAAGTCTTCCGCGTGTTCTATTTTTTATTGATGTAACGCTAAACTATAGCGTACAGGCGATAATACAGTGTTAAGTGTCAGTACAGGTGTAAATGGCCGTCACTTTAGCTTGGTAACTGGAACATATGTGTTTATACATATGAATCAATACCTACGGCTGAGAACCATTTTAAGTGCAGTTCAATAATTTTGTAACACGTGTTTTCTATTTACATTCAAATATAAAATACATAAGTGCATAGATACTAAGTAAAGAAATGAAAACCACATAATGTAACGATTTTATTACAATAGCGTGAAGAATTGTTTTCATATACATAGTTTATAAATTCGATTTTTTGGCAAACAGGTGCAAACAGGTTTTACTAGGTGGTAGACTCATATGTAGGGTCGCCTGGGTAGGTACCACCGCCTTTCTTATTTCAGCCGTGAAACAGTTCGCTGTGTTTCGGATTGAAGGGAAAGGTAGCCAGTGTAATTACTGGGCATGGACGGCATTTCATCTTAGGCCTCAGGATGACAACGCACCTGCAATATCAAGTGCTTTTCCTTGTTATTGCAGGTATCTATAGGCGGCGGTAACCGCTTACCACCAGGTGGGCCGTCAGCTTGTTTGTCATCTAGTTGTATAAAAAAAAATAAAAAAACAGGTATACGGCCCATAATGGTAAGCGGTATCCGTACAATCCGTAGCCTAATCTTAGGCAGTACTCACGCGCCTACTTTGTCGAAATTTACAGAAATTATAGTGTAAGAGTGAATTCAAACCTTTCTTCCACTGAATATAAATATATATACTTTATTTGCACTACCGCGATGCGGAGAGAAGATTGATGAAATAAAATGAAATACCACTGTTTTGCAATGAAGTGTTATAATAATATAATGCTGTAAAGAAGGATAAAAAAATAAATAATATAGTTAAATTCAGACAACTTCAAAATCTATAATATGTTAGTTACATAACTTACTACTTACGTTAGCAATTAATTAAATTATTTAATTGAAATTTAAATATATAATAACAAAAAATAATTTAATAAATATAGTATAAAGATGCATTATTATTTAGAAATACGATTACTAAATTGTAAATTTCTAGTCCTTACATAAAATATAGTTTATTTACAAAGCTTAAAACGTGGCAATAAAAAAAAAGAACTTACAAATAATAAACACCACCTAAATCTTGCGAAACAGGAAGTGTACCAACAAGGCTGATCGCATTGCCTCGCTGAATTGCGATGCTTAATCTTGAATGCTTAATGTATAAATATTACTAAAATTACAATATAACTTTACTACTAGCACCTCCAAAGTGGCTCCGCTAACTATTAGAACTATTCCTCACTTTGCAGATCAGGGAGCTTGTTTTCTTACGAATGATGGCTTCGAAGCTAGCAGATTGATACTCCGCAGACATCCCTGATGCACTGCAATAACGTGGAATACCCAGAATCATCCTTACCATAGTATTTATAATTTAAATACAAAAGTAGAGTGAGTGATGATAGCTATGTTATTTTATCATCTGCTAAGTTTCCATCAATTATTGTTTTCCTTTTTTTGTTCCGTGATCGGTTAAGTTGAGAGCGACTAGATGTGGGAGCGGCTCCTCTTTGATTTTTAGATGCGATAAATGCTCCAATAACAAACATCTATGCCATTATCATACACTAAAGAGTATTGTTTACTCGACCGCGTTGTATTTCACGAAACGTGTTTGCCGCCAGTCAATTTGGGGCCTCTAAAAATAATCGTACGCTGGGCACGACTAACGACTTCCCGCGGGTTGCTCCGTGGCTAAATATACGCTGACGTGATCATGATTTGTTAATAGTTAGTTGCTGCACTTATCGGATTAGGAGCCAGTTAGAGCTTACTGCGCGTGCGCCGAGAGGAAAGCAGGAAAAATACTTTTATGGTCAGCTTTTGATGTTTAGAATTAACATGATAGAACACCAGAATAGAGTAGGTAATTTATTTACGAGAAACACAATAAAAATATTGTGTATTAAGAGAATTGATTACTTACTTTGAGGTTAAGTAATAAACTATTGACTTTGGCGACCGGCTGGTCGAGCGGTCTGTACCCCTTGCTATGCAGGCTACTCGGTCAAGAGGTCCCGGGTTTGAATCCCAGTAGGAGCAAATGTTTGTATGATGAGTACGAGCATTTGTTTACGTTATTTATGTTTATTTAGTATATGTGAGTGTATGAATATTATTATTACTATGAATTTAAAAGCTTCGATTGTATCGGCTCCGCTCAAACTGAACGATGGCCAAAAGTAAGATTTTGAAACCTCTGCCCAGCATCTGAATTCTTTTATTTATTAAGTAGGTTTTAACCGCCTCTGTGGTCTAGTGGTTGAGACCACCTGCCTCAGATCCAAAGGTCCGGGGTTCGATTCCTATGGGGCAGAAATTTTCTGCTCGGTTTGGTTGGTGGTAGGGCTTTTCTAAGTCCGCCTGGCTAGCTACCACCATCTTAACTAACTCTGCCGCCATAACAACAATAGAAGATAGCCAGTTCCTCTGTGGTTGAGGAATCCGGGTGTAGCTCGCTTCCATCGTCGGCCTTATCTTCACTTAACATCAGGTGAGATGAAGGCCAAGAGTTACCCCGTTAAGGTTAAAAAAAAAGGTAAGGTCCGCGAATAATAACAGTCACGTTGGGACTGGCATGTAAAATTACTTACAAAAGTCCTTTAATATAAATAAAGGGAAAAAGAAACAAAAACCAACTAATTTCCAGTATACCACAGATCACAGATTAGTATTATTTATCCTCGTCACACGTCCCTAGTTGACGGCACGCGCGCGCGCAACCGACCCGCGCCTTCTTTATTTTATTAGGGGAAGGAGGAACACAGGTGTCGATTGATTTAATTAAAACCAGACGACGTGCCTGCCGCCTCTTCCTGCTTTATCCAATATTTAGAATGCGCTCGTGCTTTGAGATATTTTAAATATTTTAATTAACTATTTTGTGGTGTAATGAACTGGGCTTGTGAGCTTTATGCGGTCATATAACTGCTATCATGTTTACATCTTATCTTACCAAGGCGGATGAAAGTTTGAAATCGATTTTATTAATTCGTGAGTGGTCTTCTTCACATCAGATATAACAAAAACAAAGTTCTGGTCTAGCTTTCCTTTGCAGGCAAAGAAGTAGAGAAAGCTAGAGAAAGCTTTTTAAGACCAAAAAGCTTCCTAATTTACAGTCACAGTATATTTTTTTTTGGTTAAAACGAACAAACGCATCTATTTTGATATTCTAGTTCTACATTTAACTAGAATAAAAAAATATGCCTTTTTGAATAGTTTAATGAGGGTTTTATTATACGAATAGGGGTGTTCGAGGAAGATAGATTTATATTTGTATACATGTCAGTTCATCGAATAAAGATATCACATTTTTAATTGAAGGAGTCGGGCTGACTACATTTGTCATCAATAATTGTTATTTTTATACAACTAAATGACAAACAAGCTGACGGCCCAACTGATGGTAAGCACCTGCAACAACAAGGAAAAGTCACTTGATATTGCAGGTGCGTTGTCATCCTGAGGACTAAGATGAAATGCTTTCCATGCCCAGTAAATACACTAGCTACCTTTCCCTTTCGTCCGAAACACAGCGAACTGTTTCACGGCTGAAATAAGAAAGGCGGTGGTACCTACCTAGATGACCCAACATAGCAGGGGTTTACCACCTAGTAATCATTTGATGCTTTTTTTTTTATTTGTTTCTGATGTTAAAGTTGCTCTTAGTGAAAAAGGCCATAGACAGAAGACAGTAAGCTCATAAATAATATGTCACAGCGATACACAATATGTGCGTGTTTAAGTATTCCTGTGACTATAAATCGTCAGTCACTTGATATATATACGTAGCGTCAAACGATTATAGCAGGCGACATTCCGGCTGACCTTTGTATGCCATACCTCTTCCGATATTAAAACGACGGCATTAAATTACTGCCTCTGCTTATTTGGTCGTTATTCTTATCAAGCAACCTTCAGGTACTGTCAAAAGAGCATCGCAAAGTAACCTTTATTACGATGTGATAAGGTACCTCAGTGTGAAACTTTGCGTGTAGGTCACTGTATTTCAGCGATGTTTTTTCGCATGCACTATTCAAGTTACCTTTGAGTTGAGAAACAGGAAGATACCTATTATCCTTGGTTTGATTGAGTGTAGTTTAATTAGTTTAATTAATTAATTACTTTAAACCATTTATTGCATCAAACACAAAACACGTCATACAGTGGTATGCGAGAGAGAACTTATCTCCATTAGACATCTTTTCCAGCCAACTCGACATGTGTGTGTAGTTATAATGTTCAAACAGAAGTATCACCAGGCCCATTTATTTATTAAAAAATATATATACTATAATTATTCCTACAAACGACTAGTTTTAGTTGATCGAAATGTTCCCTGAAAAGAACGGTCAAGGTTCCTAGTCGGAAGCTAAATGGAATCAATATAAAAGAGCTAGCAGAATTTCCAGCATCCGATTGTGGAAACAGAACGAACTAGTTTGCCTGTTTCCACTTTTCTTGTATATTACGAATAAATAGAAACAGTGAAATGCGTCATCCTTTTATTCGTCCACGTAAACATAAATAAACAACAAAATTAATATTACCTGCCAATACGCGAAAGTAGGACATTAATATGTACTCATAGTGATTAAAAAGACATAATTACGTACGATTAATTCGTCATGAAACCAATTGAAGATTAAAGTATTACGTCAGCCCAATCAACGGTGTACGCCATACATCATAGGTCATGACGCACGGCCATGGTGGTCCTGTGGGCTCTGGGTTCTCGCGACTGCCGCACAGTAAGCAAGCAGTCAGTAGTGTCTGAGCGCCATAAATTCTCATACTTCACCTTTGTAAACGCATCAAGACTGGGGAACAAGAAAGGAGTTCAAGCGAAACATGGAAAAAATATTTTCTTATATAATATTTTCATGTGGCAGCTCTGCCCGAGTGGATCGAGCCAAAAGCTAGTCTATATCCTTTCTCAGAATGTAGGTAAATAACCTGTCTCCATTTCCATGCCAAATTTCGATTTAACGATGAGGAGTTAAAACGTTACAGACAGACAGAGGTAGGTACCTACTTTCGCATTTATAACAGACGAGTAATTAGGAAAAATAGTAGATGTAAGTTTGTCCTACAGGTGGCCGCCTTTGGTTTGAAAATTCTTATAGGCTATGACGTCATAATTAACTGTCATTGCCTACTGTCTATGAAAACGACATGAGTTAGGCTGATGACAGCATTTCTTTTCTAAAATTGTGTCAACCAACACCAGCTCCGAGCGTTCCGGCCTTATGGATGACGATGTCCGTCCGGTATCGTGCGTTTCCTTCCGGTGGAAACCAAGTCCGGTGGAACTTATCAACTTTTCTGGAATTTTTGCTGGCCAAGAGCGTCGTATTAAGTAACTACAATCTTTAATATTCTGCAGATGGTACTTAAGCATTTTATTTATAGATATTCCATTATTGAAGATAAGTTCTCCGTAGTTCATTTTTCGGAACTCTAAGAGGCTCTATCGAATTTCGACGCTATCGAAAGAGCTTCTTATGACCCGACTTTAATAAGTATATTTTTTATTTTGATTTTGAAACGGAGGCGCCTGGGCGGATTGGTAATGGTCAAAATGTTATGTTAATAATAAGTATTAAGTTACGTACGAGCTACAATGCTAAGATAATTAAAAGTAGGTATTAAATACATACCTATTTAATAAAAAATAAGTATCATTTTAAACAAAAATGTTACATCGGTTTGTCTAAATTATTTTCGAGACGGTATTTAAATTCCAAAAACAATATTTCGATTTCAGTAAAATCGCCACGGCTTGTTACTTGTACTGTCGTCTGCTGCCGCGATTATGACACTAATTACTTTGTAATCGTCTTCATATTATAATCCTTCGTAAGACGACGCGGACGGAAATACGTCGATGCTGCACGTCCGATTTAATTTATGTTAGCGAGTTATAGAAAGCTTAACAATTACAGCTTCCGTCTTTATACTTAACTTAACTGTAACTTAACGCGCTTCGTAAGATTATATCTTAATCCTTTCATTTGTGGCACTTATTTTATTTAAGACGTAAATATAACAGAAGTGATAAAATATTTTGTAAGTTTTGAAGAATAAAATACTTACTATATTTTAAAAATTAACAGAAAAAAAAGACAAGTGTTTTATTAAAATCTAAATAGATAAAGTACCTTATATGTTTTGAAATAAAATAAAATGAGATTAAAAAGGGAAACGTGGTATCGATGTTAATTGCAACCAAACTAAACTAAATAGCCCCAAAATTCGCCACAAGAACTTTAAACATACACGCCTGTTTAAAAAAGTAAAGATTTCAAGACCTTTTTTCTTCATGGTAAGTAAGTATCGTGATTTTGTCTTAATTTAAATTCGTGCTTGTTATTTCATTGGAAAATAGCAAATACATACAATTCCAAGTCTCTTTTGAAATGCGTGGCGGGAAATTGCGAAAGTTTACTATATCGAGCGATATGAAGTTTATGCCAAAATTTACTGTTTCCTTATGGATAAATCACTTGATCTCTGCAGACACTCGTATCATACAAACACAAACAGAAGTTAGTATTATATGTAAATAGCGTAACATATTTGAACGTTGATTGAATATTGGCCACAGAATTAATGGCCCAACGGCCCATGATTTAACGGACGAACCACAAGTCCTGGGTTTAAATCCGCGTTGGGACATATTTGCATGATGAGTAGGAATAATTTTTGTCAAGTCATGCAGTCATGGATGAAGTATTTCCAGTATTTATATGCATATTATAATCGTAACACAAACATGAGTTTGAAAAAATGAAAGAACCAACGGCTTCGAATGCAAGAATGCAGGCGGCGCAGAACTTCCTTCAGGAAATCGATGGGGGAAAAATTTATTCAACGGCGGAATACATTCAAAAGATGCTCAATATACTAAACACTTACTTTATTCAGAACTAATTTTTGAAAGACCATTTTTTGTTAAATTATTGGTCCCTCAACAGTGTTCAACTATATTGTGTCATGGTTAACTGGTAAATATAGTGGCCGCCTTCGCAAATTGGCCCCGAATGTTAGTCTAGGCCCTAATAAAAATACGTCCTACACACAACTTTCACTGCCATTTGCATCGAGATCTGGCCCAATGCGCTTGCGCAACAGTACTATATTGTCGCCTCCGCTTTAGATGCATTTGTGCTATCGATAGCATGCTTTAGATGCTATCGATAGCACAAACTATGACGATATATTACTTGTAGTGTAATGTGTCGCTTAATATTGAGCCTTACTTTTTGATAATACAAAATTAATTTTTTTAAGTAATCTATATAACACCATCTCATTGAGTCTATTCATAAGAGCCCAAACACGCTATATCTGCTGTAAGTTTCTGAAGAATTAAGCATTTCGCAGGTATAGGATCAGCTCAAGGATAGTATGTCATGGGAATGTCACCGAAGTGACAGTATACCAAATTTCAAATCAATCGGATCTGTAAAAGTTAGTAAAACCCTATTATCATGTAGAAAACGAGCTGATAGTCATCAAACGCCTGAACTGATCTTCATAAATTATAGCTAAGAACCATCGTAGTCACATCAGCTTTCAAACAAAAAAAAACCGGATCCAAATCGGTTCATTCGTTTAGGCGCTACGATGCCACAGACAGACAGACAGATACACAGACAGACACGTCAAACTTATAACATCCCTCTTTATTTTTCGGGGGTTAAAAATACATTAAATAAATAAGTGTGAAATGACACTTCTTTTGTCCCATAATATCCTATGATGATTAACAAAGTTTGAATACAGCAAATATGGTAAAAAAATAAGCTGACAAAAACTTCGTCTGCGTTGACCCACGTAAACGCATTCCCGGAAGAAAAGCAGCCAATGTTTTAGTCTAGATTACAAAGTATTTGTCTGCCAAAGGACATTGCCCAATTTACTATGAGAGTTGGGCCATGATTGCGCTTTAATGAAATGAGTGCCAAAGAATGGGAAAAATCTATAAATTATGTAGGGAAAATATCACGAAATTATGTTGTGGCAGTTTAGAGAAATCATAATTTTTGGTACTGATTTTGAGGTTATAATTATTCAAATATTTGACAGATTGACATTTTTTTTTGTTAATTGTCCCTATAAAGTGAAGGCAAAGGGAAATAAAGCCCATACAGCCATGTCTTCAGTATTTCTTTATTTCTTCTTTTATTGCATTAAAATGCTGGTGTAACACATTTCGATGCTTCTTGGGAGTATTTGACACGAAATATATGATAACTTTATGTGTTACTTTATGTGCTACAGTCACCTCATCAGGTGGTAACCACAAAAAAGTTCTCATCGTATTTCACACCATAATCACTTTTATTCTAATAATCTTTTAGTTTCACTTCAACACAAACACTTGAATAATAAAACTACACTACTTTTATAAAATAATGTTCGCTCCGACACAATTTTTAATTATATCTTGACTGACAAAAATCTTGACTGATGCCACAAAAACCCGCTAAACACTCCTTAACAGATTGACAGTTACTACTGTCAATCTGTTAAGGACTATACTTAATATTCATTTAACCAGAGGGACAGACGAAGGTTAAGGTATAAACACCAGCGAATTATTTCATTAGGTTTTTCTGCAAATACATTTTAATGCATCTTGGGAGTATAAGCAGAAATTAACAATATAATAATTTCTTCAGTCGCAGAAATCTACAAGTAACCTACATCACCTACATCACCGGATGTCATACAATAGCGATAAAAACTAGTACTCTCCCTACAAATGGAAGGCAAAGGAATCTAGCATATACATCCACATTTTATGTATCTTTTTCTTTGAGTTTGTATTAAAACGTAGATGTCTTTTTATCGTCTTCGTCGTAACGCCACTATGAAGATCTACCTAAACAGTTATAATAATAATAAACTAAAAAAAACAAGTTCATCAGACACCTTTAACATTTTTGGTTCAAGAGGCAGGATTTAAGGCGGCGCGGTAGGCTGGTAGTTCTAAGAGTTTTATATTTACTAATACTTGAAACGTACTTAACATTATCAAGCAGTATAAATTAAATAGACTTGCAGTCAATTATTTTAACTAGTTCGATTTATTAATGAAACTTACGATGCGGCTGTATACACGTAAATTCTTTGCCTTTCAAGTAAAGGACAAATATATTGTAGTATACCACAGATTAATGATGTAGTATACGAAGTAGGAAGTCAGTGCAACAATTTAATATTAATCTAACTTTTTAACCCCACAATGCTTTTACATTTAAATTAACAATATATTTCTAATAATTCGAAAGACTTTTTTTGAGATACGTTTGATTATTGCGCATCGTGGGCAGGTTTGGGCATTCTCCTTTTAACCAAATCTGTTCAGCCGTTTTTGTGTGATTGTGTGACAATGTGTGACAACATCCAAACTTTCACATTTATAATATAATCTAGTGGCCGCCCGCGGTTTCGCCCATGTGGATGTTAGTCAAATATCTACTTACCAATTTTTATCTAAATCGCAGACAGACACACATTCAGACAGAGTTACTTTTGTATTTATAATAAGTATCTAATCCACAAAAATTGGTATTTCCAAATTCCAATTTTTATTGATTAGATATTTCTTCGGCACTAAAGATATGCGCCAAGCCTAAAAAGCCTTTCTTCCACTAAAACGACCAAGAATCATTTCTATTACTCAGTTAAAAAGCTCTACATTCCAAACTGCGCTATTTTTGCACTCTTAAATAAATATGCCTTAACAAAGAAAACACAATATGAATCTTATTGTTTATAATATAAGGTCAGATTCACCCTTTTTATACATTAGCGAATTAGTTTAGAAGTCGGCAGATCTTAGCCCGCATGCCGCACCCTCGCTGATTGCTACAATGAGAAGATTGCGCCCGCGCCGCGGAATCCGTGAGAATGGCACGAAGCACGCGAGCCACCATCCACCCTTCCCAATCTTTAACACCAGGGGATAACGCTCAAAATAGCGTTGTGTCTATGCAAACATTTAGACCACGTATGAATGGGCCAATGTTTGATGTGTGGCGTCGATTGTAATAGATAAACATTTGTTGTTGTCTGTTTACAGTTAGCGTGTATGTTTTCGTTGTATCATTAGATGTAACTTAGAGAAGTAGAGTTACGACCTATGTATTACGGACTCTAAATGTTGGGCAAGGTTTGTTTACATAGTAGAATCATTGTGTAGCCAAATCAGCTATGCGTTTCTCTAAAGCATTCAATTCGTGGTTGTTGCAGCGATGTTATACCTTTTGGCCTTTGTTTTACAACCGTTGGCGACACCATTGATATAAACAAAAAAGGGGTGACACTAGAGTTTTGACGACGAGCACAGTCGGAGCCGGAACTAAAAAGTTGATTATTTTGATATCTCTTAGTAAAAGTCATTCAAATATTAAATAAAGTCTACATCTAAAACACAAAAACCACTAAATCGAAAAATATCGATTGTACTTCATATCGTATCGTTAAAACAGCGACAAAAATACCAAGCCACAGCCAAGAGATCGAAGTAGAGTTGTAGTGAATAAATACGCTTACGCGCAACGCTTTGCTCAAAACGTCAAAATGGCAGCTCACCGTCAAACTCGATGTCAAATATTTCTGTCAGTGAATCACACTGCAGTAAAATTTCAGCTTTAATTCATTAATAACATTATTTGTAGCACAAAGAGGAACCACAGAAAAAGTAGGTTAGCCAAACAGCTATTAGCTAAACAAATCAACTAACTAACTAAAGTCAGAATTAATGTTTAAGTTTACCTTCAGCGTGTTACAGATGCTGATATGAAGCATTCTAGGCGTTATTATTTTATGAGACGATTTGTGTATCCTTAGATATAAGCTGATGACTCGTCAAAGTTAATATTGTTGTATAATTTTTGACTTTAAACCAACCTTATTAAACCCCAACAGAGAATGTTAGATATGCTATAGATAGTACCAAAACATCGCATAAAACCATTGTAACGAAACATACTAATCGCATATCCATAACTTTCGCATGTCACTCACGCAGGTCGACCGCACACTAACGACCAGTCGCGGGCACATTCAATGCATAATAATTTATTCAGTTTATTAGGCACATAAAGCACGGCGCTTGTCTAGCCGGTTACAAATTCACGACGCGTCCCGCGACGGGCCCTCTATTTAGGGCACCTGTCGGCTTCACAAAGCTTCTTTTGCATATCCTCGGTGAAAGGGCTGAGTCACACTTGCGACATGGAAGTAGCTTCCTTTTGTTTTCAGATCAAGATCAATAGCATTCGAATAGTGGTTATGTTATAACTAATAGTGGGTCTGCATAATGTTACACGTCTTGTTTGATACATCAACATTTTATTTAATATTGTTGTAAGAAAAACCTTATAATACTCTCTTTATTGCACTTAATAAAACTACAAATAACAATTAATTAAAAAATATAAGTTAGCAAGGGTGGACTTATCCATATCAGAGATCTCTTCCAGCCCACCAATTAATGTGTGAGACATCACTTTGTGGAAGCAGGCAGCACCGAGTGCATAAAAATATTAATAAAACAATATGAATTTTATTTAATATTAATACATATTTAAAAATAATTAATACTTATACATATTCTAAATAAATATACCATTATTATAAAATATGTATATTCTTTGAACTACAATAGTAAGATGTACGATAAAACTTGTAATGATTAACCTTGTACTCTCTTTAATAATTTCTCTACCTACGTATGAAGATATCACGTATTAATATACAGTGTGTTACAAAAGTCCGAAATCAAATTAAAGAGGGTGATTGTGTTCCTTGTCAAGAGGTTCCTCTGAAAGTTTGACACCTTTTCAGACCACTTTTATTTTTCGATTAAATTAATCAAATCATTGTCACACCTGCTCGTGACAACCCTAGAAATACGTACTATCGCGTATCGTACGACACACTACAGTTATACCACACACACACAACCCGCGTACATACTACGATATCGACACTGCGCAACCCCGGAAATCCATATTTTGTGGGGGAATTATGTAATATGTATGTATGTGTTTTGTGTGGGTATTATGTATTTTTGTGTTATGTATTGTGTATTGTGTTTTTTGTCACTACGACAAAAAATTAAAACACGGGCCTTATTAGTTCATAGAAATGGTTTGCAATTTTATGACATTTCTATGAAATAATTCAGCCAATGTTATATTATTTCATACAAATGTCCTGAAATTATCAAATGAATAAGATTTGAAAGTGGGCAACCATTTTGATAAACTATTATAGCCCATATTTTGGTATTGACCACCATCCTGTATATATATTTTATATTTAAAATGTAGGTAGGTACTTCTATTGTTAGAACTGACAAAAACCTTTTCTTACAACTCCGATAATGCTTAGAAAAATATCTAACCTAAAAAAAATGTCCTGGGGCGTGAACTGTTCCGCGCTCCTTTTAAAATCCCAAAGACTGCGCTAGCCTCCGAGTTACCAAGGACTCGGGATGACCCTATCAATTTCTTCTGGTGTGAATACACCAGATTTTTTACAATAGAATTTTTTTTTACACAACTAGATGGCAAATAAGCTGACGGCCCACCTGGTGGTAAGTGGTTACCGTCGCCTATAGACACCTGCAATAACAAGGAAAACATCACTTGGTGTTCCAGCTGCGTTGTTACCCTGAGGCCTAAGGTGAAATGCCTTCCAGCCCTGTAGTAAATTTAGCGTTTTGAGATAACGTCTTCTCTCACAAATCTCACAATGAGTAAATATTCTATTTTAAAAATTACTTTTTTAAATCCATAATAATAACTTTCGTAGATTAAGTATGACTTTCAAGTATATAACTTGGAACTCAATGTTTTGGCTTTGACAAAATACAAAACTTTAAATAGATTATTTGATTGGATCGTGTGCGGCCGCTCTACAAAGCAGCCAATGCGGTGCCCTTGCTATGCAAATTGTCCGGCAGAGTCTGCGATAACTCGACTCGGTTACGAATAGACGGACGCATTATGTCCTCTGTGATAGTATGAATCTACCTCAGTCTGAGTTATGGACCTTTCGAAGCGATGGCGACGTCTGCGACGTTATTGAAATCGAAGTAGCTTAGAATGCTTTATGTTAATTATACGTAACTAGACTTTTATGGTAATATGTAATGTGATGTAATGAGTTTGAGCATTTAAAAGGATTAGATTAGAGTTTTGCGGGGAGGTGTAGGTGTAGATACCCTGAGAATGTGAGTGACAACAAACCGTGACCTCTTATAACAATAATAAAATCACCATACCTTATTTATTTATTAAAAGGTACTTGCAAGCTTACATACATTTTACTTTGGTTCGTTAAAAACCTGCAAAGTCTGAGTTTCAAATAATCAATGTTTTCCTTGCAAGTATACCTAATAGACTTATGATCGTTTTCACTAACCATTCCCTAGGCTGGGGTGACTCGTAACGACATTTGTCTCTTTCTAACTCCTTTTGATAGACTGAGATAAAAATCGCCAAGACTCTTAACGCTTAGCAAATGTTATTGAAAACGAGCATTACACCCATATTTTACCAAGTAGATACAACAATAAGGTGACACATTGTATCATATTTTGTATCATTATAAAACTTTCATAAGATGTCAAAAGAACCTTATTATTAATTGTTAACTTTCTGTAGTAAAAAAGTTAACTAAAAGGACGAGAAAAAAATTGTTTACCTTCTGCATCCATTTTTTTCTCTCCAGTCTTGTAATATGTCACCGGAAATGTATGAAACCTAGGAATTGCATTTCTAATAACTAATTCCTAAAAAATATATCAACATCGAACGAATTCAGTTAAAGTTCAAAATGATTTGCCAAAGCTTATTAAAACGCAATCGTATGTGATTCCTAAATAATGTTAGGATATGACTATGTAAATTTAATATTAGTCCATAGAAATAGTGACTATCATAGTCAAAGAGCTTGTTTGTTTCTATTTTTCTAAATGGGTATAAAAAAAAATAACACCGAGGCCATTGCTAGATGAGCTCTGGCGACCTTACCACAGGAACAAAACACCAAAAAAGTACTGTTATTTAGCTGCGACCTTCTTAAGATGGAAATAATTTCGTAGTCGGCCGCTCTACATTATATGCAAGTGGAAAATGTCACTATGCCATACCTCTCATTATGACGTACCTTGTTTCGCAAATGGTGTCTTTGTTTTAGTAATCACATAAGCAACAAGACTCGCGGTATCTTGTTTAAGTACCCTGTTTACCGGTGTTGTTTCTTCGATGTTGTTACTCCAATTATGCGTGTCTTTCGTAATTTCGCTTATCTGCGCTGTTTGTAGATCTGCGCACGCGCATGTGACGCAGTGGCGCAATCCTTGCATCTCTTAATTCATTATCTCGGGGCAATTAACATTACAGTTTAGCGTCTTTGTTGTTACACTAAAGGAAAGCTATATTTGGAGGCATTTGAATTATTCAGATGCTGCGCGACTTTCACATTCTTGTATATTTAAATTACCTACAAGATAGTTAAGATTTACAGTTCTTGTAACCCTTTTTATGTATTTGAAACTCTACTCGAGTCGAGTGGGCTAGCACTTGTTTACATATCCAGCTGTCCCAGGTTCCAATATCAGTTGCCAAAGGCATGATACATACTGTGTAGGGACGGTCGACCACAGAAGTAGCTGAACACTTTAGAACCATGTCACAACGACTATGGCGTCAATATAGTACGGTAGCAACTATAAAGTACGTGCACACGGTCAGTGTGACATGGTACTAAAGTGTTCAGCTACTTCTGTGGTCGACTGTACTAGCGGACAGAGTAATTTAATTGGTATGAAGAAAGATGTTCATAATTCATAATGGGTTTTTGTACAATGTCCCAAACAATAAGCAGCATCAAGTAATTAAAGATGATAATTCAAACAAATGGCATGTCTTTCACTACCTATTGGACCAATTCGCCGCGTTAATTGTGTCAAAGTTAGCGTTGGCGCCGCGGCGCGTGCGCAGCCATCTCATCGGTCATGTAGCACGCGTCGCCAGTCTTGTATTATGTTATGTTATGACTGTTTTGAAACCACATCAAATATGACAACTTTAAGAAGGCTAATGGGTGAGTGAAGTGTAAGCAGCGATAAGAATGGCCTGGGAAATAAAATAAATATTTAAACTGAGATAAAGAAACATTAAAAATGTAAAGAATAATTTTAAAATAGTATTTAGGATAAAGAAAGATTCAATGTCTGACCGAAAAAATCGTCGGTATTGTAACAATACTTGTTCTGTGAACATTTATTTTAATGTTATAATTAAGTTAAGAAAATATGTAACTGATAATCTAAGTCAAATTATGATTCCATGGTTACTACTCGTAGATTACGATTATGGAATCGTATTTATATGATTATTGCGGTTATTGCGATTTAGATACTTAGATAAAAGTTTATTTGCATTAAAGTTATACATATACAAACAACTCTAGAAAAGACGACATAGAGGGCAAAATAAGAATTAAAGTAAAAAGCTTCTGCGTGTTTCATGCAGTAATATAAACGACCCATAGCTCAGTGGTGGCTGTTGTTTGACAGGCACAGCTGACAAGCAATCCAGCAATACACTGACTTTCAGCTATTACCTAAAGTGGATGCGATTATGATCTTGATGCTAAAAAGAGACTATTATAGCACCTAGTAGCTTCTCTTCTCTATAATGGTAGTCCATCGTAAAGTTCCATTCTTAATATTGGTAAAAGAATTTTGTAAATCGGATGAGTAGTTTCATAGATTACCTACTACATACAAACTTGCGACCATTATAATAATAGTGTAGATAATGAGAACCACAAAAGGTAGCTCTGAGCTCTATGATTACCTACATGTAAATGGTCCTGCCCCTAAATCGTAATTGGCTTCACTTGGAAAATAGAAAACCATTTTGGCTTTCAATTGTCAATTCATAGTACTAACATGGCATTAGATAGGTATGTATTTCTTTGTACTCATGACATTATTCGGCGAGCGGCCGGACCGAGCGACTGACTCGAAGCCGTCTCTATTCCGCTTTTCATAGTAACCGTTCAGGGAATAGCTATTGCGTGAGATATAGCTGTTGGTTGTGGAGGGACGGTGATAAAGGGAAGGGAAGGTGGTCTATGACTGTTAAAGTTTGATTTGCAGACCATAGACGATCGAGCCACTCAAAAGTGAATCTTCTAAAAGTAACTATATGTAATGAAGAATAACCGGTAAATATTCTTCAATAGTGCTGCCCGCGGGTATGCTCTCGTGGATATTTGGTAATTGCGCCAGAAGTATTCTATGTTTTTCCAGGATCTCAAACTATCTCCATACCAATTTTCATCTGAATTGGTTTAGCGGTTTAAGCGTGCAAAGGTAACAGACAGACAGTCAATTTTACTTTTAAGAATACATTATAAATAGCATGAGTTAAGCTTACAAAACGTAAGCATAACATACTATATTATTGTTTGTATAGGTCGAATGCCTATGTAATTTGCACAGAGCGTGAACGTATGTGATATGAATGTATGTTGGGTAGTAATATCTATCGCATTCCATCTTTAGAACAATAGCCCTGATTAGGTTCAATGTCTCGAGTCGTCATGTTGACACAACAATTTGCCTGTTTGATATTTATTTGTATCAGTCCCTATAATTTATTGTGAAATGCCTTTCATCCCGTAGTAACAGTCAAGGTAGTTTTTCGAACTTTACGCCACACATCATTTCTTGTTATCACTATTACATTAGTCTTAATTTAAGTCAGATAAATACAAAAAAGGAAAATTAACTTTATTTTTGTCTAAGGTATCAGATATCGCTGTAAGTTTATTATAAGCATAACTTTTAACATATTACTATTCTGTAATAATGTTTTCAAGCAACATTGTAAGATGACACGAAATTCTCAATTAGTTTCACGTTTGGTACAATTGAGCACTTGTGTAAACCAATTATACAGGCAACTGTAGCTTCTATTGTGTCACGGTTAAGGCTTACATTTATGTGTTTTGCAATGAAATTCGTCAATGTACTTCCCGGTGCTGCGTAGAGAATTGAGTTAAAGGCATGCGATGCAACTGTACCCTACTATGGGTAAACTTCACTGATAAGATCAGCACCGTCTTGTGATACAACAACAGATACGACAGGAAATATACCTTTATATACTTTGAAAATTTACTGTCCTTTTTCATGAGCTGTCGTAAGTAAGTAATCATTTAATTATCTTAAAAAGAACTGACTTTTTTATGTCATAGAATGTCAAACAAGATTCTATATAGGTTATGTGGTAGAGGATAGAGTATATATCTACAATACAAGCGGTAGAATACAAGCTCGTTTCTTAGTTTGAGCGTTTTGCCACTAATCACATGCTACACAAAATGTAACTCTCCCCTGTCTACACAACTTTGCCGAGTCTGCTAGAACATCTTCTTTTGGAAGTGGCATACCAAAGCCAGGAGACTATAAGGTTTTTCAGTCCAGAGATAGAGAAGGCTTATGGCAGATATATTCTGGATACAGGAAGAGTACAAGCGGGTAGACCCAAAAGATCCTGAAAAGTCGAAGTGCTCTTACATTGTTGTTCCTACGATAAGATATGAACATGTCAAACAAGTACCATGATCGACCTGGTAGGTGGTAACCATCGCACGTAGACACGCAACACTGACATTCTGGCGACACATTAAACTTTACAATACTCCACCAAAGTTGCCACTTATTAAAGCTATTAGATTAACTAGATTTAGTTGAGGCTCCTAGAAATATACACAAAAATATATTGCTATCAACAATATTATACAAACCTAAAAATTACAATATACTATTCATGTTTGATTGCTGAGACAAAACAATTAAAAACGACGTGGAAAATATCAATATCTGAATTTACTGAAAGAGCAGGCGTTATTTTTCTTACGGTCTCAAAATTTGGGAGTTAATCGATAAACATACGTATCCTTAGAGTATGAGAACTGGTAGTAGGGGTTCCTCCTTACAGGAGGGTAAGTCACGGCAATTAGCTCCGGCACACCCCATGCTACAGGGAAATATCTTTATTGCCTGCGGCCACGATTTTACAGTTTCCTAAAAGACTACGATACACAGTTGTAAACGATTCTGGGCTCTGAGCTTATAAGGAAAGCGTCTAATGTGTCGGCTTGCTGAGATTTCACACTGTCTGTATGCTTAAGAAAATATTTTGCAGTAAATACAAAATATTAATAAATTTAACGTCTTTCTAATCTTAGTAAAACATATTTTAAAAGTCAAATTAGTACAATCATCATCTATCCTCATGGTATATACTTTACACTTTACGTAGACGGTGTCATTGCACTAATTTTCCAATACCTACCTATTTTCTTTTGACTATTGAAATGCAATTGCCCTCATGGGATGTATCTGTATGTAATGATATAATATCGCCATAGCACAATCCCAATAAAACTACGATGTCCCAGGTGGCCGGAGCTGGCGGCGAGCCACATGTGACTCACCTGAGGAACCCTATTTCTGACGGCGCCCTAACGTGCTACGAAAATGAGGTCGCGAGCAAAAAGACGTTATTATGATAGAACCTGTCACAGCTTATAGAAAAAAAACCACATTATTGACGAAAGTGATTTGTAGCATTTTGTAGTGATTTTTAATTATCCTTTCGTCCAATAACAGCCTGCTTGCTCTCAGAAATAATAGAAAATTTATTGTGTCTAAGTAATAAACTAAGGTGCTTCACAGATTACGATCCTATATACGATATAAAAAGTATCATTTTTTGCATCATGCTGATTCATCCCTTCAATCGGTTCAATTTTCTGTTACGATGCGATTTAAATACATTTTTGTATCAGATTTTCTACCAATTAAAATCCTTAGAAATTCCTTAGAGCAGCAGTCTTTTTCGTGAAGCTGTCTCTCCCAGATACATAATAAGGCATTCATTGCCGAGATAACTGACGCTTGTCCAATGACGATTATCCTAAGATTTCTTTTATGTCCAATCGCCATGGCAACAGAGTCAGGAGTAAGAGCTTAAGAACTTCAACCTAAGAGCAAAAGTCGAGAGAGAGAAATTTTGTACGAGAAGTATAAAGGTATATATAAACCATTTGTTTCCAATAGAGGATGTGTTAGATTCCTCTCAAGCACAAATAGCGACAAACGTCTAAGGTGTGCGGCTCTTGAAATAGTCCCCTTTTCCGGCGACAAAAATACATCAACTGCACGTACGATCAACGACAACCTCAGAATATCTATTGAGATTTATTCCTAATCTTATCATCTTCTATTAAGCGCTATTTTAGTAAAGCAGTGAGGGTTTGTAAGTGTCGTTGATTGTACAGAGGTGAAACTTTGTCACCCAGATCTTTGAACTATTGAGGAACTGCGTGCGCGGTGGATGTCTTCATTAGAATTATGTTCTATCTATAGCTATTGTGAGCTTTTCTCCCTTTGTGACAACTTTATTTGATGCCTTACTATGAATAATGCATACTGTTTTATAATAATAAGTTACAACTGTTGTTTTACCAAAATTATTAGACTTATTTAAACTATTTAATTAATGAAAAACACATCCATGACCTAAAAGAGTATTTATGTATTTTTGTTTGTTATGAAATTGACTTCTGAGTGGATATTGGGAAGTATATCGTGTGTTAATGAACGAATGTTATAGTTTTGAGGATGATCAAGACTTCGGAGTCATCAATTCACTGTCTCCACCTAAACATCACGCACAAAGACATTTAGTGCCTCGTTTCTTTGTCGTACTTCCAGAACTTGGAATTCTTTGTTGTTTCCTTCCTTTCTATAACATTGGTTCCTTCAAAAGAAGTGTGAAAAGGCACCTTATTAGCCGCCAAGGTAGAGGCGGCTAGAATAGTGGTTTTTTAAACCTGCACTAGCTGTCTTCACATAATGGACTCTTCTTACGCGCTCATCAGGGGCCTTACCACCATCTTTATAAAAGCGATTCATATTCCGCTCGGTTCAGTATTGGTTCCTAAACTGCATCGCTGTCATAGTCGTAGATAGCGTCGTAGTACGAATTAACGATTCTACTCAGTTTAGGTCCTAAACTGGATCGCGATAAAAGATGGTGGTACGGGTGCAGGTGATGTTGAATCATTTGCCGTGCTTTGTATTATAAAAAATATTTAATAACGCAGGTTGATATATAAAATGATGGAGGACAACGCAACAAGTAAATTTTGTGCGCCAATCGCAAATAAAATTGGGGACATGCAGTGATATTGACGAATATTGTAGTTTTGGCTAGGTACTTTAAAGGATTCAAATAAGAAGGCTGTCGTTTTAAAAATAATGAGGAAATCATATGCAAAGTTACTGGGTCTTCGGGAAAAAATAATAACTGTTATTCATAAATTTCCCGCCAAATAGTGTTTTTTGCTACGTGTTTATAGTTCGATCAAAGTCACGGTCTCAAAACGATATCGCTTAGTCAGTGATATAGAAATACGATTTGGCGAGCGGTGCCGACTGGGGCGTGAACCCGGCTATTTGCGGAGCTGGCGCGGCGCCAACACGCCGGTCTGTCCGTCCGTGCGATTGTTAGGCCATTTGATGACTTTTGCTGATCGATTTGTGTCTACAGTATTTAGGGGAAAGACTAGAGAGGATATTGGGAAATACCTTTGTTAGTATGCAGTGGTAGACCTCGATAAATTGAATCGAAAACAGAAAGGTTCTAGTTTATCGCATTATAGTTTTTTCAGGATCATCAATTTAGTTCGCAGATGAGCTAATTTACTTCCTGCATTTTTATGGATAAACATTTAGTAAAATCTATTAGAATTATATTTATGACCTTCCAAACTTTACAAATTGATAAACCATTTGAAATAAATTATTATTTTTATCGTATAACGACGTGGAAGGATCGTATAGTTTCGATTCAATCTTTTCCGAGAGACTTTTTATAAGAAATGAAAATCAAAAGATTTATTTATTATTATAGTAATATTCTTACATTCACACTATCAAACAATTATCATGTTGAAACAGAAATTCAGCCTCTGATATCAGTGTCCTGACATTAATGTCATTTTTATAATGATGAAACTAATATGAATTCAATATTAACAGATAAATAAATTGGCAGGGCGGCTCGTTCTGGGATAGTATCTACTACATCTAATCTAATGAATTGGTTCACCGTGTCGTATCGATTGCATCGATAATAAATAGCTAATAATGATGAGCTTTGTAAATTCTCGGGATTCCAGTTCATTATGTGAGTATAAGAGGAAAGTAAAAAAGAAAAGGGTTCTTTGTCGGAGTCGGAGGGCATGAGCCAGAACTGCTTGTCATCGAAGCATTACAAAACGCTACGAATCTAATGTCACTCCTTTATCGGAGTTTTATTAGTGCATCTTGTGATGGAATTAATAATACATCTACATTTCGGCTCTTAATGGCCTTTAAAAGTAATATTGTTTAGGTTTGGGAAATTTGTGATTTTGCAGAAATCCACGTTATATGTAGTAATAAAGGGAAGCCTTTGATCTTTAATGATTTCATGGAAGGTGTATTTATGCGAGATCTGTTAATATTACTATTAATATGAATTTGTGAATTATGCACATTAATGAGAGAGTATCGTTCTGCTTCTTATTTACTAAACAGAATTCTTATATCATAAGTGTAAACTTTTTTCTTTCTTGTTCTTTTATAAATCTGCAATCCGCCCCTGAACTATACACATATATGTGTTAACTTAAGAGAAGTTTATTAGTTCTATACTGCTCGATTGATGGTCTCAAAATCATCGTATCTTATTATTTTATGTGATCAGTAAGCTCACAGTATATTCACTTCGATCATAAGACATATACTAAGTGTTTGCATTTATTTCATTAGGGCTATCTATAGAATCTAATATGTGTCCTATTAAATAAATTCAAATTATTTTATTTACTTGTTTCAGGATCTTGGTAGGGGCACCAGAAGACCAGCCCTCGTACATGGAGGGCGTGATACGGCCGGGAGCAGTATACCGCTGTGAGCCTGGCTTCCGAGGCTACCTCGGGGAGGGTGACCGCGCCAGGCCGCTCGAGATGTGCTCCGACATGATCTTTGACAAGAGAAGAAGTAAGTAATTGAATCATCCTACCTTCGTGATATACCTTTTTTTCGGGGAGGAATCCGCTTACAGACCTACTCGCCGCTGGCTAAGCGACGAGCGTGTGTGGGGGTCGCCCAGTGCCTGATCGTATTGGCACTGGGAATACCCACTAAAACTCCCCAGTAACTCCACTGCCCTTCACGGGGGTAGCCTGGGCTCCGCCGAAGCAATTTCACCAACCCACCCCCAGTACCTTCATGATGTACCTACTTATTCTACTTGGTCTTCAAATTTTCTAATAATACAATATGTTTGAAAGGGGTTATCCAAGTTTGACCGTATTTTATGTTTATTATTTGTACTTTTCCTTAATTAAAGATTTTTCTATTAGTTTTGATAACAACCAGTTAGATTATAATGTCATCTTGTTTTGTTGATTTGATTTTAAGTAGTCCTAAATTAAACATACCTACTTTTCCTAATGTCATATCATAACTGAATTGTCTAATAAGTATGAAGCGGGGGTAATTTTGTTTTTATTTTAATTTGTCCACTTTTTCATTAATTTTAATTGGTCATACATACATTTCCATATAAATTTAAATCAAATTCTATACAGTTAGCAATTTTCATGTTCATTACAGTCCCAAAATTACACTTCTCAATAAAATCCAGTGCGAACAGTGCCCCGATATGCTTAGAAGATACTTCATTGAGAAGTGCCATAAAAGGCGTCGGTATACCGCTGCGAACCTGAGCGCACTTGTCTAATGCCCTATAAGTGGTTGCAAAAAATCCCTAACTCCCAGTAGCCGTACCACCTACTTGTAACCCCATATAAGGGGCAGTAGCGTTTATTGATAAAGTACTCGACTTACAAACCCTACTGCAAATAAGTACCTACATTCAATAAAATTGAAACAGTGTCTCCGTTTATGAGAGATATTTATCTGATTAATTCACCGGGTGATCTATAAGTACTCTCCCCTTGCGGTGGAGTACTAGCATCCGCCTGGTCCATTTAAGGATGGTAATAGATCGTAGATGGACCGAATTAGGAACCCCATAATGTAAACCTTAAATCACTGCGCGGTTTGATAAATTCTACGTCAAAGCAATACGCGGGAGATGGATGTAGTATGTTTGAGACAGCAGTTGTTATTAATGACGATGGTCTAACATTGTATAAGGACCTGTATGTATGTAAAGATATTACCGTTTACAGCATAGTTAATCAATAACTTTGTCTTAGATAAACCGACTTAGATTTTGTGTAGTTAAGTAGTGATATCTGTATAGTGCTCCTAGCACTCTACCCCACTGGTGTCATACATTTAAATACTACAGTCCTAAGCTGTTTAATCCACCACCCAAAATCTTTAGAACTATGCGAAGAGCTGCCATCCATAACAAGTGTTGAATAGTCAGAAAGTTTTCTTCCAGTGAATCAAACGTGACAGATCTAACGCACACGGACGAGTAGACTCTGGTCATGAAAGTTCAAGGAAAACCCTGAACCCTTGATGGATTAATCACCTCGTAAAAAGGAAAAAAAACGAACATATTAAGCGTCATCATTAGGTGATTGTGTTAATGATACAAGATAACGGAGAAATATACTTAAATACTAATAAATAAACAGATGTTCGTACTCATCACACAAACGTTTGCACCTGTCGGGATTTGACCCGGGACCTCGGATATAGTTGATGTGGGTACTACTCTTCCAGACTGCTGTTAAATCCGGGAGTGAAGTATCATAGTCGAACTTCATACAAAGTTACAAGAGTTGTTAATTTGTGGTCTGTACACTTATCGATTTTTGGTAGAGAAAATTTGACGCCTATTGAAGTTCTAACTTGAAACACACTAATTTGTAATTTGTAGTTTTAGTGATTTTCATTATCGTTTTGAATTTTAACTAATATTCAATACGTCAACGAATCGTCGCTTTTAGAAGTGAGGTGTAAATTTTTATTATGTGCTTAATCCCGATTAATCCCGTCCAAATGAAATATACCACATGGGCGACGGCGCGGCGTATCCAGAGAATAGATCCAAAGTTAACAAACATAGAGCACGTGTAGGTAAATGTTTTGACATGAGTCGGTCTGGGCGCGACTTGTATTGCCATAGACTTAAGCTTTATATCCGAGCCTATAGCTTGCGCACGCGCCGGTGATTTACCATCCGCACCATCTGTCTCTCTGTTAAGGTGGCCGTACTGTGACACGTCACATGAAATAACAGTCTTTGCAAAATCTTCGCCTTTATATGACTGTCATAATAATTTATCTGCGTAGGAGTCATACAGGTGATTTATAAATCAAGCTTAAATGTGGGCTCTACAAAATATATGTGTCACCTTATTTATTTTGTGAAAGTGTGTACTATATACTAGCTGTTTGCGGTCTGATAAAGTTTTTGAGAAAAATAAACACCAAACAGTAAACAGTTAACCACAATGAATTGAAAGGTTATCTCAAATTGAGTCAACTATTGTAATTTTTTTGGAGTCGGTCCTACTGAAATTCTTTGAAAAGTCTGATGCCTAAAAATGAGACTTCATTTCTTTTTATGATGATATAGTGGCATAGTATTTGATTGAGATTATTTAGCTGTTATTTTTAGATCCACATATTTTATCATCGCTGTTAAAATTTTGTATTTCTACATAATTTAGATTAAACTGTAACCAGAACCCTGGATTCCCATACTCAGTATATAAATGTAGATACATTATTTTCTTTTAGTCTAAATATTTTTATAGAACTGTCTAATTATTTCATTAAAGATAAATTGTAAAGATGGTTCAAGCAATTTTAATTTTTCTACGGTTGGAAAATGTAAACATACGCTCTTTAATTTTGATTTTAACATTATTATAAATGTTTGAAAAAATATTTACTAATAAAATAAAAATCTAAACTAGAAAAATTTCACAAAAATTTCAGGACGTGAAATTTTTCTAGTTTAGATTTTTATTAGTAAACATATGCTGTAAACGTTTCTCTAATGGCTGTAAAAAAGCTTATTATAAGTGACCCATATGTTCTCTTGCAAGTATTACAAGACTTAAATGACCCGCCGATGTCCCAATTTCCTTCAGCCCGCCACTAAATTAGAACGAGACGTTCGTTTATTTAAAATTAGCAACTTTTTACCACCAATGTGTAACACAAACGGACGCTTCACATTTTACGCCCGTAGCCCCATTCCTGCGGTTTACGCCCGAATACACAATGAATCAGAAGCTCCGAAGATTCCGCAAACCGCCTTAAATAAAGCTAAAAGTGTCCGGGTGTTGCACAATGCCTGTAATTTTACATTCGGTATGCAGCGAAGAGCTTATCTCGCTTTTTATGTCGTCGAAAATATATTTTCGAATAATCCGATTAAGGTTGCATGCGAAGTTTTATAAATTAATTAGCTTAAGTTCCAGTGGAATAAATTAAAGAGCTGGGTAAACCTGATACGAAGATCGTAAATGTTGTGGTATTATTAAATTGATGTTTTCATCGACAGTTTCGGTTTTATTATGAGAATTTTTAATTAAACCATTAATAAAATTTTTATCTAAGTATTTTTTATATCAGTGGCTTAAATAACATTCTTAACGACCTTTTAAGCTCACCAACGAAGTTGTCAATTTGAAAATATTCATTAAATAACCCAAAAAGCCCAAAACAATCACAAAAAATGTAGACTTCCATAAACTGCACAATGTTACTGAGTGAGTTGTTGGAATTTAATATTTCTACTTGTGCAGCCAGTGAGAACATTTATAGATATAATATTTATTGTAATTTATTACTTCTCACTAGTTCTCACTCACTTAATTTATGTTTACATTGTAAATAGAGGTGTGTTAGTTACTAACCTATAATTTTATGATGATGATCTCAAACTGTAAGGAAATTACAAGCTAAGCCATGTCCTATGCCGCTTTATTTGCGTTAATCGCACAAGCATAGTGTTAGAAACTTAAATGGATGTCTGTCTTTGTACGTCATTTACACGCAGTCGTAAAATTCCGACACGATGTTGCTACTCGCTACTGCTGTTACGAAGCTTATGGTATACAGCTATAAATGCAAATTAAATTCAAGTTAAGCCGGTGATACAGAAGTTTACGTCTCCGTCAGACCCGTCAGTTGACAAAATACTTAGAGAAGCTGTTTGCAGAATGTTAGGATATAAATTCTTTAACAATAAGGTCAGAGAAGATGATACGTCGAGACTTATTTCAATGTAGTGTAAGGCAAATCAGGAATTACATTACTCAAAAATATTGAATGTAGGTACTTTATTACATACTACGCTATATGTGGAAGCGTGTAATTAGCTCATAGTTAACCATTTTTTATATTTATTTTGTGAATAATGCTGTAAGCTTTCCTCATAAAATAAAATAAATAGATAAAATTTTTGAGAATCGTATTTGCTGTTCTGGCGCTGGCCGCCGTCGATTAGAGTTGAAATAGTATCTACTGAGTGTAAAAATATTATTAAGGAAGCATTGTGTTTGTTGCACGAGAATTTTATATCTTCCTAGACTTTACCTTAGGTATGTACTTTACATAGGTCCACCCGTGAAGTATTTTCGGTTTGTTTCATTTACGTTCACTGCAACGAACTTCGGTTTATTACAAAATGAATGCAAGTATCTTTTGTATTAATTTCTCTAATGATATATCCTTTAAATAATTTAATTACGTTATAACGTTATGTAAAATTAGTTATGTAAATTTAAGGCTCAGCATTGTGCGTTGGTTCTTGAGTAAATAATTATTCCCATTCGTAAGATCACTGTCAAAACCATAATACCTTATTTAAAGTCGGCGATGAAAGTAGATTTAATTTTCCATGCTGTTATTCCTTCGAATACTATCAGCTGTTTTCACAATATTTTCGCCTTGAAATAGACAACCGTTACAACATCAGCGTCTATATTTAACCGGGCGTGTGGGAATCACTGGCGTTTAAAAATATACATTCCACATTTTGTGAATAAGGTTTTTGGCTGCTGTTGCCCAGTGGCGCTTACTAACCGTTAAAAAATTAGTGCTCGATTTTCAGACGAAAACATTCGAGACATCTAGAGTACAAATAGAAACACTGACAGATGTTTCTTATCCGGCTGAATAATAGTGACATTATGTGTTTTCTGTTTCTGGCATTACTACTTACTAAGTAGTTACAGTACGTTTTAGGAAATCATCATATAATATATGAAAAGATCCTGTGTTGGGGAAGGACCATTCGACCAGCCTAGCCTTTTAGATAGAACGGTGTATTATATGTACCTGATGTGAAGTGGTAAGAAGAGTCCATATACGAAGACAGTCAGTGCAGCTTGGTAACTCTTTTCTTGCCGCCTCCACCTTGCCGGCCTATAAGGTGCCTTTTCACGCCTCTTTGAAGGAGCACATGTTATAGGAAAGAGGAAGTACATATGATGGCACAGAAATGCAAGTTCTAAAATTAAATAACAAATGAGGTTAATTAAAATTAAATGCCAATCATTAGCACATTAGTCTCACGTCTTAATTCCCGGTTAGTAATTGTCTAACGAACAATTGAACTATGGCCTGTTAACCCGTTAACCACCGCTGGATTACCTTCGTTAGCGTCTAATTACCATCGACTGGCAGCAGTGGGTTACGCGAGGCGCGCGTGGGCGACGCGTGGGACACCTGCCGCGCCCTTTTGAGATCACTTTTGATTTAATTCTCTGACTTTAAGTTAAGCAATAAACAGTGAATGGATGATCAATGAACAATTTACGAGCACAATAAAGAAATACACAAACAGTCCTATTGCGGCGGTATTTTAATCGATCTTTTACAATACGGGTGACCGCTCTAATCATCAGAGCTACCAAGGATTTGGGATAACGCTATGAATTTCTACTTGTTTATCTGTATTGGCGTTATAACTCTATAGCTTATGTATTCCCTCGTATAATTTTCTTTTAATTCAAATTCAAGTTCATTTATTGTATGTTATTCTAGATTATGTATTTTTCTAAGTGTAAGTATATATTTTTTGAAACATTTATCTTCATAACTTAAATTAAAAAAATAATAATGTTTAGTTAGATCACGCATTTATAAGCAATTGAAAATAACAAATGTTATCTTTTAGTTTCTACACTGTTACTGTAATTCAGATGTAGTAAAATTAATTCTTTCAGTACTAAAACTGGCTGTTAATCAACTTAACACTTTACCTTATGATGGTGTAATAAACCTAAGATGTTGTTCAATCAATATTAGATTTGTGTATTGAATAATGTCTAGGAAATTTATGTCATTCATCCCAATAAAAACAATGCACAAAAACTTGTTGATAAGCAAACCGTTGATAAGTCGAAGCCCGATTGTTTACAGGAGTCACCAGATTGCCAAAGGCACTTGTGAAATACCACGCCTTGATGATAACGCGATAGGGACGGGAATAATGGGTATCGATTATTTATTTATTTAACCTTTATTACACAAAAAAGTGTACAAATGGCGGACTAATTCTTTACCAGTCAACCAGGGACTAAGCAGAAAACCCAAAAACCGATGCTCAGCATTAAAAAAATGTACAGGGTGGTGCCGTCAATACGACAATAAATAAAACTTGGGCCATATTAGTTCATAGAAATGTTCTGCAACTTTCAAATACATCTTATTCATTTGATAATTTAATGACATTTGTATGAAATAATATAACATTGGCTGCGTTATTTCATAGAAATGTTATAATTTACTGTCGGCACCATCCAGTGAACACAATAACCTTAAACAAAGTTAAAATAGGTATACCTACATATAAAATATACTAAATATAAATATAATATATCATTTTCCCTTTAGAAAATGTTAAATGTATTTTAATTAGACCAAATACTTTTCTTTCTTTTTTTACTTACATATAATATTCATTTACTTGTTCCTTTATTTTCTATAAATTATTTATCTCCAATGAAAATATAATGTGTGTATGTGTGTTTAAATATTCGTGGACTTCTAAACTTATTTCATAGAAATAAAGCGAAGTATCCGTAATCTGTGCCGACATATTGTGAACTTATTTTCTCTTGTATTAATTGTATATGTATGTGAGGCAAGAGACTGAAGTTAACATAAATTAAAACTAAATAATTCGTTAATTATTCGCTTGTCTTTAAATAATAACAATAAGATTGATTTTAAGATCACTATTAAAATTTCGTTAAGATTTATCGATAGATAATCCGTGTTTAGTTACTCATACCTATCCATACTGACTATGCTTTTTGAGTGGTTTGTTATTTGTGGGCGTGTTATCTCTGAGGAAATGCTATCCATTGATGTGACTTGTGACCTGCGCCCGCGCATCTATTCAGAATTTATCTAATTAGTATTGTAATTACTTAAGTAATTTGTACAACTTTTGTTATTATTTTCTTGATAATTATTAGTAACTTAATAGTTTCTATTTATTATGTCAAGTGACTGAGGTTAGCATAATTTTTAACCAAGAAATTTCAAGTTACGACCCTATATACACATTTTAAATGTATTTTGTGGGAGATATCTACTTAAAATCATTTTTTACAACATTTTCGCATCTTACTGGTGTGCCTCTCTTCCTGAAACCGACATGTACCCAATTCGACCAACAATGATAAATGTTTCTTTGTTTGCACAGTTTTCAAAATTTAAAGAACGTAGCCTCATTTAATATTTCTTCAACATCTCCAAATAAAGTAATTTGCTGTTCGTAAGTATGTCTAGCTCATTGTTACATCCTATCTGACATTCTACTCTCGGACATAAATGGTCAGGAGTCTTTTGCTGATTCTAGATTTAGGATTAGCCGCAATATATATTCAGCACGGCACAGTGGACGTGTCGCTGACAACGCGGCGCGGACGATGCGCGTGCGCTGCGTTACTGAACAGATAGCATAGCGAACTAGCAAAATTGGCAGTTATCCCTTTTTATTACGATTCATTTTCTATTACTCATACGTCGCAGGTTGACAACCATTTTGCACGCTTACGAATGCTTGTTCTAAGGCATTTTGTAAGTGATCGAATTTAAATGAAGTTATTAAAGTAAGCAGCGGGCAAGTGTATGGGCTAAACTATTTTGCTAATTATGTTGTTTTTCTTGTTTTGTCACAATATAGTAAAATTAATAAATGATATACTTTTGTAGAGCCTTATAATTATGGTATAGAGTAAGTTTCTTAAATTTAAAATAAGATACAAATGGCTGGTGAGCAAGCGATGCACAGCATAGAGTACCTGTCCTATAAGCATCGGATTACCTCCTACTCGAAACTAAGTTATTTCATTACTACCTAATTAAATTAACTAAAATATATCAAAAAAGGTTAGCCTCACAATGAAGATGTAGTCATTATGTATATTCTACGAAGTAGAGTATCCAAATTTAAAAATGACTACATCTTTCATTAGAGTACTAGAGGGCAAAGTTCTTCCCGATCCTTATATACCAAGGAGATCTAGTTGTTCTGGAATCAATTACAAATCCATCTCAGATACCTATAGCCTTCAATGAAACAAAGCTATATTATCATTACAATTGCTAGCAGGGAAAATCCAAAAATACATTTAATACGAGCTTCTAAAACAGGACCAGTTCCCAGCAACACTGTGTTGTTTGTTTAACTCTAATGTCTGTATGTATGCACTTTACCGCATGCAGCACACGATCCCGACAAATTCGTGCGCTATCCGCACCATCTGGCGTCGCCAAATAGAGTCCTAGATGCGCGCGCGCACGTCCCTCCGCTTTTGTTGTGTGATGTATTGCATTATTTAGATTTAAATAATCCTAAAATAGTGTAACTACTATGGGTTAGTGATTCATTTATTTACTTTACTATTTATGATCACAAAAAATAAAGCATCAATGAAAATATAAACAAGGACATAACAATACAATAGAATGTTGTAATGTGTATGTTATTATTCCTATAATTATGATACTCGTATAACAGTGACCCTACGATTAGGAGATAATAGATAGAATGGTAGTAGAAGTGATAAATAAAATATATTGAACATTTATCATGATGATCACAATATAAATAAATATAATTACAAAATTTAAAATTTTAAGAAACCCCCGGCGTTATTAATCATCTAGTCTAACACCATCTCATTAAGACTAATATTCATAAGAGCCCAAACACGCTATATCTGCTGTAAGTTTCTGAAGAATTAAGCATTTCACAGACTTTTTGATGGTATAAAATCAGCACAAAGTTAGTATATATATATACGAAATTTGAAATCAATCGGTTCTGTAAAAGTTAGTAAAATCCTATTATCATGTAACAAATGAGCTGATAGTCATCAAACGCCTGAACTGATTTTCATAAATTATAGCTAAGAACCATCGTAGTCACACCAACTTTCAAACAAAAAAAACCGAATCAAAAATGGTCCATTCGTTTAGGCGCTACGATGCCACAGACAGACATACAGATACACAGATACACAGACAGACACGTCAAACCTATAACACCCCTCTTTTTTCGCCGGGGGTTAAAAATAGGTACTATTCTGAAATACATATAATGATAATATTAGATAACGAAACAAGAATAATACAAGAAAATAAAAATTACTCAGTAATAGACGTTAAATGAACATCCATGACTCGCGATTGCGAATAAATTGTTCTTCTTCATCCATCACACAAACATCTTCCTCAACCTGGATTCGAAGCTGCGGGTTCTTTAGTTTATGCTAATTTTAAGATTTGGACCTAGTAAATTTACTCAAACACGTATATCTGTCGCAGCGAGTCGCAGCGATCTAGTTAGGCCACTTAATTGGACGCCTAGACCGGTTATGAAACGCCGGCATCAAATAAAATGGCTGAAGGACAACAAGCCAAGTCATTGAGCGCAACGTTTAATCAGATTGTCGCAGCCAGTTAATTGGACGCCCAGGCAAATCGTCTAAATCGAAGTGTTTTTTGTGACGCCTTGTGTAATTGGTAGGCTAAAGGTTGTTTATTTTATAACCACTTTAAGCCGATTTTTTTTTGTTGTAAGTGGTCATAAAAAATAACCTTAAAATTACCACTCATACAAAAACTTCAGGACAAGACGATCCGCCTAGGCGTCTTTGAGCTGACTTTCAATAAACCATTTCAAATTTTAAATATTCAAAGTTGTTAAAGTTGAGTGATTCTAGTTCAATTAACTATCGGCCTAAGCTTTTCATTAGATGCCGGCCTTTAATCAACGGCCTAGGCGTCTCATTAAGTGGCTGCGACACATCGACAAGGTTTTAACCAAGGTTACAATAACACAACAAAAACAAAAGCTGAGGTTAAAACTCGTCAAAAACCGTTTTTTGAGTTGTAATGACAATGTTTGTATGACAGAAATCGTTATGTACAGTTTTAATGTCGCAGGTTGTTGATCGATTAGGTCTAGGTTTTCTTGTAGATAAGGTACTAGGATTGTAAGAAAATGAAAATTGAATAGCGGCTTTATTTTGAAAACATTACAGATAATACAAAAAATATATAAAGAACAGATTTGTAAATCTGATCATCAAACTGGGACTGTTCTATATTGATAATAGGTACGGAACGCACCTGCAATATCTAAGTGATTTTTTCTTGTTATTGCAGGTGTCAGGCGGCGGTAACCGCTTACCACCAGACCGTCAGCTTGTTTATAATCTAATTGAATAAAAAAAAATGAAATCATGACGTGCAGTTAAACGTTTGGTTTTCCAACTATCAGTCCTCAAACATGGGTCGTATTTATTTAAGTAATAATTACCATTCGTTCATACATATATTAACAATTAATGCACGTTTATTACAAATTCCTACTAGCAATAAAACCACGTGGGTTCGATATTTGGCTGTGGGCGCGGCGTGGGCGATTGTGGGTTTGACTCCCGCTTTGATTATGTGACAACTGTGAATGACATTGTTTTTGTAACAAAATCAGTGGGTTTCACACTACAATGACTTTGGTGTGGTGCCGATTGAATTATTCATTTATCGACGATAGTTCACAGTCACAATGTTTGATTACTATTTTCAAGATATTGTGTAACAATAATCAACCGTTGGTAGTTTTTGTTTAATTAATTGCTAACAAAGTCTTTGAGCCACGTACTAACTTATTTTGATTTAAAAGTCGTCCGAAATAAAAGCTATTTATTATTTAAGAAATCGTCAATGATATCTTTTGTAGTATCTAGTCTAGCTAGGCTAAATAATATGATATAGTTCAGGCGTATAATAATATTACACCCGTAAGTTTAATATACGAGTGAACTCTAACATAGATATTATAAATTCAATAGTGTTGTCCAACCAACAGAAGCCCTTTGTAGTGGGTAGTTAATTTGCTTGAAAGCTCTTCGGAAATTTGGTACATTGTATATAATAATAAAAATAATAATAATAATATTTATACACTCACACCTATTATCTAGCCCAAAGTAAGCATCATTAAGAGCTTGTGTTATGGATACTAGATAACGGATAAATATTGATAATAATATGTATATGAATATTAGAAATATACTAAATAAACATATAAACATCCATGACTCGTAAACAAATGCTAGTACTCATCATACAAACATTTGTTCCTACCGGGATTCGAACCCGGGACCTCTTGACCGAGTAGCCTGCATAGCAAGGGGTACAGACCGCTCGGCCAGACGGTCGTCAACATTATTAGTATTAAGTGTAAAAGAGATGTTCCAAAAATGTATAGAGACCCGGCCAGCACGCAAATATTATGTCCGAGGATCGTTATGGCAAATGGAATTATTGCAAATAATATTATGGAAAACAAAAGAATATTAATTAAATGGCATGATTACCTGCTTACAGCAACGCAATATGAACTCCGAAATCTACAAGCACGGTGCGCCTACGCATGTGCCTTGTTTACCCTGCGCACGAGTTGTTTGTCCTCTAGCGAATCAACTGTGTGGGCATGCTCTCTCTACTGTGTTACACACAATGTAACTATTTGACATTTTTTTGTCAGTTATTATGATAGTGTTTTGTTATGTTCTTAACTAACACATACCAATAATTTGGGTCTCCTTTAGATTTTGATGACTTTTGACGTTATTTCAACGTTATGTCGTAATTTTGTGGAATTGTCATGTAGGTGTCATTAATTATAGCACTACGAAAGCCTATTACGATCGGGGTAAGGGCGGTTTCTAGGTATAAGTGGCCACCGTTGTCAAGACACCTGCAATAACAAAAAAAAAGAACTTGGTATTGCTGAAGAAAGATGAAATGCCTGAAAAATACTGTTATGAAATACAGTACTTCTATTTTCAACTGCCTCTGGGGTCTAGTAGTTGAAACCACTTACCTTCTATTCCCGTGGGGGCAGAGATTTTCTGGTCGGTTTGGTTGGTGGTAGGGCTTTTCAAAGTCCGCCTGTCTAGCTACCACCATACTACCTAAGTCTGCCGCCATAACAATAATGTTAATAGCATTGTTATATGTCGGCAGTTGAAGGTAATATAGTTGCAGCTCCTCTGTGGTGGAGGAATCGGGGTGCAACTAACTTCCATCGTCGGTCTTACCATCAGGCTGATGTGAAGCGGTCAGAAGAGTCCATAGCATGTGAAGATAGCTAATAATACAGCATCATCATACTGTTATTGTATGGCGATGCCTTTTCACGCCTCTTTTGAAGAAACCACTTATGTGTTCCCCTTCCTATAACATAGGTTTCTTATGGCCAGCTTATGCTGGCAAATAAATTTTCATGTATTTAATTTGTAACTTAATTATAATATAGGTATGATTGTAAAAAAAAACGGTCAATTTTAGTCTAATATCAGTTGATTAATTAGTGCTAGTAGCTAAGGAAATAGTCTCAAATAACAGTACTCCACTGACTTTCAGGAAGTAAACCCTAGACGGTTCCCCTCCGCAACTCGAGCCAAGCCGGAAGATCGAATGACGTCTCCGACTTACGAACGAAAATCCCTATGAATCACTGTCCAGTATTGAGTGTAATTACTTATCAGAGCTATTTGTCGTACTAGTCATACCTTGTCGTTAGATGATATGATTTGTGTTATTCCTTATACATGTGTGTGAAACACACACACACACACACACACACATTTTTGGGGGCGAGCCCCCCACAAAAGGGGAATGACAGTCGTTGGTCGTCTGCTTGTGACGATATAGCGGATGTCATGCACTTGGCGCCCCCCGCAATATCGTCATTCCGCAGCAAGATGGGAACCTCAGCGTTAAAAAAAAGGCACAATATGGCACAGCACAGAAATAGTGTTATTTGGCCTACCTTTCCTGCTTTACGCATATTCAAACAGGTAGTGTCAAAGGCAAGATAGATAGATATTTTTTTCTCTAATGAAATGAATCCCACGCATGCAGAACTCTAGGTAAATGCTAATCCTATAATGTTGTACAATTCGTGGGCTCAACTTAATGAATTATTTATATTTTTATAGTATAATAGTGGATACGGAATGTACAGTCGAAGGCAGACCAAGCCAGTGTAGCGGTGTCTGACAGTTTATAAAATCGTAAAAAAATACCAACCAATTTATAATTCGAAATTACTAACACTTTATAACTTAGCTATTATTGATAGTTTTTTATATATCATTGCTTTTAGTTAGGTTAAACAGATAGTCTTCACCTATAACTGTAATACCATTAAGCTAAAACCAGTTATACTGAATGTAAAACTGATTTCTAGTATGAGAAACAAGCCAAGAAGTTTATCAAAAGACATTTTAAATTAATTGACTTTAAGGTGCCACCACAGTAGAGTTCGTAACAACTGTACCTATTAATTGTTTCCTATTATAATGTTATATATTATTTGATAATACTTGGATTATAAAAAAACTTCCACAAAATGTGAAATGAATGTAATTTTTTTAAAAAAATATTTACTATAGATACCTATACTTAGTAGTTACATACCATAGTAAGAGATAAAAGATAAAAAGTATAAAAAATATTTACACTGCTCTGAGTCTGGAAGACTTAGAAATAAACACAGTCGTCTCTTTTTGGGATGCAGAATGATTTTGGCCAGATTATAATGGGCGGGTGGCAACACGAACTGGTTCGCTATGTTTGCTAATGGCTGAGCGTGCCTAGACACTGCTTTTGGCAAAACGTGTTTGCGGAACAAGATTTGCGGAAAACTACGAATTTTTTAAACCCAAATAAGGTGTGGGCATCTAATGTAAATGTGTTCTTTGACACTGAGAATGATTTTGATGTGTTTATTCAATATATTCGGACCTACATGTTGGAATAGAAATAGGTACTGAAAATGCTTAAATAGTTTTTGTATTCCATTTCTTTAATTCAAACGATTGTAACATGAAAACACAGTGCTTTCCCCCTTTATCAAATCGTTACTAATTATAAATGCTAAAGTGAGTTTGTTTGTTACTCTAGAGATAGGCTGAGAAGAAAAGCTCGTACATAATAAAGTTAATTATGTAAGCATAAGCACAAGTTTTATCCTTTTTCGATACATTCGTTCGACTGCTTTAGCCAAATAGACTGAAGTTATCAAAATTATACATATTAAGGTCCCAACAGAAGATACATATCATGATAATATACATACATGAAATCATTAATTTAAAGAAAATATCACATGCTGCTATTTAGTTCCACGGGATACAGTGATCACATTCATATTACGCATACCTACAACAAAAGAGATGTTAAAGTATTGGGCCATCATGAGCACCATTTCAGATTGTAGACAATAACGTACTGAATAACATGGTGTCCAAAACTCTTTTATTTTGTTGCAAATAAATAAGTTTAGATTGTAATACCGTATTTTCAACTGTCAATATTTTTGGTCCGCTTAAAGTGTTTTTGTTGTTTTTTGACCCTGTTAATTTGTTTGACCCTGGCTATGAAGAAATAAAAGTATTATGACATTGACATTTTGTTTTCCTCAAAATGGCGTCCTCGGTGATGTTCTTCAGCAATTTTTTTTTGGCAAGATTTATGGAAACTGTATGACAATTCGGAATCTTACAAAAATAACTCTACGAGACAATTGGTGCTCATGAGCGGTCCCAAATCCCATAAACACTTAGTAATTAAAATAGAATAAAACTAGAAAAATTTCACGTCCTGAGGCAGGAATCGAACCTGCGACCTTTCGCTATCCGGGCGACTGCTCTGACCACTGAGCCACCCAGGACTTGGGATATCCCTGTGAAATTCTTCTAGTCTATCTTGTATTTTGCGTTTATGAGCTAACGTCCACCCTACAATGTCGAAATATTCTATTTCAACATCCGAAACGAGTATTTTTACAAATACCGACGATTCGGTTAAGTTGGGGCAGTGCTTTCAAATATTCTTAATTTTTGATTTTAACATTATTATAAATGTTTGAAAAATTACTTAGTAATTAAAATAGAATAAAACTAGAAAAATTTCACGTCCTGAGGCAGGAATCGAACCTGCGACCTTTCGCTATCCGGGCGACTGCTCTGACCACTGAGCCACCCAGGACTTGGGATATCCCTGTGAAATTCTTCTAGTCTATCTTGTATTTTGCGTTTATGAGCTAACGTCCACCCTACAATGTCGAAATATTCTATTTCAACATCCGAAACGAGTATTTTTACAAATACCGACGATTCGGTTAAGTTGGGGCAGTGCTTTCAAGTGATGTTGAAATAGAATATTTCGACATTGTAGGGTGGACGTTAGCTCATAAACGCAAAATACAAGATAGACTAGAAGAATTTCACAGGGATATCCCAAGTCCTGGGTGGCTCAGTGGTCAGAGCAGTCGCCCGGATAGCGAAAGGTCGCAGGTTCGATTCCTGCCTCAGGACGTGAAATTTTTCTAGTTTTATTCTATTTTAATTACTAAGTAATTTTTCAAACATTTATAATAATGTTAAAACCATAAACACTTTTATTATCTCCTTTCATAACAGAACTTTATACACAAATATAGCATAGTCTCAATACATGACATTACTGTATGTTACGATACTCACTTAATGAACCTGTCATACCAAGCGCCCACATTTCCAAAACCATAGCCCCAATGAATAGCATCACTGAGCTTACAATGTACTTATGTTACTACATACTATGTCAAGGCACAAATACAGACACGGTATAATTTGTGGCTAGAATGACTATGTTGGAACTACTTGGAACTGTTAGAACCGCAGGGTTTTTGTTACCGCCACATGTGGGTCAGTCATGTGATTGATAGGACCCATATTAAAGTGGCAGCCTGGTGCCTATGCTTAATAGATATGTCACAGACAATGTGATCAAATAGCCTTTATTCGTGACGGATAGATATTTCTTGTACACAACTAAATGATAAGCAAGCTGTCGACTCACCTGGTGGTAAGTGACTATCGCCGTCTATAGACCCCATTTTTTTTTTCGGACGGAAAATGCTTAATGCATACTCCGGTGCCTGTGAGCGGCTCCGAGGCTATGTGGGACTCCTCAAAGATAATGATGCGGCGGCCCTACCCACTAAGAACTTGGTAGTCGTCCGCATCCGGCCCCGCAGCTCGACCATCTCTGGTCGCTGCCACTCCCCGGAGGGATGGGGTACTTTCCCCCTACGAGGGGACATACAAGGCAGCAAAGGTGCCGTCTATAGACCCCTGCGATAACAAGGACAAAATCACTTGATATTGCAGATACGTTGTCAGACGACTAAGAGGGTCGCGGGGACCCGCGGGGTGCCATTGAATGCGGGCTGTGCTGAACCCTTATCCTGAGTTTAACTAATATTTAATCTTTGTCCTGAGGCCTAAGATGAAATGCCTTTAATGGCCAGTCATTACATTTTTTTATACACTCAAACATATTACCTAGCCCAAAATAAGCATCATTAAGAGCTTATGTGTTATGGATACTCGATAATAATATTGATATTGATATGTAAGTCCATAAATATTACAAATATACAAAATAAACTTATAAACATCCATGACACGTGAACAAATGCTCGTACTCATCATACAAACATTTGCTCTTACCGGGATACGAACTCAGGACCGATGACCGAGTAGCCTGTATAACAAGTTGGGGTACAGACCACTCGGCCAGCCGGTAGTCAAATTTACTAGCTACCTTGCTTTTCAATCCGAAACAAAGCTAAATTTTTTACTGTCGTAATAGAAAAATCGGTGGTGTTGGTGTACCTATCCAGATCCTTCACACGTAAGATTAAAATCCTTGCATATATTGAGTACCAATTTTCATTATGAAGGCACTTAATTTTTTGAAAATATTTGTAGGTATTATCTTCGTAGCACTCAGCGTAAAAATTCACCAACTGTCAATTAAACTCGTCACGCTATAATTTTCTGGTTCGCGGTTCATCGGAACTTTTTAATGCTTAAAAACGAATTAAAATGTATTGTGTTACAACTTACAACACAATAAATAATACATTAATTTATCCAATACGTATTTAATATTATAATACTTAATTTTACTACGTAAGTATTTTGCTTTAATTTCTATTTATTTATTTAATAGCTAGATATTATACACAACACCCAGATTAATCAATTTAGCTGCGACAGATACATTGATTGGTAATGGATGGATTAGATTGATAAGAGCATTGCCGGATTTAGATGCGAGTCATTGTCTTTGTATTTTGACAAGCTTCCGAGTGGTAACGGGATCTAGCTATAGCACGTTGTAAGGATTATTAATAATAGAATTATGGGGAGAATCTATACAGTTACATTATTCATCATCACCAGCCTATATATAATACGTCCCTTGCCCAGCAGTGCCTCAGGCCTTCCAACATGGGATAAACCATGAGGAGTTTGGGTTATAACACCACCACGCTGGCCTAATGCGGGTTGGTGGGGTAAAGCGGTAACAACCGGGACTAACTGCTTGACGAGCCTTCCGAAGCACGGGGAGCTCGAGATTATAAATTTAGATTGACCCATCCCGGGACCGACCATGGCGAAAGTTGCTTTGTTTTCGTAATCGAAACCAGAGCGCTCAAACAAATACGCAACCGAACTCCTCACCGAACAATTATACTTAGTAGTTGCATTCATTCGTGCATTGGGAGTAAGTAATTGAGACAGCTATTCCATCACCTTTTTTTTATTCAGCCGTGAAACATTTCGCTGTGTTTCGGACCAAAGGGAAACGTAGCCAGTGTAATTACTCGACATGGAAGGCATGTCATCCATCAGTGGGCCATCAGCTTGTTCGTCATCTAGTTTAACATAAAAAAACGCAACCTATCTATCACACATCATCATCGATATTGTTTGATTCTAAGTTCCCACTGGCCGCTAAGTCCACAATCGATTGAACTAGATCGATGTAACAATTTAACGACGGAATGCAATCGATTCGTATCTGAATGTAGTTGTGCTCTCATACGGAGTGCATTACAACTGAAAGCTTCGCACTGCATTAACGAACAGCGATGATAACGTATAAATCAATGGAGCGCGATGAGTGCCTTGTGAGGTGGCCATCATTTGAGCTGTAAAAGGAAAGATACTTATTTGAAAAACTCATACAGGATTATTTTTAAAACACAAAAAACCTCAAAACCATTTGAAGATCTCATCAATACAGACAACTTTTACTACGGAAGCAACTCTGAAATCGTTAAAAGAATACGCCAGTCCAAACCAAATTCCAAATGAAATCAGCTGAAATGTATGAAACAGCTGTTTTTCTTCGCGATTTCAGAGTTGCTTCCATAGTAAAAGTTGTTTGTATTGAGGAGACCTTTAAATGGTTGTAGGGTTTTTGGTTTTGAAAAATAATCCTGTACACCAATAATTGTCTTTTGATGGTTAAGAATGGTAGCAGATAGTCATAATTATTTTAAACTCACAGTTAGCTTTGGAATCAGCAGGTGTATAGTACGAAACGGTTTTGGAAATTTCGGGCCTCTACAGATGTTAATTAGGAAACCCCATTCTTTATAACCACACGAATGGTCACAATCTCTATTAGTAGCAATGAACCTTTCAAAAACTAACATCATGTTAGCTTAGTGTTTCTTTTACTATTTCGTTTGTCTCCGAAATTTCGGATCGATTTTTCTAATGAAGCACCTCAGATCCGCACACTGGCGCTCAAACAGAAAATAAAAGCTATTGCGACTGTTTAGTAGCTAGGTACTTCACAGATTAACTAGCCGTGTTTTCAACTGTCTGGATAATAGCTTCACTAGCAGCCTTAGTATAGTGGGTACACCTTTGTGCAGCATCAATCAGGTGTTATTTAAATTTTGTTTCATTAAAAAATATATTTACCCAGACCTTGGTAGCTTGGCGGTTAGAGCAATCACCCAGATTGTAAAAGGTCTAGATATTTTTTGGATATCTTTCAGACTTTATTTATTTCATTAAAATTCGAAAATATTCTTAATATCTAATACTGCAATAAAATTGTTTAGTTGATAAATATATAACGCAGTAATCATTATTATAGCTACCCTACTGCGCTAGTAGCAATCGTATCGAGGTCGTACGTATGCGCCCGCGCAGCTCAAGAGGCGCCGTTTATTTCGACCACCGTCCGTCGACCCCGCACATGTTACATGCACATTTTGTCCATGTAACATGTGCGGTTCATTCATACCAAGATAATGCAACCGTTCAAGTGTTTTATTCAGACAAGCAAAAAGTTATGGTGGGATTGTGGGTAGCCATCTACAAATGTAAAAAACAATTATATCAGTACAGTACAGCCAAAACTGATCCTAATACGATACAATGAAGCCAGTCACTGTTGACGTGTCGTCGATTGCATATTATAAAGCTCCTGCGCCTAAATAATCATTATGTTGATCAATACTTAATTCTAGGGTAAAACTTTTAAATAAGTACATAATAACATATAAAATATAACTACTTGATAAATTTTATTTTTATGAATAAGAGGAAAACATTTGACCATAATCAGTAATCACACCTGATATTAAGTAATGATTATTCTACGATGGCCTAGTACCAATGTTATACTACGTCATTCACAATGCTCATAGAAATTATGCCAATATGTTATTATGAATGTTACTAAAGTATACTACTGATACTACTGATGCGGACTGTACATGTTTACACGTGCCTATTCAAAATAGCCAAAGACATCCAAATGGTAGGTTTCGGCAAACAGATAGGCAGACAGAGAGTTCCGCTCCTTGGCAGTTCGCATTAGAAAGGACTTTTCGAAATGCTTTGTGCGGATGGTTGGGATATGGACAATAAGAAGTATAAGGATGAAAAGCCATTCTGCATGGTTCTTCGATAGCACGGTAGCTGGTGGAAATAATCCCCTCGTGGAAATAACACTATCCGAAGTGTATTCGATAGAAAACCGACAAACGTGCAATTCTACGGTGATGCTCGATATCTTGGAGTTTAGCCTCTGCTAATGCGGGATTGTTAATAAATCATATAGCTCGCTTTTCTACGAAGTCCAATGCCACCAGCTGATAATTGGCAGATCCATCCCGTAGGTGGCAGCAGTATTCCATACATGATCGAAACTTGCACTTTATAAAGTAACAACAGCAGCCATTTTAGTTATTGGAACATATGATTCAATTAGTAGACATAAATAACCATTAACTTCTATTTTTTTTTACATTTTATCCTCCGACGACAAAAGAGGGATGTTATAAATTTGACGTGTCTTTCTGTGTGTCTGTGTGTCTTTCTGTGGCATCGTAGCTCCTAAGCAAATATACCGATTTAGATTTGTTTTTTTTTTGTTTGAAAGTTGTCGTAATTAGGATGATTTTTACCTATAATTTATGAAGATCAGTTCAGGACTTTGATGACTATCAGCTCATTTCCTACTTGACAAAAGGGGTTTACTAACTGTCACAGATACAATTGATTTGAAATTTGGTTTACTGTTACTTCGGTGGTGTTCTTAACAAGGCGTGCTAACCTTGAGCTGATCCTGTATCATCAAATAGTCTGCGGGATGCTCAATTCTTCACAAACTTAGAGCAGATATATCGTGTTTGGGCTCATAAAAATAGTTTCAATGAGATGGTGTTAGATAGAAGATGAATGAGGTCGGGGGTCACCTAAAATTTTCAACTTCATTACAAGCTTTTTTACCGATCAATGTTGTGTAAGACATATTATTGTTAAATTATTGTCAAAGTATTGTTAATAGCCAAAATTACGCAACAAATGAAGTTCCATTTTGGAGCCATCAATCAGTGGTCCCAATTGAAGGCCCCGTCGAACCGCACCACTTGTGGTTAATTGTCGTTAAACAAATGTCCGGCATTTTATTGGTTGATTGATCGGACGGAGGTGCACTGCGACGGTAATTATTTTGTTGGGGTTGTAAATTGATATGTTTTAGAGGTCAGTATAAGATACCGTAATATTATTATGTAGTTACGCTTGTTAAGCCCATGAATCATTTGTTTTGTTTTTATTTCATTTTTACTTAAGATCGGAAGATTAATCATAGGATCTATCTTAAAATATTAATGTCTGGTTCGAGTTCCCCTTATTTTGCCACATTGAAACTGTTATTTTTATTCGTTTAATTTCAAGAAAGATTTAATATGATATATTAAATGTATTCTTTACAAACGGAAGAATTTATTACTTAAAGATAATATTACAAAACTATATGCTTGTTTATTTAAGAGAATAGCTAGAGTTTAAGAGAATATAACTGATATAAAAAATTAATAAAAGCCAAAATCATTAAGAGAAAAACACGTAGGCACTTACTTTTCTAGTGGAACAAAACAAATATTCTCAACATATTGATTTTCTCAATTTAGTCAACAAAAACTTTCATGATTACTAATAATGCGTGCAACTAACATCCGGTTGATTCTGGACACCTCTCCAGAGCCAAAAGAACAGGTTCCGGACAATTTGACGTTGATCAACGGCTCATGCGCGTGCGCAAATAGATAACTTCTTTGAGTACTGAAGTAGCCAGAGTTGTTCGGTGATTAATTGGACAAACAATATTGACTGACGGTACCCGGCTCGCTTTTTAGATATTGATTGTACAATGTGAATATTTGACGTTTGATGCAAGGAAAATAAGTTTTTGAACCGTTAGCTCCATGATTAAATATCTGTGCGTCATGTTGATAAAGTGTCGTCATCATACGCGGCGGAAAGATTTTTAGAATTCCGCGTGTGCTTGATGAGAAACTAGCGTTTAATCTAATTCTGTAGTAGGTGATAATTCTATTTTTATGTTTAGTGCATCTCGTTCTATCAAAACGAATGCAAGAGGAAGAGGTGTCAAATAATTTGATATTTAGAAAGGTTTGTTCAATTTCCGACCTTATACTTACAGCTAACGTTATTTAAATAGCAAGCTCTTTCCTACACGCCTTCTAAAACTGTGTCTGTTTTCTTTTAAAAGCTTACTTTTACGTTATTTTACAATGCTAATAATTTCCATCTTTTTCGTAATATTGAGAGAAAGAGATATTATGTAGGTATATATGAACCTCTTTTTCAGATTTAGACTGTCTTTGGCTGCTGTCTCTGTCACACTACGCGAGGCCCGATACGCACTTGGCCGGTTTGTTTATTTTAACAATTTGTATTGAGTCATTTCTAACGTGGAACTTTTTGTTGAAGTTCGACTTTACGCTTTTCTCTATTATCGTATTCGGCAAACTTAACAATCCATTTATGAATCGTATTTTAACGGGAATTGACAGTCGTGCATTTCTAAAGCACGTATATAAAATTACACGCAAGCTCTTTTAGTTAAATAGACGTGGTCGTAACTTCGGAACACCTGCATCGTATTACGAAATTTATAGCAAATAAACGACACAGATTGAGATAAATAATAACACCGACACATTTATATTTGGTTATATACTTACAGCTGCTTATGTCGATTTAAACATAATGGTAATATAATAATATTCGAACACACAACTATTTGGCTCTTAGTATTTATTATTTAGTATATTTATACACATATTATTATAAATATTTCTCCGTTATCAAGTATCCAAAGCTCTTAATGATGCTTACTTTGGGGTAGATAATAGGTATAAGTGTATTAATATTATTTATTAATATTAATTTATTATTAATTTGTATTACGGATACTTGATAACGGAGAAATTAGACAGTAGATGATATCAATCCACCAATTTTGTTATTATTCAGTAAAAATAACGGTTGAGTAGAGAGAAACTGAGTAACAGGTGTATGATTGCGAGGCCATATTTTAACGGATTGCAATAAAAGGAGGTTGTATGTTAGACAAGACACCCGTATCTATTTTCGTCAGCGGCGACCTTAGGTGATTTTCTCATTCTTTTTAATAACGCAATTATTTTAATTCATTTTAGGAAAGTATCTAAACTAGAAAACAACCATGTCCTGGGGCGTCGACTGGCACTTTTCGCAGCCATCATAGCGCGTCATTTTAGGAAGTTTTATTAATACAACTGATCCCTAAATAATTGAAGAGAATCAAATATTGGTTCATTTTCAGTTTAGTTCACAAACCCAAAAAATAGAGATTGATTTCTAAATATTTGGCCTGCTTGACATGATTTTTTAGAAAGATATAGTAAAAGTATTACCACCCTAATCTTTTATTAGCAATCTGGCAGCACCTGGTCTATTCCCGAAAGCTTTGTACTGAATCGCACCAATCAATCTACATTACAAATTAAAGCATTAAGACAATCATCCACTGCCATGCTTTCTATAAAAGCAATCCGTATGTCAGTATACTTGTTCGACACTATAAAGGCAAGTTTCCACTTATCGATAAGTGTCATATAATTAGCTGACCCAAAGTTTTTACTAAAGAGCAAAAATTGGATACAAATTATCGCAACCTGATGCTCGTGAAATCCATAATGAGGAATAATGAGTTATCTCTTAGTTTAAATTATATGTTCCGTAACGACCGACACTTACCAGCAGCTTGTGAAATTGAGCAAAATATTTGTGAATGGGGTGTAAGCATAGAGTACGCTTTACAGTGCACAGTTTAAACTATACCAGTGTAGAACTCATTTGTGGAGACGAATACTAAAATATACTACAATGTCTACATTCTCACCAAACCAGAATAAGGCCATATACAGCTACAAATTTAAAATGCTGGATTATCCTTTTTTTTTGTAAAAAATACATATGTCAGAAAACCCCTATCTTCTCACAATTACAAACAAAAATTTCAGTCTTGTATAATATCAGCCTTTCCACAATACTCTATACAACAAGCTAATATATTATCATTCCAAAATGTGGGCGTGCTTATGTAAGTAAGTACTATAAAATATAAAGTTTTGAATTTGTAGAAAGAATAAATAGTTAGCATCCTGTGCGATTTACTCAATCTTTATAGAATATATTTCCAAAACGCTTAACTATAATGTTTGCCTAAAACATCTTAATTTACAATTGAAGAGTGAATGTAATGAGCCGTATCCAAACATTACACTACGCTTTCGGCTGAGTAAACACGAAAACAAAGAAAATTTATGCATAAGATGTAGGATACTTTTTTTAAAAATTATCTTTGCTTTTAATTTATTTTATTTGTCAGGTCTCCTTTCTGTTTCATTCGCTGATTTTTGGTTTTCAACTATGTTTAAGTTGATTAATGTTTGTAACACATTGTATCTGTTGGTTTACTGAATGAAAAAATAAATAACAAACACCAATTATCTAGATGAAATTGCGCATCATTAACTAGTGATATAGATACTAGTGATATAGATACTAGACAATAGATCATTATTATATATTTTTCCCAACTAAACTATACTCGCTTCGCTTGCGGTGGGTGCTTGGCTGCAATTCATAATTCTTTGTTTCAAATGAACCGTCGGAAGGGCTATTGTTAATTATAATTAAAGGGATAGTCCCATCAGAACTGCAGTAGGTAATAAAGTTTAACGATTTTGATTTATTTTGTGTACGGCATGGAACATGTTCCCTGCTGCGACAGGGGTTTACTCAGGGTAACGTATAGTATAATTACCATTCCTTTAAAGTTATCACTGTATAAGTATTTTATTGCAGAACGAAAATTTTGATATTGAGGAAGCGTTGTGCAGCACGAAGCACCTGGGGCACCACTCACGCACTGCCACAGAGTATTTTTATAGCTAGTAAGAACTAGCGGCAACCGCCCGAGGCTCCGCTCGTGTGAATGTTGGTTATTATCACTCCAAAAAGTATCCTAAGTATATCCCAAACTATCTTCATACCAAATTTCATCTAAATCGGTACAGTAATTTGGGCATGAAAGCGTAACAGACAAACTCACTATAGCATTTATAATATCAGTTAGGATTATGAGCACTGCCTCATCATCATTAGAATCATATCAGCTTATGTAGTTTACTGCTGAACAAAGGCCTCCCCCAGCGATTCTCAAACATTTCGGTTTTGGGCTGTCTACATCCAACGGCTCCCCGCGAACCTGACCAGGTCGTCTGTCCATCTAGTGGGAGGCCGTTCTTCTTTACGCTTGCCGGTACGTGGTCGCCATGCTAGAACATTAACGCTCCATCGGCCGTCCGTTCTGCATGCTAAGTATGTGCCATGCTCACTGCCACTTAAACTTGCTATTTCTATGAGCTATGCCAGTGTCTTTGTTTCTCTTAAGGACTCCCTCATTTCTGATTCTATCTCGTAGGGAAACGCCTATCATAGCTCGATCCATAGCTCGTTGTGTGACTGTCCTGCCTAACCTATAAAAGTGAAGAGCAGGCGTTACAGACTACTCGTGGCATAACGCAGCTCTGGCGACCTTACTTACCGCGGACAACGCTACACAGTATTTTTCTTTAGCTGCGATGTTCTAGTAGTTGAAGGCATCCCTCCGTTGGGCGTTCAAAATCTCTATCTACCTATTTTTTCTGTATCTTCATTGAACTTTACACTCTGTATTTATGCCCCTCGTATCACCAGAGGCGCCTCACCGTGACGGTGTGACACCATTTGTAAACCCAACTGCGACAGAGGCGTGTTTTACGATCAAATTATTTATGAACAAAAGCGTATCATAAAGCTTTTTTACGCGAAAGCTTACAATATAGATGCTTATCTGTCGCGATTGCCGATAAAGCCAGTGTTGTGTCGATAATTTTGTTAATTTTTTTTAGAGTTGCTTAATGTAATAACCGGTTCTAAGCCGTACTTCCAAAACTCGGAATTCTTTGCCAGCACATGTGTGTTTCGTCCTTCTTATGTTGCTTCAAAAAAGCCATGAGAAGGACTAAGAAGGGCCATAGAGGCTCGCAAGAAGGAGGCGGCTGAAGCAGAGCATAGTGTGTTCAATAAAGACTAGTTCTCCGTGGTTTCCAAGCTGCTCGCTGGCTTAGGATAAGGATTCTTCTTTCTTGCCGCTTCACATCACATCAGGTGGTGTTGAGTTATTTAAAGTGCTTTGTATGATTAAAAAGGAACTTTGTTAATTAATTTTAAAGTGAGTAATTACAAAAGTATCTAAGCTAGAAAACCCGCGACAAGCACAACTCAAGTCAGTCTTTTGCAAAAGTAGAGGGTCGAGTTAAGTTTGAGTTTTGAAAATAATTTGTCATAATTTATCTTTAACTGAATTAGATGGGTCTAAGTTTTGTTAATTCACTTAACTGGGCCGGAAATAAAATTCATTTTTTTATTGGCAATCCAGTAAAAATCAAGAGGATGCATCATGTTGATAGCATAAGAAACAAGTTCCTCGATGACCTCTACAGGAATAACAGTATCAAACGTCTCATAAAAATATCAGTGTTTACATAAATAAACAATTTTTTTTCATACACGATTCGAGTGTATGAAAAAAAAACCCGTGGTAAGGGTTATGAATTAAATTACTTTTTGTATATCTTACTTTCCATTTCCTCTTCTACAAAAAAGGTAAATTTGAGGCACGTCATTATTAAACGTCAAAACTATCGTTCATTCACTGGACTGAATAATTGTATTGTTTCCTTTCCTCTGCTCCGCTGCACACGTACTAATTTATTAGCTCTTTGCCTCGTATACAATCGAAACATGATAAATCCTCTATGCAGCGGTGGGAAACAGCCGAATAAGTGGTTTATGTTTATAAAACTACTAGGGGCCGCCCGCGGATCCACCCGTGTGGAGGTCGGCTATCGCGTCAAAATATAGCCTATGTCTATACTCAAGATGTAAACTAACTCCATGCTAATTTTCGTTCGTATTTAAAATATTAGCACAGATAAAAAAAATAGTATAGATAATAAATCAGCACAGACGAAACTGGTAACCATCTACTCGATGGTGGTATAAATGCCATTGATACGCGTGATAGCATCAATCATTTAGACTAATATCATAAATGCAAAAGTAAGTCAGTCTGTAGTATAGATTACTTTAGCCTGCAAATGGTATATACACCGTAACCGAGGTTTTTAGGAGGCGAGATCCCTTGTCAATTCTGGGGACAAATCGCCTCTGGGGGATTTCTAATCGACGGGCATCACCTCCCAGGCAGGAGTCTGCTGTCGCTTAGGGGTGCTCGAGTCATGAGGTTTTTGCAGTCTATTAGACGCTGGTGGCATCTTGGGCACTACCACGGTAATGATTACCGTGCGTGACATGGTTGACATTACCGTGGCACTACTCGCATGTTGCCTCCACTGTATAAAATCAGAAAAAACCGCTATATTGACAGATTGGGAAGCGAGTCCCCCTGCTCCCAATAAATTTGGGATTCTATAATTATTAAAGAGATAAGTTATAAAAAAAAACTATCGTTTTCAAAGACCCGGGTAAAGATTGTCATGTTAAGGATGCAGTTATCTGTAGCGGCATTTAACGCAAATTGCGTTATAACTATGTATAAAAACCTATTTCTACTCATATATTATGAGATCATGAGTTGAACCTGTGGCTTCACCCCTCTCGGTTTTTTTAGGACACTGAGTTCTAGAGCATTTTATAATCACGTATTATATCGTGTTTCATTCATCAAACTATGAAATGCTCAAATGTTACTACTCAAATTCGAGCTACCAAGACAACCATAAAAATTAAGTACTTAATTAGGATCGATCTCACGATTCACTCATTAAAATCTAGTTCATTTTAAAACAACATTATTAACGACCCAAATATGGCTGCGATATTGATCAGGTAAAGCAAACATACGCCTTGAAGGTTCGGAGTGAAAACTTAATTATTAAGACATCAATCTTGTCCAGAACTCTTCGTGTAATCGATTTTCTCGTTAACCATCAATTTCGATATATCAGATAAGAGCTGAACCAATAACTGACCAAATATGGTGGATATTAGAGGCCATACCTGTCAAAGGGTTCAATTATTGCCCGATGGAGACGGGAAGATGGCAGCCAAACATAATGTCTTAATGCAAACGACAATTATTCGCCGTCATCATATGAGATACGAGCAAGCATTTAATAACACGTTTTGTTAAAGTAACCATTGCGTTTTAATTGTTATTGCGTTTGACCATGATATGGTTTTTGGGGTTTGGTAGGGGTGATATTTATATTTTATACAGCTGGTGTACAAAACTTTGAACCCAAAATTCATGTAAGTAACTGATTGACTGAGCTCCAACGAGAACTAAAATAAGACAATGAAAGTAGAATAAAAGTATTTTTATAAACCATGAAGTATGATTTTGACCACCCGTTCGTAAAATCTGGGGTGTAAGATTTAATTTTGTGTGTCGAATAACTTGACTTCCTACTAGTAGTCGTCAAAGAGGTGATAGCGGCAAACAAATGACGCTTACGAGAACTTAATATGACTATTTTTTTTCTAGTAGTTTTTATTGAAAAGTTTGTAGGTAAAATTAATTTCAAGACAAAATATTATCTGAACAGAATTCTCTAGTTAAATAGATAAACAGAAAACAATAAAAAAATACTGTTTTGTTTCTGGTCTGTAGCTAGAACCAATTTTAATGTTATTTTTTAACTTTTTTGTAATTAAATATAATAAAATAAATATCCAATCTAAAAATATTAGATTATTTAGTAAATTAAAATGCTAAAAGTTTTGATTTTCAAGCTTTCAAATGAGGCATTACGGCTAAAGTTTATATTATTTAATTCATTTTAATAGAGGTCAGAACGGCTTGTATGGTAAGTTTTGTAAGATACAGCATACAGTACATAACAATTAAGTATCGATTACTTAAATAAAATAAACGGAACCCCGGAACTTTTACGAGTGTCTCCGTCCATTACAGTGTTGCGATTATATCCATTTAATTTTTGCTTATAAGGTATCATCGCCGATAAAAATCATTCGCCTAAGTGTTTTCTGAGAGCGGTCAATAAGAAAAACATACAGGAAGGCGGGGAGAGATGGCACTGGCGCTTTTTGGAGATGACCGTTAATTTTACCTTCCTCTTATTACAGTGTTTCATGTAAGGTTTCGTGTAGGCACCGTTTTTAAGACCTCGGTAGATAAATGTGCACTTTAAATTTTAAAGGTCATTGAGATCACCTTAATATTTTATGTTAAGCTTAAAATGGTAACGGCTGCACATTTTGAATGGACGATTACAGTTCTTGCAGTAACGATTATTTGTGTAGTTTATTTATCTTTATCTTTATTGCAAGTCACTACATGTTTTAATTGTAACACTAATACATAGTATTGTCTGTGCATGTAAGTAACACCCTGTAGGGGCGTAGCAATTTATTAGCTTACATAAATTAACTAATGCTAATAATTATATTTAACATATTAAAACCTTAACTATTATCACTACAATCATTTAAATAAGTAACATTATAAACTAAATTTTTTATGTTATTGGGAATATGGTTGTATATTTTAATTACCATGACGTGTTGAGAGTCTAGTGGGGTATAAATATAACAAAAAGGCCTTTATAGGTGAGACATAAATAAAATTATAAATATTTGAATGTGTTAAATTTCTTTTCGCTTTGGCAAAAACCCTAAACCTTTCCTTTTACTTTGCTAGAACGAATGGCTTGCATTGCACTGCAACAATAACGAAAATTGGAAACTGTTTACATTTCAGATTGGGATGTGTGTGGTTATACCTACACAGAATTTGCTAAATCTCCCAAAATCGTTAATAATTAATATACTTTTATCATCCTTGTTAATACTAACAATTTTTCACTAGGAATTTTTCCGGAATCAAATTTTAACTTAAGTTTCTTTTTCCTGTAGATTATTTTTACACGTATTTTATTGATTTCTTTTTATCTTCTTTTTATACTCTTCAGATGAAGTTGGTTTTTCACATTTTTTAATTGAATTCATTTTATCAGCCGATTTTTAAATTTGATCTATTGTTCCATGGTGGTAAACATTTACGGCGCATTTGTATTGCCTAAATCAGGATAATTATAACTCGTTACCTATCTACGAAGTTGACACAATAGAAAATTTAAATGTTATGCGTTATTATGTGATGCATGGGATAGGGAATAATCTATTGAGCCTCTTATATGACAGAGTTTGTCAGCTGAAAATACAAACCAAAGTGAAATTCTAAAGTGAAAAACAGTTGTAACTATACAGGGTGGTGACGACAATACTACAATAAATTAAAACATGGGCTATATTTAGTTCATAGAAATGTTTTGCAACTTTCAAATACATCTTATTCTTTGATAATTTCATGACATTTGTATGAAATAATACTCAATACTCAATATATTTATTGCACTCCACAATGTATAGTAGGTGTTACATTATTATAATTAGATCATCATGGACCCTGTCGGGCACGGCAACTAAGGCGAGAGGAACACTTATTTATAATATGATATTACGCATTTTTTATTATTATTATTATTTCAAAAATATTATTATTAAATTGTTAATTATAATTATTAGAATAATCGTGTTATTTATTAAATTTTATTAATATGTAGGTACTAGTATATTTGAGTAAATATAGAAGAAATTTAAAAATTATAATGTAGTTGATTTATCATTTTAATTTATAGATTATCATTTAAATATTCATTTAAGCTATAGTAATGCTTGCCAAGCAATAGTTGTTTTATTTGTTTTACAAAGTCGAGCTCCTTGTGTATATTTTTAATTGATTGTGGCAATTTATTATAAATTTTGATGGACATGATTTGAGGGCCTGCTGAATATAGCTTAATATAACATTGGCTGCATTATTTCATAGAAATGTTATAAAATTGTGGTATTGTCGGCACCATTCTGTGTAATAATAAAACGTAACATTATTATCTATAAAATTCGACGTTACGGTTACTTTATAACATAACATAAAAATACCATGATTTAAACATTTGGCAGCCACTTCTGTAAGATGCCATCTTGGAAAAGGTTTAAAGTAGTACCAATACTTAGATACTTATAACGTTCTATTAGTGTAACGAGCGGTTCGCCTGAGGGACTACATTTGTCTACACCGAGCTTGCACCATTAGAGTAGCCGAGTGTACGCCCAATAAAAACATAACGCAGTGATATGAGGTAGCTAATGAGAATGACGTGTCACTTTGTACAATCGCTCGCACAAGCACTATTGGTTAAAGGGGGAGAGGGGATGAGAGCCTAAAGTGGGTACCCTGCCTAAAGTTTTTTTTATACAACTAGATGACAAACCAGCTGACCGCCCACCTGGTGATTAGTGGTTACCGTCACGCAAAGACACCTAAAAATACCAAGAAAATCATCACTTAGTATTGCAGTCGTTGTCATCTTGAGACCAAAGATAAAATTCCTTCCATGTTCAGTAACAACACAGGCTACCTGTGTAGCATTGGAGAGAATGTGCGAGTAGTTAGAATGGCTAATTAGTAGGCCACCAAACATACGTGACACATTGATTTATTCCCTCTAACACTTGATAAGGACAGGCATAGCTAGGGACTTACCCGCTACGGGTGGGGTATCCACTTTAGGCGCCTTCCCCGTACCCCCAGAGAAAGACTGAGGGCGGTGCACAGACAACAGCATGAACCAATGGCTATGCAGGTGCTAAACAAAAATCGTGGACATCTGATTCCACGTACATTGTCTACGTACTGCATTTTCGGATGCCGATAATGTGTTTTTATTTTTACAATACACTTTTGTTTTTGATATTACACAATCAGTTTAAAAGGGTGACTCTGCCGTGATTAGTAATATGGGGGGAGGGGGGCGTCTGGTCATTAACTCATTATGGAACTTGTCCGTCGAGACGTTGTTACGATAAAGCCAAATAATTATCATTGTTTCATAGTGGTTTTACCAGGCCCGTTAATTGTTACGCAATTTCGGAAAATGTTTAGTAATTGGATTTCACTACACCATGAACCAAATATGTACTTCTGTCATCCTTGATTATCTACACTAAGGTAAAAATATAAATTCACATAATAATTATCCTGCCAACATTCGTTAAATCTAGAGGCTGACGTTTTTCGCGCATTTCTCTACATTTGCTTCGCGTGATTCTTTTCTTTATGAGTTTCTGTTAGGAATCGAATTAGAAATGAAGAGATCCTTAGGAGAACGATATAGCTGTAAAAGTTGCTAAACTGATGTGGCAGTGGGCAGGGCACATCGCTCACAGAACCGATGGCCGTTGGGGAGGGAAGGCTCTGCAGTGGTGACCACGAACCGAAAGACGCAGTGTGGGGAGTCCTCCAAAAAAGGTTTACCGATGACCTGTTGAAGGTCGCAGGTAGCTGCTGCTAGCCACTGGATGCGTGCAGCCCATGACTGGTCGTCGTGGCAATCATTAGGGGAAGCCTTTGTCGAGCAGTGGATGTCTTTCGGCTGAAAAGATTTCGATGAATTCTTTAACTTGTCCATTGCTTTGTTCATGGCTCCAACCTCCAATAATGTCAGCAGGCTGGTCGAGTGGTCTGAATCCCTGTCTACTAAGCTAGAGGCCTCGGGTTCGATCCTGACAGGGGCATATATTTTATTAAGGAGTAGGAACATTACTTTACGAGTAATACATATATTTCTAATATTTTCTATACGTATAATTACACCTCCATGTACGGTTCTCTATCTCCAAAGATCTTCATCAAATAACTACGAATAAAATCAGGACCAAACTAATATTACTTAAAAAAAACGTTTTACTAACAGGTCTACGTTTAACGAAAATATCGATTAAAATGCAAGAAAGTATACCTACATACAGACAAACATAGAACCTCCTGCTTTTTTGAAGTCGGCGCTAATGAAATTAATCGCACATGCTGTTGAGTAACCCAAATTACCTATTGTGCTGTGAATCAATCATCAACACAATTCATCATGAACGACAAAAGCCCTGTGGGTATGGTTACCTAAATAACTGTTGAACATATTATACCCACCGTTAACAACAAACCCTTCATTAGTAAACAGAACGAAGCGGTATTGACGTCTCAAGATAATTAAAAAGAAAGAGCTTTCACCCAAATATTAATTATAGTTGTCAGAATTGAATCAGCTGCACCGAGGACCGAGATGGGCGACCGCGATCATATATCAGATGGCCCTTGTCCCAGTATAGAATAACTTGAATGAGTACCATGATAGTGAGAATAATTATATGTACCTATACTTTTACTTATCTAATATAAAGCTATTTTTGGCCAGTGCTTGACTTTCTATTGTTTTTGGAAACGGCATAGCACCAAAACCCATAAATACGTTTAAATAAGTACTTAAAATTAAATTATTTTTTGCCTTTTTAGTGTTTTGAAGTCGGTTTTGTATACATTTTTTTCGAAATTTTTAGTAAATATTCTATGGTCAAAGCTAGAAGTGTGAGTTTTTTTTTATCTCAAAGGCAATTTATTTATGGCAGTGAAAACAAACTTTCGCCTAAAAGTCGCATCCATTTCTCTTTTAATATCGCTGCTTAATTAAATTATAGGTTTCAATGATAAATTTATGTCTTAGTTCAGTGTGTTAAATTCGCAAAATTATTTAAATAAAAGCATTTGATTTTAGATTTTCAATCTCCATAATTATTATGGTGAAATGTTTCTTCCGTCTTTTATTAAATGCATTTATCTTGTTGTTGCAGCAAACAACGTGGACACCCACAATCACCAGATTGACCAGAAGTCTCACCAGTGGTTTGGGGCCACTCTCGCCAGCACCGGCAGGAACGGGCCCATTGTGGTGAGTTAATTTAAACAAAACTGCTTACGTTGAATTTTATGACGTAATTAATAAGTCTAGTCCCGAATATCTAGTGAAAAAAAAATTATTTGAATGGCTCTAAAAATAGCAAAAATGAGAGAAGTAGAAATCGCAATCTTGTTATCTTTGAGTAAAGAAGACTCCTCAATTCGTACCTTTATAGAGCTGTTATAAGCTGTCTCTTATATAGATGATATTCTTATGGTTTATTTAATTCACCAGCTACATATGACTCTCAATTTGCCGAAGTTCCAGCTACCATAGCACAAAACCTTTCTCTAACTTAAGCTCAGATTTGTCAAGACAACTTACTTTTGGCTGCTACTTAACAGACAATTATTGGGATTTTGCAAGGTTAATCAAAGACTTAAGTCAAATCACGTACACTTTTGGCGATAGCGTTTATTAAAAGTCTAATAGGGCTATGTTTTCTGTACGCTACTCCGAACGTTACTTCAAAATTTCTGGGCAAGCATGCCATCACTGATGGGATTATGTTATGAAGTTGACCGCATGGTATCTTTATATAATTATTACAGTATAATAATAATGAAGTCGTCAGTGAGAAGCGATCGGCGCCTCGGCCTGGGTGCAGCAGGAAGGGCGCGCCCGGAGTAAACTTTATAGGTCACTGTTACGACGAGGCCGATGCTATTCGCAATTATGGCGTACTCCTGAGACGGTGATTTGGGTTCACTCGGAGCCTACATTACACTGGAATCATATTCCCCCTTATAGCACGCGGACTAAACTTAGTACTGGTCTAAAACTGATGCCGTCACATATATTTGTTAAAAGAAAGACAGTGAGAGCATCAGTTTTAGGCCAATACTAACTTTAGTCCGCGTTTTATAATAAGAGGGAATGTGTTCTTATACTTAGGTACTCTGACTAAATATAGTCACTAATAAGTCATCGCAAAGGTGGCTAAGAATTTTATTTGTTCTTTACCGGCTTACTGGCGTCTCCTCATCAATAGATGAGGTTTTGATCTTAGATCACTTTTCTGTTGATATACTTCCAAAATATATAAGTACAATATAATCTCTAGGTATTGACATCATGATGTGTGAATCGAAGGAATTGAACAGCGTAACATTTTTATAATAAAATAGAACAGCCAATCCCTTGAAGCTAACCCGAGCACACCACAGCTATAAAGATAGTGCTATCTCTTCACAAATCGTAAAGACGACCTGGTGACCTAATAGCCGGCCCCAACCCCATCAGGCCTTGGAGTGACCTCATTCTAGAAATGTCAACACCATAGGGACTGTGCCTATTGTGGACTCATGACAGACAGGGAATTAATCTTGAAGCTTTTAAGGTGGTGATTCAGCTTACATATACTCTGGTTTAGTTCCACAAAATGTTAATTACGGTTGTAATCTATACATGTCGATAAAAGTGTGAAAGCAAGTGTTACAATTATAGGGTTGATTAATTGGCCCGGTTTAATTTCTTTGCGTAGGTATTTATCTGTTTACCTTATGTATGAGGAATTTAAAGTTACTGATGCTTAATCACTAGGGGAGAATGGGGTCAATTATGTGTCTACTCGTTTTTACGATTCGTCTTTAAATTCAACTTATTTTTGGGTTAGTTATTGCTATTGTTTGTTTTGGTTATTGGTTTTCTTTCAACATAAGTAGTTAATGAATGTTGCTGTAAGCTGTTAATCTCGATGTGCCAGTATTTGCGCATTGCCAATTATTTATCTTCTTGTTTTGGCTTACAATCGACGTTTCTTAACTGACTTCAAACAAGGTTCACAATGAGATGAGTTTTTTTTATCTGTGAAGTATCCAAATATCAGATGCAAGAGGTTTTTTTATTGCATGAGGGCCAAGGGGCTGGTAAGTGACAAAAGATTTAAGAGAGTTCTAAAGCCTAGTGGTATTTACCACTAGAATCTTGAGCGTCCGAGGGTTACCACCTCCACTTTACAGAAGATCGTATTAAAACAACACTTTGTAATGTTGTGTTCCTGTGGTAAGTAAGGTCGCCAGACCGAAAAAGAGCAGGGGGATCACCTTGCTTATTTTGTCACAATAATGCTTTACCCTATTTTTTATAGGATAAGCAGCGTGTGAATATAGTATCTAAGGTGCTACGAGATTTTACACACTAGGAAACCACTTACCATTAGACATACCGGCAGGGCGTCAGCCCAACTTTATTGGTATAACTTATGAAAATAAGTATCGTTCATGACGTCATATTGTTATATTGAATGCAAGTACAGACATTCACCGATCAGTTCGGAGATCCTTGGGGGAGGCCTACACCTAGCAGTGGGCGTCTCTCGGCTGAAATGATGATGATGACGTTCACAATTCACACTTCAATAGATGTCATAATTGAATTCTATATGACGTCATAAACTTTACCGCTGGTTTGCCACCCTTGTCATATGATATTAAAATTTCGTTTGTAATATTTAAAAAAATGTGTTAATTGATATTGGGCTGTATCCGCATTTAGCCCAACCTCCTCTTTAAAAACGTAAATTAATTCTAGATTTCAGAAATATGAATTTATGATTACTTAATAATTATCATTTAATGCCAGATACTTGTTCAGATCGAAAGGAAATAAGTATTTTCGATCAAGTTTACAATGATTTGTTGAATGTAGTGCGCAAGCGACATAACAACATGGTTAAATTGTCCATAAATAACGAATGCCAAGTGGAAATCGGAGTCTTGTGCCGCTCCCGAGCTGAGCAACAGCTGTCCTGAAGGTTACATGACTGGTGATAGTCAGATTATTTTTATTCAACTTAAAGTGATTTTTGATGTCTTACATAAAGTGTAGAATTTTAATTTTTTTTAAAGAATTTCATTGTTTGATATAGCCATAGACTCATCATCAGGGATTGGAATAGGTTTTTCAGTATAAAATTACAAAATTAAAAATTTTATGTAACCACCGGCGTCATTAATCATCTATCTAACACAAAGACTATATTTAGATCTAACACCATCTCATTAAGACTATTCATAAGAGCCCAAACACGCTACTTATAACTGCTGTAAGTTTCTGAAGAATTAAGCATTTCGCAGACATTTTGATGGTATAGCATCAGCTCAAAGTTAGTATGTCATGGGAATGTCACCGAAGTGACAGTACACCAAATTTGAAATCAATTGGATATGTAAAAGTTAGTAAAATCCTATTATCATGTAGAAAGATAGGTGACATGCGTTTCTTGTTGAGAATAGCTCAGTCCAAAGTTGACTGTCCTGAACTTTTATCAAAATTAAATATAAATATTCCACCTCTTCATTGCCGTCCAAGAAGTCTACTTCACGTTCCATTCTCACGTACAGTGCATCATAGCAACTCTTATTTGATTCGAGTCGTTAGACAATTTAATGATGTTTGCAGGGAAGATTGCAACAACAACATAGATTTATTTTGTGGTAGTATAAGTAGTGTTAATAAAATGCTGGCAGGTGACTAAATGCTATATAATTTATTATTGTGTATTTATTATAGCATAGTTTTTTTTTAAAAAAAAAATAGGTATATTTTAGTAATGTAAGAACTTAGGATTTAATTATCAGTGCTACTTGTGGAGGCTTTTTACTGGCTTCTTGCAATGTATTTTTTTGTATATTTCTTCATGTAAGCTGTAAGCCCCCCAAATAAAATAAAATAAAATGAGCTGATAGTCATCAAACGCCTGAACTGATCTTCATTAATTAAAGCTAAGAAGTAAGAACCATCGTAGTCACATCAGCTATCAAACAAAAAAAACCGAATCAAAATCGGTCCTTTAGGCGCTACGATGCCAGAGACAGACATACACATACACAGATACACAGATAGACACGTCAAACTTATAACACCACTCTTTTTTCGTCGAGGGTTAATAACGACATATTCTCTATGAAAACTTTATAAATATAAGCATGCCTTTTACTCTCAGGAATTACAGAATTATTTAAAATATAAATATATAAGAGTTATTTTTTCTTACCTTATTAAATTTAAAACTAGGCAGGAATCCTTTATACACGTTTTTTTTATAGAAGTTTAGTTTTTAAAGTAATTTAGTACACACAGGCAAATGATTTCATTGTATTTTAATGAAATAACCTTATAAAATTAGTATGTTACACTTTGAGTGAGATATCTCTTGATCCTGGAACTTCACTTAGACTTATCCATGTTATGATCAACTTAAAGACTTTACCTATTTCGACCAATGCCGATCCTTGAACCACCCGGGATCTCTGGGTTAGTAGACAGGGTACTGAACACTCGACAAAGCCAAAAATGTAACTTTCATACTGTCTTATCTTTAAGTATCAATAAGGGGGATTCCCAAAATGGTTAATAGGTAATTTTCTGGTCCAAGATGTGATCACTCATGTCTCGTGCGACTGCGGGTGAGATGGGACGTTTTTTATTTAATTTCGGAGTACAGTGCTTGTTTACGACTCTGCAATTAGCCATATTTATTGGGACGAAATTGATTTTCTCTATATACAGTTGCGAATTCATCATACAGGCCTTGGATTCGACTTTATGGAGTTTCTTTGTGAAGTGATACATGTCATCTATCACTCTTATGTATGATTATATTATGGTGGACGTACTTAGGTAAATGTCAAAGCTTTGTGTTCTACGTGAAAGCTGCAAGTTTTGTTGCTTTCTTTTGCTATTTTTTTTTTATAAAGCCAGTTACTAAGACTATGTTACCAAATTTAAATTAAATCTCCGTGATCTATCTGATAGGCAATTTGCATAAACTAAATGATATTTCCCCACATTTAGAATCTTTTTTATCATTTTCCTGGTTTTTATTCGGTTTGGGTACTATATAAACCAGAGTATTCTTAAAATATGGTTGTTTTATAAGGTTTTAAGACATGAAAAAGTTAAATGCACTTAACGCGGCGTTTAGCGTACGCGTTTCGCGACGCAGGCGCAGCAAAAGAATTTTGTTTATTGTTATTGTCTTCCACTACAAATGCAGCAAGGAACTGCGTGCAAAAATATCAGAGAAGCGTAGATAACTTTTTATATGTATTCTAAACACCTATCATTCTTGTGCTCTGGAAGATACGTTGAACTGAACCTAGTTCCTATTTCTAAACGGCAGTTATGTAAATAAGTCACGTGACGTGACCGCGTCAGAAGCTTAAGCCGTGATTTGAAAATTATAAAACAAAACAACCGGACCGAACCACAGCAACGGAAGAAAGAAACATTCTATACTTAAAAAATCACAAACTGTCGTGTATGTTTTACACGATATACTAAGTATAGGTATATCGTAGGATTGTGTAGCGTCAGATTAAAAAGCCTCAATTACGTATTATCTTTAACAGATAGTTTTTGAAAAAGAAATTTCTATTTATTATTTTATATAGAACCTTCAACACTCCCAACGCTCGCACTTACCACTTTTTTATTAAAATCGCTCGCCGAACGCGTTCCCCGAAGCGCGTCTCGCTGCAGAGATGATATTGTTTTTGCGTACCACATATGGAGTTGGAATTTTTATTTCGGTATGCCGAATTAGTGCAAAAACTGGCCGATCCCAGGGTTCTGCTGCAATTTGTTTAGGCATTTTGTACAGCGCGGCAGCTCGGCAGGCATTCGTAATTATCTATAGGCTGTTTATTAACTATCGAACACTGTTATTAAGTTGAGAGTGCTATTTTATTGACTATTTCAGTATATTCGCAGAGCTACTATAGAAATCAGAGGCAGTATCGTAGCACCTGCACTTTCAGGATGTCCATGTAAACATACAGGGTGGTGCCGTCAATACGACAATAAATTGAAACACGGGCTATATTTGGCCGCTTTCAAAAACATTTTATTCATTTGATAGCTGCATTATTTCATAGACATGGCATGAAATTGTCAAATGAATAAGATGTTTTTGAAAGTGGCAAACTATTTCGAAGAACTAATATAGCCCCTGTTTTATTTTATTGTCGGATTGACAGCACCATCCTGTATAGCGTCGCCTATCGAGGAAAAATTACGCTTTCGTCGCTTTCGCGGCATTGTAAATTGACCCCTACTCCTAACTTCATACAGTATAAGTCGTACCAGCCTGACATAGTTGCATAAGGCAGATACGTACTACTTCAGTTTTGTCACATTTACTTAAATGCATTAAGTTAGTGTTTTATTTTTTTTAATAATTTTACCTTAGCAAAATGATATATCACATTCAAATAATTTTTAAATAACATTCTTGCATTGGTATAAAAACATTGTCAATGCGCGTCGATCTAAAAATATCGTATTGATTTATAATTGCTGGAGTCCTGTACCAGGCGCGGGCGGCTTTTTGTTGGAATTATTTATAACAAATTACACGATGCGTCGCTAAGGACTTATTTAGCTCCGCTAACACTTACCCTTTTAGGGTTCCCTAGAATATGAAGGATTTTTTTAAAAAATCTTATCAATTTAGTGTTTTTACTCATTATAAAATCTATTCTCGTTTGGAAATTCTGTTGCAGTGTTTTTGCAGATGATAAAATAATTTTTTTTTTTGGGTAATAAATATTATTTTTCAGTATTTCTATTAACTGTAAATTACATCTGTAATAATTTTATGGTTTTTTTTCTTTTATTCTACCTACTACAGCAAGAATCATTAAGACAATGGCGTTGTTTTGTTTAGAATTTGCACTGTCATTGTGATTTTGACTAAGCAAAATATTCAAGAATTATTCGTTATTCTTTTTCAATTTACAAAAGAGTTCAAGAGAGTTCATAATATGTGAAAATTTAAGCCCGCAGTAAATGAAAAATCATGGAGATTTTTCACTATAATTTGTACTAAATATCATTATCGATTTAAAATACCTATCACTAAAAAACTAAGAAAAACTGCGCAAAGATGCATGCATGTTCCGTTCCTGTTGTCGTAAATGAATAACAAATTGTTTGTTTGTCGACTCCTACGAGTAATGCTTCTCACGCGTACGCGGCCTCCAAGATACTGATGTTAATGTATTGCCTTTTTACACTTGACTGTCCTTAATTTACACACAGAGAAACATTGCATCATGCTGAGTAACACATACGAAATATTTTTTTAAAACAACTAGATGAGAAACAAGCTGTCGGCCCATTTGGTGGTAAGCGGTTACCGCCGACTAAAGACATCTGCAATAACAAGGAAAAATCACTTGATATTGCAGGCACGATTGCTATCCCGAGGCATAAGATGAAATGCCGTCCATGCCCAGTAATTCTAATTACACTGGCTACTGCCGTTTTCACACGAAAGATAGAAAGCGGTGAAGAAGTTAGCGGAGTGGTAATCGCGTCTGGCCGGACATCAGGAGACGCAAGTTCGATTCCTGTCTGAAGCATATATTTTTTCATCGTTTTCTTTCTTTATTCGTAATTGTTAGTATTGTACTTAGTGACTAAATGAGACAATATGAGACATTTCTTAGCAAATCCTGGCCCCAGTAAGCACAAACATTATAATTGCAAATAAATTTCCTGCGATAAATCGCGAGATATCGCGACGGCTCGTCGCTCGGTGCACGTACGCAACTGTTTACGCTTCACACAGTGTAAATAATAATATAACGAAAATGTAATTCTTGTTATTTATAAATAGGTTCATAAATAGTTGTGCTAGCAATTCTTTACAATGGTAGAAGTGTCAACAAGTGATTCTTAAAATTCTCGTTTGATTGATGAAAATGATTTGGAATTGTTTTCAACTTATTTGCCAAGGAATCAAATATCTATTTTTTATTTTTTTTATTTTTTATACAACTAGATGACAAACAAGCTGACGGCCCACCTGATGGTAAGCGGTAACCGCCGCCTATAGACACCTGCAATACCAAGGCAAAATCACTTGATATGCAGGTGCGTTGTCATCCTGAGGCCTAAGATGAAATGCCGTCCATGCCCAGTAATTACACTGGCTACCTTTCCCTTCAATCCTAAACACTGCGAACTGTTTCACGGCTGAAATAAGATAGGCGGTGGTACCTACCCAGACGACCCTACATACGGGCCTACCACCTAGTCACAATATAGTATATGTATTTCACAATTCTACTGTTATTTATACTTAATTCATTATTTGAAATTGATATTAACAAAATTAACAAACTAATTTATTTATAGAAATGAAGTCTGATAGAAAACTTTTATGGTATCCAATGTATGACGACTTTTGCTTCAGAAAGAGTTCTGTTACTAGATATTTTATTTCATTTGTTGACAAGTTCCCATGCTGATAGTTATTAGAGCCCGTTTGAATTTTACTTTCAAAGTGTAAGCAGTGGATGAGTTGATGTCGCTCGCTGATGCTACAGAAGGACTGCTTGCTTGTTTTTCGTAATTAAAATTTTTCTAATAAAAAAGTTATTCTTTTGTAATTATGTCGGTTATCGCGTCAAAAGATATAATATATTCTTTCTCAGAATGTAATCCATAAGCGCAATTTCATCTAAAGTGATTCGACGGGTTAAGAGTGAAAACGTAGCAGGCAGACACAGTTTTCGCATTTATGTATGGATGGATTTCCAGTGGCCACTGAAAAATCTATCCATAGTAATTTTATAAATAAATAGAATAAAATAATGGAAAACTAGAACAAATAATTAAAATAAATGGTGGAATAGATAATGTTATCTATTCCGCCATTTCTATGTAATTATTTGGTCTATGGCCCGAGTTCAGTTTCTCTATAAGGTAATAGAGAGACTGATTGATGCGACGATATCTCCGGCCCTCAACGCGTGTCTTTGCATTGTATTTACTTTGAAACACTGTTTAGCATAACTACCTCGTTGCATATATTTATAACAAATACGTATTCACACGTCATGTCCTATTATGGTTACAAAATTCAAGTTGGCTTTGAATGCGAAATAGAAATATTTTTTTCTATTCTGCATCTCATAGCAAGTTTATGGTAAGCCTAAAAGATTTGTAACTTCTATCGATATCAGTTCAAAGGTGACCATAATTGATATAGTAAGAAACACTATTTCATTCAATAAAAAGTATCAAACTCATATACGTGTCTACAATAGAATAAATCCATAAGGATATTATCACCAAGTTAACATGCATGTCTACCATAAGGATATTATCACCATCACATACATCTACAGCGCGAGAAAGCCAACTAATTGGCAAATATAAAGCATATATAAAATTATTATGGTTGTTTCTATTTGACAGAATATCCAAGGTGAATTCCAGCTCGAATGTTTGTCCACCATGCCTAAGATAGAGGAAGAAAATTGTCCTATCATAGCAATTATTTTGTCAGTAACTACAACTAAATATGGCAAGTGAAATAAAACGTGCAATTATGTTGCCGACAGTACGTGAAATACCCGGTTCTGGTACAGAGTGTCTTTTTTTCCACTTAAAGACCTTTGTAATGTTATCTTGGGTAATTAATTGCAGTCCAAATTTCGGCACACATCCTGTGCTAACAAATTGCACGGTGATTTGTCAGCGGCGATGCTTCTTTGGTGCGCGCGCGCCTAATATGGCTCAAGCTTTCTTGAGGACTTTTTCGTTTGGGAGCTCAGTAAATATAACATTGCAGAAGCCTACATACTTACTTTGGGCATTGTTTACACTTTGCAATGTAGTTAAGATGCGGCATATTTTGAAATATTGTTCTAATAATTTAGTGTTGCGAGGTTATAGAATATTATCATTTCATTTCAGGCAGAGTCCATAAAATTCTTAGTAACATACATATAATAGTTATATGTGTGTATAGTCACATGCTAGTAACAATAACAATAAAAATGTGGAATTATTTATCCAGCTTGAGATCTGTGCCCCTAGTGTTAGTTTCATTCGAATTGAAACGAAAACGTTCGCCGTCGTGACAACTGCCAAATCGTATGGAAACAACAGCAGCGCCTGTGTTGTGAGTTATTGTAAACCATCTTTTTTTAATAGATCTGAGCGGTGAACACGACAATGATCGTTTTCGTTTCGATTCGATTGAAACTTACACTTTAGGTACTGTGCCGTTTGCACACCGACGATCTGCAACTACACCCAGAAAAAGTAAAAGTAGAATGCTTACCTGTTCTAACAAAGTCATAATAATATATTATACAGGGCGGCACATTTAGATCGGTCAGTATGGGAAAGTCTGAAACTATAAGACATAATAAAATCTCTTCTTAGGAATCATGTCATCGATTTTAGTAATAAGAAAAACTGTATTCATACCCGTTTTTTTTAAAGTGTATGAATGCAGTTTTTATTTTTACTAAAATCGATGAAATGGTTCCTAAGAAGAGATTTTCGTATGTCTTATAGTTTCAGACTTTCCCATACTGACCGATCTAAATGTGCCACTCTGTATAATGTTCTATTAACTAATAATGTTTGTGAATCTTTCACGACTCCTGCTCTTCTTAGTGAAATGAATCACATCTATCAATTATTTGAAACCATTTATACATATTTGTTACACATTCAATTAGACTAGACTTACTGTGGTTTGTAATGTAGCATGCAGAACTACCACCATATAGGACATTTCTTATTGTTTTGTTTGGTTGGAATTTGTGTCTTTGCGGCAAATTTTCGCCGTGCCTTCGCAAGAGCCATATTTCGGCCCGACCCCAGCAAAATGCCGACAAAAAGGCTATTTGGGTTATTGTTTCGTTTTGAGATTCTTCAGTGGTTAAATTGTGTGTCGCGTTGAACTTTATTCTCTTAACACGACACTTTTTGGTGGAAACAGTTAAAGTCTCGGGGTATTGGATCGTTTGGTGTTTTTATACCATTATACGTTGGTTTGATTTTTACGCGCAATGAAAAGAGAATGAAATTGCGAGTCGAGAAAAACCCTGCAAAGGTACTTGGAATTTTATTTCTTAATTTACAGAACTTTTTTTAAATAAAATGGTTTTAGAAATGCTCATTCCACTCGTTTGAGTCATTTACTTTATCCTTTAATAGTTTCGCTCAACTCTACTACGTGACCGACACCTTACCATCCGGTAGATAAAATACCATAAGAGAACTCAAAGACATTTCAATAGATTTTCTGAATGATAATGTATTTGTAATGGTTTTGTCTTATAGTTTTCTTCCTGGTAGGTACCATTAGAGTTTAGTGCATTATTTTAAGATACACTACAGCTGAAGAATTTAATAATGGTAGAATTAAATCTTTAATTGGTGCCAAAATTTTGGAATTTAATCAACCTCGCCCAGCTTTTTAAGATAAACAAGCGCAACTCTCGAGAAATGTGATTTATGAATCCCAAAATGGAGAATCTTATTTACCAAAAATACTTCATAAAACGAAGTTGGTTAATAACCATGAAACTAGACACTCCCTGTAATTAACTTTAGTTTAAAAAGCAAAACAATCCACATTTTAATAGATTTTTCGATTAAAAGTCAAATGGAAACTTCATAAAATATTCATGTCTCGACATCTACACAAAGGAGTAAAAAGGAGTTAAATCTCTAAAACCATTAATATTAGGGCACTTAAATTTCCATTATGATCTTGAGAGAATGTTCTAGGATTGGTCACGCGTCAGCTATAAAAGTGTTGGGGAAAAAATTGATTAATTGATAGCGATGACAAAGAAGGTTCTGTAGCAAAAAATGGTACAGAGTACAGACGCCTCAACGAGGTGCTTAGTCTTATTTTCTTTGGAATAAGAGTCATAACAGCCGGACTCCTAAATTACTTATTTTAAGTCAGTGAACCTACGATTTTTTGGCTCTTTAGCCATGCTCTTAGTGCAAAAAATTTTTATATTAACAATAGCTTTATAATAGAAACATATAATATTAACATAAGAGCTATCTATTGTACCTAATGCCAATTCATGCTTTAATAAATCCAATAATAAATCGGCAGTAAGACCTGGTCACCGTTAAAAAAAATTTAAAAACCTATGTTACCGGGAAAAACTTTAATTTTATTATGAACTGGTAAATTGTATTATGTTCTCTACTTTGTGTTGAATCCGTCACAGCTTTGCAACATTCGAATACACGTTACCTCTGTTTTAAAAAACTAAAAAATTTGGATTTATTTAAAATTTTATTTTTAAGAGCTTTTAATGATAAGTATACCTACTTAAGTTTATGTAATGGTTTATTATGTTGTGTAAAGGTTAATTTGTGTTAAAAATATGTATTTTGAATTTCATATACTTACATTATAATATTATCATATTATTTGTATTTTGCGGTACCCTAAGGATAAAATTAACATCTCCTTGTTCTGGTTTTAGCTCATTAAAGACTATTCATTTGTATACTGTTGCTTCTTCGGTTAATTCGTCACGGCTTGCCTCTAACGTGGTTAAGTGATTAATATCCTTTGTTATACCTATTACAATTTACGTCATTTACCAAATGAGTAATAATGTGTTTTTCAAGATATACTTTATGGTAGGTATAGACTTCTTGATGTTCTGAACTCTAGAATGAACTCCGTGTCTATAGGTCCAAGCTGATATTTAGGTGGTAGAGGTACTCCATGAGGAGCTTACTGGTGACTTATACAGAGTGGTGCCGTCAATACGACAATAAATTGAAACATGGGCTATATTAGTTCATAGAAATGGTTGGCCACTTTGTAAAACATCTTATTCATTTTATAATTTCATGACATTTTTATGAAATAATGCAGCCAATGTTATATTATTTCATACACCACCCTGTATATCTAGTAATAGGTTTAGAGAAGAACCAACTCGTTCTATTATGCACAGTGGGATTCTTAGATGACAGTTGGAACTTATCTTCTATGTGTACATGCGAAATTTGACGTGACTAAAAATGTTGTCAAAATCCAAGGATCCAGATGCTTTTAAAGACTATATGCTTGATGCTTGTTTGTTTGTGGCTTCATGTTTGAATATAAGACAGTACTATGACTTGATGCTCATTGTCAAAACGAGATAACCTCTCTGTTTTATCATTTGTCTTAATAAATCTTGGTAATTTAAAATCATAAATTAAAGCCAGACAAGAGACAATGCACGTTCCGTTGTTGAGCTATAAGCCATTCCTTTTAAATTAATGCTAAATTGTATATTTTTACGAGATCATATGCTTACAATCTTAATTATATTATAATTCCATCAAATCCACCTCTCTAAATTAACTTGAAGCCATTTCAGAAACTGTTGACTCACTGGTCGTAAATCAGACATAGCCCGTCTCAGACGGTGTGCATCGCTTAGCCAATGTGCCATAATTTAATATGGCGTCGACTGCTAATAATACCCTATTGTCCTCGGGTCAGGATGGTCCAAGCTCAATAGTAGATAGAACTTGAGAGATCACTGCCAAGGTGGATTGCCGCGTACCTGCATTATATTTTAAGCGAATTGTTAATCATTCTGAGGCCCATATGTACCTATGTTATTCCTTACATTGAAAGTGATTTAAAGTGAAATTTTTTAGCATCTGATTGTCAAAATTCTTCAACGATTTATTTACATTCAGTATCTTTATTGTTCAAAATATAACAGTTGCTTCTAATAAAGGTATTGTTGGTCAACAACTCAGAAGTATATTCCAAGCTAATTATATTTACTTACAGTTTCAGGGAACATACATCCCTATTTTGGTAATCACGACGAAGAATTCGACTAAACAAATTGCACATCAATTTTATCCTCGTAGACTGCAAATAAGGGGAAGTTCTAACACAAACCAATTTTCTTCCACTCAGTCTATACTTGGTGGTTCGAAATGAAGAGATTGAGGTATCGCTACTGAGCCTGTCGAATTACAGGGGAATGTCCATGTTTTATTGGTTATACGAGATCATTCTGAAGGGAGGTAATGGATGGTTTGTGGTTCAACAGTAATTGAGAGGTGAAAGGTGGCTTGTACGAAGTTTGAACAGGAGCGTTTATGGACAGCAGACAGCTTGTACGTTGGAAACTTGTTAGGAGAAACAAGTGTGCTTATGTTGGGAGCGGGAGCATGAAAATACGATAGAAACTTAGATTCAATCCACTACTATGGCCAAATTTGTATATTATTTTGTAATAATAATAAAGAAATATATTATTTTGTCTAAAAAAGTAAACATTTACAAATTACCTACAAACTTACCTTATAACTCACGAAACTAATATGGCCACCAACTTTAAACAGCAATTTAATTAAAACTTTTATTTCTATAAAAATTTGACTTACAATTACACTGTAGCTTCACTTTGAAGACGCACAGAATCTTTGGTGAGCTGATGAGCATGCAAAGAGTTCCACTGTGTACTTAGCACTCCTTGTGATCGGTGCTATAAATCCATGCCGGGCAATTTATGAGTACAACATAAATCTTTTTGAAAACAGGCTCGCCAATATTTAATCATAAGTAATAAACTTCAACACAGCTAAAAAATAGACAAGCCAAGTAATCGTTTCACACCGCGCACTGGACAAAGCGCTATTGTGCGCGCGCGCACGCGCCGGCATCGGCAGGTCACGCACGATGAGCGCACATAAATCGCGCGCTATCGAAAAGGGGCGGGGCCGCAAAAACCTTTATTATGAGAGATATTTAAATAGATACGACTTTTATATTGTTCAAAATGCCTTCTCATATGCTATTGTAAGGTTTAGCGAAGTATTTAGATCAAATTGTAAGTGATGTTGTTTATGAGTTTTTTCGATATAACGGAAAAATAATGATTCGATAGTAGCTTTTAGAAATAAAATTGTTCTACTTTATTGGATTCAATTTTATACCGGTTTTTATGAGTTGTTATCCCTACGTGCTTAGAGTAACTATTTTTTATTTATTGGACTTATCTCCTCTAAATCCTGAAGCAGACAACCATCCGTATTGACTACATGATCGAAAACATTTTATGGAATTCAAAGAAGGAATGCCTTGAATGTTTTTTGGGACTACAATTGATGTTTTTTGGCAACAAAGACTTACTTGTATACTAATAAAACTAAATACAAATGATATTTTTTATAAATAATGGAAAAATATTAGAATATAGATTAAAAGATTTAAAACGATTTTGTCTAATTATAAAAATGTCTAATTTTTAGTATGAATTAAAGAGTATAGATAAAGTAGTGTAAAAATTGCACATAGCTAGGTAATAAAACACTCGTGTGATAGTAACTATTAAAACCTCGCCTAATGGTCAGCTTCTAAAAACACACTCGTGTTTTAATACCCCTCATTATGCAACAATTTCATGAATCACTATTAGGATATTTGTCATAAAATAATGTGATAGCCTTAAAATCAGGCTATCAAAATGTGATACATATAGTGAAAAGCATCATGATTCATGATCCCTAGCTAGGTACTTTTGCCTATCTCTCTACACTATCATTAAATTTTTCAAGTCTATTTATAAATCATCAAATTTGTTTTTGAATTTAATCACTATTACAATAGAAAGTTTAATATAAAAAACTCAGTTGTGAACTTAGAATTTCGTGTCAAAATACGCAGTGCTGTCCATTTTTTTCTGATATTATCACATAGAGTAGAGCTTTACGGCACAAACTGCTTCTTGAGCTTTGCAAATAAAACACTTCTCAAGTGCAATATAAAATCGACAATCTATAATCTCTAATAGATTGTGGATTTTGTATCAAATCCATTGAATTGTCTAACCGATGCCGATGTCGGTAGATGGAGTGAGCCCGTTATTGTTCGTGGTTCCGCGTCGATATGCCGCGTCTATCTGCCATTCATCGTAGCTCCACGCGATGGCTATCGGACTACAACTCATGCATACATCTAACTGTGTGGCGCGACAATGTGCAACTTCAGAAGTATATTATACCAATAAAGTGAAGTAGAATTTATTTATTTACTTGTATACGCAAAAGGAAACAATCGTAGTTTAGACCAAATAAATGTTACACGAGGAAACCAAATCCAGGTTGAACCACAAAATAATAAAGTTTATGTTATGCTTGAGACCATGCTAAAGAGCCCACACCATAGCAACTAATAAAATTCTATTTTATGCTATTTTATCAGCAAAATTTACTACTTTTTTACTAGGTGGTAGACCTGTATGTAGGGTCGTCTGGGTAGGTACCACCGCCTTTCTTATTTCAGCCGTGAAACAGTTCGCTGTGTTTCGGATTGAAGGGAAAGGTAGCCAGTGCAATTACTGGGCCGTCAGCTTGTTTGTCATCCAGTTGTATAAAAAAAAAAAAAAAAAAAATACAGCAGAAATAACTCCTCGTGGCACGGTAAGTCCCCGTCGGTGATCAGTATAGGGTCTCCAACCTTGGTGTTATAACTGTTACAGCCTCGCACGCGTCGTGGAGCCAGAGTAGGCAGGTATTTTTGGACCCAGCGTCGCCAAAAGTGGTCCGTCAGCCTCAAGGCCTTCAGCCATCCACTCCTGCTGCACAAGTCCGAATCGTTAAGCCGAGCTGGGATTGGTCGACCCAACGAACTGCTCAGTAAAAACTGTGACGGCGTGAGTGCTCCGGGGTCCTCAGGGTCAGGTGACATGTGCGTCAGGGGTCGTGCATTCACTAGCGCTTCCGCTTCAGCCAAAATTGTTGCTAGGACCTCATCTGTTGGGGCCCGGTCCCTGAGCGTAACTTTGAGCGCCGTCTTCACACTCCTCACCAATCGTTCCCAAGCCCCACCCATAAACGGGGCGGATGGGGGAATAAAGCTCCACTCAATCTTCTAAATGGAGGCGAAGTCAGCGATTGCCTCATCGTTTAGTGTACGCAACTGCCGATTTAGATCTCCGCCAAATCTTCTTGTTTTTTAAATGCCTTGCATAAGAATTTAGATAGATTAACATTCTAACTGCAAAGCATTCATTTAATATGTATTGAAATTGCTTCTGGTACGACTTTGGCGTAAGTCATATCGCCGTCGATGACTATCGCGGCAGCTAATGCGATAGATGCTATCGCTGGTGAGTTAGTATCGGAGCTATCTTGGGTCACATCACGTCGGTAATGGAGAGCGTCGCACGCGCATGCGATCCCTGTGCAAATTGGATACTGAGTGTAGTAATGTGTTGGTAGTTTATCTCCTTCTGCTAAACAAGCCACAGAGTGTTCTTGAAGATTATCTTGAATAGATCGCTTAGTGACAAGCAGGCGAAAGCTTATTTAAAAGTAATGTTTCTTAAATTAGCTTTTGTCTTCTTAAACACATTTTAATGTTTTTAACCCCCGACGAAAAAGGTGTTATAAGTTTGACGTGTCTGTCTGTGTATCTGTGTGTCTCTCTGTGGCATCGTAGCTCCTAAACGAATGGACCGATTTTGATTTGGTTTTTTTATTTGAAAGCTGACGTGATTAGGGTGGTTCTTAGCTATAATTTATGAAGATCAGTTCAGGCGTTTGATGACTATCAGTTCATTTTCTACATGATAAAAGGGGTTCACTAACTTTCACAGTTCCGATTGATTTGAAATTTGGTGAAGGTACTGTCACTTCGGTGACATTCCCACGACATACTAACCTTGAGCTGATTCTATACTATCAAAAAGTCTGCGGAATGCTTAATTCTTCACAGACTTACAGCAGATATAGCGTTTTTGGGCTTATTAGAATAGTCTCAATGAGACGGTGCTAGATAGATGATTAATTAGGCCGGGGGTTGCTTAAATTTTTTAATTTTATATTTTTTCCATAGAGCAACAATACTTAATAGTTTTTTATGCGTTAATAAAACACCCTTGTTTTTTTAGTCACTAGAAATACCTCACTTTTTAAAGGGTTGGCTGGAAAAGATCTGCTTTAGAGGTACTTAATTCCAGACTTGCCAACTCCCTATTACCTACCAATTATTTATTTAGGTACAAAGCAAGGAAAATGACACAACACCACCAGGTGTGAAGTGGTAAGAAGAGTCCATAAGCGCAAAACAGCTAGTATAGCTTAAACACTTTGTTCTAGCCGCTTCTACCTTGCCGGCCTATAAAGTTTCGTCGTAAGTAGGAAATGAAGCATAAATAAAACTACTGAATATTTTTAAAAGTCAAAAGTTAGCTGCAGTTGCGAATATTGTTATTCATATACGTCCCAAAAGGCTCTTTTTCGCCTCCTTTGAAGGATTGTTTTATGAAAGAGGGAACACATCTCCTGGCGAATAATTCCAAGTTTTGGAAGTACGACAAAGTACTACGTAAACCTATGTTTGTAAAGTAAATAGAGCAATGATATCAACAAAAATGGGAAGATACGATACGCCTAAATATTTCCGATTTTAGAACTTGGGCCTAAGCCTTTAATCTACAATACTACACAACTGTTCCACGCGACAGCTCTTCAGGTAAGGCTTAACCTTTTTTCTATGACGGTACTAACGGCAACCCCATACGCAGCGGTACGGTTAGCTCCGAAAGGTGCCAAGAGGTTTCCCTTTTATAGAGTTTCCTAGTAACCCACCATTGAGGACTAACGGTGTTAGCGATGTGACACACAATTAGAGGGAGCAGGGTTGAAAAAAGTAGTTGCGTAAGATGACGTACAGTTAAGTCCCTGCAAATGAGCGCGAAGTGTTGGGCTATTTTTAACCCGCAACTGCTAACGGGTATTTAATTGGATTATCGCAGTAGCAACTTCTAAATTACCTATGTTTTAGTTGTTTTAAAAATTTGATTTAAATAAACAAATTTGAATCACTAAGAGAAAGAAGTGAGTAAAGATACTTTTCACCTCTCCAGCACGAAAATGGTGCTTTCGCTGCTTATAAATTCGAAAAAATAATTGCGTTACAAGGTCAGGTCTACCCTAACAATTTTGAATTGAAACATAATTCAACACCAGAACAAGAATAAAATGACAGTAAAAAAATGTGATGTCTGACATTGATTTGCGCTATACGCAAGAATTATTGATACAAAAACTTGCACACCGTGTAAACGTTTCCTTAAAGTCATAAATTACATTTGAAACATGTATAATTTGTGCCAGAGGCTGCAAAAATGTAATCTGAATTTCACGCGGCCAAGGATAGTCTTTATATAGCCAACAATTCATCATCAATTCATTTTGAACGTCAAATTATGGTACATTATCGAAATGTCAACGTGGAGACGCTGTCAGTCAAGCATGCCATATACAGGTGACAGGTAGATTCATCAGTACAGAGCTGCGTTGCTCAAATCATGCGCCGATACTGTGGAGTTTAACGGTCATTTATGTATGCAGAGATTGCAGAGGTCGTTGGTAAATATAATAGTTAATAATAGTAATATTCTGGCATGCTATCTTGAGGAGCTTGGACGAAGAAATATTAGGTAATAAGGTAAAAGCTCCAATAACCGTGTTTTATTCGCGTTTGATTAAATATAATATGTTATAGTCAAAACTCATAACCGGTCAAAACCACTTATAACTGAAAAAATCAGGCAAAAGTGGTTGTGACCTGTAGTGAAAAGCAGTTTTGATTGGTTTTTACAGTCGGAAGTGGTTTTAAGTAAATGGACAAAAGCACTTTTAACTGCAAAAATATTGGCTAATAGTGTTTGTGTTTGTAAAGAGTTTTGGTTTGATTGGTAGGTTCAAGGTTATTTCTTTTATGACCATTTATAACCGATATCATTTTGGTTATAAGTGGTAAAAATAACTAACTTTGAACCTACCAATCACTCAAACCCCTATTGACTATTTCTTTGCGGTCAAAACTGTTTTTGACTGTGGGAATCGGTCAAAACCACTTTTGACTGCAAAAATCAGTCAAAACTCTTTTTAAGTAAGGCCATCTGTCAAAACCACTTTTGCCTGATTTTGCAGTCGAAAGTGGCTTTGACTGCCGATTTTAACTTTACCTCCTTATTACCTCCCTATTACCTCGATATGCACTACTGGTCCAGAATCACACATGACACGTGAACAAATAAATTCTGGCTAAAATGTGAGAGTGAGACAGCACTTTCGCAGACAAACTTCCTATTGGAGTGTTCCCCGAAAATAGCTACCTTCATCTTAAAAGGTTCAGTTTTTCCACTCTTCCTAAACAGAAAGGCATCGGTTCCTAGCGGATTTGTCGTGAGTTTTTATCTGCACCGCTAAAGACGGCGAGATCAAGATACGCTTCTATGAACCTACGGCACTTCACAGACCGAGAAATCCGAGGCAGCTCGGGCACTAGAAGAGGAATGTCACTGGAATCTGACATACAAAACGTTTTCTACTTCCTAGGAACCATTGGCAGGCTTCAATATAGCATACCTACTGATGGTTTGCTTCAATATTTTTTAAAAATAAGTACATTTCATGTTTGATTCTGTGCGTTTATAACGATAAAAAATTCTCTAGGCGAGAATCGGACTCGCGTCTCCTGGGTTCCGGCCAGAACTCAGGAGACGTGTGTTCGATTCTCACCTGGAGCATTTTTTTATCGTTTTCTTTCTTTATTTGTAATTGATACAATTTAGGTCGTTTATCAGTTATAATATCAGTTCAAATTGTCAATTCTTAGTGTCAATTAATCAATCGCCAATCAGTAATTAAGTAGATTTTTTTTCTGCGTTATATTTTTTTTCGTTAAAAAACAAAAACTTGTAGTAGCATTTATTTTGTAATTATATTTTTAATTTATTAAAGAAAATTCTATCTTGATTTTCTGATTTTAATTTGTCAGGTAATTTAATATGGATTACGACGTCTTAAGCCATAGCAATTTTGATTTAGGCGGTAGGCCTGCAGGTCTTTAAGTAACCGGCATAAGAGCCATTACATTAATACTATATAACTTGCTTATAAACCTATTTTAGTTAACGTTACCAGCGAGCCCTTAAGCCCGAAGTCAATATCAATAATCGTAAACAATTGCGTTAGGAAGTGCACAATGTCCGTAACACTCAGCTGCAACGCTCCGACATAGACCAGCCTCTCGGCATAAATCGCCGGCGCGAGCAGCACCACGTGTGAACACTGCATTCCACTTTAAAATATCCTGCGCCTGCGCCGGTGGTGCGTTACCGTCTGACATGCTGTAGACAAACACTGAGTTTCGTAGACATTATAATGTTGTTAGTCCTTACAAAATAATATCGTTTAATAACTATTTGTTTGCTGTCTCTTTCTGTGGTATATAAAAAAGATAGAATTGCAAAATTAGTGACTATTTTCTTAAATTATGTAAACTAAGTTCATTTGTCTTTTATACACACTTTCAGATTTAATAATAAGTTTTCTATTATTTTATGTATACAGCTAAGAGGCTTATTTTTAGTTTTCTATGGAAATTTCAAACCAAATTGTTTAAGTAAAATTACAGTTTTACGGACTATTTTAACTATAAATGCCGATAAGTAATTTACAAGGAGAAAAATCAAAGAAAGATGTCTCATATCCGGCCAAGTATATAACAGTATCTCAAAAAATCAGGAAACATCTCCTGAATCCGTAAAAAATACTAATTCGATTTCATGCGTAGTTTGTTTGTAGAAAAGTTGAAATTTTTTGTCGATTGCACCGTTATTCACTATGGCAATATGGCAGGCCACATAGAAGTAAACAAAACGTCACCAAAGTGTCATACGCGCCATGTTGAATATTTGGCTGTGTTGCAGTTTTTTCTATGAAAATTCCTGTTCTGTACCACGCAATAAAGCAAATAAAAAGAAAATGGACAATTTAACTCTGTTCTGTATATTTTTGCCCATTTTTATACATTTTTAAGACATCTCTTTTCACAATGTTTAATTTAACATGTCATTTACTATAATAATCTTTATCTCGCATCCTTAAATGATCAAAGCGGACAATATAATATGGCTATTGGAAATAAGCCTCAGCGGCTCGTTCTGCGCGCACGCGCATAAGTGATTTTAAGTGTTACCGTAGACCGCTCAAAGGGAAATTACAACTTACCAGCACCAAGTATTGATTTATTCCGATATCCATCCGAAATTGATTTCAGATGGGGCTGGTCTAAATTGTTTGTTTTGCTTTCGGAAGATGCAGTCGAAGTTTATCGGTTGCGTTGCAATATCGCTCATCTTGCAACTGCATATGGTCGGCCCAAATCTTACATCTTATTTCTTCTGTTGTACTCCCACAAAGTTTCCTTGTGTATAATCATGAACATGTAATTTATCACTTAATAACATTGAATTGGTACTTAATTGTCAGATACATTTGTCAATATTTTTCTTACATAAAGATTCATTGATTGTATTATAATATCGATATCTATAGCCTATTTATAGCCTAGAATATCTATAGCTTAGAATTTCATTATGATTTAGAGTAGATAAACAAAGTTAAGACGTATTTAGCTCTTTTATACAAAAATTATTGAAAATAGAAAAATAATGAATTATATTAGCAAGTTCACCAAAGACCTAATTATAAAAAAATACTCGATAATTAATTAACCGGTGTCAATGGACTCCCTTGTGTACGACAGCAAGTGTCATTCACACTAATCCTTATTTGGATTTTTATCATTATTTCCGCTATTCTCAATTCTCAGCTGTTGATAAGCTAAAACTGTTTTTTATATAAATAAACTAGCATGTATAATTATAACAACCACGAAGAAATTATTTTGTACTTATATTATTGTTTTTATAAATTATAGTAATTAAATATATTAATGATATTTCTAAAATGCAGATTAGAAAAAAGACTAAAATACACGTAGTCGGTTGTCACCCTTAACGTCTCACAATCCCTGTGTATTTTTGAGATTTTTATGTTTTTATTTATTTGATTTAGCTGCTTTAATTATATTCGAAGAAAAAATCCGATTTAATACTGTTTTTGCGATAATAGCCAAATCTAATCCATCTAACCAACTAAATTTCAGTAATTTGAATGTATGGCAAAAAACGACTGGCGCTGAATTTCATTGTGCGTGATGTCGAGGTGGAGACAATAAAATGACTGCGCAGACGCATTGCAGGACGCGTGTTCTTCAAAAATCTCTTCAGAGCATTCGCCATTGTATAGCCAATTGGTCTGTGGTAAACCCGATACCATGGAGAGTGCTATAACCGGATTCTCAACTAAATGAAGAAATAACGCGAATGTTTTCAAAGTACAACTGACACCGTTTTGTTTCTGCGTAAAGCGTACTGTGTACAATACCGTTCGTTCGTCACCGCGCCGTAAATCATCGTACAATAGTGTTACTTCTTGTGGGAACTCGTTAAATAATGTCATTTGGTACTGTTGGCGATATACACAGGCCGAGATTTTAAAATGATAGTTTGAGTTGCGAAACGGAGGAAATACGTAATCGATGCTCATTTGACAACGTGACAATGACTTTTCTATACCGTCATCTAATAATACAAAGCACAGGGTGTTTGGTACATGTTATAATAAGCGGGAACCTACCCATGGTAACAAAGCCATATAAAAAAAAATACCACAAATACTATGGCGTTACTCAAAATTCAAAATTGTGAAAATAATTATTAAAATTATCAATTTGTTATTTATTTAGTTTACGACTTTCTTTAGATTATCGGCTTCAGATATTATTACGAGACTATTTTACTGTATTGGACCCACCCCCTTTGATCACCTTTTTGTAAATCTGTGTGCGAATGTGTCTGGGGTAATCTTACAGTATATAAAATTCTCGACTCACAAATTTAGTTACCATACCCCTCCGAAACGTCATGACCGATTTTCATGAAATTTCATATGTATATTCAGTAAGTCTGAGAATCGGCTACTATCTATTTTATTTTTTGGACAATTTTTTTATGGCAAAACAACGTTTGTGGGGTCCGCTAGTTCTTTATAATAATTGACAGCGGCAGTCTTAGCCACCCCATTCATAAAACTAAAATAAAAATAAATAATAAATGCGTCACTTACTTCTGTCGGTCTGTTACGGTTTCAGTAATAAGCCGCTATCTAAGCCCTTCTATTTCAGAATGCTCTACGATTTTATTCTATTAGTTGAACAAGTTGGATTTCTTTTCACTCCATACTAATTTGGTAATATTTAAATGCGATCGTCACTCTGTTACGAGTTCACTCCTACTCCGCCTAACCGATTTAGATGAAATTTGGCACGGAAATGGATATCCTAAGAAAGGATACTGGATAGGTACCTTTTGACGAGGTACCCGACATCCACGCAAGCGAAGCTTCAGCGGTCACTAATCTGTTACAAACTAATTTATCTCAGTACCATTAAGGCCAGAGCAGTCTGCCTTAGGTCCGAGGTCTCGGCCCAGTTTCCAGCGGGAGTACGGGCAGCTATTCTCGTCGCAAAAATAGGCCGACGACTGTACCGTGTCAATTGCTCAAACTTTGCTTGCTCAATTTTTATTTACGACCCATGTATTGATGTTATTGGTCTACGTTTCATAACCCGAGATCCAGATCGCCATCATGTTTGTTTAGTGTTATGGAGTTGCTGTTAGATCGTGATTGTGGGTTATGAAAGCATTTGAACGATGAAGAAAATATGTCACAGATAAAACCATTTCCTACTATAGTTCTATCTCAGTCAAGTAATATTTCCTGAGGCGAGTTTTAAAGTTATATTACAAGACACACACACACACACACACACACACATACTTTATTAGTTGGGACTTGGGAGCAAAATCAAAATCAAAAATATATTTATGCAAGTAGGCTCCTAAGAAACTCTTTCGAATCGTCAAAAATCACAAAGAAGTGGTCTCACAATGTCATATTGAGACCATTTCTTAGTTTGAATTTATGTCTGAATTTACACCGGTTCCAAAAGTTGAACTACGAAGACTCCGGCAACAAAACGTGTAGCAGGAGGACTATTCTGCTTCCAACTGAAAATTATAGAGTAGACAGCGTGTATGTAGACATGCCACGATAGTCTTAAGGCAGGCCGTAAAACACGTACAAATATTGTGCGTTCGGTCCTCGCGCGAACGGTCAGTGAAGGTGAACGTTGCGGTGATCCGCTGATTCACGCGCATGACAAAGAAATCGTTGAATCACCCGTCTGGGACGTGAACCCGGCTAATTTATGCCGTAATAAAGAAATATTTAAGCAAAGATTCATGTAAAGATCGCTCGGCGGGGATCGGATTGCTCATGCTCTTGATGCAGATCTTTATGAGACAGAAATGAGCCGTCTTTAATGTTTCCTCAGTTGCAATCGATTGCGACAGCTGTACAATCAAGATAAATAAATTTATAATGTAAAACTATGACTGTATATTATCGTAAAAGGAGAGTTTATAAAATGACTGGAGAGTATGCTTAACATTACATAACATTATTGAGTAGCTGTAAAATTCTGTAAATATTTACGGTTTTTTATGCAATTAGAAGACAAGCAAGATGACTGCCCAACCTGGTGGTAAGTAGCTACCGTCGCCTTTTATAATAGACACCTGCAATAGCGGGGAAAAAATGAAAACGTGAAACAGTTCGCTGTGTTTCGGATTGAAGGAAAAGGTAGCCAGTGTAATTACTGGGCATGGACGGCATTTCATCTTAGGCCTCAGGATGACAAGACAACGCACCTGCAATATCAAGTGCTTTTCCTTGTTATTGCAGGTGTCTATAGGCGGCGGTAACCGCTTACCAACAGGTAGACCGTCAGCTTGTTTGTCATCTAGTTGTATAAAAAAAAAAAAAACGGTTGAAATAAGAAAGGCGGTGGTACCAACCTAGACTACCCTACAAACGGGTCTACCACCTAGTAACCAGTTTCCATTGGTAAGCAGTTTTTTGCGATGTGTTTTACATTTCTGTCTACTTCTCAGCATTCAATACAATCGTTAGACACACAAATTGAGCAATAAATCTATCAAGCAGTATCAACCGCTTCCGCTTATAAATACGAAATGCCCATATAAGGAAAGGCAGGCCTCTTTGTTAATCAAAACGTGTCAAAATACTAAGATACTAAAAGTACCTATAGATGTGATGTACTGCGTGTTGATTGAAAGTATTCTAATTAAGTTGCTCTTTGTATATATTCCTTTACCCAACAAGACTGTAAGTAAACAAGCTTACCTACGGTCCGCCAGATTGTAAGAGTTTATTATAGTCTATAGGCTGAAGAAAATAGACTCATATAATATATGAGTTGTACCTTTGGTGTTTATCCTCCTGCTTTCAACACTCAACGCTTTCTTTGCCAAGCGCTCTGGGAGGACCTTACTCATCGAACGAACATAACACACAAGTTGTTTTATTTCATTTTACCTGCCTTTTATAATCTAATGGCGCCTTTGCAGTCTAGCGTAAAAATGCGAGCGAAAAATAGCAATATGCCCTTTTAAAACCTCGTCTGTGTCTCACAATTTGTCTACTCCAGTGACTAATTTTACCACAATTTACTATCAATAGTTCGTTGAACCAAAGCGACATTTCTCGGAAAGTGTCTCTAAATGGATTCATTGATAACTGGTGACATCATAAAGTAATTACGTTCGTGGCCATAAACCCTGTTGATAGTTGATGTGTCCTGTTTTACGGCCGCAATCCTCGCGTAGAAGGGGTTCGACGATGTTTGAATGCTGGGGCTTGAAACTTTTGAACATCAAGCCTAAGAATATGAGCAACTTAAGTTTTATCAGTACGAAAATCCCATATAACTTTATTAGCTAGTTTTCATGCTAAATTGTAAGACAAGGACAACATGTGCCGCTTCTATTACGACATTTCGTAAGGGTCTGGGTCTCTAAAAATCAAACTGTCAACATAATGTGCTTAGGATTTTTCGTGTATCTACCAACCTATATTTTTTGTAAAATTAACATTGATAAAACATAACAACAAAAATTATGTGTCACTTATTAAAAAATAATTTGAAAACCTTATATAAAAATTTATAATCCATTTAACAACCTGAATACAAAGTTAATATCAATATTGACAATTACCATTTCGGAAGTTACGTCAAAAAAATAAAACCATAAACAGTGCTATAAACACAGGGTGTTAGCCGCCAGATGTCATTTTTATTCACCGCGTATTAGTTTGATCTTTATTAACCCACGCGTGCGCACGCGCATATGGAACTGTTTTCGTTTAATTTCACTCCTAAAGGGAAGCTTTAGTTAGGGTTGTTGGAACAAATTCGATTAAACGGTTTCTAAGTAAGTATATATTATTTATAAATGGCTTTGTACAGATAAAATTTACTCTTTAGTTAGCACGCAAGCGCACTTTGGATTGCATATCTATGTAACGATTGTTTCATAGATAAATTTTCGTGAAAAAATCTAATTGAGGATAGGAATGATTTCGATAAATCTAAGTACATATTTGTCTAAGCTTATATTTTTTGTTTATATTATCTTTTGAGGAGTGACAACCCTGTTGTTGAGATTTATGTCTTTGAAGATTTAAAGTTAGCTGAGATTAACTGTCGAATAGATTTCAGGTTCATACGTGTCAGATTATTTTCAGAACGCTATTTCCGTCATATTATTATACCTACTAACGCCCGGTATTTCTACGAAATCATAAAAATATTAGTAAGATAAACAGTGTTAGAGGAACGACAAATTATTACAGTTTTGACTACGAGTAGCTCAACCCAAATGTTGCCTGTATAGCTGGGAAATTATATAATAGGAAATTATTAATAATATAAATTATATAATAGGTTGGGGAAAAAGTTTCTTCGCATTTTTTAAGAAGATTCAAAACATTTTTTAATATAGTTTATCGTGGCTAGAGTTCGTGGGGTACCCAAATATCGAGCTTTTTTGTGAACTCATTTTTTTAAATGCGCCAAAACTGTTTTGTGGTCAATTCTCAGTTCTTCAGCTACGCCGTAACTACTGATATGCCGATCTTGCTCCAGTTTATCAAAAATGGCATCACCCTATCGCCCTATTACAAATAAAAATTCGTAATAGGGCGACCAGAGCGACGTGCATCTTTGACATCAAAATTTCCGGATTGAAAACGCTTAAACCAAATTTGTGCTACTCTCACAGACACTGCATTAGGTCCATAAACATCGCAAATTTTTAACGCGGCTTGCGTTGCATTCTTACCTTTTTTGTAGTAAAATTTTAAAATGACTCGAATTTCTTCATTAGATTCACTCATCTTGACAGTACGAAAAACAAATGAAAAACACACATTTTCCTAATTTGAATTTGGAATTATCTTTTTTAAAATCTAAACTTTTAATGATACCAAAACCAGCCAGATACATAGTACAGCCAAAGATATTTTATTACAAGTTCATACATACTATAATGCGAAAAGACTTTTTCCCCAACAAAATATATATATATATATATATATATATATATATATATATATTTTGTATATATATTTTTATATATATATATATATATATTTATGGGCCTAATTCTGGGAACACACTTTAATTCTAAATTTAAGTACAGTATATCTCTTTCTCGCAATAAGTAATAGGAAAAAGATAGCAAGAATCTGTTTAGAGCTGTCACTTAAATTTAGATAGATTTCAAAGAAACCATAGACAATTTTAGACGGCATGTACGGAGGTGCCTCCTAAACACTGCATTTTAGCACGTTCAATAAGGTCGAAAATTGAACGCACCTTTCTAAATGTCAATTAATATGACTGCCATCCTTTTCTTTTTCATTTTGAGAGAAAGAAATAGACTGAACTTAAATTTAAACTTAGCATGTGTTCGCCAGAATTAGGGCCAATATATATATATATATATATATAGTTGGGGAAAAAGTCTTTTCGCATTATAGTATGTATGTCTGGTTTCATCAGTGTGTCATTTGAATTAAGTTTAGCATTTCATATTGCTTCATATGCTCTCTTGCTTTGACATCCTCAACAGCAGATAGTGGCGATGTTAATAGTTAAAACAGATAATTATATTTAGTTTAGCACTGTCAAATACATATTACATATGAATGTTATGTGTATTTGACAGTGCTAAACTAATCTGCGAGGAAAACTATGCATCTAAATATCCTATGTCTAGTTAAAGTCTGATTCTAAAAAGCCGCTTCCATAATATTAGGTAAATATGCATGCGAAAATATGTATTTGGAAATCGATGGGGAAGGCCTTTGTTCAGCAGTGGACATCATAGGCTGGTATGATGATGATGATGCATAGGAATTATCATCTCTAGTTATAACAGTGTTTTACTTAAAATAGGTTTATGTTATACAGTTTTGTTATCAATTACTAACAGTGTATTTCTTATTGTTACAGGCGTGTGCCCCGCGATACGTGTCATTTGTGTCGGCCAAGTTGAACCAGCGAGACCCTGTGGGCACTTGCTTCGTCGCCAAGTCCTCTGATACCAACAGGGTGGAAGAGATCTCCCCATGTAGAACAAGTGAGTGTATGAAATTTATTTTACAATTATAATAAGAAAAATGATGGCAAAATATCTAGAAGAAATACATTATAAAGTTTTTTAATTTACGAACACCTTTGTGATTTAAAATGGCTTCTTTCTAAATTTTACTATTGTGCACCAGACTGCCTCTGAAAAATGTAGTTTAATTAAGTGAACTTAGGAAATAAAATACAAAATGCCATTTTAGACTTACTTTTCTACTGATGAGAATTCGGTGTATTGCTGATTAAAAGACCACAACGCGTTATTAAAATGAACCATAAAATTTGCCATTTTACTACTACTGCTAAGAAAGGTGACGGGAAGTTATAAAACTTGTGCAAAATTGTTAGCTGAAGTTCAATCAAAATGGCATCGGCGCGTCGTAATGGCGGCGGTAAAAGCGCGCGAAAACCCCGCGGTCACTTCCGCCGGTAATAGCGCGCCCGCAAAATTAGCGTGACGCGCCCCGCGGCGATGCTCCACGTTGTATTAGATTTTTATACTAATAGTTGCATTGTTATATAAATTGCATTGCGAAGTCGGACATTTTTATCGAAATTGATGCACGAACATTTATTTAGTCAAATCAAAGTTGTAATAAAACTGCTAAAGCTGCACAAATTTTACCACAATTTCTATCGTTTTGTAATACGTTGCAGCCTAAATTGTTTATTATGTTTTTATCTCGTGCTTTTAAAATTCTACTTATTTAAAAGTTCTAGTTCTGTGTACACGTAGGGAAGCACACGACTATAAGATACTCGTGCCTACATCCATGGCCGGTATAAATAGTATATCCAGTTCCAGAAACATATAAATTTAGTTATTAAGTAGTAACCCTTTGTATTTTTAGTAAAAAAAATACAAATAAATGCTAGTTAATAAACTTTTAGTTATCTTACATCTATTTGTAAGTTTAATATTAATACCGGCCGCAACTCTAAAATTACCATAGAAATTCTTCATATTATTCTATAGAAATGTACAGAAAGTTCGAGTTAAAACGATTACTAAACGTCAATATTCTTAGTGGAAACTAGACCACTCTTTTTAACCGACTTCAGAAACGAGGAGGTTCTCAATTCGGTTGGTTTTTTTTTCTTTGTATGTACACCTATTATTACGCCGCGATTTCTCATCCGATTATTACTTACGTGATTCTTTTTTTGTTTGATTTGGAATAGTTGCCATTTTGTCCCACAAAAAAATATTTGAAATCGATTGGGTGGTTTGGTTTTTCAATATTGGAATAATTATCGTCGGTATCATTGTGGTCTATGTATGCGAAATGCGGCTTTTTGCTTTTCTATGACTATTTAATGAAACGATACGACAGTAGGAAACAATATATGCTGACGGTCACTCATCTTGTTTTGACCTTAGAAAGTTATCACTAGAAATTGTGAAAAAAAATTAAACAAAAATTAAAACCGACTTCAAAATACTAAAAGTATAAAATAATTAAATAGAAGTAGGTACATAAGTATGTTTCTAGGGGATAAGCACCTACTTAAATATTATTCTATCCATTGTCGTATTTTGAAGTCGGTTTTAATTTTTGTTATTTAGTCATCTTATTTATTACTTATGAAACGTATATAGATTGTTTGGTAATATTAAAATAATCTTTTTCTTACATGAATATAACTAAATTAAAGAAAGATTAGTGATAAGTGCGGTATGTAGGTACCTACCTACCTAGCTCAGCTTAATTTGTAAATATTATATTATATCTATAATTCTTTAAGTACGTATACAATTATATATACTTATGTGCTTTGTTTAGGATATCGGCATTTGGACGAGGGTGAGTTACCTATGTCTTGTATTCGGTGTTAGATGCTGTGCACTATGTATCATAATTTGCAATAATTATTAATTTTATTGCACTTAATCTGTATTTTATTTTATTTCTATTATTTACCGTTCAACTTCTTTTATTTCCTGTTTAATTCTTAATAACTACTTTATATATTTTTTTATAATTACGTTTCGGATCTACATATTAATTACATATTTATGATTTCATTGCATTACTTTTTGCATGATTATTGCGATGTTTTATTATTGAATTGAACTCTCCAAAATGTGACTTTTTATGTCTCTTAATAATCAAAGGTTTCGTCCACGAAATTGACCACAGAAGACGAAACTGTTAAATTTAAATTTCCGACTAAAAGTATGATTTAAAAGAGATGTTCCAAAAATGTATGGAGATCCAGCCAGGTACCTATATGTACAATATACTGAAAAGTTGGCAAAAAATATTCAGAATAATGTTCAATTGTCCGTTTTCTTTTTATTTGTTTAGTTGCGTGGTACAAAGCATGATTTTAAACAGAACAACTGCAACACAGTCAAATATTCATCATGGCGCCTATGTCACTTTGGTGGCGTTTAGTTGACTTCTGTGTCGCCCGCCATATTGCCATATTGAATAACGGTGAAATCAGCGAATAAATTCAACTTTTGTACAAACAAACTATGCATGAAAACAAATTATTAGTATTTTTCCCAGATTCTGGGGATTTTTTCTGATTTTTTGAGATAGTGTACATATGCCTGGCCGGATATGAAACATCTCCTTTTCATCTTAATAAATACTTTTTTGAATCTCTCAATTCTTGCACAAAACCTATTGTCGATTACTTATTGTACCTCCAAGTACACACGACTGCAGATCAACCGAAACACCTTGAAATTATACGACGATTCTTGCTTGATTATCTTATTTGGCAATAAATTTAAACATGGGCTATATTAGTCCATAGAAATGGTTTGCCTCTTTCAAAAATATCGTATTCATTTGATAATTTCATGATATTTGTATGAAATAATGCTGCGAACGTTACACTATTCCATACAAATTTCATGAAATTATCAAATGAATACGACATTTTGAAAGTGGCAAACCATTTCTATGTACTAATATAGCCCATGTTTAAATTTATTGTCGCATTGACGGCACCACCCTGTATAATAAGGAATGGATTATCAAGGTGTTCATGGTTTAACCAGCGGGCACCTACCCATGTCAACACAGTTATATAAATATTGTGGTGTTATAAAAAATCTAAAATTGTAAAACTCTTGACCCGCTAAACCAACTTAGTTGAAATCTGGAAAGCAAATAGATTACACCCTGAGAAAGAACGCAGGCTACTTTTTGGCACGATAACCGACGTCCACGCGGGTGTAGCCGCGGCCGGCCACTAGTATATTAAAAGGTGTCAAATGAGAGATATTGTATTTAACCTTTATTTTTTTTATTTATTCTTTATTGCACAAAAAGGTACAAAAGGCCGACTTAATGCTAAACAGCATTCTCTTCTAGTCGACCAGCAAGGGGGTAAAGATATACAATATCGGTGCAATGATAATTTATGATTGAGAAACGAGAGGTCAGTGTAACCTATAGTGTACTACCAACTTTCTCTGATTAAGTCCTCCAAGTCTTCCCATATGTTTGTCTGTAATATGTTCAATAAGTTAAATATTCGTAATCTGCTTCCAGCGAGCCATGGGCAACGCAAAACTGGGGTGTGCCAAGCTGGTTTCTCTGCGGCCGTTTCGAAGGTAAGTACTTTTTTATTTAATAATTTATACACACACAAAACAGAGCAATCATGAAAACATGAACAAGGATAACACAGTTCAAAAGAACTGCTGATTCTACGAGGAATTTCTTCCAGCAGTCCTGGCAGCTATAGCTAGGAGTATATGAGATAATATTATATACAAAGGTGGAAATGGTGCTGTATTAAATATAATCAACGTAATAAAGGCATCAGTATCACAAAGTTAGAACCTCAGAACAGAAACGATTTTGATCCCTATCGCATTGACATAAGACATTAGAATGTATAGCGCATTATGCCATTGACTCTACATAAATGTACTTTGGTATTCATATGTGTTTTCGAGTATTTATGTTTCATTATGTATTAAGACTAAAGAGACAGTAATGATTAGCTAGCAGTGTCCTTGGAGACCAAATAGGGGGGTTCCAGCATTGCTTAGATGGCAGTGATAAAGAGCTTTTCATCTAGTACAGTCGACCACAGAAGTAGCTGAACACTTTAGTACCATGTCACACCGATCTTGTACACGTACTTTATAGTTGCTACCGTACTATATTGACGCCATAGTCGTTGTGACATGGTACTAAAGTGTTCAGCTACTACTGTGGTCGACCGTACCAGCTAGAGCTTCTTCAGAAAGCTTTATGCTATAGGTTGTGGATATAATGTATGGATAAAATTGGTCTGTACAAACTAAACTTAACCAAACTAAACTACCCGACTAATCTTTGGCAATTCTGCAACTGCACAGTTCACAAGAGAGATCTCATAGCATAGGACATAGCACAAATACAAGCTGTCTATAGTAGACAAAGCAATATACGGTATGTTGGCTTTTAAAAAAAGTCATGTCAATATTTTTTCTAAGAAAAAATACATTATAAGTGTAAAATATCATAATTCATACGCATACGCGTAAGCCACTATAAGTAAAATGGTTTATATAGCACGGAAGGCCAGTCAGTAGACAAATCAATCGCAGTTCGATTCACGCTCACGTCCAACCATTTCAATATTTTACTACCGCATATTGCAGACGATATAAAGTTAAAAATATCTACGTATTTTATAGTTAGGAAGTAAAATGCTAATACTGTGCTGATTTAATGCAGCCAGAAGGAAAAAAATATCGCAATAAGATATAACTTATAAAACTTTTTCTTTCTTACGTTTGTTAATTATTCATGCCGTTATTAAGCACGTTATTGTCGAATGCGCTTTTGACGTTGATTGTATCAGAAATGCCCAATTAGAAACGCTTATTACGAATTAAGTTCGGATTTCGAACAGCGCTTCCACCAATCGGAGACCCCGTGAGAAAGCTGTATGGCTATTAAATTAAATTATATGCGAATTATTGCGCGGCGATACACAACATTATGACAGCAATTTTCGTTGTGAGGGCTTGCGGTTTATGGTTGAGGGAACTTTATGTATTACTAAAAATCTTAATCATTCCAAAAAAAAAACAGTATTATGTCGACATGCTATATAAATTCAAAGACGCTACCAAATTTTTATTGATTGGTTTGTGATCTCATTCATAGGTTGATCAGCCGAGGAATTAGGTAGAGTTACTTGCATCCAAATATGGCTCTTACCAGGAATTCAAATTTTGCAACTTCGTAATCCGATGTCATTTGATGTAAATTTGGCAACATCGCGCGTGAAGTAGTTTAAATTGTGTAAAAGTAAATAACTTTTTTATTTAATAAACCACGGGATTTTTCTGCTGTTTAAAATTAATCTCGGGATCTCTGTTGATCGGGCTGGCTGGTCATAGATATAGACTTTATAAATTAAAATTGTCATGACAGTAAATAAACTACAGGCTATAGCTGGTCATCTGACCCCGAAGGTAATAAATAGAGATAGAGATCTATGCGAGCTTGGTATAGAGAACTGGTGCTAAGTCCTCTTCAAGATGAATCAAATATTTTTATGTTCTCGAAAATCATCATCAACAGCCTATATACGTCCCACTGCTGGGCACAGGCTTCCTACATGGGATAAATACATGAGGAGTTTGGGCTATAACACCGCCACGCTGGCCCAATGCGGGTTGGTGGGTTAAAGCGGTTGCAGGAACAACCGGGACCAAAGGCTTAACGTTCCTTCCGAAGCACGGAGGAGCTCGAGATAACAAACTTTGATTGACCCATCCCGGGATCGACCATGGCGAAAGTTGCTTTGTTTTTTGTATGGAATCCAGAGCGCTCAAACCAATACGCCACCGAGCTCCTTTATCTTCCCATCAATAATCACTCTTATTAACAACCGACGGATCATGGTCCCCAACGAAAACTCAAATCTCGTCTCGCACCTAAATACAAAATTTTCTAAAGTTTTTCTTTTGAAAAATGTACTTTCAGAAGCCGTTGCTATCTTACTTATTCAGTCAGCTGTCAAAGAAAGACAGCTGGTGTAAGTGTGTATACTATCACAATTTCACATAAATTTGTAGGAAACCCCTCTTGCAAAATCTTAGTTTATATCATACAGCGTACATTACTTATGGCGACATTTCCCGTTCGCTAAAAACAAACCATCCTCGTAAGGCATTCATGTAAAACATCGTGATTTTACGATCGTGGGAATGGCATTATTTTTGCCATGTTGGCATTACCATCGTGATCGAGCCGGGCATGTGAGCCGCATGCGCCCGCGCAACCCTTATGAATTATTTAACCGTTTATTGTCCCGAATGCGAAAAAAATACAAGGCAAAAACTGCACGGCTCCTATTTTGAGAATAGTTTTACTGCCGTTTTATTACAACACTATATTTGGGAGACAATGGCGATTTTTAAACGTTTAAAAAGTCCGTTATGTTTATGTTGTATATTAATTTACGGCGACGATTGCCATGTAAACTGAAGATTAACATGATCTGTTCAAGTAATATATTATTTATTGACACTGCTTACCAGGACAATGGACGGACCCACCAATGTACCATTGCTTAATTTTTCCTTGCAGTAACAGAACCTACCTACCTTGTACACAGAATGTTCAATAAAATTGACGTACTCGTACAATGGATTAACTTTCAATATGCTTTGTTCATGTTTTTTTATATATTCTTTAATTTTAATTTTAAAATAATTATAAATGTTTGAAAAAAGGACTTGGGATATCCCTGGGAAATTCTTCTAGTCTATCTGTATTTGCGTAATGAGCTTTTTTCTAGTTTAGGTTTTTTTCTATGTTTTATCTATTTTTTTAAATACGCATAGTTTAGTCATTATAACGACAATGACTAAATTACCTTCATCTTTGATATAAGTAGGTTACAAATAATTAACCTTAACGGTTAATTATTTGTAACTAATTTATATTCAATTCATTGCACCCTAACTAAGAGTTCAACCATCAATTCGGTTTATCTACCATCCGCATCAAACGTGAGCCAACGTGACTAATAGCGCCCCCATGACATTCTGCAAAAAATGTCATAAACAGTCCGAAACACGCACACAAATTATGTATAATGTGACACCCACTGCAACCTCCTCGGTGACTTGTCGGAGCTGTCAAATTTATCGTTTTGGTGTGGCTTCGTACAGTCACGAGGCTCACGAGCAATAACATGTACTCACTTCTCGCTGTTCGTGACTCTTAATGTTAACGGAATAAGTGTCATGAACACCGAGAAGTAGGTACAGTCGACCACAGAAGTAGCTGAACACTTTAGTTCCAAGTCATACCTACTACTGTGCTCGTACTTATTAGTCGCTACCGTACTATATGTGCGCCATAGTTATTGTGACATGATACTAAAGTGTTCAGCTAGTTCTGTGGTCGACCGTACATATTATTGCTCGTAACTTTACACGTCACTGAATCAGTTTATGTTGTCTTTCAGTCTTAGTTATTTTTATTTTACAAGTCGTGTTTAATGCAGCTGGATCTTGATGGTACAGTCGACAGCACGTCAAGCGTAACAGTTTAGCCTTGAGACCGGCTTACTACGATCGTAATAGAGGCGACTTTCGTAGTGCGACTGTTACACTTGATGTGCTGTTGTGTGTACATCCCAGGGCCCAGATCCGGAGCAGCCCCCTTATTCTCAACTGTCAGATCACGAATTCGATTCGAAAAGTCACATGCCGTCTCTCTTTGACGCATAGCGATAAAAAGTGACAGGCATAGAGACTTTCCGAAATTCTAATATTTTACGACAGTTGAGAATAAGAGGGCTGGTATCCTTGAATTAGTTGAGCTAAAGAAAAAGTGAGCAAATAAAAATAATAATAAAAATTTGACAAAATTCTTTTTTTGTCGTAATTTGTTTACATAATGAAAATGTTTACGATCACTGCTTCTTTTTTTGTGTGTAATACAAAAGTGCGTTACGTTAATCGTATTTTTACATACAGGGTGGTGCCGTCAATGCGACAATAAATTAAAACATGGGCTATAATAGTTCATAGAAATGGTTTTCCACTTTGAAAAACATCTTATCCATTTGATAATTTCATGACATTTGTGTGAAATAATAAAACATTGGCTGCAGTATTTCATACAAATGTCATGAAATTATCAAATAAATAAGATGTTTTTCAAAGTGGAAAACCATTTCTATGAACTATTATAGCCCATGTTTTAATTTATTGTCGCATTGACGGCACCACTCTGTATTATTCTGAAGAACAAATATATAACAAATTCAGCGTGGTAATGCGACCAGCCTTATTGGTACACTTCCCGTTTCGCAAGATTTAGGTGGTGTTTATTATTTGTAGGTGTTTTTTTAATGTCACGTTTTAAGCTTTGTAAATATTAGGCTAGTGTCATAAAGATATAAGTTTTTTAAATACTTAATGTTACTTAAGTTGATATATAATAATGTTAAAATGAAATTTTATTACAAAAAGAAACAAGATGATATTCTAAAAGCACAAGTACAAAACGTGTACAAACAACTTACGTTATCTACAGAATCTTTTTTGCATAAAGCAATAAATCCCATAAACACTTCAGGAGATGCATTATCAAAACCGATCTATCAACAGTCCGGTCACGTCCGTCCTCGTCTCGGTTCTATCAGTTCTTGGAGAACTTAAAAATATAACGACATTGGTAGCATTCTCCGAAACGGATCCTATCGGATGTCCTCAGTATATTATCCGATTAAGGCAATTACATAAACATTTGATTTTAGCTAAAATATTAATTTGTTCACTTTTTACTTCAGTAGGGTTTTGTCTGCCTTGATTTGTCTCGGAGATAATTGTACTAGCAGTGTCTAAGATAAGTTGCGTTTGTGTGGTTTTTCTTTTAAATTGTTTATTTGCTCAATATTATTACATTGTTCGTTGTATTTACGTATTAGTGTGGATCTATTACTATTTTGTATAGAAAACTGTTGATCTACCAATAAAATAATTAATAATGATAGAGCAGTACCTATAATAAAAATTAAGATACTTAATTTAGTTCACTTAGTTACTAAAATGCTAATGAAATGCTAGTGGTGGTTATGACAAATATCTCGTCAAATGTAGAGATTTATTTGGATAATCCTCTTTGTGTTCGAATAAGTATATTACCGGATTAGTTTCATATAGATTTCGTTACCATCTGATGAAAATCTTCGGAGGTAAGGGCCAAAACGGCTTTCACCAAAAAGCAAAAACTTATGTATTTTCATGTAGACAGTAATGCTGACGGTCACCCATCTAGCTTTGACCTTAGAAATTTAGCACTCAACTTTGAAAAAAAAAACATCTTAACAAAACTAAAACCCGAAGTCAAAACACAAAAAAATCTGAAAATAATTAACTTTAACATACTATATCTAATTAAAAAGTTAATTTTTAGGGTTGGTGCTGGACTGTTTTCAGAAACAACAGAAAGTAGAATACATTTAAATAAGATCAGTTGACGACGACGACCGCCTGGCCGAGTGGTCTGTACCCCAGGCTACTCGGTCAAGAGGTCCCGGGTTCGAATGCCGGTAGGAACAAATGTTTGTATGATGAGTACGAACATTTGTTTACGAGTCATGGATGTTTATATGTTTATTTAGTATATTTCTAATATTTATATACATATTATTATCATTATTTTTCCGTTATCTAGTATCCATAACACAAGCTCTTAATGATGCTTACTTTGGGCTAGAGAATAGGTGTGTGTGTATAAATATTATTATTATTATTATCAGTATACCTAAAAGTTACTAAATTTTTGCCTTTTTAACGGTCGACAAGAAAACGTGTCTGTCTGTGTATCTGTGTGTCTGTCTGTGGCATCGTAGCTCCTAAACGAATGGAGCGATTTTTTCTTTGAAAGCTGACGTGATGAGGATCATGTTTATTAGTTATATTTTATGAAGATCAATTCAGGCGTTAGATGGCTTGACAAAAGGGTTTTACTAACTTTCGCGGGATCCGATTGATTTGAAATGTGGTAGACCCACATGTAGGGTCGCCTGGGTAGGTACCACCGCCTTTCTTATTTCAGCCGTGAAACAGTTCGCTGTGTTTCGGATTGAAGGGAAAGGTAGCCAGTGTAATTACTGGGCATGGACGGCATTTCATCTTAGGCCTCGGGATGACAACGCACCTGCAATATCAAGTGCTTTTCCTTGTTATTGCAGGTGTCTATAGGCAGCGGTAACCGCTTACCACCAGGTGGGCCGTCAGCTTGTTTGTCATCTAGTTGTATAAAAAAAAATGTCGCTTACTATTACTTTGGTGGTATTTCCAAGACACCCTAATCTGATCATGTATCGTCTAATAGTCTGGGGGATGCTCAATTCTTTAGCAACTTTCAGCAGCAGTATGATTCACAAACAAAGATATTTGACATCGAGCTTGACGTCTGACAAATTCTACGTATTCACTAATCTCTACGTCGGTCTCTTGGCTGTGTACGACTGTCTCTGTTTTGGTTATACGACATGAAGAACAATCGATATTTTTTTATTTCTTTTTTGTTGTATTAAAATTGTATCGCAATGACTTCATTCAATATTTGATAGATTTTTTACATAAAGATATAAAAATCAACCACTTTTTAGTTCCGGTTCACGTCGTGCTCGACGTCGGAACGCTGGTGTCGCCAACGGTTGTCAAACAAACGCCAACAGTACGACGGCGCTGCCGACAGCCACGAATTCATGGCTGCTGACTTTAGAGAATCGCATAGCAGATATAGCGTATTACTATTTGAGCACACAAGAATAGTCTCAATGAGGTGGTGTTAGATAGATGATTAATGATTAATAACTAGGCCGGAGATTACTAAAATTTTTCAATTCTATATTTTTTTAGTGTCTTGCTTTCGTGAAATTGTTTGCTAGTTTGTTTTTTCAGTCTTATATTCGTAAAGTACATTGGTGACGGAAATGAATGATACTGCTACACAAACTTAAAAAACTGCACAGAATTCTAAGAACATAATCAACTTCGAATTCCGAACACCATTCCTGTACAAGTCCACATCCAATTCACTGCAAACTGTAAAAGAATTTCGCTACCGCTATCTAATGCGGTAACATAGATGCCGAGCGCACATTTCAAACCATTCATTGGGAACATAATCGGGCGCAACTTATTGAACTGTCCGTCGTGCGATCCAATAAATTTGTCCACAACAGAATGCCAGGAGGTGTGAACTCGGTCGATTCATTACTATTCATTGGCGCTACGTGTTGAATCGAAATAAGGTGGCCAGTGGTCGGAGCCATGACTCACGCGCAGATAGGGTACCGCGGATCGTGACAATTTACTAATGGGGATAAATTGACTTTTCCCCTTTTTCCTAAGATATTGTTGCTTGTAGAGCTTAATTTACTAGGTACTAGGCCCGTATGCAGCCATTCCTATTTCGGTCATACGACAGTTCACTGTATTTTGGATTGAAGGATAGGTAACCAGTGCAATTACTGAGCATGGAGGAAGAGGATTCATTTTAGGCCTCAGGATAACAACGCACCTGCAACAATAAGTGATTTTGTCCCTTGTTATTGCAGGTGTCTATAGCTGACGGTAGCAGTTTACCACCAGGTGGACCGTCAGATTGCATGTCATTTACTTATACAAAAAACTTAATAAAAAAATAAAAATTACATTTAGCAATGAACTTGGTACAGATATATACAGTAAAGAATTGATTGGTATTTCTCTCCAAACTTTTTTCTTTATATTCCTTCATCGCGGTATGTAAAACGGAATGGCCTGACGTTGTAACATTGTTTATGGTCCGAAGAACGTTTCGGAGCGCGCGCGCAGCCGTATGCGGCAGCAGCCATATTTGCAGACAATGGCGGACGCGGGAAAAGCGCGCTCGTCTTGTAGCCCTGGACAAACGACGACATTCACGGATTTGTCCAGGGAGTCAGCTATTTTTGGACTCAGCTTTTTCATCGACATGTCTATGCTTCAAGAAAATTGTATGGGAGATTTTTTATGTGGAGGTGCGTTCTACAAATCTTTTGAAAGAGACTTAAAATACTCAGGCTTATGCCCAGCAGTAGGCGTCTCTCGGTTTCTATTATAATGTGAAAGAGACACCTATGCAAAAAACCGGGTACGAATACGAACTTCGAGTTAAAGACTTAATATTGATTTTATTTGGAAAATAAATTAGTTTTTATTTCGCCATTATAGAAAATATTTGAAAGATGGGGTCGGATGGTTGTCGGCATTTGTAAATTCGATATTGTGAAGTTAAATGTTAGCTTCACGCAAAAACAGAAACGCTCTCAGGCGGGGACTGAACCCGCGATCTTGCACAATCCGGGTGACTACTCTAACCATCTGAGCTACCGAGGATGTGGGACGATCCTTTGAATTTCCTCTAATTAATCCGTATTTGCGTTAGAAGTCAACATTTACCCACAAAATGTCGAAATATTCTATTTTAACACCCGAATGACCCAGGACATTATTTTTTAGTTTAGATATTATTCTCAATTGAAAACATCAATAAAGGATGTAGGTAGGCTTCATCCAACAGCATATTCAGTTCACCACTTTCAAATCAAGGAAAATATGTTTCTAATAAAAATTGGAAGCAACCTATTGGTGTTTACGGCGTTTTCCGAAATACGTCTGCATTCATTGTGTATGCGTTTGACATGTCCATTCCTCTCCGCGCGATGTTATCGGTCTACAATTTTGACACTAACATTTGCATTTGAAATAAATTCTTATTCGCTCGTAAATATTCATCGAATGTGGCTCGAACAATACGATCTTTCGCGGCCCGTGTGCCGTGGGGTGCTTCCGATATTTATGCCTCGTTGTATTGTACATTCAATTATTCTTCGGCGTTTACGCTTTACCATTCTAATCTTATGGCTTTGCAATAAAATCCCGCCAAACACTACGACCATTTACGACTTTTCATTTTTCTAAAACTACTAACAGATTTTGAATAAAAAGGTATAAAAGCTTTTCCATCAAAAAAAAGTTAGGTTGCACTCTAGTAATTTTAGGTTGAATGACATTCACAGCCGATAACTAGAGTAGTGACATTTTCATTTTTAGTTTTCGATAAAGATTTTTTTTTTGGGTAATTCTGATACACCTTGTATCAGAGTAGGCTATACAACATTACACTTCGACCAATAAGAGCTGAGCATCAATGAAAACTGTCGCAAAAACGTGAAAAAAAAAATTCTTCTTCAGAGCTTTCCATGCGAGCGCTGCGTAAAAAAAATTCTGCCTTTAAAAGTCCTAAAAAAGATTCCACTACAGCATATGTCTATCTTTTACAGTAGAGTCATTGTAAACTTTTTAACCGACATCAAAAACGAGGACGTTCTCAATTCGGTTGGTATGTGTTTTTTTTTCAATGTGTGTACACCGATTACGCCGAGATTTCTGAACCGATTTACGTGATTCTTTTTTGTTCGATGCGGAATAGTTGCCATTTGGCCCCTTAAATTTTTTTCGAAATTTATTGGGTAGTTTGGTTTTTAAATCAAAAAAACTGAAATGAGAAAGTCATCTAAGTACGTATGCGAAATTGTGGATTTTTGCTTTCATATGAATTTTTAGTGAAACGATAGGTACGATAGTACGAAACAATGTTAGCTCACGGTCACCCATCTAGCTTTGACTTTAAAAAGTTATCACAAAAAATAATAAAAAAAACAAATATTAAAACCGAATTCAAAAAACTGAAAAGGATAAAATAATTAAATTTAAGTAGGTACTCATCACCTAGAAACATATTTTTTGGAGTTGATGCTAAGTTGTTTTCAGAAATAAAAGAACGTGAAGCACCGACTCCAAAAAATATGTTTCTGTGATGAGTAGGTACCTACTTAAATTTAATTATTTTATCCTATTCAGTTTTTTGAAGTCGGTTTTAATTTCTGTTTTTGGTAATCAAATTTGTTCTTAAATAATGCAGTAATCTGCGATGGTATTTTTGTGGATCGCGGGCGCGGGCGGGGCAATCATGAAGGAGGAGGGCACGTGACTTTTTTTGCTACTCTTACTGATCATTTGTTCTAAAATAATACATCAATAGCGAAGGTGTTTTTATAAACATGATTTAATTCCTTGGCAAAATATATACTCAAGTAAAATCATGTAACCTTCCCACGTACGTACGATATGTTGTTACTTTCCGACAGTCCACGCGAACGAAGTCACGTGCACAGCTAGCTTAATATTAACTTATAACAAGTCGTAACATTGTATATTAACGTAGTATGTATACATTGTCCATGAAGCTTTATTTTGACATTGGCCCACGTGACAGCGCCGAAACAGGCCGCGTGCGCGGAGCTTGTCGCGCTTTATAAGGCGACAGCGCGCGCGCATTATTCATCGACTGCGCGGGCGCTGCCGCCGCCCTGATTCAATGCTAACTCAATACTCAAATGATATTAGTTTGAATATTACCGGAATACTCCATTAGGAGTGCTGTGATTGATGACAGATATCGGATAGCTGGCCACATTCCATTTGTTATCTTCCTTTATACCAAGAAAGCTTCTGCTGATAAGCAATTTAGAGCTCCATCTCCAACCTTAGCATAGCCTAAAAAGTTATGTTTTTTTTTATGCAACTGTATGACAAACAAGCTGATGATGATGCCGCACTTGGTGGTAAATAGCTACCGTAGCCTATAGATAGACACTTGCAATAACAAGGGGAAAATCACTTGTTATTTAAGGTGCGTTTTGTCATCTTGAGGCCTAAACTGAAATGCCTTCCATGCCAAGAAATAAACAATAATAATAAAAATTTTAAACAAAAATTAAAACCGACTTCAAAAAACTGAAAAGGATAAAATAATTAAATTGAAGTAGGTATTCATCCCCTAGAAACATATTTTTGGAGTCGGTGCTTCACTTTCTATTGTTTTTGGAAACCACTTAGCACCAACTCCAAAAATATGTTTCTAGGGGATGAATACCTACTTAAATTTAATTATTTTATCCTTTTCAGTTTTTTGAAGTCGGTTTTAATTTTTGTTTAAAATTTTTTTTTGCACAATTTTTAGTGATAACTTTCTACGGTCAAAGCTAGATGGGTGACCGTCAAATTATATTGTTTCCTACTATCGTATCGTTTCACTAAAAAGTCATTGGAAAAGCAAAAATTCGCAATTACGCATATGTAGACGACTTCATAATTTCAGTTTTTTTATATTTAAAACCAAAGTACCCAACTGTTTTTGAAAAAAATTTTATGGGACCAAATGGCAGCTATTCCGCATCGAACAAAAAAAGAATCACGTAAATCGGATCAGTAATCTCGGCGTAATCGGTGTACATACATAGAAAAAAAAAAAAAAAACATACCGGCCGAATTGAGAACCTCCTCGTTTTTGAAGTCGGTTAAAAATAGAAATTCGTTACATTTCAATTAACATAATAAAAATAATCATGAAACAATAATAAAAGTAAAAATATAAGTTTTTTTATATTTATTTATTATTACTGTTATTGAGGAGCTCGGTGGCGGAGGAGCTCGGTGGTGCAGTGGTTTGAGCGCTCTGGTTTCTTTTACGAAAACAAAGCAACTTTCGCCGTGGTCGATCCCTGGATGTGTCAACAAAAAATTATAATCTCGAGCTCCTCCGTGCTCCGGGTTGTTACTGCAACCGCTTTAACCCACAATTCGCATTGGGCCAGCGTGGTGGTGTTATAGGCCCAAGCTCCTTATGTGTTTCTTTCGTGTAGGAAGGCCTGTGCCCAGCAGTGGGACGTATATGGGCTGGTAATGATGATTATTATTATTTGATTCTTCTCAATATGTTTTCAGTCTCGTCTTAGTTAAGAGATGCATTACATCGAAAATTCATTATTTGTCTAATAAAAAAAAATTATAATTAATTAATATTATCAAACTAATTAGTTAGTACATCTTGACGAATTGAGGCCTCTTCCATTTTTCTCCATTTTTTCTTATCAAGTCTGTTCATCCAAATTTCCCCTAAGATTGAAAAAGATTCTACATTCATGTCCTTTACTTTGTCTCTCAGTACCTAATAAAAATGATATTTTTCACATTCTAATGTTTTTGATGCGTTTAAACGCATTCTTTATTGTAACAATTACAAATAAAGAAAGAAAACGATGAAAAAAATTACATGCTCCAGGCGGGAATCGAACCCGCGTCTCCTGATGTCCGGCCAGACGCGGTTACCACTACGCCACCACTAGGTGTAATTTACCAATTTCTTCGCCGCTTTCTACTCTTTATAACGTTCCAATCCCCGCCTGGAGCATATAATTAATTTATTCATCGTTTTCTCTCTTTATTTGTAATTGTTTCAATAATGATATTGTTATTTTAGGTAATGTTATCATCCCTAGCAATTAAAATAGATTTTCATGCTCTACATATAGCTCTACCAGAAAATTGGTTTGCTATTGAGCAAAGTATGAGTACTTAGAGTATATAAAGCTTAAAGAGAAACTCCAACCCATTGCTTCTAATGTATAAAATTAATAATAGAAATAAAGAATTTATTATTATTATTATAAAAATACTCATAATAATCACCATACCGTGCGTACACACATTTTTGTGATTAGGGTAACAAACAACAAATTAGTTTGTCTTTTAAACACATAAAACTTACTCAAAAGGAAACTAAAACAATTAGAAAGATGCCACCACCGGTAACTGGGACCAAAACACATGTTAACAGGACTTGTGAGGTGGTGTTTTTTTTGTTGTGACTGGCGCACACGGTTTATCTTGCACGTTCACACGCACGGATTTGTTGAGACGTCTGTTTTTTGTCCCCTTTATCTTGGAGAACAAGAAGAGAGATGTAAGCGGGAGTGGTATTCAATTAAGTGGATAAGAAGATAGGATAGATTTTGTAAATTTAATTAATTATACTTGTGTACTTTGTTTTAATTAAATTCTCGTGTCACAAATTTAGTTACCATACTCCTCCGAAACGGCTTGACCGATTTTCATGAAAGTTTATAATGTATATTCAGTAGAATCGGCTACTATTTTTTTTTGACATTTAATTTTTTATGGCAAACAACGTTTAGCTAGCTAGTTGATGTATAAAGTTATACATAAAATATTAAATATTAGCGAAAGGAATTGTGCTAATAAGGTAAAAAGGAGGGGGGGGGGGATAATAGGGTAATAAATAATAAATTCAGCAACTAAAAAATACTAAGTTTGTGACAAAAATCTTGAAGTGGCATCTTATCGTTGAATAGATGCCCCAATTGGATTTTTTTGATGCGCACTTAGTACTTTCGTATTGATTAGGTAAGGTTAGTATGATGCTTACTTAAATACAAGCTATAATAATAAGATTGATCCTGAGATTAAGTGTTTGTATTTTTACTTATAAAATATCTAAAGTAGAAAAATTTCACGTCCTGAAGCGGGGATCGAACCCGCGACCTTTCACAATCCGGGAACTGCTCTAACCATCTAAGCTACCCAGGACGTGAAATTTTTGTAGTTTAGATATTTTCAGTTTTGTAGTTTTTTGTTTTGTGTTTTGTTATTTCAGTAATCTCTTTTAACTTGCGCCACCGTATATTCGGTAAATCACTACTCAATTCGTTAACAAATTCACTTTTTCACCAGTTTTCTAGTATCCTTGTTACAATTTGAATCTCAGTTATAAGCAGCCTTTCAATATTTTATTTTTATTTTTTTGATTTAGGTAAGTAATATTCATTCAGAAAAATAATAATAATAGATTTAGATTTATTTATTTCATTTTTACACAATTGTCATTGTAAAAACTATTCAATGAATATTAAGTACTATTACTGAATATTACTTAATATTCATTAATATCTATAATTTATTGTTGGTATTATAAATACTCGCTCGTAGGAGCTCGGTGGCGTAGTGGTTTGAGCGCTCTGGTTTCGATTATGAAAACAAAGCAACTTACGCCATGGTCAGTCCCGGGATGAGTCAACCAAAATTCCTGATATCGAGCTCCCCCGTCCTTCGGAAGGCACGTTACGCCGTTGGTCCCGGTTGTTACAACAAACGTTTTAACACGATTTCGCCAACCCGTTTTGGGCCAGCGTGGTGGTGTTATGGCCTAAACTCCTTAGTGAGAAGTATATAGGATTGGTGATGATGATGATGATGATTATTATAAATACTTTTATGTAAACCACTTTACAAGAACTACTTAATTAAAATTAAAATTGTTTCTTTGCGAAATGCAAAATATAAATTGGAGCCCCAGGCCACAGATTAGATAGTCCCCGGCGCCATTAATCATCTATCTAACATAATCGTATTGAAAATATTCGTTTGAGCCCAAACACGCTGTATCTGCTGGAAGTTTTTAAAGAATTGAGCATCTCGCTGACTATTTGGGACAGGATCAGCTCAAGGTTAGCATGCCTTGTAAAACCACCGAGTAACAGTAAACTAATTTTCAAATCATTTGCATCTGTGACAGTTAGTTAAACCCTTTTGTTAAGTAGGAAATGTGCTGATAGTCATCAAACGCCTGAACTGATCTTCATAAATTATAGCTAAGAACCATCCAGATTACGTCAGCTTAAAAACAAAAACCGAATCAAAATCGGTCCATTCGTTGAGGTATCTACGATGCCGCAGATAGACACACAGATACATAGACACGTCAAACTTATATGACGCCCCTCTTTTTTCGTCGGGGGCTAAAGATACCATTATTCAAAAAATCATTTGATTTTGGCAGAATGGACGGCGCGGAATGTTCCTATAATCAAAGTAATTGTTACTGAAGGAACGACTGCGGAAAAGAGTTCTTGATTAATGTAAAAATTTTCATGTTTTAAATATTTTTTCAATTTGTGAAATATGTACCCAGAAACAAAGTACTTCCTAAAGAGACAAATGGTAAAATTACTATTGTCTTAACTAAAAGTAAGTAAGTTGTAGAGTAGCCACAAACTAAACACATTATTTGAGGAGATGGCGACGACGTTTTAAGTCTGTGCGCATGACCAATTTTGTCGTGGAAATCTTTAGGGAAATTCTTTGTCCAGCTGTCGGCTTCTTTCGGCTGAAATGATGACGCGACGATAGGTATTCAGCCCAGCTAATGGACGCCGCATTTCTTTTAATAGCAACGTTACACAGACAATAAATTTTGACCTATTATTATTTTAGTTTCCTTCCTAACCTAACTAAAATTCTAAGTCGAATAGGATTTTTAGATGTCCATTTAAAAATCCGATTCGGGCATCTATTCACTAATTAGATGCCACTTCACGATTTTTGTCGCCCGCTTGATATTTTTTAGTTGCCCATTTTATTATTATCCTTTGTTTTTATTATGTAGATCTGTTAGTACCATTAAGCAAAATCTTAATTTTGAAACAAATTTTAATAACCAAAAATTTTAACATATCTAATGCAAACAGTTTTTATTTTAACAAAGTTTCTGTAAACTGATTAAAGAAATTACTTGCATCGTCAGAGCCTGTTTGTTATCTAGATATTTTATTTTCTTTATCGAAGCTTCAGCGCTAACCCTGATTCCTCTTCTCAACCACTTCACTCCACTCTAAAGGAATTAACAACATTTCACATACTTATAAACCCATATACTTTTATCTGTGGCCACAATTAGGACGAGATCCTCCCCTTGCATTACCATAAGTGGACCATAAAAAAATAACAGGATCGTTCGATCGTAAAACATAGTGATCGCTCGCCGAGTGGTCGGTGATGGCGGGATATTAGAGCAGTTAGGTTTTATTTCTTGGGGTACTTTAAAAGTGACACATCATATTTACGACGGCCTTCTGATCGGGGAGTGTACCCCTGTCTACTCCAGCAGTCTCGGGTTTAAATCCCGGTAAGGAGAGATGTACAGAGTACTTTTTAATGAGCAGGAACATTCGTTCATGAATTATGGATGTTTGTATTTCTAATATTTATATCCATCATCTAGGATTGTCTCTGTTCTTGGCAACTATTTAAGTGACCTTCTTCAAAATCACATACGTAATGAATGTTTTATGGAACCTAGCAGTGAATCTAACAATTTATTTTTTCATTGTTTTCAGGACGGCGAACGATTGTTTATGGGAGCGCCAGGCAGCTTCTATTGGCAAGGTATATACTTGATTAATTTGACACTGAATTATTTAAAATCGGTTGTCACTAAAGTTTTTGAAATCTATAAACATTGCTTAATATTTTTTGGAATATTTGATATCAAATCTGAACTTTCCAACTCGAATAACTTTAAGTGACGACCGTGTCTTATTCTTTTTTTATTGTTAAGTTCCTAATTTTAAGATTATACCTACAATTATGACAACGAGCAATGAGTTATTTGTGCGTTTAGTAATTATTCAATTTACAGCAAGCGCACTTTACGTTATTAACGATAAAGCATAACGAGAAGAATAACTGCAAGAGACTGTATCGTCAAGACAAAGAAGCGGATCACTGTTTTAGAACTTAAGATTATCTTGCTAAGATTGAAAATAAGAACCAATACGAACCACGATATGTTACTGATTTAAATTTTAATACCAATCCACAGGGCGAACGTTAACAGTAGACCTTACCATCGAAAACTTCAACTATTTTATGCCGACCATACCAGAAGAAGGTAAAAAAGCCCTAACGATCGCCAGATTGACCACATTTAATTCTTAACCGATAACATACATAGCGAAAGGCTTATGAGCGCCTAATTCTCAGGCTTTTATACCATTTTTGATTTAAATGTGTCCTGATATCGATTGCAACTGTTTCATATAAAGTTTCTCTTAATTGCTTTGCACACTTTACAAGTGTTATGCCACAACTTGTTCATTATTAATTAAATTAACAACAAACAGTTACAATCGAATAATTAAAATACATTTAAATCAATTTCCAAGTCACCACTGTTTATGTCGAATTATTTTTATAAAGTAAAAATAATAGCTGGCATTTATAGTTTCAGTCATTAGCTTCCCGACATGGTTTCCTGACATTATATTTTAACTTTATTTCGATTTATCACGGGGCTCCCCCCAAATCCATCCTTAGTGTTGAGACCTTCTAAACCATTAATGTTGATTACCTTTCTCAAGAAATCTTTTGTAATTCTAAACAAATGGAATTTAAAAATGCACGAAATCTTAGATTTTATATTACATGTCCATTCATACTATTCATGTAGTATTGTGCTAACGACTAGTATAATTAGATGAATAATACTAATAGATAGAAATTATGTGAACCATTTAGGATCAGTACTGTATAGAAGAAATATAACTAGTATTTTTGCGGGTCTCAATAAAATAACTGGGTAAACCTTATTTTAACGCTTACGAATTAAATATCGCGATCATGCTTTAAATTGTACTAATTAAACTACAACATTTTGTAATAATCGTTGGCTTTCAATTAATTTGGTCGATTAACAAGGATTTGGTGATATTACGTAACAATAATTAAATATCCCTAAGTCCTAATGCTTTTTGAGAAGGTGTGAAATCTAATAATTTAAAATAGTTCATTACTGTTAAAACGTGTTATAATTTAATTATACAATGTCAAGTTCTTAAATTATCTCACCATAAATTAACTTGTGTCATGTGTTCAATGTTTTTAATATCAATGTCAAATGTAATTGTATATTATCTTGTTTTCATTGTCTCACTAGCAATTTTGTAAGTTGTTATTGTGGAATGATATTTCAGTTGTTGTCTGAAGCCTGTAAGCCATACAGCACGATGACAGTCGCCTCTGGCTGCTCACAGTTCCTTTGAAGTCATATCATTTACTTCACTTCATTAATCGTTTTGTCTGGAATGGAATTTAATTTTACTCTTGTTTACACAAAAACAACTAAAAACTGTTTGACATAACGACTACAAACATTGTTGCTATTAATATTAGTAAACTTCTTTTAGGTCAACTCTACTCTCGGAATACGAGCCAGGTGATACTGATAGCGACTCCTGAAGCTAGTCCCAAATATGACGACTCTTATATGGGATACTCCGTAACAGTCGGTGACTTTGTTGGCCATGGCATCCAGGGCGTTGCTGTTGGTGTTCCTAGAGGAGAGGATTTGAAAGGATTGGTAAGTTTAGATTTCAACATCATTAAGCTGAGTGGTTACCATTTTAGTTGCAGATATGTTATGTCTTATCTTATTGTTGTTTTATTTTATTTTGTTTTTTATCATATTTGCACTAAATAAACATTTTTTCTTTCTTTCTTTCTTTCAACATAATGTTTTTTAAAAAAATCTCGCATTTAATTTAAAATTCTTTAAACCTGACGTTCTTGATTAAATCGCTGGCGTAGTGGTATGTTTGTACGCTCTGGTTTCGATTACGATGGTAAAATAACATAAGCCAATGTTATTTTCCGGATGGATCAATTGAAAAGTAATCTCGAGCTACTTCGTGCTTCCGAAGGCACGTTAAGCCGTTAGTCCCGATTATTACTGCAACCGCAACCCATCAACCCTTATTGAGACCACATGCAAGCTTCTCGTGTGTCTCCCATGTAGGAAGGCCTGTGACCAGCATAGGACGTGCTGGTATGATAGTGGGGGTAAAATGCTTATGTCAATAATACTGTTTTTTTTGTTGTTAATCAGGTCGTACTTTATACCCGAGATCTTCAAATCTTCAAGAATATAACTGGCTCCCAAATCGGTTCATATTTCGGCTACAGTCTCGCCTCTGGTGATATTGATGGTGATGGTACCGATGATCTCATCGTTGGAGCTCCTATGTTCACGAAGAAGAAGAGTGATGGCTATGAACATGGAAGAGTTTACGTCATTTATCAAGGGAAAGACAGGGTATGAATATCTTTTAACTTTAGTATATTAAGTTCGAGAAGAGTTAGTTCAGAATATTTATTAGAATATGTTGTTTTTCAGGCCTTCGCAAGAAATCACTTAAGGACCGGTGAGGTATCTCGTGGAAGATTTGGCTTGGCTGTTACGTCACTTGGAGACATAAACTTGGATGGATTTGGAGGTACGCTAGCTTGCTTATCGGAAAAGTATAACCTTACTATTATCGCTGCGTTAACAAAATAAACTCTTAACGTTTTAAATTTTATTTCAGACGTAGCAATCGGCGCTCCATATGGAGGTGAAAATGGTCGAGGTGTAGTCTTCATTTACTTAGGTGGTAGGGCGGGTATCTCTGACAAGCCCTCGCAGATCATAACTGCTGAGGAGATCTCCCCAACCCTCACTACATTCGGATTTTCTCTCTCTGGTGGTGTAGATTTGGATAATAATAACTACACAGACTTGGCCGTTGGCGCATACAAGTCTGATAGCATCGTCTTCCTGAAGTAAGTTTCTTGAAACTATTAACTAATTAGTAAATGAAAATTAAAAATATCTTTATTCAATTAGACCCCCTTAGAAGCTCTTTCGAATCGTCAAAAATCCCTTATGTCTATCACAAAAAATAATGTTATTTAACAATGTCATAATGTTTGTCTGTCATGTCTGAATTTATGTTAACGAACAATGTTATAATGTCCGTCTGTCTGTAGGTCTGTCTACACTTTAATGCGGTGCTTATGTCAGAATTTTGACGAAAGCAAAGCGAAGATTCAATTTTCAAAATTCAATTCAAAATTCAATAGCTGCTTTGTCCTATTGATTATATGATAAAGTCAGACCTTAATCAAGTTTATTAGGCGTTTCCCTTCATATAATCCATCACTTATGTATTTTCTGCTGTCTTGTTTTAATTGACTTATGTTCTATACAGGTCTCGTCCAGTTGTAAAAGTAATGGCGGAAGTAAAGTTCATGGGGGAAAGTAAAATGATCTCGCTGACTGAGAAGGGCTGCACGATGACCAACGGCACGCAGGTCGCTTGCGCCGATGTCATGTTTTGCCTCACCTACAATGGCATCAATGTTGACCAGCAGATAAGTAAGTAAATTTTAATTGACAAAACAAACATTAGGAACTGTAAGTTGTACAAAAAGTATCGAGCTTCTAAAGCGTGTACCAAATGATTATTAGTGAATGCTAAATGAATATCTAGCAATTGAAAAATAATTGACTACAGCCGAATACTCCCAACTTTATTAAAATTGAGGTCTACTTAAATATTTTAAGTATTATCAAAGTAATTTTTATTAGCAAATGTCAAATTGAAAACTTCTTTAAACTTAGGCGGGCCTGTATTTGTTTACTTATATATTTATCTTATAATATCTATGTTATTATCTATTAATAAAGTAGTAAGTATCACAATAATGTATTTCTTTTCCAAGCGGAGGGATATATCTGCTACTTCGGTGAGTGGTTCGTGTAGAGATGCAATTGGTATTATCACAAAATTTTAGGAACACCACTCTCAATAATTTTATTATCAACCAACGAAACTCTTGTTGGAAATAAAATAATGTTTTGATAATGAAATTATGTCAAAATTGTAAATAATATCACTTGTTAGTTCATTAGAATCAGTGTTAGTAAGTCACCTTTTATTTGCACTACCAATAATTTTCGTCATAGACACCACCACCTGTATGTAGGTATAAAAATATAAATTGACAATTAAGATGGACCAACACTTGTGCATCATAAGATAACAACTGTAAGAAATCAATGCTATGGAAAATTCATGAAAGTTAATTAGAAATAATAAAAACTTGAACAGCATTCTAACTGTACTGACACCATAATTTTCAGATTTCGAAGTAACCTTGGATTTGGACTCCCGACAGAAAACCTCAAAACGCTTATTCCTCATGGAAACAAGAGAAACCACGTACAAGACCCATGTACTACTGATGCAGGGACAGCAAGAGTGCAGGGAGATCAAAGTCTATTTAGATGTAAGTAATCATCATCATCGTCATCCTGTCACAAGTGAAACGGTCACTGCTGGGTATAAGCCTCCCCCAAAGATGTCCATGTCGATCGGTCCTGTGCTGCGCATATCCATCGGCTTCTCGCCATTCTCACCAAATCGTCGGTCCCCCTTACCTACCAACGCTGCCTCTCCCGGAACGCGGCCGCCACTCGCGAACCTTTCCACCCCACTTAGGGCTCGCAATTCTTTTGAATATATCGATGACCTTAGTTCTACTGCGGATCTCAGCATTTTTTTATCATATCTCGCAGAGGAACTCTGAGGGCATAGTCCTCTCCATTAGGCCAATAGAGTATTTAGTTGACTTTGAGCCTTGTTTTATGGCCGATTGCAAGCTGAATGATCATTGTGAATCCTGTCGCTTCCAGGAGGAGTTCCGAGATAAGCTGACTCCGATAGAAGTGAAGATGTCATACGAATTGATCACTCAGCCCTCGGGAACAGTCGTCCCGCCTGTTCTGGACCAGACTGAAAACATGGAGCACACTGACTCCCTGAACATCCCCAAGAACTGCGGCCCTGACAATGTTTGCATACCTGACTTGCAGCTTGTTGTCACCACGTGAGTAACTTTTGACTACATAATATTATAAATGTGGAAGTAGCTGTCTGTCTATCTGTCTACTACTGCCCCTAAACCGCTGAACCAGTTTAGATTAAGGAAAGAGACTTTCTTTTGGCGCGAGCACCGAAATCCCCTAGGGCAGAGTCACTAATACTATTATAATAATGTTCAGCAACATTTCTTTTTACAGACCCACAATCAACTACGTGCTCGGTTCCGGCGATAACATCAATCTTATCGTAGAGGTGGAAAACGCTGGAGAGGATGCCTTTGAGGCAGCATACTACCTTCAGCTCCCAGCTGGCGTCACATACGCCAAGATGGAGAGGTTGGACGGCGACCGCGCTGATACCACGCCCGTTTACTGCTCCGTCGAAGGCCGCGATGCCAGCGGGAACACTACCCTCAAGTGCGATATGGGCAACCCCATGCCCAGCAGACAAAAGGTCAGTAAAATAGAATAAACTTCCATGTGAACAATAATCATACCCATACAGCCATTTTAACTTAGAGAAAACATCAAAACAACCAACAATGGAATTACCCTAGATTATTATTATGTTCGTTCCTAAAATTTATAATAACTTCAATTTCAATATTTATTGCAAACCACAATGTAAATAAATGAGACGGTAAATACAATATAACTGGTCCTGTATTGAGTTGTACTCGACTTTAAAATGGAGGAATGAAATGAAAAACTTAAAATTGGAATTAATTGCGACGGTTTTCTATTTATTTAAAAAAGTCTTATTTTTTACCCCTTTTTGTTTTAAGATCGATAAATAGTGTGATTGTTTTTATCCTAAATAATTTATTTAACAAACAAAAAAACCCTGTGTAAACTGAACTCTTTACAAGCAAAACCTATTCACGTATTCCAGGTCCACTTCAGAGTGGTGCTAGAAGTAGACACACGAGTGACGGGCCTCAGCTTCGACATGGAGGCCAATTCCACCAACCCCGAGCAGAACACGCAGTACGACAACAGCATACACATGAACATCGGCGTCGTTATCAGGGCTCATCTCTCTGTTATAGGGTAAGATTAAAAGACGTGGAATAATTATGGCAATACCTTACACTTGGACGATGATTATATAATTGCTGTCATGACATTAAAACTTTTGGCATTGTTTTGATTTATAGAACATCCGATCCTCCTGAGTTGCACTACAACGCATCTCTATACGATTCGGAGAACCTCCACGACGACACCAAGCTTGGGCCGCAAGTCATCCACAAGTACAATATCAAGAACGAGGGACCCTTCACGGTTGAGGAGGCTGAAATTTTCGTTATGTGGCCGTATCAAACTCTTACTGGTAGGTTGAGATTAAATTTTAAATAGATAACTACACGTTTAATTTTGATTTGGATGACAATGGAGGGTTAGCAAAGTGATGACCTTACCATATGGCGATGAACACCCCCATTACATGTGTTTCAAACGCAAGGATTTGCTGAGAAGAAAACGGAAAAATTCAAAATAAACTTAAAATAAAAGACCTTTTAGAAACAAACTTATGCAATCAGTATGCAAGGGAAGACACATCCCCAATGAAGATCTCCTCCAGCCAACCCGTCATGAAATAAATATTAGAAATATACCAAAGAAACACACAAACATCCATGACTCTATTGTTTTCTGGTTGCAGGGGAGAACCTGATGTACATGCTGGTTCAGCCGCAGTGGCTGGGCGACGTGCACTGCGACATGGCGCGACATATCAACCCTGAGAGCCTGTTCGTGCAGACGCAGTACGTCTACCTCCTCAATAAGGAGAAAGAAGGTATCACTTCTAAACTAGTAAAGCCAAATATTGATGAAAATTTTAAATTACAAATAATTATATTTTTATTTTCATTAATGCACGGTTTTTTTTTCAGCGATGATGAGCAGCGATTTGTACTCCGGCTCGCAGATAAACAGTGGAGGCGGATATTATGGCCAAAGTATGTGTAGAATTAATAATATTAGTGGCAAGACTGTTATTTTTGGGTAAACTATGTTAAAAGAACATTGCCCCTCTTTATTTTCAATTCGATTAGAATAATGCTTCCAATATGCTTTTGAGCACGATTATTCACGATGTGTGCACAGCTAAAGTTACAAAGTTAACAGTCATTTGTCAGCTCCAATCTTAGGCACTCATGTTAAGTTTGACATATAACTTAATCGGTTTAAATTAACGTTTTGTTCAGCTACTTGCACTAATGGATTTTATAAATTGATTTTTTAGATATTTGGGAAGTGAACTCCCAAGCTGGTGGTGGTCAGATTTCCAGTGGACAATTTGGAAGTAGTCAAGCTGGTAGTCAGTCCTCCGGCAGCTCTAATGCAGGTGGTCACTCTACCAGTAATCATGCAAGTGGTAGTTTTGGAACTAGTCAATCCTCTAATGGACATTACGGAACAGGCCAAACCTCAGGAGGTCATTACGGCACTGGTCAATCTTCAGGAGGACATTACGGAACCGGGCAAACATCAGGTCAACTTGGTGCAGGACAAGTTTCAGGTGGCTCTCAAACCTATAATAAAAACTGGGAGTCATACGGAGAGGGTCTAACAGTCGAAGAGCAAGAAGAAATAAGAAAACAGCTTGCAGCTGCGGCCAGAAACCCCACGCCCGGAATTCAAGGTCAAGGCTTAAATCATGGAGGCCAAATAGTCAGACACAGGAACAGAACAATTGTTTACGACGAACATGGTAATATCGTTTCTCAAACCGAAACTAGCACTGAATACGGATCTTTAGGACATGAAGGAGAAGCTGGAAGCTCATTTAATGTGTAAGTGGATATGATTTTTTCAAAGTGATAGTATATTTAAAATTCTGCTAAGTACCCGAACCTTATTTTTTTTTTTACTTTTAAGCTATGCAAATCGCGGTGGTGCTGTTGGTATCTCTGGTCAAAGTTCCCAATCCTCTGGACAGGGTTATGCTCAAGGCAGTAACAATAAATATTTACAAGGATCGAGTCACAGTTACGCACACGGGGGATCATTTGGCCAAGGTCAATCTTCAGGACAAGGATTCGTACACGGTTCATGGGGAACCACTGAGACTGTTAATGCCGATATAATGAACGCTGGATCTTCGACATACCGAGGTGGAGCATCTGTGACAAAGGTTGGAGATGACGATGACGAATTGGAAGGTTTTGCAGCTAACGCGGCACGGAACCCTAACAATGAGTTTAAATACGGACTTGCTGAAGTTTCTGACAGTCAGGGCAGTAGTGGAGCTCATAGTGGATACCAAGCTGGTGGTAACGCACGTAGTGGTGGCTACCAAGGAAGTACCACTTACCAATCTGGCAGTGGCTACCAAGGCGGCGCTGGTGGCAGTTACCAAGCCGGCAGTGGTTACCAGGGAGGTGCGGCTGCCAGCGGCGGATACCAGAGTAGATCCAGTGGAGGATATTCATATTCCTCTCAGTCTGGTGAGACAAAATAATCAATTACTAACATTATCTTAAAGTTTTTCATAAACTTATAAATAAATAACTTGTATGTTTCACAGGTGGTCAATCGTCCCAAAGCTCCTATGGAAATAGCTACAGCTCATCTTCACAAAACCGAAGAAGTACTAGAAGACGTCGTGAAAATCAAGTAAAATTTAATATTGAACCATAAAAAACACTTAAGTCTTTTCATAGCTTTAGTGACTGGTTTTAAATTTCTTTTTTCCTGTGTATTTTTAGGTTCATCCCCAATTGAAGGACATTTTGGAGAAGTGCGAAGAGAAATACAAATGTGAAGTTTTGAGATGCACAACAGGACGTCTGGTTAAGGGCCAAGAAGTGTGGCTAGCTCTTAAGTCTAGGATTAATGCGTCCGTACTAAATGAGGTAAGATTGATTCACTGATTTGATCGTAAATCGTGCTCGCGACTTAGACATGTTAATTTAGGGAATTGCTTTTGAATGAGTTATAACTATTCGCTATTGCAAGAGATAAGCACTTGTTGATCTGTAATAAATAAGTGTGTCAAATTTTCAAATAAACCTGCCTTTGGTCATTTTTATATACTTGATACGGCTGGCGTACAGTCAATAGCATCAGAGTAGTCTTACTCGTATATAGAGTCCAACCAATATGCTGGTAAACTGCAGCGTAAAACATACCGTCTTAATAAACTGTTTATAACGTGCTTAATCTTTTGCCTTATCTGAAGGTCATATAGAACTCTATGTTCACATGATTTAGTAGAAAAAAAGAAACTAAATTAGATGATCATATTTCAGATCTCAAAAGACCGTGCAGTGATTCTATCAACGTTGACGGCTGCGCGCGTTTCACGTCTGAGCGTGGTGGGCAAGAACTCCGATGACTCGTGGCAGAAGGCGGAGGCGCAGACCGTCATCACGCCGCAGCTGGAGGCGCTCGAGAGCGGCTCCATCCCCCTCTGGGTCATCATACTGGCGGCAGTCATCGGTGCCTTGCTCTTGCTGCTGTTGATTTTCGCCCTTTACAAGGTTGGTTTTAGAACATCAGTCAAGTACACCTTTGCATCTAGTATGCTTATAGAAGATGCAGTGATATCGTTTACTTAGTTCTTGCAAACATAGAATGTTTCTTTGTTAAGCCTTTTCATCTATAGCGGTAGAGGTGAACAACTGGATATGAGGCTTGTAGCATGTTATTGTAGTTATTGAGAGCAATAAACTATTGAATGGAATATGCATGTATTTTGTGACCTATTATTTGTCAACAAATAAAACATAAGCATTCATATATATATCCGTAAAATCTCATCAAACAACCTGGAACATGTCATTATATTCAATGTTAATTATATTTCCAGTGCGGATTCTTCAAGCGCAACCGCCCTTCTGACCACGCTGAGCGACAGCCGTTGAACGGTCGCGACGAGCATCTCTGATACCCAACCACTGACCTCGGCGTGACGAGTGACACGGCCGACACCGCTGACACGGCTGACACCGCTGACACGGCGGAGTCGGCCGAGTCGGCGGACGGCGGGTCCAGCTCTTCCACCGACGCGGCCAGCGACCTCACTAGCCGAAGCTCTACTAGTCTTGATAGGTACTGACGGACAGTACACGTTTATAGGTTTTAAAACAAACACGGTGTCGGAAGTAGGTATAGGCATGGCTAACTTCCAATATGGTTAGCTAACAGCTTAACCTGGCTTCTGATTGAGTACGACTGCTAGGTACGAAATCAGTAGCAAATAATGGAATGTGCACACTATATTAACATGTTCATACGACTGCAGATGACTCTTCTTACATCCATTGTAATAAGGGTCATTTTTCAATTGACGTGTTTCGTGTAAACTGCTGCCATTTGCACTTTACCGATAAAAAATTATGGTGACATGCTTGCCAGACCCAAAAAAGCAGTTTCTTCATATCATAGATACACTGCAATATAAATTTCAGATAGACTAATTAGGCTTGCCTTTAGCGAATTACATCTAAGTAATGAAATGGGTAGCAATTTGAATATTGATTGATATTTTAAAAATTAGTTTAAGGATGTAATATTTCCGAGATAGTGTTTCTGCTAAAGATACGGCTTGTGTTGTGGTTTCGCTAGCAGCGTTGTAGTTTGTAGGGGAGCGGCGCGGCCAAATTTGTGTGATGTCGCCATTTTGTGTGGGTATGATCATCAATAAAATTTTAACTAGGTACTAAAACAAGGACATTAGAAAAATAAACCCGGGACTACTGCTAAGAAAAAAATCATTGTTGATGGTCATTCTTACTAAGGTTGTATATTGTAACAGTGACATAATTTTAACTAATTTATAAAACTATTGTGACGAACGTTTAACGTGGAGATATTAGTGCCTCATGAGATTTTGAATAAACGTATCGCGAGTGTGCCTTAGACATTTTTAGTTTGAAAATGTACGAAAGGTATTTTGGACAGAAATGAATGTATATGTAAATATTTATTGTAATATATTACTAGTCACGACAAATATACATAATTATATCGAAAGCTGGCAACGTTAAGGTTTATAGTTAATTTATTTATCATTACAACTAATAATGTTGCCACTCTATAAGTAAGAAAAATTATAAAATATTCGTATTGGTTCGCCGTACCTATTTAATATCTAAAGCCATAAAACAAGTTTATTTTTGATAGATAAAAAATCTCAACGTGTGATAGATTTTGTGAAGAATGCTTAACTGTGTAGTGTGAGAGTTGAGAAATGTGATTTAAGTTTATAATAATAATTAGGTAGATATCCATTTACTTATAATTTTCTTTTACATAAAATATTGTACCTACCGAACAATATTAACAAATCGAGCGTACGCGAAAACTTACTAACTGGTTCGCTTAATAATTAACTAATTTAGTTGTACATAGTTAGGAGGCATTATCTCGACAATTAAGACACTTCGTGTAATTATTGTTAATTAGACATGACTTTTGCTGTACAAAAATGACTATTAATCCTTCAATGCCCAGACGTGAACTTAAGTTGACATAACAATTAAAATTTAATTGTGTCTGGTTTATCGGGCTTTGATGGGACATCAGACCCTAGATTTGTGGTAAGCTTCGGCAAGCTGGAAAGGAACGAAAGGTTAAATGTCTACTTATAATAATTTAATCTCGAAGAACAATAATGTATTATTATTGATAAAGCAATAATAGGTATACTACATACATACATATAAACATAAATGTACATAAAAACACAAACACTTTTACAGTTGACAAAATATTACTTTTTTATATTTTAGGGTGAGAAGTTTTATTTATCAAAACTGTTCCTCCTATTAGAACTGTACAGTCGTAAGTACAAGAAGTTGACAACTGGTGACAGTTTATGTCTCATTACGAAAACATATCAAAATAGTACATATGACTTTTGCCGATGACTGAACGTACATTTTATTATGAAACAGTGACGCAACTATGGATATGAACACACCGATTAACTCACTCACACAGCAGATAATTTACTAATACTTAGTATGTGCGTGTGTGAATCGTGTCTCGACACGCTTACGTGATCGCGTTGAAATGAAAACTGGTTTCACTGAGCTTCTGAAGCTAAAATATATAGCTAAAATATACACTAGGTACTAGACTTTTCAAAGGACATGCATGTCATGTCAGTGTACCTTTATACCAACATATTAAAATACACTATAAATAATATATTAGAGCCTAAATATGATAATGCTTCTATTCTAATTTAGAAAACTTATGTGCCTTTGGATAACTGCCAGTTACTAAAAATATATTAATGTAAATATATAGACTATGATATTAGATTGTAACGTTTTTTCACAGAAATTAAAATAATAGTTTGGCGCTTATAAATTGTAGGACCTTTAGGAAAAGTGTTGTACTTAAATATATTTAAGTTTTGGCGAATAAATATAATTCAAACCATTTTTATACCAAATTTAATATTTTTTAGTATTAAAAAGAGAAGTTCTGTGAAAAAATGTACTCACAATAAATGTTAGTGGTTATAGCCATTGTTATTTTTTATTTTTAAATATTATTTATTTGACTTCTCTATTAATGGTAATTCCGCTTCTAATTAAGTTACTGAAACTAAAAGTTAGTTGCCATAATTAATTGTCCAATAGCAAATAATTGTATTTCGGTTGTTTGTCTCGGTAATTTTGCATTTACCAAAAATATTAAAATAAACATTGTTTTTTATTTTACATTTTCGTTTCATTTTACAAAACAACAGTCTATTGTATAGTTCGAGCTCGGTGACGTAGTTCACTAGGGTCGATCCAGGATTAATTACTGTTATACTTACCTATTTTCTACATTTTTTATTATTTTCATAAAATAATCTTAAGATCAAAAAATACCTACTGATTATAATTTAAATATATTTAATTTAAAATTTCATTTACTATACAAGTAAGTAATGGGATAGAGATATCCTATTTTTCTTAATATCCTATTAATTGAACTAAATATACACAGCACTACAGTGGTACCTACACGAATTAAAATAAAGCTGGACAGACAACGTCATATTTTATTTAATGCTATATTTTATTGCTGAATATTTATGTCCGTTTTTACTAACATTTGCTTAGCGTTAAGCTTAAGAGTCTCATAGCGATTTTTGTCTCAGTCTATCTAAAGGAGATAGAAGGAGACAAATGTCGTTAAAAATCATCTAAGCTTAGAGAATGGTTAGTGAAAACGGGGCAAAAAAAAGACTAGAGAATTGTTAAAAGTTTACGAGATTTTCATAAGTTTATTGTTTGTTTACATCGTGGGCACAAGCGGCAAAAATGGACAGTTGCTTTTCGTATAAGGGAAAGTGGGGTAAATGGGAACACCTAACTCCCAACGCTCAAAAATATTAGAAAAAAGTCACAGACAATTATCAAGTTCTATCGCAACATAATCTTTGGCTATCTATCTACTTATAAGTGACCAAAGAAATGTGAAAAATTAATGTTTTATTAAAAAACGTGACCAAAAACAAAAACATTGCCGTTTCTTTTTACCCGATACCTAATGAGGTAATTGAGTATATCCCGCGGGGGAAATGGGAACGATATGGGGTAATTAGGAATAACCCAATTTTAAATCTTTACAATAAACTACGTTTTTTTCGCTGGCACATACTACCTAGTCTAACCTTTACTAGTCCTGCCGGCAGTACATTTTTCACGTGCCCTGAGTTTACAGATGGCGCACAGGATCCAATCCTCTGTCGTCACAGATTCATACTTTTCGTTGCACATTATACAATAAAACTTTTCTTCGTTTACATTTTACTAGCTGGGTTTCTTGTTCTTTATTAAATATCTATACCTATTGACATTTTTGGTATCTTAATTTTTTTTAGTTGTTTTCGGTATTGAGTTTATGGTAGAAGCTTGGCCTGATGTGGGCTTTTTACTTTTGACATCTTCGAAGGCACGGCGAAGATCATCAATTTTGTGTATTGTATCTGCAAGGCATCTATGTCAATTTTTATTGTTTAAACATTTTCACACATTCATCAAACAGCCGTAGTCGGGGTAGTTAAAAGTTACGCCAGGGGTAAATAGGAATGTTCCCATTTACCCGCCTCAAGCCGTTCCCAATTGCCCGACGTAATCAATATAAATAAAAATGGTCGCCATTCTAAATAGTATATTTGGTGAACTTTAAGTCACATAAGCTTTGAAGAAAGATAGTATGCACATGATATTAAAAAAATATGGTGCCTTTGAACTCAAAAATATGATAGTTACATCTATTATGACACACATCGAAAATAATAACAGAAATGCAAAAAAATATATTCAACTCACTGTGTCAGCGCGGATGCGGCCTCCTACTCTAACTTTTGCATACGTACTTAAGAGCGCAGAATACGTCTTATGAACAATTACGGGAAGAAGTAGTGCGGTGGTAAGTACTACTTAACTGGCTGTTACCAATTACCCGCCGTTCTTAATTAACCCACTCGCCCCTACCTATTTTATGAAGTCTTTTTTAAACTATTTTATGAAGTCTATACAAACGACTATATAAAGTTTACGCAGGCAGCATGTCTTGAGAATACCACCGAAGTAACAGTAAACCAAATTTCAAATCAATCGGATCTGTGAAAATTAGTAAAACCCTTTTTCAAGTAGGAAATGAGCTGATAGTCTTCAAATGCCTGAACTGATCTTCACAAATCATAGCTAAGAACCATCCTAATCACGTCAGCTTTCGAACAAAAAATACTGAATCAATCGCCGATATATTGAACATTGCGTTGATTGCATGTTTACACACAGAATATTCAATAAGACATTAAATATTCATTTTCGTAGTGTTGTCGCGCAAAGCGTACGAGCAGGGTAACATATATTTGAAATGATAATAAAAATCTACTTCAAAACACTCCAAAACATTGGTACCTATTTATGAGAAAAGTACCTTTTTTTTATACAATTGGATGACAAACAAGCTGACGGCCCACCTGGTGGTAAGCGGTTACCGCCGCCTATAGACACCTGCAATAACAAGGAAAAGTCACTTGATGTTGCAGGTGCGTTGTCATCCTGGGGCCTAAGATGAAATGCCGTCCATGCCCAGTAATTGCACCTACTTAAAATTATAGTTTTTTAGCTTTATTTAATTTAAAAAATAAATGTAATATTTAAGGTCAAACCTAGAAGGGTATTTTGATTTAAAAACTAAACTACTGAATTGATTTTGATAAAATTTCTTCTGTTAAAAATAAAGGAGCAAATCGCGGCATTGGTGGCTACGTTTCGCAAAGAATTACCAAAGGAGCCTCATAGGTGGTAGTCCCGTATGTAGTTTCTTCTGGTAGGTAGCAAGAGTAATTACTGGGCATGTAATACATTTTATTTTAAGCCTCAGGATCACAATCCATCTGCAATACCAAGTCATTTTTCCCTGTTATTGCAGGTGTCTATGGGCGACGATAGCCGTTTAACACCAGGTGGGCCCACAGATCACTGGTGGGCCGTCAGGTTGTATGTCATCTAATTGTATATAAAAAAGCAGTTTATTGATGGAATTGGCAGCAGAAGATGCGCCCGCTTCCTTCGTTGCCGTACGCGGTATAAGTCATCGTTCAATGTTCGTGTTCACTCGTTCTAATGGTCAATTCAATGTTCAATATTGATTCAATCGCATTGAAACATTTAGAATTGTCAATGCCATTGAAGCAATGAAATTGAAAGAAATATTGAACCAAAATTGAACCGTCTGATATCGTCTTTAGCTAGGATACACAGACAGACACGTCAGACTCTCTTTTTCGTCGGGGTTTAAAAATCACTTTTAATATATTATACTATGTGCAATGTTTATACATTGCTAAATTGCTATTACAGTCACCCATACTTCTATTTCGCCATGTTTTTTATGGCAACACGCTACTTGCTACGGACGGGCGTCTACACGTCTACGAGTTACGAGATACCATCCTTATTATTGGGAGATTTCTTGTACAGGAGAAATCGTAGCATAGTGATCCTACATACTAAGATAAAGTATTAAATTTTTGATATGTGAGGAGCTTGGTGGCGCTGTGGTTGGACTTTGAGCGGACTTTGAGCTGGCGGTGGTTGTGGTGGTGCAGTGTGCCAGCTTGCTGCGGCGCGCAGCGTTTATTCAACAATAGCTTTTTAACCGACTTCAAAAACGAGAAGGTTCTCAATTCGGTTGGTATATTTTTTTTTCTATGTATGTACACCGATTTCGTCGAGATTTCTGATCCGATTTACGTGATTCTTTTTTTGTTCGATGCAAAATAGTTGCCATTTGGTCCCATATTTTTTTTTTATTTAAATCGATTGGGTAGTTTGGTTTTTAAACAAAATAAACTAGTCGTCTACGTATTTGAAATTGCGGATTTTTGCTTTCCTATCACTTTTTAGTAGAACGATACGATAGTAGGCACAGAAAACTTTTATAGTAGGAAGCAATATAAGCTGAAGGTCACCCATCTAGCTTTGACCTTAGAAAGTTACCACTATAAAATTGTAAAAATAATAATTTTTAAACATAAATTAATACCGACTTCAAAAAACTGAAAAGGACAAAATAGTTGAATTTAAGTAACTAGTTACCTACCTACTCATCCCGTAGAAACATATATTTTGGAGTTGGTGCTAAGTTGTTTCCAGAAACAATAGAAACTGAATCTTAAGAAAATTAAATTTAAAAATTTCAGTTTTTGAAGTCGGTTTTAATTTCTATTTAATTTTTTTTGTAAGTACAGTCGACAGCACATCAAGCGTAACAGTTTGACCTTGAGACCGCCCTTATTCCGTTCGTGATAGAGGCGGCATTCGTTTGCAACTGTTACACTTGAAGTGCTGCCATATGTACATCTGATTTGTGGGTTCTTCAGAGAATACAAGGGCTTCCTGTAAATTAGATCGTTTCGTAAGAATTTAATAAACGTATTGATTCCTCATCCTAGTATATTTATTTACTAGCGATATCGGACGGCTCGACAGATGCTCGCCCTTTAAATTGGGCTCAAGATAAACGGGCGACGCGCGGCCGCCCGCTCGCGGATTAATAAGCTCTAAAATGGAGTAGGTACTGTGCGCAAAATACTTCAAATATATATTCCTTTTTTCAACGAATTTTCACTGAACGACACGACGGCGTTTCCATTGAAAGCGTGGTGTTATTATAAGACGTAGATTTTTTTATAAATATGTGATATTATAAATACCATCAAAGACAAAGTTAGACAAGAAAGTACGTCGGTTGGTCGTTCGGTTGGTGGTTGGTTGGTCGTTTGGTTGGTGGTTGGTTAGTTGGTGGTGTCAAGCGACACATTTTAGACACTATTGGCTTTTAATTGTTAGCTCCCGGAAGTCCTACGCGGCTCCACAAAATACATAAAAAACAATACTTGGATCTTTTTTTTACAATTAGATGTCAAACAAGCTGACGGCCCACCTAGTAGTAATTTACCGTCGCCTATAGAAGACCTGCTATAGACTATAGACCTGCAATAACAAGAAAAAATCACTGGAACTGGATATCGCAGGTGCGTTGTCATCCTTTCTGTTCAATCCGAAAGACAGCGAACTGTTTCAATAAGAAAGACGGCAGGAAGGAGAATTGTTAAAAATTAAGCATTAAGGCTATATTGTGACAAATTTGCCGATGCTACCTAAAGGAGGGATTCGTAAATCTTGGGCGGCAGTCTTTCCCGAGCGTTTGCCTGTCTGATAGACCGTAACCCCGCACCGAAAATCAAATAAACGACACAGCGTCGCTTTTGCGGACGGTACATCAGCCTTAACGTTAAATATTGCGCTTTGTTACTTGTTACAAAACAATATTATACCATTTTTTTTCATCGTGGAACATCAGAAAAACTGTTCAAAAAACCTCGACAGCACAATGATTACATTTGTCGGCGAATTCACTGAAATCGTAGATCGACGTCGATTGAAGTAAAGATTTATTCCACACCATCGATCCACGCCGCAGCTGAAACACACACAATACACTGATTGTTAATACATTTAAAAACGGGACGTAATCTTACTCCATTTTAAGTTTGTTTTCCAATCTACGTCCGTGTATTGTAAATTGTATTGTGACACACAAACACTCAATTGCCAGACTGTATTGGATTATATAATCTTTTTAGTGCCACGTTTTTGTGAAAAAGCGAACGGATAACAGTTTAAAATTGGACAAAGAACCATTGCCCATTTGCAATCAGAAAAGGGCGGGACCTTATCAAAATAAATAAAGTTTTGAAAACAAAAATTGGAAAATATGATTGTTTTATACCTACTATTAGCTGAATCAGATGGCCCAATCATATATTTTGAAGCCGATCTCTATTGACGTTTCGGGACAGGATTGCTTCCTTGCTCTGTAAGAGTTTGTTTTCGCTTGCTTCTCAAATAAATAAGGACTTAGTAATTGGTGATAGTACCGATGACCTTTCATATCTTGCGCACACGCTGCCCGTACTCCTTGCCTGAATGAATCAGGAGGGCTCGGATTAGTCATCATCACCAGCCTATATACGTCCCGCTGCTGGGCACTGGCCTTACTTCATGGGAGAAACATATGAGGAGTTTGGGCCATTAAACCACCACGCTGGCCCAATGCGGCTTGGTGGGTTAAAGCGGTTGCAAGAACAACCAGGACCAACGGCTTAGCGTGCCTCAAAGCACGAAGGAGTTCGAGATAACAAACTTTGATTGACCCATCCGGGCTTAGGATAAATCAAAGCTTCAGGATCTTGGTGGCGTCATGGTTTTGATTTCGAAAACAAATTAACTTTGGCCTCCATTTACGTGAATTCACTCTTTGTAATTCAAGTCATGGAGACTTGGCTAGTTGTACTTCAGGCGTTTCATTGGATGCCGGCATTCAATCAACGGTTGCCGGTGCAGTTAAGCGGCTGTTTTAACCAGACGGCTGCGGGTGACATTCATGTTTCCGAAAACCTTTTTACTAACTAATAGATCCCATAAAAAATTTTCACATTTATAATTTTCATCGAATGAACTGTAGACCAATGAATGTTTGACCAAAAAAGAAAACAAAATTTTAAACAAAAATTAAAACCGACTTCAAAAACCTGAAAAGGATAAAATAATTAAATTTAAGTAGGTATTCATCCCCTAGAAACATATTTTTCGATTTTGCGTAATCGGTGTACATACATAGAAAAAAAAAAAAAACATACCGGCCGAATTGAGAACCTCCTCGTTTTTGAAGTCGGTTAAAAATAACCACGAAATCTATGCGAGATCAGACAGAGCTGCCTGTCGATTCTGTAACAAAACTCGCACCTCACTTCGCAAGTCACTTCGAATTCAACTGTCAAATAGAGCAAATTTTCATACATTTTTAACCGACTTCAAAAACGAGGAGGTTCTCAATTCGGCCGGTATGTTTTTTTTTTTTTCTATGTATGTACACCGATTACGCCGAGATAACTGATCCGATTTACGTGATTCTTTTTTTGTTCGATGCGGAATAGCTGCCATTTGGTCCCATAAAAATTTTTTCAAAAACAGTTGGGTACTTTGGTTTTAAATTAAAAAAAAACTGAAATTATGAAATCGTCTACATAAGCGAAATTGCGAATTTTTGCTTTTCCAATGACTTTTTAGTGAAACGATACGATAGTAGGAAACAATATAAGTTGACGGTCACCCATCCAGCTTTGACCGTAGAAAGTTATCACTAAAAATTGTGAAAAAAAAATTTTAAACAAAAATTAAAACCGACTTCAAAAAACTGAAAAGGAATGAAATAATTAAATTTAAGTAGGTATTCATCCCCTAGAAACATATTTTTGGAGTTGGTGCTAAGTGGTTTCCAAAAACAATAGAAAGTAAAGCACCGACTCCAAAAATATGTTTCTAGGGGATAAATACCTACTTAAATTTAATTATTTCATCCTTTTCAGTTTTTTGAAGTCGGTTTTAATTTTTGTTTAAAATTTTTTTTTTGCTCTTCACTTCGAATTCAACTGTCAAATAGAGCAAATTTTTAACCGACTTCAAAAACGAGGAGGTTCTCAATTCGGCCGGTATGTTTTTTTTTTCTATGTATGTACACCGATTACGCCGAGATTACTGATCCGATTTACGTGATTCTTTTTTTGTTCGATGCGGAATAGCTGCCATTTGGTCCCATAAAAATTTTTTCAAAAACAGTTGGGTACTTTGGTTTTAAATTAAAAAAAACTGAAATTATGAAATCGTCTACATAAGCGAAATTGCGAATTTTTGCTTTTCCAATGACTTTTTAGTGAAACGATACGATAGTAGGAAACAATATAAGTTGACGGTCACCCATCTAGCTTCGACCGTAGAAAGTTATCACTAAAAATTGTGAAAAAAAAATTTTAAACAAAAATTAAAACCGACTTCAAACAACTGAAAAGGATGAAATAATTAAATTTAAGTAGGTATTCATCCCCTAGAAACATATTTTTGGAGTTGGTGCTAAGTGGTTTCCAAAAACAATAGAAAGTAAAGCACGGACTCCAAAAATATGTTTCTAGGGGATAAATACCTACTTAAATTTAATTATTTCATCCTTTTCAGTTTTTTGAAGTCGGTTTTAATTTTTGTTTAAAATTTTTTTTTTGCTCTTCACTTCGAATTCAACTGTCAAATAGAGCAAATTTTCATATATTTTTTGCTCTTTTTGACAGTTGAAATTGAAATGACTTGCGAAGTGAGGTGCGAGATTCGTTACAGAATCGCACCCCTGTCCGTGGAAGCCCGACACGGCTGTGGTAGGTTAGAAATATAAGGCGATCGCATGGTTATTTTTTTCCTTTTTTTGGTCAAACGTGCATTGGTCTATAGTTGATTCGATGAAAATTGTAAAAGTGAAAAAAATCTATGGGATCGATTAGTTGGTGGTAAAATGGTTTGTTGGTTTGAAACATGTTCGGGACTCGACGGCTGCGACATAAATACTCTTTATGTACATATATTCTGTTTTACTGACTGAACTATTGTATGAAGAATTTGAAATTTTACAATATTGGAATCACCATAGTATTTATATTACTATGTTAACATGGGTAGGTGCCCGCTTGTTATGCTATGTACCAAACAGCCTGTATAGTGTCCAAATGTCAAGCAATTACATTTATGTGTTTTATCCGGCGTTTTATCAAATTATTCCTCTGGGACAGTTTATTTGGAATGGGTCCGCAATTAAAGACGGTACATGTCTTTTTAAGTATAGGTAAAAACATTTAGAATATGTTTTACATAGTCATGTTTAATTTTAAAAATAGGAAAAGAATAGCTATAGCTACCCAAAAGCTTGTAAATAATCATTTTGGTTGAAATCTTACGTTTCGCTTTGAAGCAAGCTCGTATTTTCCTCAATATCTGACAGTGAAACGCGTAAAAGCGAAGTAGGTACCTCTAAGTCTGTTTATCTATACAATTCATGGGTACCAAAATAATTTTGTTTATCGCACGTCTGACTCTCTCTAACTTTTACAAGGTTATATGACTCGCATACCTTTGCGCTGTTGTGAAATTTCGCCCTCTATTTAACGAATTGTCTGTTTTACTGTCCGTCTGTGGTCAGTCAAGCTCTCGTATTGTAACGAAACGCAATTAACCCCAACGCAAAGCGAGCCTCGTTGTACCCAACAATAGAGACCCAACTACACCGCAAGGGTTAATTAACCCTTCGCACTTGGTATTGCGGTCAGTCGCACCCCATGTCTGTAAGAAATGAGCTCTAAATTGATATTGTTTATAGAAACCTACAGACCGCATGTGACCCCGTTCGCGTGGAAGGCGGTTTTTTTTTATTATTATTTTTATACATCTAGATGACAAACAAGCTGACAACCCACCTGGTGGTAAGCAGTTACCGTCGCCTATAGACACCTGCAATAACAAGGAAAAGCACTTGATATAGCAGGTGCGTTGTCATCCTGAGGCCTAAGATGAAATGCCGTCCATGCCCAGTAATTACACTGGCTACCTTTCCCTTCAATCCGAAACACAGCAAACTGTTTCACGGCTGAAATAAGCGGTTATCGCGGCAAAAGGATATTTTCTCAGGATGTAATCTATTTTCATTGTAAATTTTATATAAATCAGTTAGGTTTAGGAGTAACGTAACAGACAGACAGAGTTCCGTTCAATTTTAATATTAGTATGGATTAGCATGGATGGTTATGTAAGTGCTAGCTATGTAATTACGCTACTTATTACTTTTTGTGAACGACGACTGTTGTCCAGAATCAGGAACACGGATCAAAATGTGTGTAACGATGGGACGAACTATCAGGTTTTTAACCAATTTCAAAAAAGGCATAGGTTATCAATTCTTCTGTATGGTTTTTATTTTTCTATGTTTCATCGTTGTCAAACCAAAATCTGCTACGTGCAATTTGAGATGCTTTAAAATTAACTTAAAATTAGATGTACACATAGGAAGTTAATGAATTTGATTCTAACGTATAGATATATACTAACTTTGATTTTTATCCAAGTCAAACCATCCAACGTATCTCAACCAGAGACTGAGAGACAGACATAAGTTGATAAAGTGATTATCACCCATATAGCTTTGAGCTTAGAATTATTTACCAAAAACTTATAGTAAAACTTTAGAACCGTATACATAACATGAACAATTAAAAAAGGGGAAAAATACCACCACCTCCACCTCCGGTACCATCGCCTTTCTTATTTTAAACAGTTCGCTGTGTTTCGAATTGAAGAGAAAGGTAGCCAGTGTAATTAATTCCGTAATGCCCCGTGGCATGGACGGCATTTCATCTTAGGTCTCTAGGCGGCGGTAACCGCTTACCATCAGGTGGGCCCTTCAGCTTGTTTGTCATCTAGTTGTTTATAAAAAATGAAATTTAAGTAGGTAGGTACTTACCTAATTAAAGGTATTTTTTTGGAGTTGGTGTTAAAGATGCTAAGTATTATCTCTCAGCTCTCTCTCTCTCTTAATGAAATTAATTCTGGACATGAAAAAAAAAACATACCAACCGAATTGAGAACCAGCGAGATAGTCCGATGTAAATTGAGAGGTCCAAAGTTGAACTTGTAAGATTTTAGTTTGCGTAGCAAGTTTTCACTCGAAGATGTATTATTTACTACTTCAAATTATGAAATTCATCTATGCAGAGTGAGCACATGACAATTTCATGCATAATGCCATTTAAAAATACACATACGCATAATGACACATACGCATAAAGACGCATACGCATAACGACACACACGCACAAAGACGCACATGCATAATGACACAATATGTGATTGCATACGCGTATAGACGCATACGCACATTGACACATACGCACAATTTAGTATTAGATGTATCTAATGTAATAGAAGCATGACAGTACCTGCGATGCACACATCTCCATACCGTGGTATTGATACTAAATATTTTACCGGAATCATGGTAACGAAGTATTTACTGATAGGATACAGGTTGGTGCGGTCAATACGACAATAAATTTTTAAATACAACTTTCAAATACATCTTATTCATTTGATAATTTTATAACATTTCTATGAAATAACGCAGCCAATGTTATATTATTTCATACAAATATTATGAAATTATCAAATGAATAAGATGCATTTGAGAGTTGCAAAACATTTCTATGAACTAATATAGCCCATGTTTTAATTTATTGTCGCATTGACGGCACCACCTGTATTCAGCTATCGTTATCAAAATTATACCTGTTATTCGGTCCCTTCACTGAACAAACCTTCTAAGTTCTTAGACTGTCTTGCTCTTAATTTGAATGGTAACATGCAATCCACACAGCTAAAATGACGTCACCTAAGGAATTCTTAGCACTCGAAAGCCTAACAAATAAATTTCTACTGATCCCAGTGCCGTCGCCGCCCGGCACAAACCTAAACAATGCCCTGTGCCGATCATAAAGTTGTCACAGCCGGCGCCACACATGACACGATATGCGCATAAATCATACGAATGTCACGCTCAAATTATGTCACAATAGCTATACTTACAGAAGTCACGAGCCAAGAGTTACTTAAAAGAAATTGGAAATTTTCTAGCTCAAAATAAACAATAACTGAAGACCAATTTTTTTGATACATACTATTAATCAAGTAATGAATGCTCGAACAAAAAATACATAAAACGAATCAAACACTTTTTCCACAAATTTTTCTTTATTCTATGTGGCGCCACTGTATGACAACTGCTTTATATCTTCAGATGTATTTTTCAAAGAGTCGTAGATATTTGTAGCCCTATTACGTAATTTATTTGAAATGGAATTCAAAAACTCCTTCTCTCTGTCGGTTAAATCATTCGCATTTTGTATAATATCGTCAACCGCAGTGCCTAACTTTTCTTTTGTGTTATTCACGTCACCAGCAACTAATTCTTTCGTATTGCTAACACCATCAGAAATACGCTTTTCTGCATCTTGTCCGAATTTATATAAGCTTTCTGTTGCAGTTCCAACCCCTTCTTTGATCTTGTCATTAATATCGTCAAATGTATTTTCGATTCCATTTTTCTTAATACTTTGTTGTTTTAGAAACTCAAATACTTTGTTTTTTATTCCAGAGATACTTAGGATGTTATTTGTCGTATTAGAAGTATTGTCATTGCTCCCGAAAATAAAAGATTTTAGCTGAGACACTTTTTTACCCACTCTGTTATACACATAGTTTTCTTTGACAACGTCCTTATTTTCTCCGTTTTTATTTTTCTCGTCTTCAATGAATAAGTTGCGTAACTTTTGTCGTGCTGCCCGGTAGCCATTTACTATTCTATTATAAACTCCTCCAATTAAACCTTGATCTGGTTTATCTACTGCACTATTTACAGGTGTACTCCCATTAACTTTTATCTCAGATTCACTACCAAAAAGCACATCTTTTCCGTACGACCACCAACCATTGACACTTTCTCTGACTGTTTGGGTTCCGTGTTCCACAGTACCGTATATATTGTCAATAACACCACAATAACTTTCCTCCACAAAACACGATAAAATAAAATAAAATAAAATTGGGTAGTAGATCTTCATTTTAAATGAACTTATTACGTCTCGATAACTGTCCAATTCAGATAATGATTGCAGTATAATAAAGAGAACACTGTACGTGAAAATATATTTGAGGCACGCCAGTTATCTATAGTCTGGACTGGATATTAAGTGACCTTTAGCTTCGGCAATGACACTAGTGATTTGTTTATGATTACAAGAATGTTTCTACTTACTAATTGATGTCAACATATGATATAATGGTTTAATCAGTATTTTTCGTCACCTCATCAACAAAATGTGTCATGCATGCTTGGGAAATAAACTGGTGATATATCCGACAGAGGAGCTCGGTGTTGTAGTGATTTGAGTGCTCTGTTTTAGATCACGAAAACAAAGAAACTTTCGCCATCGTCGTCGTCCCGAGATGGGTCAATCAAATTTATAATCTTGAGCTCTTCCGTGATTCTGAAGGCACGTTAAGCCGTTTGGTTCCGGTTGTTACTGCAACCGCCTTAACCCACCAATCCGCATTTGGCCAGCGCGGTGGTGTTATGGCCCAATCCGCTCCGTGTGTTTCTCCCATGTAGGAAGGCCTGTGACGTATAATAAGGTAATGATGATGATGGTAGACTATTTGCACAGCAACATATTAATTACATACAGTAAAGAAGATAAATAAATTAAAACGATAATATTTGTAGAGTTGTGCCTTCATGGTGAAGTATATCAATAGCCTTCTCACGGGGACGTGGAATCAGTAAGGAAATACATGCAAATAAAAACTATTTACTGATTGCAAATATAATTATGATTATAAAAAATTGGAAAAATAAAAATCCACTGCATAAATATTTTTTAAAAAAACTAGTGCTAGAGATGCATTAGAAAACATTCACCAAAACATACTAAAATACGCCTCTAATGAAAATTCTAAAGCTAAAGGTCTTGGAGGTAGAGGGTGGTATACTTTCCAAGGTTCTTATTTGTAAAACTGTAACGGTTGAAAGTGCTGATATAACCACAAACCATTTTCACGCAACAAACTCGTTCCCACCTCGTTAATATGTTATTATAAGCTACACTCCCAAATTCAATTCTATTACAGTTCCGATATAACAAACAAGCTAATATTGGCTTCTAACACCTCTAACATAGAGTTCAAAGTGTGCAGTTGCTATAAGTCGGCCATTTACGGAATAGAGGCGATATCATACAGAGGTATTATTAAGAGCTCGTTTGAGATTCCCTCTGTTGTGTACGAGTTTCGTAACGCGTGCCCGTTATATTTGTTGACGTTTTATATTAACAACGATATTTGATTCCAAGAACTTACAGACTCACACGGAAGAGACATTTCGGAAATATAGTTTGAGCTATTGTAGGACTGTAGGTCCAATCCAGCAACTTTATTTTTTATAATTAATATGCAGGAGCATCATAAAGTATTTTCACACTAGAAAATCGCAACTTATTTTTAAGTAAGTTTACCAGATAACTTTAGCTTAGTGCTGCTGGGCGATAGAAGTTAAATATTTTTTCCTGGTCTAGATCAAAATCGGTCAATTCCTTTAGAAGATCGAGACACAGATAGACACGTCAAACTTATAACACCCCTCTTCTAACGTCGGGAGTTAAAAATATCACCTCATTTCGATGTTACTCTTAGTTCGTTCGTCGTACGACAATGGTCACAAGCAGCAGTGGTTGATTCATTATTCAGGTGGCGTCCGCGAGCGCCACTGGATCAGATCTGGTTATTGTGTCAATATTCTTTATTGTTCCCGCACCCAATAACGGCCATGTGTCGACACCCTTCTATTAATCCATGGAAATTGTTTTATTAAGTTTGTTATCCATATCTACAGATTACGTATCAACCTACAGACTCCAAATTGTCCTTACTCTACTTTGATGAACACTAGTAGCCGTCGCGACTCTGCTACATTGGATGTCGGTTATCGCACAAAAGGTATCATAGTATAATAATTATATCCTTCCTCAAGATGTAATCTGTCTCTAGGCCTTTCATCTAAATCGTTAAGTTCGTAAAGTTACTTTCACGTTTACAATATTAGTATGGATTTGACTTGACATGAAAAAAATTACGAGAGTTAAAAGATATTTTTTTATTTAATTTTGATACTTTTAAAGGGTGTTAGAGGGATGCTCTCCGAAACCAAGGCAGACGACAGTACTGGTCACCCTAAACTCTACTTGATCGAAAATAAAATTGAACTCGCAAAAAAAATTCTGATTCATACAAATTGTAATATCTACACGACCTAATTGTATGGAACAGCTGATTTTTTTTTCGCGATTTCTTATTTATTTTCTAACAAGTCGTGTTTAGGGTGCCCAGCACTGCCATCTGCCTTCGTTTAAGAGAGCGTCCCCCTAATACCCTGTATATTCTCAATGGGTATTCTGTGTAGCATTCAGCTTAAAGAATCAACATGTACATTATAAATATGTACTTACCAATTTTATAATTAACAAAGCTTCTTTGACGCATGACCAAAGAATAGGTACAATATAGGTATCGATAAAATTTTGTTTTTGGCAGACAAACATTATTCACAATTTATTAATAGATTAGACACAGAGAGAGGTAATTTTATGTATAGTGATAAAGTTCTCTTTGGTAATTAGGTAGGTGGAAATAGCAGAAAACATAATGACATCAGTTGTTCCAAGTTCCAACTGCATATCTGTCAACAATAATAAATATAACATCAAAGGCTTCATTGAAAATAAGGATACAAATTATCCAATATACGACAGTTAGAGGTATTTAATCTAAATTGAATCGGCCACTTTATTTATGAAACACAAATTCTTTTTCTCTCCTTTAAGAATTTGAGTAACACACACTACTCAAGTGAACACACACCCAATATTCAATTAAGCAACCCCTATAAGCACAGCTACAAATATGGTGCCTACAGGACAAGCAGGACATATTGTGAAGTTCCCATCAGAGTCCTATTCACGTGGCGACGATGCGGCAGCTACGGAACACTGGGTTTTAAGTTTAAGAGAGGTAGCTAGGGTACACTGGTATTTTAACGGGAGAAGATAGAATACACAGGTATGTTCCACAAGAATTCAGAGAAGTCTACCAAGTTCGCACTTCAATAACAGTAGGTATCTTGTATTATTCTGTTTCTAAGGCGTGTAAGGTAGCCAGAGTTCATCGCGAACTTATCACCATGCTGTCAATATAAAGCTTCCCTTTAACTTTTTACATGGTAGCTAACGCGTGAGTAATAGTACAGTTGTTACTAGCTCTATATATGGTAACCGCTAACCAACAGGTGGGTCGTATGCTTGTTTGTCACTCTCGGCATGAAAAACTATGAAACTTAAACATGACTATTGACTTTAATACGTAACTTTCACCTCTAATTAATAAAAATATACGTGACTCTAATTCCGTTTACAATAAGACTCACGAACAACCAGATGTGGGTAATTTTGCTGCCATCACCTGTAAAACTGGGTCGAGCTCTATAATTGCTTGAGTTCGATCACAGCTTTCTCGACGTCGAGACTCCGATAACAGAATAGTAGGTATCTCGGTCTTAGTTCCCAAATTTCGAGCTAACGATATATCGCACGCTGAGCCTGACAGAATAATGGATGTACGCCATCATCTTCACGTCAAAGTGAGCGATCATTCTTGCAAGTAGTTAAGCTGGACGACATTTTAGCTGTATAAGTCAGTTGTTTGATGCCAAAATGTTATTCTGGGATAACATTTTGTAAATAATTTTGATACATTAAAAAAGCAGCCCAAAAGCAGATTTTTGGCGAGGAAGTGTATTTAAAGTTTGGCGTACCACAAGGTAGTGTTCTTGGGCCTACTCTATTTATTATTTATGTAAATGGACTCTGGAACCTCTCGCTGGCTAACACCAAAAATAGCTGGTGGTTCAGGGTACTTTTTGGGCTGGTACGGCACAAAATGCTAAATTACCGTTGAACTCTGGTATTGTTGTTGTAAAGTTTCTGTTGTGTACCGTATTAACTTAGCAACTTCCTTGGCAGTAGGCTGCACAATTCTTAAAACTAATGCAGTTGTCAAAAAACTTTTCCTTTCAATGTTTTTGGTTTTAACATAGCAGGCCCTCCGCGATCGGTTTTCAAACGGAAACGGTTGCGCGCCACTTGTACCCTGACCAGTCACCAAATAAAAGTTACAAAAAAGCAATTTTATTTTATTTTATTGAGAAAACCAACTGCGCAATACACAAATATTCTTATATGGTACTTATAACTATGAGTACAGCTAATAACATGTTTTCCTTCATTATACCATTTGCATATGACGTGAAACAAAACAATGTACATAATACATTTATAGATTTGTATAATTACACATATACACACGCATATATACATATTCAATACATATTATGACAAAAATATATAGATAAATACTTAAACTCATAAGCTTATACATTACTTAAATAAATATTAATGTGAGATTTCTATCTATAAAATCCAAATTCAAATTTAAATTTAAATTCCAAATCCAAAAACTCAAAATTCCACATTAGTTTTTTTTTCAAATACCTAATCTTGAACTATAAATGAACCATTTTCTCAAAATAGATATATCCAGAATGCTGGCTTCATACAAAGGACTGCAGCATTTCTGCTGCGGACTTAGTGCGATCACAAAATAAAAGCGACAAAGGAACAAAAATAATATACTTATTTGTTGGCAGTAGCATACCTTTGTGCGTTAACAAAACGCAAGATTAGTTCTTTTAATTAAAATAATAATGTAATTAAAGCTCGAGGAGGAGCAGCTCGGTGGTGTAAGTGGTTTTAGCCCTCTGGTATCTATTACGAAAACAAAGCAACTTTCGCCATGGGCGATCCCGGGATTGGTCAATCAAAAATTTGTTATCTCCAGTTCTCGTCTCGTCTCGTCTCATCTCATCTTATCTTATTGTGATTAATATCTAAGCTAATGTCGCTGATGACATGAAATCCCTCTTTAAGTTCTTATGGTTTAGCGATGTACTTGACATCGATTCACATCTTTACTAAATAACACAAAATTTAAAAAAATATGTAGCCCCCGGTACATTGAGAATATTTTTATGAGCTATGAGCCCTAACACGCTACATCTGCTGTAAGATTCTGAAGAACTAATGTCCATATAGTTTAAAAATATTTATGATGAAATCTTCAGTTTCTCTATTCGTCTTGTACAGTCGACAGTAGATAAAAAGTAACAGTTAGACCTTGAGACCTCCCTTACTGCGTTCGTAATAGACGCGACTTTCGTAGTGCAACTGTTGGAGTGTGTATGTGCTGTCGTTTGTACCTACTCAGTTAAGGCTTCCGCTAATAAATTAACTTCCTCGGCGTCTTATAACCCTTGAGTTTGCAGGTGAAACAACAATTACTATGATTGGTTCGCGTTCCCGTTGAAAATACTCTCGCCGGTTATGTTTCCATTTTTTTATCCTTTAGCTGCTGGTAAAAATAATCTTGAATCTCTTTGAGTTATTAAACTAATAGATGCCTTCACCTCGTACCTCCTACTTGGTATTCAAGCTCGAACTTAATTTAAATTTAATTTGAATGGTTACCTTCAATTCTCTTACTATCCTCTCCAAATAGAAATGTAACGATTATGTATAATCGTCGTCTCCTCTGAAATATTTACAATTTAGTCACATTATTGTACTTAGGTACGCGAGGAAAATAGAAATGTGATGGCTGTTTGTTAACTTTCAAGTTTTCAGATACCTTTCACCTACATTTTGAATATTTTTTTGGGCTTTATTAAAGATGTTCCGCCAGAAAATCCAAAGTCCTTTCTAAAAATACCATGTTAAATATTTCAATGGAAATAATGGCAACCATGAATCTATCTACTAGTAAAGTAGGTTCATGGTTATTATCTTTACGACCAAGCGGACTCGGATGTTTTGTCTGATATTTGTAGAGTGGACTTTGGATTTGCCGGCGAAACGTATAACGCCGGCAAATCCAAACTAAAATACAAGGCAATGATTTTTTTTTTTGAAATTCACTCGAGATTTCAAAAAAAAATACAAGGCAGATCGTTATTTAATGTAACCACTATTACTGCTATTACGTCGAATACGCAGACAAAATTTACTTTTCCAAACTTTTTTTTTACTCGCACAAATCTAGCCCAAAGTAAGCATCATTAAGAGCTTGTGTGATGGATACTAGATAACGGATAAATATTGATAATAATATGTATATAAATATTAGAAATATACTAAACAAACAAATAAACATCCATGACTCGCAAACAAATGCTCGTACTCATCATACAAACATTTGCTCCTACCGGGATTCGAAGCCCGGACCTCTTGACCGAGTAGCCTGCATAGCAAGGGGTACAGACCGCTCGACCAGCCGGTCGTCAAACTAAACTGAAAAGGGCGACCATTAGAATAAAATTATTATGCAATGGGCATAATATGGCAAGTCCCTTCCAAAAACAAACTTACTGTCATTCAGCCTCCGGGAATACGTTCACACCAATACGGTAATAAGGTTATGTTGTTATCTCGTGTTTGCGGAAAACCGGAATAAAATCATTTTTATGGGAACTACAACTATTATGGACGGAAAAAGATGATTCGTTTCTGGCTATAAATGTTGTAAGGAAGTTATTTGCACGTTCTCAAAGAAGAATTTTCTAAAGATTTCGGTTATCAACAAGAAAATTAGTTGGAAAATGTGATGTAAGTTCTTTTTGTAGAGATGAGTGTACAGTCATTGAATTATATATTTATTACTAACGTAAATATTTTATAATGGCTTCCTTGGCTTTTTAGTCAATTTTAATACTATTTTTAAACTTTCTTGGATCCTATGATTTAATCCATGTCCATCATCTAGGATGAAAACGGTTTAGGAATGAAAACAGGACAGTTTTTTTTATATTTTTAATTCAACTAGATGACGAGCAAGCTGACGGACTACCTGGCACTGTCGTCGCCCGCAGACACCAAGGAAAAAATCAATTGATAAGTATTGCAGATGCGTTGTCATCCTGACACCGAATGGCATAAGATATAATGCCTTTCACGCCCAGTAATTACACTGATTACCTTTCCCTTCAATGCGACCCGTGAATGCGACACACAGCGAACTGTTAAAAAGTATGACGCTTGGAAGATATTTAGAAAACATCTTGACTTCTAATCTATGAAAATATCATGCTATGGGCTGGTTTCAATAGTTATACCTATCATTATTATCATCACCAGCCTATATACGTCCCACTGCTGGGCACACGCCTTCCTACATGGGAGAAACACATGAAGAGTTTGGCCCATAACACCACCACGCTGGCCCAATGCGGGTTGGTGGTTTAAAGCAGTTCGAGTAACAACCAGGACTAACGGCTTAACGTGTCTGCCGAAGCACGAAAGAGCTCGAGATAATAAATTTTGATTGACCCATCCCAGGATCGACCATAGCGAAAGTTGCTTTGTTTTTCGTATCGAAACCAGAGCGCTCAAATCAATACGCCACCGAGATGCTCCTTCTCAGCGTCTAAATGACAAATCTTCTCAATACGTCTCATTCTTCTTTTGTAAAGATTGGAGCTTTTAGTAGGATTTGAAGTTTAATATTAAGAAATGAGCTGGCTTTACGAGTGGCCGCGGGAGGAGCGTCGGTACAACACGCGATATAAAGGGACAATAAAACAAATTGGCCCGGCGAAGACACGAGCCAGTTATGACACAGTATACGTTGGCACAGTATATCAAATGGACTAGTACCTTAGTAATAATACTCAGGGTGTAAAACTAGCAGGTAGGCCCGAATGTAAGGTCGTCTGGGTAGGTACCGCCGCCTTTCTTATTTTAGCCCTACAGTTCGCTGTGTTTCGCGAAAGGCATTTTATCTTATTAGGCCTCAAGATGACAACGCAACTACAATACCAGGAGATTTTTCCTTGTTATTGCAGGTGTCCATAGGCGGCAGCGGTGACACTTGCAACTCGTGAACCACACGTAGCCGGCAGTTAAAGAGTTGCAGCCAATATAGCAATGTTAGCGCTAGGCCATACATCTGACATTAATAAAAATATACACGGTGATCACAGGCTACGGTAACCGCTTACCATCAGGTAGGCCGCTTAATCGCCACCTTATTGGTATAAAAAAGATCACTGAAGACCCCTTGCCTGCCCTGAGTAAAGACCAGAGTGTATTCTTGATAACTGCAGACTTGCCAACACTGCCTCCAGGATGTATAATATACTGGGTATTCATTCACTACACTATACAAAACACAAGTTTCGTTGTCCTTTCGCCCCGATCTCCCTTTAAATGAAACGATGTTACCCTATTTACAAATGAAGAGATATGTTGTTGATCTCTAGATATCTCGTAATTCTACGAAAGATATAAAATATAAGATTTAAGGAACAAAACATTTTATTGAGCAGCAGAATATTGTTGTATTTTAAATAAAAGGTAACTCTCGACGTCTGCAGTAGGTCCTACAGTGTCCATTTATTAGTTTTTTTTATACTGTTAGTCACCAAAAAACTGTTAGTGTATAATATAAGTATTCTTTGCCAAAGGGGTTATTCGATAAATACAAAACATGAAAATGAAAATATCTTTATTTACACAGAAGCACTTTTGTATTACTATCAAAAAAAAAATATTAACTAACAATGTCACAGTGTCAGTCTGTCTGTCCGTCTGTTGGTCTGTCTGTCATGCATGTATGAATTTACGTTATTGAAATAATCAGAGATATTTGGCAAAATGGCATCAACGGCCCGCACGGCACGCATTGAGATATATTTACAAATTATTTTTACAAAGTTCTTTATGAAATTTTTAACTTAAATATTCCAAAAAAACGGCGACCCAAAGCGACCTCTACCCGATATCCCATCTGGTTTAATAAAGAAATAATCAAAGACATTAAATTAAAATTAAAATTGCACCGGGCTTGGAGAAAGTCGTTGTGCCCAATTATATATGCTCAATTTTCTCAACTGCGAGCATCTCTAAAAAAGCGTTTCCACTCTACCTATAGGGATCATATGCGGAAATTGGAGAGTGATCTTAAATTAAATCCCCGGGCGTTCTGGCAGCATATGTCAAGTTTACGTAGTTGTGGTGGCTTTGAACCAACTCTTAAATATCAAGGCACTCAATGTTCTGGTGTCGAATCCGTTGAGGCTTTCGCTGAATATTTTGCAAGCGCTTATAAATCTGACCAATCTCAATTTGCGAACTCTCACTCTTCAGACCAGGGTTCATATGTGTGTATCACTGCTTATTCTCAAGCAGATGTCAAGCAAGCTATGAAAAAACTAAAGCCAACCTTGTCTGTTGGTCCCGACGGAGTGCCTGCAAAAGTTATCGAGCATTGTGGAGAATTTCTGTGTCTGCCTCTTTGTCACATTATAAACCTTATTATCTCTACGACCATCTATCCACTCGAATGGAAAATTTCTAAGGTTATACCAATTCCTAAATCTCGAATTAAATCCTCCATCGAGGAATACCGTCCTATTGCAAACCTTTCGGGATTCGCAAAAATTTTTGAAATTCTCATGTACAAAAGTGTTTACAGTCAGGTTCAGAGTCATCTGTGCGAAGAGCAACATGGGTTTAGATCTCAGAAATCGGTGAGCACTAATTTGCTCACACTGGTTGATTACGTCTCAACAAGTCTGGACAGGGGGAGGCAGGTGGATGTTTTGTACTTTGATTATTGCAAGGCATTTGATCGAGTAAACATCAAAATTTTGCTGACAAAGCTTGAAGCTTTTGGTTTCACGCCACACTTGTTGCAACTTTTCTCAAATTATCTTTGTGATAGACGACAGTATGTTCGGTATGGCTGCTATGTTTCCAGCTCTTATTGTACTCCTTCTGGTGTCAACCAGGGATCAATTTTAGGTCCCTTACTTTTTCTTTTGATGATTAATGATGTGGTCAGGGTATTTAAATATGTCAAATGCCTCCTTTATGCTGATGACCTGAAGATTTATATGGAAGTTAAAAATGTTAGGGATTGTGAACTAGTCCAGCGGGACATCGATGCCCTTCTTGAATGGAGCGATCGTAACGGGATGGAGCTCAATCTCGGGAAATGTTTTGTAATGACTTTTGGCAGGCTCCATCGGCCAATTTGCTACGATTACCAAATGGGCGATGCCCATATCTCGCGTACAGATACAATGACCGATCTTGGTGTTACCTTTGATGCTGCTCTGACATTTAATAGGCATATTTCTGAGTTGGCGAAGGAATCATTTTGCCGTTTAGGTTTCGTTCTACGCAATTTACAGGACATTCATAATCCACATATCATGAAACTTCTTTATACAGCGTTAGTTAGAAGCAAGTTAGAGACTAGTGCATGTGTATGGAATCCACACGAAATAACTTACAAGTTAATGCTCGAAAAGGTCCAAAAAGCGTTTTTACGGTATCTGTATAAGAGAAGTTACGGTTATTATCCGTTCTTATATCCTACGAAATTCTTGCTGGGAATGCTCGGAATGCATTCTTTGGAGGTCAGACGACAGAATGACCAAATTCATGTGGCGTTAAAGATTTTACGCGGTGACATTCAATGTACCGAACTAGTTGAGAAGCTGATGCGGCTCCACGTGCCTGAAAATCATATACGGCAACGAGCGTGTCGCCGGCGCGTGTTGTTCGCGCGGTCCACGAGCCGCACCGTGGCGCGCGCGCAGTCCCCGGTGTGCCACATGCATACCGCACTCAATGCACTCCTAGACCATCACCCCGATATTGATGTATTTTTTGATAAATGGAGCAATGTCTCGTCAACGTGCTTATCGTTCTGTGAGAGTTGTAGTAGTTTTAAGAAATATAGCTAAATTTTTTAAGTTTAATTTAATTATGTAATTGGGTATATACCCGTGTAATTAAATTAAATAAATAAATAAATAAATATAAAGTATAGAGAAAACACACCACCCATCGCTGCTATGTTCCGTCTAAGTATAGTGATCGCGCTAGTCTCAAGGTGCCGCCACACTGCTGTTTAAAAATGTTTACAAACGTTAGTAAACACTTGTTAAGAAACATGCGATCACAATGTTAGAAAATGTTTTCATGTTAGATAATGTTAGTAAACTAGTTAACAAATTGTAACAAAATAAAACCTTTCAAAGGTTATAAATGTTTGTAAACATTTTCCATCAGTGTAGGAGCACTTGAAACATTTAACAATTCCTAACAGAATGTACCAATTCCTAACATTTGTTAGTAAATGTATTAGTGTTAACAAATGTTTGTAAACATTTTTAAACAGCAGTGTGGCAGCACCCTCAAGGCCGCCCGTCAGGCAGTCGCTTGTTAGCTATGCTAGAACGAAACGCGTAAGCGCCATGAAATTGACGGCGCTTGCAGCCTTTTGGTCGCGAAATCTACATCCTATCGTTTCAAAATGATCACGTCTTGTATGCGATTGCGATAGCTTCTCTACAAAAATAAAAATATTTAAAAAGTCATCGACAATACGACAATAAATTAAAACATGAGCTATATTAGTTGATAGAAATGTTTTGCATCTTTCAAATACAACTTATTCATTTGATAATTTCAGGACATTTTCTATACAAATGTCAAGAAATTATCAAATTAGTAAGGGTCCGGATCCGGTCGTCTATTGTGAATTATTGGAAACCTCTTTTTTATATATTTGAGGGACTGACGATGATCGTTTTCGTTTCGATTCGATTGAAACTTAGATTATAGGCACAGTTGTGCGCATCGCTCACTGGTGTGGTCTTTATGTAGAGTCGAAATTAATAATGTCAATTTTAAAAAGTGATTAAAATAGCAGTTTAAAAATACTTGTAAAAATATGATCACTGGAAGTGTTAACTTTAATGAGTGGTGAGATACGTTGCTATAAAAACGTTAGAAAAGGAAGGAGAGCGGTGAAGACACAGCAGGTTATACCTAGTGCTTCGGTGGCGTAGTGGTAATCGCGTCTGGCCGGAAATCAGGAGACGCGGGTTCGATTCCCGCCTGGAGCATATTTTTTCATCGTTTTCTTTCTTCTTTTGTAATTTACATTAAAGAAATAAATTACTAAGATAAAGTTATTGTGATTATTAACCAATGAATTCTATATTATTATTTTAAAAATATTTTTCAAAGCGAAGATGGTAAAGAAAATTTCGCGGGAAAAGGAAACCAGAATGAAAGACAGGAATTATCACTTGTCTCTTTTCATGTACGAAAATTGGTTTTACCACCAGGTGGGCCCTTAGTTTGCTTGTCAACTAGTATAATGAAAATACGTCAAATCTGAAAATGAAATGTACAGACAGCACATCAAGTGTAAGTTGCGCTACTAAAGCCGCCTCTATTACAAACGGAATAAGGGCGGTCTCTACTGTACCTACAGAGTTCTTTTGATGTTATTCTAATATTCTATTCACAACAAAACGGCATATAAAATGTTATGGTTAAATATGAAAATCCGTTATGCTAGTAATTGCCGCACAAAGCCACAGCCGACTTCTGTCTCGGGGCCAATTCGTTTTCGTAAGTGTTCGCATTCGGCATTCGCACTTGGTTTTCACCACGTTTTCACGGCTCCGTTAGTCTTAGCTGGAACATCGCGTAGTTTCAATCAAACTCGCCTCATTTTTTCAGGGATTTTACCTACTAATATGTTAGAACTGTGACTTAAAAAAGAAAAAAAACCGTGTTTAACATGGGGTGAGTTTCCCCCTAACTTATTGGTTGGGAAAAAAGTTTTTACTACGCTTGTAGCTGTTTTTGAGTTTCTGCGAGGCTAACGAACAGCATTTCATTTTTATATACATATAGAAGAAGATATATAAGGCAATTAGGTATTATTTTAAATATATACATCATTTAACTACACATTATCATTATCACATCATTGCTTATAAGTTTATACATATATTTAATATATTAAAATTGACTATAATTGGCCTTTTTGTTATTTATTTTAAGTCACTCAATTTGTTGTAGGTGTCGGTTTTCCGAATAAATAAATAAATACATAAATACTTAATATTAAACTTGTGCAAGGGTTAGCTGGAATCTCTAAAGGAGGTTTCCTCCCGTGCTGGTCTTCGGAGTCATCAATTTTTTTATTTTTATTCTTTTTACCTCAACATCACGCACAAAGAAGTTTAGTAACTCGTTTCTTTGTCGGACTTCCATAACTAGAAATTCTTTGCCAGCACATGTGTTCCCTCCTTCCTATAACATGGGTTCCTTCAAAAGAGGCGTGAAAGACCGGCAAGGTGGCAGGCTAGAACAGTGTGTTACAAGCTGCACCAGCTGTCTCCGCATATGGACTTTTCTAAGACCAGTCGTTATAACCACAAAACCCAGGTTACTTTTTTTTTTATACAACTAGATGACAAACAAGCTGACGGCCCACCTGGTGGTAAGCGGTTACCGCCGCCTATAGACACCTGCAATAACAAGGAAAAGCACTTGATATTGCAGGTGCGTTGTCATCCTGAGGCCTAAGATGAAATGCCGTCCATGCCCAGTAATTACACTGGCTACCTTTCCCTTCAATCCGAAACACAGCGAACTTATACTTAATTACTGTAAGTAGCTACTTTAATTATTCCCACTTTCTTATATACTATGTCCCCAGTTATATATTCCAAAACAATACAATGGAGCCGTACCCGGCACACTCTGAAGCTCTTTGGCAGAGTGCCTTGATTTACGATTTGGTTGAAACCGTCTTTTTATTTGCATTCGCTTCAAAGAGGCGCGCACCGAGCACCGAGCATTCAGTCAAGTATATTATAAAGAATATTCCATTCACCGTTCTCTAGCTACGTATTGGAAAGCCATTTTCCATTTAGTTTGTTATGACGTTTAAGTACATGCCTATTATTTTGTCTAGCTCTACCGATTCGTTGAACTACATTTATTGTTCATTCGGTTACCAGAATATTCTACTTGGAATAAGAGTAGATAAGAGATATAAGAAGCATGGTACCATTATTTGTATAAAATGGTGATTTGTATACACGATACAAAGGTGTCTTATCTATCGGGTCAATCCTGAGAAAATACCTGAAAAATATCACGATTTACTTATTTTCCTTACTTCGTCAACCTTACTTCGGCGGAGAAGAGAGAAAGGGGTTAGATAGAGAAAAATTATGAATTGGCAGCGCGAGGTAAAAAGATGACATTAACGTTATTAACGACCAATTGGAAATAATTTACTAACTAAAAAACTAAATTAAATAATGATGCTTAATTTGGGCTCAATATTTTGTTTCACTGTAAGAACTGAAAATATTTTTTAGTTGGGTAAGAACCGCACTATCGTAGCTGATAGCTCCCAGTTAACTGAGAATTTTCCAGTCTTATTTGAAATAATAAAACCGCAAGCCTGTTTAGGACAAGAACCTGATTACCACTTCTAGGAACGGGATTGCCGGCATTGGTATTGAGACTGTCTGCCAGTCTATTGAATAAAGTATTTTTACATACCTACTATAGAAAGTTATGGGTCTGCACTGTACGTTTATCAATTAGTGCGCAAGTACTCGCTAATAAGTATATGAACTAGGTAAAATCTGTAAACTTACAGATTTTCCCTAGTTCTTTAAAAAAAAGATTAATTGAAAATCAAATAACACCTTAACAACCAGCCTTGAGCCTGAGCCTTTTCGCCAGATATGATTTTTTTATAATAATTATTCAATGAAAGTGCAAAATTATTAGGTACCAACTCACGAAATTGGCAAGGAATTTCAAAGTACCGTGTGGTGTGAGACGGAGTGTTTGAAAGGAGAAGAGTAAGCAAATGTAATTTGTATGAAGATAGGCATTGTATAATTAACATTAATGACATTGAGTAAAAAGATTGCCAGACATGTTTCTATTTCGAAATCGATACCACTATATCCCTGAAATAAATAAGTAGGTAGGTAATCTCTATTTAACACCCACCGCACAGTAATTCGCTAGTTAATGAGTAATTTACTCATGCGTGTTAATTTTCGGAGCTTTGTCCTGTTCGTTTTCAAATAAATTACTTGTGTCTACGTTGGAGGTTTCACCTTTCACAATTTTAGCCTTTGAATATGTTGCAAAGGTCTATAGTTAGCTAATGTTGCCGATCAATAGTCGACTATCGATTGTATTGAGATATTCTATCGATAGACAGCCATTAGCAAGATTATTGAGTTTCATTCCTAATATTATTGTCTTATATTTTCGCGAGCACGACACATTTGAAATAAAATAAATTAACCGGAATTATTTGACGTGATGCCCACGGCCTCTTTCTATCATCATCATATTGGAACCAAAGTGGTCGTGAAACCTTTCAGACCACGTTTTTATCGATTAAATTAATAAGCACATTGTCACACTGCCCGTGACAACACTAAAAATGCGTAGGTACTATCGCGTATCGTTCTACAACTACACAGTTCACACACAACCCTTGCACATATACGATATCGTTACCCGGTATATCGACGGAGTAACTGAATTTCAGGATCTAGGTATTATCGATATCGATAGTTCGCCAACACTAAAGTATAGTCTACGTTTCGTTTAACTTGGACGTAATTATTCCAAGATTGTTCTAAATTGGTATGTCTATCACCTATTGAGGTGTAGTAGGTATTCATTACATTTACAGAACTTTGTATAGTGAATAAGGCTGCTTCGTCTTAATCACGTTGTTACTAGTCTTTTCATCATGGAGCTGTGAATGCGTGATGGAGATGTGAATCTGTTACTATGGCTCCAAATTCCTCTGACGTCCAATAACTAAGTAACCTTAGTATATAGATACATACTTACTTATTATTTATAATTCTGAACATTTCTATGAAATAATGCAGCCAATGTTATATTATTCCATTAAAATGTCATGAAATTATCAAGTGAATAAGATGTTTTTGAAAGTGTCAAACCATTTCTATTAACTAATATAGCCTATGTTATAATTTATTGTCGCATTGACAGCACCACTATTTTCCGAATCCGGACCACTATGCGCCGCATACCGTATACCGCAGTTGTGCGTTACGATCAAGAAACCAAAGCTTAACACCATCTCACTGAGAATATTTTTATAAGCTGTAATTTACTGAAGAATTGAGCAACCCGGAGACTATTTGACAGTACAAGATTAGCTCAAGGTTAGCTAGCATGTCTTGGAAAACCACCGAAGTAACAGTAAACCAAATTTCAAATTAATCGAATCCGTGAAAGTTAGTAAGACCCTTTTGTCAAGTAGGAAATGAGATGATAGTCATGAAATCTCTGCACAGAGCTTCATAAATTATAGCCAAGAATCATCTCGATCACGTCAGCTTTCAAACAAAAAAAAACGAATCAAAATCGGTCCATTCGCTTAGGAGCTACGATGCCACAAACAAACACACAGTTACACAGACAGATACGTCAAAGTTATATAATAACACCCCCCTAGCGTCGGGGGCTAAAAACAAACTTATGAATAAAATAATCATTTTTTTATTATCATCGTTATTCATAAATTTTCTTTACCGAACAGATAAAAGAGGTATTTTGGCTGTTCTGTAATTTAGTTCCCGTTAAGAATGTCAGTAAGTATCTATAAAGTAAAATTTTGTCTAGTCTTAGTAAAAAAATTCAATTTGCTTAAGGTACCACACCTACCATCTACCAAGAAACTGTGGCGGATCAACATCTGCAGGGCAAGACGCTAATTGCGTCAGGATTAATGAATCCTAGATGAACCTTCACTTTGTGCCTGCAGTCTCCACCATTAATCTCGGAGCAGAACAATCTGGCAGCAACTTATGAGAATTTCACTTCACCAGAGTCATTCATACGTGTCGCATCACCCAGGATCATTTATTGATTAACTAAACAAGAAAAAAAAACACAAAAGGTGTGGCTTATTTCTAATAGAAATTTCTTCCAAGCCACACGCAATATGCTGCTTGGGGAAAGATAATGTAACATAATACATATTGATAGTAGCAAGTACCTACTAAAATAAATACCTAGAACGTGAAAAAAAAAAAACTATAGGAACTTAAAAATTGGCATTCGGAGGGTGGATTTGTTCTTGTTTCGCCTCGAGTTTTCATCTCACAATCCTAAAAATTCTTATTTCGCCTAGTGTTATTTTTTATTCCTGTTTCGGGTCACTTTAAAATGTTAGTTTTGTAGTCAGAAAAAAGTAATTTACAACAATCTTCTAATATACATATATAAGAACGATAGCTACCACCGTTAGTAGTGCTGGGTGCTGGGATTTAATGGAAAAATAGAAAAAAAAATTGATACTAGAAATTGTCAATATTGTCATTACCTATATTTGAGGATAACTCAATCGAAATATCGTGTGTATGTGATGTTTAAGATCTTTATTCTCACTAAGAATTTATAAATTCACTTACCATGAGAACATTACAATTCCATCAAAAAGTATATTAAAATAGTGGGTACAATAAGAAAAAGCGCAGAGCGGGAGGTAGAAACACAAATTATAAACACCGCACAGTCGCACAGCGTCAGGTGTAGCTGGAATGATAACACTGCTTATAGGTTCTGCGTTCTCGGATATAAATCCTAAACTACGCTCACTGTTTGCTAGAAGTGGCATGATTTGTGCGTTATTTTTTTTCTCTACGTTATGAGTTTATATTGTTTATTTTACGTTTACAGATGAGAAAAAACGTTATTATGCCATTCTATAATATTAATATACAGGGTGTAAAAAGACGCTTAACGAAAACTGAAACCACGTATTGCTCCCATCATTACTATCATTTTTTTGTATGGTGACTATACCTGGGAACCTGCTGGTTCAGGAGATATTGAAGGTCAAAGTCAAGTATTTTTTTTTTCATTTTTGATACAAAGCAATAGATAATGTTATTACTAAATTTTTCCCCGAATAAACATTATCAAAATTATTTACATTTGATAACAAATGGGACGCTTGAAGTTGCAAAGCTGCAGTGTATATCGCATGACGCGCGGTGGCGCGGCCGCCATCACTCACACAAACAGCCGCTACCCACCACACGCACGAGCACGATACACACGCGCGCGCTATGACCCCGCGACCCCGCGACCGCGGCAGCGCATCACCCGTAATCAGCTGGGCGGGGATCAACTCTAATGACGATTATTTTATGATTTCACAACTGCCTATTTACTAAATCTTAATTGTACACACGACAGCACATCAAGTGTAACAGTAGCACTACGAAAGCCGCCTCTATTACGCAGTAAGGGCGGTCTCAAGGTCAAACTGTTACTGCTTGATGTGCTGTCGACTGTACTTGTCGTAATTAATTAAATCTTGGTATCTTTCAAAGTAAAGAGAAAAATAAAACTGAAAGATCGACTATCTAGCTTATCCTCTGCATCTTCCTAGTACCTGCTCGGTACCAACAGATTAGAAAGAGTATGTCTAAAACACTACAAACATTATCCATACATTTAAGTAGGTACCTTTGGCTTTTTTATAAGTAGGTACATTTTATTGAGTTTAAATGAGCCCATTAAAATTTATTCTAGGGGCCAAACGGATGCTACTACTTCACTACGCCATACTGTAAAGTCAGTTTGAACTTCCAGTCTCTTCACGCTGATTGAGAAACGACACTTAAATCACTAATAAGTACTCCTGTGATAACAAATCACTCGAATGAAAGCAAGGTAGAATGTTGTTTGTTTCACAAAACAGTTAAAAAGGTAGGTAGGTAGGTACTATCTATTTTATCTATTCCGTGGTTTGTTTGCAAAAGAGTGGCAACAGCCTGCTGAGCCCCGCTGGGCCGACAGAGCGGCGTTTTACAAGTAGATGATTTCTTCATTCGTCTTCGATCGTCAAAACGCGAATGATAATACCTCTGACTCTGATGGAAGCAGGTATGATTGGTTTTATTCCAATCTTAGTGATATCAACATTGTCATCAGAAGTTATCCTTCCATAAAATGCCAAGATTCAAAATTCTTTATCTTTTTAAGCGCAATAAATGGTATTTATTTGTATTCTTTATTGTTATTGTAACATAAAACATGACCAAATCCTTGGTATATCCATGGACCAAATAATACATAGTAATGTATGTAGCTTTTAAAAGTGCCTAAAAATAAAAAATAGCAATTTTGGTTGCAATGAAAAACTATTAAACAACAGGTGCTTTTATTAACTTTCTCGTTGTGTTTAAAAGCTGAATTAACTGTTGATATCAGATTAATAAATGAATTTGAACTAAAAACTTACATCCTCTTTTCCCATTTTACTTCTTACCACGCAGGTTTTCGAAAAAACGTAACTTTATTTTTCTATACAATTTTGACCGCCCGCCTTACTAAAAAGTTACGGCAAATATTTTACTCATAAACACCTAAATAAAGCTGTTGGTACTAGCCCAAATAGCGGCTAGATGACTTGTCACCTAGCCGCTTAGCATGGCTAGCCAGGTTAGCATTGGTGGTGGATTCCACGAGAGTTACTACTGGATAATACTAGTGAAATTATCTAGAATCATCCAATGTAAATAATTTAGAGAAATGTTACTAAAGGTGCGTGCAGACAATTGTCAATAACTACAGGACTCGCAGACATTTTTGTGCATAGTGATAGATCGTAGAGAGTATTCAGAACGAATCTACACGATAGACAAAATGTCAGCCGGCCCGTCGAACATGACATGACACGATGAAATTGTCGACGACAATGTATCACCAGTCTATTTTCTATGAAAGTATTTTTGAAATGTAAAAAAAATATCTAAAAGTAATTTAACCAGTCAAGCATCAGATTCCCGACACAATTGATTTTTCAATTGTCATAGACCTCCAGAGGTATAACCCCGCTTGACAGATTACAAGCAAAACTTATTTCTACATCGAATAAAAAGATGACTCAAATTGTAATTGTACAACTAGATGACAAACAAGCTGACGATCCACCTGGTAGTAAGTGGCTACGGTAGCCGCTTACAACCAGGAAAACATCACTTAGTATCGCAGGTGCATTGTTTTTTTACAATTCAATGCCATAATCAGAAACAAAATATTCTCTAAATCGTATTACTAAGGAAGAAACCATGGGCAAACTAATCTTTGATGCACGCGTGAGTTTATTTATTTTACATTTGTATCAAACCACGGATCAATTGTCTTTGCAAGTATTTTTGAACCTACTGGTTGGTTTTTGTACCGCCATGATGAGTTAGAAACTTTTAAAAGTATAAGTAGTAAAGAAACTATAAAGGTTTTTATGTCCTTATTGAGTTGACATTTTTTATTCTAAGAGTACATGCATTCATTTTAATAATTGTGTTCATATTTTATTAGGGACTTAATCCCAACTAGCAAATAAAATACTTGCATCGCTTGAAAGTATTTTCGGCATGCAACATTTGGTTTCTACTTTTCATTACATGAATGAAATTTTTAAGCTAGTTTACATTACTGTGTTTTAATTACACTCAAGTTTCGGTCGAGGCCGGCGGCAGGAGTAGTATGAGAAACATTTTCTGCACGCGCCTTTATTTGACTCTGCACCGGCCTGCCGGCTAGCGGGGAGCGGCGAGCGGCGTACGCGCCAGAGAGAGATCAAAGAAGCCGCCAGTCCTAGGTCGGCCGCGGTGAATCGTGAATTTTAGTTTCAGTTCAATTTCCATCGTCATCGAATAGGTACACTTTATTATTTTATTAGTTCTCTCTTGTCTAATAAAGTATTACTTTCTTGTGAATTTTGTGTTGTGGGAAAGGTAGTGAAGTGTGATAAATAGTGTACGTGGTGTAGCTGATATTATCCTACTTTGCGAGTGTCATAACTTCGTAACTACCTACATGAAGTGTGATAAATAGTGTACGTGGTGTAGCTGATATTATCCTACTTTGCGAGTGTCATAACTTCGTAACTACCTACAAAGATGCCGTGGCATTCTTTTAGTACTCGGGAGTATGTGAATATGGTTTTCTGCTACGGCATGGCCGAAGGAAATGCATCTGGAGCCCTGCGACTGTACAGAACCAAATACCCTGACGCTGTTCATCCTCAGGATCCGCGAGTATTTACTCGAGCTGTACAGCGTCTGCTTGATAACCAGCCGATCGCACCCGTTTCAGAAGGCGGCGGCCGTCAAATACGACCAGCGGCCGAACAAGCCATTTTGGACGTGGTACGTGAAAACCCTCGGTTGGGCGTTCGAACAGCAGCCAAAGTGCTGAGGAGAAGGCACGGTCATCGCTCTCGGTACATGGTGTCCCATTCCACTGTGCACAGAGTGCTAAAGAAGGATAGGCAACGGCCCTATAAAATACATCGTGTGCATGCACTCGTGCCGGGCGACAGACAACGCCGCATGACTTATTGTACATGGCTTTTAGGGCAGAATCCAGGTTTTGAAAAAAATATTATTTACACGGACGAGAGCACGTTCACAAATAACGGTATGTGGAACCGTCGAAACTCGCATTATTGGTGCTCCCAAAACCCGAACCAAACACAAGAAACGGGCTTTCAGACACGGTGGAAACATAATGTATGGGCAGGCATAGTAAGAAACCAGATTTTGGGACCTGTTTTCTTGCCACCGAGAATGGACGGCCCTGCCTATCTAGAGTTAATTAACAATTATGTTACCGAAACCTTAGATAACATGCCACTAGCCCAGCTGCGAGAGACATGGTACCAGCACGACGGTGCGCCACCACACATCGTGAGGACAGTTCGCGAGCGGCTGACGGAACTGTTCGGCGACCACTGGATTGGACGATACGGGCCTCATGCTTGGCCTGCGCGATCGCCTGACCTAACACCGTTGGATTTCTTTTTGTGGGGCTACGTCAAAGACAGAGTTTTTAACCGCCCTTGCCAAACCGCTGATGAAATGCAGAGAAAAATTATTGATGTCTTTGATGAACTCAAGCAGCGGTCAGCAAGAGAAGGAATCCTGGAATTGGTGCACCAAAGCACGCTGAAGCGGGCCCGCGTCTGTCTCCGCGTGGAAGGTCGTCAATTCGAACCTCAACTCATCAGTGTCGAGAGGACACTTGACGAAGTTGACGGAGAGTAGGTAAGTACTCAAACAGTCTGAAATCTTTAGACATACTCTTTCTAATCTGTGGTCTGTAATTGTTTTATTCTAAATAAATGGTGCGGGCGCGAGCCGGAGGGGCGCGGGTAGCGCGCGGCGGGCGTTTGTAGTTGTAGCCCCACGCACACATGCGTAGGTTGAAAGCGCGCACGCGTTACATTGCGCGCTGGAAATAATAGTATTTTTTTAATACCTAAAAATAAAAGTAGTTTCCCAGCAATTATTTTTGCTTAGTGTAACTAACTTCCATGTACATTATGCGTGGGCGTCGGCTTCGTTAAGGGTCTTTTTACACCCTGTATGTAGTATGTATTTATTACATTTTTTTATTTTATTTTTTGTTATTACTATAAAGATAGATATTAATAGATTGTATTTTTACTTATTAACCCCCGACTACAATGAGGGGTATTGTAAGTTTGACGTGTCTGTCTGTGTATCTCTGTGTGGAATCGTAGCGCCTAAACGAATGGACCGATTTTCATTCGGTTTTTTTTGTTTGAAAGCTAATGTGACTACGATGGTTCTTAGCTATAATTTATAAAGATCAGTTCAGGTGTTTGATGACTATTAGCTCATTTTCTACATGCTAATAGGATTTTACTAACTTTAACAGATCTGATTGATTTCAAATTTGGTGTACTGTCACTTTGGTGACATTCCCATGACATACTAACTTTGAGCTGATCCTATGCCATCAAAATGTCTGCGAAATGTAGCTGGATCATCCCCTGAAGTACCAGGCTACCATATCTATGTAGGAAATGTTTAGCATACTGTTAATTTTATTTATATAATAATCGTAGGGGCACAATAAATAACCTCTGATATACTTATGGTAGTCTGGTACTTCAGATTGGAACTATACCTACATTTATTAGGTGTCAACGGACCAAATGAATCAACGGACTGAATTACTTTTTCTCTTTGTCGCATTGTCAGTTTAGTTTAATTAGAAACAATTCTAAAATAAAAAAAAGGAAATTATGCTATTAACACCAGGTTCGTAATATTTGGAAAAACAAAACCTGTAAACATATAGTGCACAGCACTACAGTGGTATGGTTCAGTCCCACCAGGGGTATGGCTAGGGGTATGGTGGGTCTGTGATGGCTTACCCGAGTTTAAACGATGGAATGAAAGGAGTTCATAAATGATCCTGAAGATTGCAGCGTAGCTATCATATGCTGTCTCCAAAGTAGAACGATAAAACTGTCCTTAGGAAACATAACATAAAAAGACCATAACATTAGTAAAATTATTTTGAATGTATATTCATACATCATGATGTAGGTGGTGGAAACGGCAGATAAATGTTAGGATTGGATGCATAAATAAAAATGTGTAATCATCATTAAACAAAGATTATTTATTAATAAATCACATCTCGAATCTTGGGCATGAACTAAATGGGTTGCGGCTCGCAAATCCTATTCTTTTGTTTCAATTTTATGACATTACCTGCTTGTCTAGCGGGCACACACTTTAACGTATTTTATAAGTTATTGATTTGAGTTTAAAACCAATATTATTACAAGTTGTGTTAGTATATTCAGTTAATTTATAAATTTATATGATTCAAAGTTAGACCAAATGAATATAGCCTACACTATATTTAGGTGGTATACTGGATATAATAGTAAGTTCTAAAAGAGTACGCAAAAGTATTATACCTTTAACAGTTATGCCAAAGAAGTCAGGTAAAAAGGCGCTCCTATTGCCTTTAATTAATTTTCTGGTATTAATTACTTATTAATATGTTGAGTTCATAATACATTGTTAAAATAAGTTTTCTTAAAAATCAGTACGAATAATTCGTAGAAAAAAGGAAATATTCGTACTGATTGTACAAAACCTGTTATAAAATACATGAATTACTAAACGAGGCGAATCAAGAACAACAAAAAGTGGGACTAAACAAGAATAGAATAGAAAATTATTCATTAATATTACTTTCAAGACGAAACAGTAATTAAACCTAGGTCAGAAAAATATTTTTTTGTGCGAAACAAAACTCTGCGAGGCGAATCAGGAACAAATCGGAGGGTGTCTTCTTTGTGAAGTGAGTACGTATCCAGTACCTATACACTAAGGGTTTTTCGGAATTTCTCTCCTAAGAGGGTGGTTGAATTTTCTGTCAGACTTTTCATTCTCTGAGTCCATTAGCTCGAAAATTGGAGCGTGGGGAACGTGCCATGATTCTGAAAAAAAGGTAGTTTCAAAGTTTTCTGTAGGCTACGCGAGCGGAAGCTAGTAAAATATGAAACACCATCTCCATTTCAGTCTGGGGTTCGAAAATAATTTTAGTAATTAAAGTAGGTAGTTAGTTACCTACAATATTCCAATCCCATGTCTTTCTCCCATTTAGGAAGGCTTGTGCCCAGCAGTGGGACTTATATAGGCTGACGATGATGATTCAATCCCATTCTTTAAATGGGCATAAGAACATTTATTTAAATCCGTCAAATTTTAAGACGACCTAATTTAAAAGTCTAAGACACACGACTGATTTCAAAAGTGGTTATCGATTATTAATTACTTCACTTAATAACTTGGTAGGTACAAATTGATCGAATTTCAAAGTAAAAACTTTTATCAGAAACGAATAACTCGATTGATAGATGAAAGTTAGAAGTGTGAAAATCCTCTTAATACAAAGTACCTACATTGGAGAATGAGCTTTAGGTGAAAGGTTTTGGGTGCTGAATCGTGGTCGTCAATGTCTAAGGGTTGAGGCGATACTTAAAAGTTGCTGTAATGAAAAATGCAAGTTGTAGGCAAGTTGAAGTGCTTAGTGAAGTATCGCGTGACGCATGACAAATGCGAGTCTCACCTAAGAGCCCTTTGATACTCGGCTCAGAACTGAGAAGAAAGTTTTGAGAGAGAGGTACCTAAATATTATTTTTAGGGGTCTCGTGTTACTCTAAGATTGTGCTGTTGTTGTTCTCTGGAACTAAAATAAGTTATGTGCCTCCCTCTCATTTAAATTCGATAAGAAAGGGATGAACGGCTTGGTTTCTAGACTTGTATTCTAAAAGGCTCAAAAGCTTCAAAATTACCATTTTAGAAACGTCATAAATGACGTCATGCCATCTGTACTTTTCTGATTGTTTTTAATGAAAAGATAGCACTGAAGCTTAATTTAATTTTAGTCGGTAAGACAATAGAATCAGGAATAGTGTCGTAGTATTCCATTCACATTGAAGTACAGCCAACTTCTTCATGGCGAAAAGGAAAGGCGATGCTTCGGTCAATAGTAGGAACATAGGCCTCCCCCAACGATTTCCAAACGAAACTGAGTGCCTAATGTAATGTGCCCTTCGATAATCGCTATCGTTATCGCTAAGCGGAAAATGTGTGGGAGTGGACATAAACCCTCAATCAATTTTGAAAATGTCAAATCTCATACATTTTTCGATTGTCAAATGGCATCTTATCTAGGCCCTCTGTTAAGCGCTCTCTGCATCCAACGGCTCCCCGCGGTCGTCTGTCCATCTAGTGGACAGCCGTACGCGCTTCCCGGTGCGTAATAGATGGTCGCTGTGGTAGAACTTTAACCCCGTTATATCAGTGACATTGGTTCTCCTAAGGATGTCTTCATTTAAGTAAAAAAATTACAAATTTTTACAGCTCACGAACGTCATTGTCGCCGGTCGTCGTAACTAGTATCATGCGTATCAAACTCACCTAATGTCAAAAGTCATTGCTTACGTTTTCCGTTGACTTCGACATAGAGCTTGACTGACAGGACAAGACGACGAACCGCCATTGATTTTGACGTTTCTGTGTTCAAACGTTTCGCGCGCGCGTAGGCGTATTCACTATAATCTCTACGTCGATTTGAAGCTGTTTTAGAGATACAACATGAAGTAAAATGTTTAAAATGTATCGCAATGACTTCATTCAATATGTACCTAATTGAGTTTTACTTAAATATATAAAAATAAACAATTTTTTGATTCCGGCTCACGCCGCACACGTCGTGGGAACGCTAATGTCACCAACAGTTATAATAAAACGCCAAAAGATTTGACAGCGCTGCCGACAGCCACGAATCAAAGGCTGCTGACTTTAGAGAAATGAATAGCAGTAACCTAATCGTACAAGCTAGCACAACCACTAAGTAATGTATATTTTATTTTACTAAGAATAAATTTTTTGCGCAGCTATTTTTAAATATACTTGATCTACCTACCTACATTATCTTACCATACTCTATACAACATCCCAGTCCCTATTGATTAAATTAAAACAATTTATCACAGGGCGAAATCTAAGAAGCTTGTTTATTAAGGAACGTGACTGGAAATTATCCACGCAAGTCATACCCATCTCACTAGAAGCATTCAATAAAGCTATTAGAACGAACAAGAGCCATTAATTAATTTCTGTTTTGTATCCGTCAAAGGTTCCTACGCCTTACGCAGAGATATTGTGACCGAATCTAGTACCTAATTTTGAAACGTAAATCAAAAATTTAGGATTAATTTGTAGATAGCAACGATTTGGTCAAGGCTAAACGAATGAAACAAAACCTCCTATGACGTATTCTGTGAAAAAGCTAATAAAAACCGCCTTCAGAACACCTAAAAGGCCGAAAATTATTAAAAACTACTATGGTATTAGACCACAAGTATAAATACCTAAGTATGTTTTTTCTATGAGTTAGTTTATAGTTTATATTTAAATATGAGTTAGTTTATATAAAAAGTTTTCTTTGCGGCTTTAAAGAACTTATACGGCTTTGAAATATTCAAAAAGTGGCGATGTAAATATTACAAAATTCATTCAAGACATTAATACTATTCGTTTAGTCATATTAAAAGTAAAAACTTTTGTCACAATGCAGTAATTACAAATATGTCATTAATTTTGTCCATGCGCTATACAGGTATTCGGTGGTGACTCAGATGACAACTGTGTGTGTTTTTTGCACCGGAGTGTTTTTTGTGAATCATTTTACTAGGTGGTACAGGCCCCGTTAGTAGGGTCGTCTGGGTAGGTACCACCACCTTTCTTATTTCAGCCGTGAAACAGTTCGGATTGAAGGGAAAGGTAGCCAGTGTGATTAGTGGGCATGGACGGCGTTTCATCTTAGGCCTCAGGATGACAACGCACCTGCAATATCAAGTGATTTTCCCTTGTTATTGCAGGTGTCTATAGGCGGCGGTAACCGCTTACCACCAGGTGGGCCGTCA